>VONZ01000032.1:282500-1482500 GCA_012976165.1 Labeo catla | reverse complement strand
AGGATCAACACTGCCTGAGGAAAACCCATCTGAGAAAGACACACACACACTTATGCAGGGCTGTCATAGCCGCAGGCTCTTTCACCTCTCACACACTCAGTGTGTCAATAGCAGCTTAGCTGCATAAACCATATTCTGTGTTGCATTATAGGGAATATTATTATTAACATTATCACTTTTTACCTGGTGAATGTGTCATTGGAAATGTGTAATGGGCTTCTGGATGCCACAAAATGTTACTTCCACAAAATGATATTCTTGCATGGAACTATAGAACTTCTAATTTATCTTAAACACTACCATTCAAATGTCTGGGGTCAGTAAGATTTAAAAGAAAAAGAAATAAAAACATAACAGCAATAATACTTTTAAGAATGCATTAAATTGATAGTAAAATATTTATGTTTATTTTGAACTTTCTGTTTATCAAATAATCCTGACAAGACTTATCACTGTTTCCAGAAAAAGAGCAGCAAATCAGCATATTAGAATGATTTCTGAAGGATCCTGTGACACTGAAGACTAAAATAATGATGCTGAAAATTCAGATTTGCCATAACTCAAATAAATAAGATTGTTAAATAGAAAACAGTTATTTTAAATTGTCATATAGTTCCACAATTCTTATTTACAAAATGCGGCCTTGATGACTTTTTTCAAAAACATTAAAAACCAAGCCCAAACTTTTGAAAGGTAGCAAATGTGTTGGACATTTGTGCATTACATTATAAACAGATTTTTTGGGAGACATCAGAGGCAGAACAGGGAATTATTGTGGAATAATTAGGACATTTTGTAGACTTGATTTAAACTTGAACTTAAAATTAAGTTACCCTCATGAGCATCAATATGCAGTTTGTTGGGCCTGAAACCTACTTTATGCAAGTTGCTTGATTTTTATGCATTTTTCTGTTCTTAAAGGAATAGTTCGACCATAAATGAAAATTCTGTCATTAATTACTCACCCTCATGTTGTTCCAAATGTGTAAGACCTTTGCTCATCTTCGGAACACAAATTAAGAAGACTGACACGGAAGAGAAGAAACTGTTAAATAAAGTTATTTTTCTCTTCTTTGTGCACAAAAAGTATTCCTGTAGCTTCATAACAGTAAGGTTGAACCAGTGATGTCACATGGACTATTTTAATGATCTCCTTATTACCTTTCTGAGCCTTGAAAGTGGTAGTTGTGTTGCTGTCTAGCAGGGTCGGAAAGCTCTCGGATTTTATGAAAAATATCATAATTTGTGTTCTGAAAATGAGCGAAGGTCTTACAGGTTTGGAACGACATGAGGGTGAGTAATTAACGACAGAATTTTCATTTTTGGGTGAACTGACCCTTTAAACATTTCAGCAAGTGCATGTTCAATTCTCAGTATGGCCACAAGGGGCACTATAGCAAACATTAGTGTTAACATTCATGGCTGTACAGTGCGACCATTTCAGGCGCATTTGCGACTGAAAACTATTGCATGCGACTATGAAAAAAAAAACAATGTGTAGAGAGAGTGTAAATAAGAGATTCGTTGTGCAGTGTAGATTCGTTCGTTGATTATAATGGAACTTTGTGAGATTGCGATGAACTAAGATGAGTGACAGCTTTTAATAATTTTTAAGGGAGTTTGTAAATGAGATATTTATTTAATACAACAGTTAAATAAATAAGAAGTTAATATTAAGTAACTTACATTGTCTGACTATGACACTATTGGCTGATTTTGCTCTATTTCGTCATCAAAAATAGTTTGAAACAGTCACAGCTGAGCCGCTGCGCATCTCCGTTTAAACACAGCGGGGTTTCATTTATGAATGAACGTGCATTCAGTCTAGTCTAGTGAGTCAATGATTCAATTTCCCATTCATAAAGACAGTCATTTGCTTTATTCCTGAATGAATCAGCCGTTCGTTCAAACGAATCAAATGAATGAATGATTCGGTAATTAAATCAGTAACTTGCAGCCACCTACTGGCAGTTTTAGTTTCATTTTTAAAGTATCTTTTCAGTTATTTAAATTATTTAATATTTCTATATTCAAAGTTTTATATTTAAAACAGTGATCTAAACATTAATACTTTTTTTAATTTGATTGCACTCATGCCACCTCATGTGAAAATACATCTACAAGTCATTTTTGTGTTCTTCTGTTCCACCTCTGTAGTACAAATTAATTTTGTTAATACTGATTTCATTTGATTGGTAACTTATTCTACTTATTCTGTTATTTTAATTAGAAATTTAAAAATTTGATGTAAAAGAAGACATACTTTTAATAAAGTCTGAAAAATGCCATTACAAAGGTGTCAGATATCACCTCGTAATGGGAAGGCTAAATTTTTATCAGATTTTTTGATTATTGATTAGAAGATGCTCCTAACATTTTGACTGTGCTCCTGAAGTGTTCCTAAAGTGCTCCTAAAAAGAAAAGTAAGCGTAGAGCCCTGACATTCTTCTTCAGTAGTCATTTTTCAGGTCAGGTCAATAAGTACTATCATGGAAGAGCAACAGTTTGAAGAAAATCTTGCAGAGCAAGTAAAAGTTAAACTGTCAACATGTTTACAGACACTTGAAGGTAATTATAACACCATTGAGCACTAAGGTTCATTACGGCCACAGTAACACCAGAACATGTTACGTATGTTCAAACATTACTATCTGTGTTGGTGTAATTGGTTTCAACTCCTTGTCGGAGTTGTTAAGTTATGCAGTATGGCAGGGGTGAGGATTTTTTGTTGTTGCTGTAATTACTATAGGGTGAATTTTATATAATAATTGTTCCAGAAAAATGGGACTGGAATTTCATAAGTCCATTTCTGTACATCAAAGAGATGTTGATTCTCACCTTTCCCTGTGATACTGTGTGGTTTTGTGGTTTCCCCATCTATGCTCGCCGCCTGCAAAGCTTTAACCTTGTCCATCACTCATCCTTGATATCACGTAATAACTATATCAATGAAAAACAGATGAAGAAACCTGACGTAATCCATCCAACGCCTCTTTATTGAGCGTATGACGGCAAGATAACGAAACGATGGAGTAATACATCCTCTCGACCCGCTGACTCCCAGTCAGAACCTAATCCCTGACCCAGGCCCGTATCTCGGACTATATGGGGAAAGAATATTCCCAGTCTCGCTTGATCCTCCCTCCCATCCCTTTCCCCAGGGACTCATCTCCTGCAGCGCTGCAATTTAGAGCATTTCAGCCCTAGCTATGATCTTAATTAGCTACACCTCCATCCGATTTCTCTCTCGCATGCACTCCTTGCGTTCCTCCCTCCCTCTCTCTGTCTCTCGCTCCCTCTCTCTCTAATTAAGCTCGGAGTGATCCTTGGCCGAGGGCCTCCGTGCGGGCGAAGAGAGACAGAGAGAATCTGTTGGCCAGGGATTACAACCTTAAGCTAGGGCCACATCACAGGCAATCATCTCCCCCACCACCATCACCCCCTCCAACGTCCCCAAGTACCAGTGCAGCATCAGCCTATGTTGTCCATTAATTTGCTTTGTATATTAAGCAGCCCCTTAACTTGAGTCAAAGAGGATTTCCCACTCTCAGGCAGACGCTGTAATGAGACATGTCAGAAAGAGGTGATTGGTTTTAGTGTCCGACACAAGCGAAGAGCCCTGCGTTTAGCGTGGCCTTCCACTCCCACTCGTGTCCTCGGGTTAACAGATGTTTTTAGATGCATTTCAGCTCAAGAGGCAATTGAATTTACGGAGGGCCGAGTTATCGGCGCAGGAAAGATGACCCTTAGGGTACAACTGTGTAATAAAGCCAATTTCTAAAATCAATCAATTATGAATTGAGGATAAATCAACAGCTGGTTAATTCATTCTAGTAGTTATTGATGATTTTTTAACTAATAATATTTAGTACGTAATACATCAATGTAGACCATTATATTTTAGCAAAGCATTTTTTTCTAAAATATTATCAATTTAAAGGGTTAGTTCACCCAAAAAAATTAAATTCTGCCATTAATTACCCTTATGTTGTTCCAAACCCGTAAGACCATTGTTCGTCTTCAGAACACAAATTAAGATATTTTTATGAAATCTAAGAGCTTTCTGACCCGCACAGACAGCAACGCAACTACCACAATCAAGGTTCAGAAAGTTAGTAAGGACATTGTTAAAATAATCCATGTGACATCAGTGGTTCAACCGTAATTTTATGAAGCCGACTGAGCGATTGAGGTGTTGTGTTGTTGGATGTAATAATGAACATAGCGGTCGTCATTTACTCCCGACATCTGAGCTGCTGAAGATGCAGTGGATTACGTTTGTTTGTGAAGGAAATGCACCTCCCGATCTACATAAATGCGTCTATGTTCGCGCAAATCATTCGTGATCCAGCTTCACCTACAGCAGAAGTGAGTATAAGGGTTTTTTTTATGAATCTCTGCAATCACCTTTCCTAATAACGTGCTAGTTAGCAAGTTTCACGGCTAACACGCTAAATGCGGCTAAAGTAAACAATCTCTCAGAGCAGCTAGTTACTCCACAGAGAGAAGAGAGGGGCGGGGCAAGTAGAGCTCATTTGCATATAAAGGAACAATCCCTCAGAATGGGATGATTTTTGCCGAGCTCATTTTGACAAGGTTAAAAGGTTGTTGTTTTACACAACAATTGAGAATTTTTAACCAAAGTATATTATAGACTTTTCATTAAGACCCTAAAGAATCATATCAACTTGGGCATCCGACGACCCCTTAAAAGGTGCAATAGGTGATTGTCTTCAGGAACATTTTTTGTTATCCTGGTTGAAAGTCTCTTCACATCCCGATACCAATCATTAAGTTAAATGGCCTAAATGTATTTATATGTATTTATATATTTTGTGGAAGGCGTAGGACCATGAAATGTTCAATTAAAATGTTTGGTCCGAATATTATGATAGGCTGTCATACCCGCCTGTAAACATATGTATTTGCATACCTCTGCGCACCCTGTTTGTGCAGACAGCATGTGTCATCAGTGCATTCACGTACGCTTTGCAGATAGAAGGCGAATGGCAGGCAAGCGTCAACAACTTGATCTTCCTTCCTGGTATAGTAATACTTTTACTAACTGTACTATAAAGTGTTCTTACGGTTAATGACATGTGATGTTGTAACAGCCACTAGAGAATTTACGGTAGTGTTGTGGATAACTGACAACTGCGCATGTGTATAACGTGTGTCTGTACGTTCTGGAAAGGTGACGAGATGACTCGAGATGATTACTCTCTTTATTTTATTTATTTCCTTTCTGTTTGTGACCGGAGTTGGATGCATGCTTGTGTACATTTTTCCTCGCTCAATCCCCATGTATGTGGACGAGTGTGTCAGGGAAAATCCGCCATCTTCTCGTTTCCCGTGCATTATTAGCACCGCACAGTTTTCCTATTCTGGGCTGTTGAACATTCCAACTTGGTGTTACAATGTATTGTAGTGATGTTGTCTCTGGTCGTCTAGTCTGTGTGCATAGATGCGTCCGGGAGGCGTGGCTTTGGATGGTGATTTGCAGGGAGGGTGGGACATTCGCTTTCAGTGCTATCAGGCTAAAGTTAGCATTTTCCAGGATCTCCTATTGCACCTTTAAGTCCTTATTTTTGTTTTCCTTGAGCACCTTGTTTTGCAGTGGGGAAATAAGCTATTATCTTTTAATGTGCAAGACTTCCTATTCATCAGCTGCTATAGGTAAATAACTAGGAGAATAACAAAGTACAGTTTGTAAAAAATAAGGCCTGTTTCACATTAAACGTATAAGCATGTATATTGTTTTGTTAGAGCAACAAATGTATCGTAAAAGTATATATTAGTGATGTCTGCTGTGTTGTACACAGTCATCATGTGGCTTTCAGCACTAAGACGAAAAAAACACCTGAAAACACATTATTGCAAGGAGTTTGCTAAACCTCAAAAGCATGTTTAAATGGTTAAAAATAGAGGTATAATTTAAGATTAATTGAATTGTGTAATCTATGCTTATGATATGTGTGGGAGGGGAAGAGTGTAGCATCACATCAGAGTATACTGCCCTTCATAAATGTAAGCATGTGACAGGTGTGGCAGCTGGTGGTCAGAGGAGTACACCTGAAAACGACAAGACAATGAATAACATTCATCTTACCCATTTTGTAACATACGAAAGTATATGTAGTATATGTCACGGTTCAGTTACACATGAACAGTTTCTGTGCTGTTTTCAGTGGATATTATGACAATTACATGCTCTTTACAACAAAATGCCAGAAAAAAAGCTCAAAATTTTCAAATTATGACCATAGTGCCTCAGTGATATTGTAAAATATTATTACAATTTTTTAAAAAAGTGTTTTCCATTTTAATATATTCAAATGTAGTTTATTCCTTTGATGCCAGCCATTACTCCAGTCTTCAGAATCTTATGATTCTTCAGAAATCATTCTAATGTGCTGATTTAGTGTTTTTGTGTGTATGAATGCACAAAATACACACACAAAGATATCAATTATAGATAATAGATTGCAATTTTAAGTAATGGCTTTCTAATTTGATCTACTTTAAAATATAATTTATTCTCCAGTCTCCATTGTCACATGATCCTTCATAAATCATTCTAATATGCGGATTTGTTATCAATTTTGAAAACAGCTGTTCTTCTTAATGTTTTTTGGAACCTGTGATACTTTTTTAGAATTCTTTAATGAATAAAAAGTAAAAAAAGAACAGAAATTATTTAAAATCAAAGTTTATACAAATGTACACTACAGTTCAAATGTTTGCGGTCGACGCGTTTTTTATTTATTTATTTTATTTTATTGAAAGAAGTTAGTGATTTCTTTCAGCAAGGATGTATTAAATTCATAAAAAGTGATAGTAAAGACTTATATTGTTAGAAATAATAAATAAATGCTGTTCCTTTTAACTTTTTATTCAAAGAATCCTAAAAAAAAAGTATCACAGTTTCCAAAAAAATATTGATTAGCACAACTGTTTCCAACATGGATAATAAATCAGCATATTATTAATAAATCAGAATGATTCATGAAGGATCATGTGACACTGAAGACTGGAGTAATGGCTGATGAAAATTCAGCTTGCATCACATGAATAAATTATATTTTAAAGTATATTAAAATAGAAAACAATTATTTTACAGTATTACTTTTTCTGTATTTTTGATCAAATAAATGCAGCCGTTATGAGCAGAAGAAACATCATTAAAACATGAAAAATCTTACTGATCCCAAAATTTTGAACGGTGATATATTGATGATATATAGACGTAGATATAGAATGTATGTATGTATAAATAAACACACACACACACATGTATGTCTGTGAGATTTTTTTTTAAATTCACTTGCTATTTATAGGTGTGGCCAAAAGTTAATTATGGACCCTGGTACACAGTACATTTTTTGTAAAGACTGTTCTCTCTCTCTTTCGATTTGCCTTTCTTTCTTCCTTCCTCACTCTCTCGCTCTTACGATGAAAGTGCACAAGCCGCTGGTTCCACTCTTACCGAGAAGCAGGCCAGTGATTAGTGGGGCGGAAGGCCAGCGCAGCCCCTTTCATTTGGGCCCGGGTGGGGGGGTACCGACGAGGGGAGGGCCACGGCGGTGTATCTGTGGCTGACAATGGCGATTACCTTCCCCTTTATCTGGCCAAAAGAAGGGGCTTTGAGAGAGCAATCTGAGGAGTGGAGGAAATGGCACGACACGGGATTAGCCACACAACAGGATGGTAAATTAAATGTTGGAGATGAAAGAATGAGCTCTGACATGCATCAATAGAGAGCATTGGCTGCATTCTAATAATGCAGAGGAGAGAAATACCTGCAGAGATTAGTAAAGGGGGAAAGGGAGAGGGTGAGAGAAGGAGCGACACAGAGAGAGGATATGAAATCAAATGAATGGCCGACCATAGCCGTGAGGTTAACCGTGTGTGTGCGTTTACATTACTGTGTCCCTGTGATTAAAAATCACTCACAAACATACTGTTATATCACGCATAATGTCTTTGAATGACGTACACAGTTGCTTTAGTCAGAATTGTAAATAAGCTGTCTGAGTGAACTTTATTCAGCCATCATTTCTCTACAGCCAACACACACACCCTTTTCCATTAATAGGGTGTCACTGATGGCGCCTGAGCCCAATCTGGAACTGTTCCTAATGTCTCTACCCAAGACGTGACAAAATTTAGATCCTGATCAACTTGTGCCATTATGACGCGTGGAATATTGTCCTTTTCTCACCAAGGGCATTTTAAAAACAACAACAACTCAAAATTTGAAACCAATTTAGATGGTGAAAAACTGCAACACATCCATCCTCATGTAAAGTAAAAGAAGTGGTCAGAATTCGGTTGATGGATACTATACACTCTTAAAAATAAAGGTGCTTTAAAAGGTCCTTCAAAGCAATGCCCCAATAGAAACATTTTTGGTTCCACAAAGAACAATTCAGTCAGAGGTTCTTTAAAGAACCATCTCTTTCTTACCTTTTTATAATCTGAAGAACCTTCTTTCACTACAAAAAACTTTTTGTGAAACAGAAAGGTTCTTCAAATGTTAAAGGTTCTTTATGGAACCATTTAGATAAAAAAGGTTCTTCTATGGCATCGTGAAGCACCTTTATTTTTAAGAGTGTATTCCTCTTTCTGATATAATTTCACCTGAAAAATATTTATATGTTGGAGTTTGTTTTGGATGAGCGGGGCTTTTTCTCGAAAGCCTCTCAAACAACAGGCTGTTTGATATTTTTTAGGCTTTCTGACCCCAAGATTCAACTCATCTCTGCAATTCTCCACCTGTGATCCTTGGCTGCTTTGGCCATTCAAACTCTTCTCCTCAGCGTGCATTAGGACGATGTAGACACACGTCTTCTTCCAGGCAGATTCGTAACATCTTTAGTTGATTGGAGCTTCTTAATTATTGCCCTGATGGTGGAAGTAGGGATTTTCAGTGCTTGAGCTGTTTTCCCACAGCCACTTTCTATTTTGTGAAGCTCAGCAATCTTGTTCTGCACATCAGAACTATATTCTTATGATGGATAATTAAGGAAATTTGGCCTTTGTGTTTCTCATATTTATAACCATGTGGAACAGAAAGTCATGGCTGGACAGTTTCATGCTCCTAGTCACCCTGGTGTGCTTAAAAAATGTAAATATGAGAATATATGGGAATATATTTCATTTCATAGATATTTTACTCATAAGAATTTCTAGGGGTGCCAATCATTGTGGCCAACATGCGTTGGAGAAAAATATTTTTTTCATAATGTGAGTTTCCCCAGCTTTCAGTTGTTCTACTTCAGTGAAAGGTTTGAATTTTGTGAATTTTTTAAAATTAAAGATCAAAAAGATCAATGTTGCAGATGTAATTTCACAGCTTTACCAGTTCATATTTACAAAGGGTGCCAATATTACTGGAGGGCACTGTATGTTAATAATGTAATGGGGCCTTCACTTTTCTTCATCTTAACATCAGGACAGTTGTATCACCCTGTCTTTTCGTATAGAAGAGATATTAATGTCAGAAAAAAAGTCGCTGAATGAAATATTATACAGTTTAAACACGAAGTTTACATACACCTTGCAGAATCTGCAAAATGTTAATTATTTTACCAAAATAAGAGGGATCATACAAAATGCAAAATTTAGTACTGACCTGAATAAGATATTCCACATAAAAGATGTTTACATATAGTCCACAAATAAAAGTTGAATTTCTAAAAATGTTTTTAGTGTTTTTTTTGTTTAGTGACAGTTGTTCATGAGTCCATTGTTTGTCCTGAACAGTTAAACTGCCTGCTGTTCTTGAGAAAAATCCTCAGGTCTCACAAATTCTTTGGTTTTTCAGCAATTTTGTGTATTTGAACCCTTTCCAGCAATGACTGTATGATTTTGAGATCCATCTTTTCACACTGACGACAACTGAGGGACTCAGTTAACTATTACAGAAATTACAGAAGGTTAAAACGCCGGTTCAAAGCAGGGGGTGAAAACTTTTTGAATTTGAAGATTATTATGTAAGTATCTTCTGTAGGGCTGTCTGTTCTGAAGGGCAGTACTAAAAAAAAAAAGATATTTAGGCAAATTAAGAAAAATGTACACATCTTTATTCTGTTCAAAAGTTTTCACCCCTGGCTCCTAATGCATGGTTTTTCCTTCTGGAGCATCAGTGAGCGTCTGAACTTTCTGTAATAGTTGAATATGAGTCCCACATGAGTGTGAAAAAATGGATCTCAAAATCATACAGTCATAGTTGGAAAGGGTTCAAATACACAAAAATGCTGAAAAACCAAAAAATGTGTGGGGTCATTTTTATAAATTCAACTATTTCTCTTGTGGACTATATGTAAATGTCTTTTATGTGAAATATCTTATTCAGGTCAGTACTAAATAAAAAATAACATGCATTTTGTATGATCGCTCTTATAACCTTCGGGTTTCAACTGTATGTCTGAAAACACTTTACTGTAGTGCATAATTTAGACATAATTTAACTCCCTGGAGGTTTCACTTAGAAATTATTGTGAAATACGCAGGAAGCAATGTAACATTTTGCAGAAATATCACCACAGGTGCATTTTTCCAATAAGCCTGGTTTGTTTCTATTTAACTTATGACCAGGGGTTCTCAATTCTGGCCCTCGAAGTTCTCTTTTCTGCAGACCTCCAACCTTGATCAAACTCACCTGCCAGTAACTTTTAGCGATTCTGCAGACCTTAATTGGCTTGTTCAGGTGTGCTTGATTAGGATTGGAGCTGAACTCTGCAGGAAATTAGACCTCGAGGGCCAGAGTTGACAACCCCTGCTTATGACCATCAGACCAAAACCAACACATTATGGTTTAAAGATTTGGATTTTAATGAGCTTGGATAAGATAAATCTGTGTTCTCAAAACTATGTTTGTAGTAACTTTTCAAATCACTGGGTTCATTCTTAAAGAAATTCAGCAACTGCCCCAAATGAGCACCTGATTTGGTACAAAAACTATTTTGATGAAACGAAAGTAGCAATATATCTTTTCTTTCATACTGTGATGATCTGAGTGTGACGAAAAAATGTAGAGCAAAGACTTGGTTCTGTGCATTAGTTGTTGATTGTATATGCAATTAAAAATAAAAGCAAACTAAATTGGAGAAGTCCTGCATGTTTTACCAGAGACAGATCTCTCGTTTTAGGTCCAGGTGTGATTTTGATGAAACAAGGTAAAAAAAAAAATTCCATATGCACAGATCAGATCATTTTTTCATTAAAAGATCTACAGTATGCATTTAGAAAATAGACAGGGTGAAGTTTCATTTAATGCCTACTTAAAATGTAAAAGGTATTTTGATTTAAAATTATCAAAACTTTTCTTTGTCAGATATACAAATTTTAAGTATTCCGTGACACTCAGCTGTCCCCTTTGCAAATGACGCTATCATCTCCCAAGAGTATTTTCTGTTTCAAAAACAAGTACAAGCCCACATGAAACATCCCAATTCAGGGTTTGATGCAAAAAGCATTCTCTAAATAACCGCCACATAAACACGCTCATTAGGTTCTTCTCTCTTGACTGACAGGTATTAGCTGTGGAGAAAGAACGGGAGGAAAACAGAGGAAGAGGCGAGAGCATGAATATGGTAAGAGATGACGGTATTCATGACAGATACACAGAGAGACAGAGATATGACAGACAGGCGAGTGAATGTGCAGGAAAAGAGAGATGATTCTATCAAAGTGATGCTTTATCAGTGTTATTAACCCAGCCAGTCAGGAAGATGAAGAGGGTTTGAGCTTAAGCCCTGCAACAATAGTGCGGAACAAAGGCGCTCTTATGGGCCCTATCAGAGCCAAATATCAAATCAGCTCTCTCAGAATGATCCTGCCCAGCAGAAGCGGAGGTTTGCTGAACCTGTGGCCCCAGTCTTACACACCTCCATGCAGTACATACAGGCTGATAAGGAACCACTTACACACACACAACCAAATACATGCTGATAAGGGAACGTTTCTTTCTCCACCAAACAGTGACACGTCCCCCGTTTCATTCCTCTTCATATTGCAGTGCAGTGTGGTTCTGTCTTTCAGCACAATGCAGCGAATATGAAAGGAATTCTACAAAGCTGATATGGAATGCTAGAAAATGAGATGTCAGAAAAACTCAATGAGACTGAACAGTTCCGTCTGAATAAGCGGTGGCAGGGTCTGAAGTCTTTGAAATATTTCTATATGTATGTTATGGAGACACTGCGGAATTATGCATAAAAATGGCATTAATAAAACCGATAGTTCTGGCTATGATTGGATGAGCCACATTTGAAATGGTAGAACTTTAAAAAGTTAGTAAATAGCCAGAACGCACACCTGTGATGCACATCAACTAAATTATATATTAAAGTCTAAATTTCATCTACTGCCACTAGGTTAATGAACTAAAGTGTCTTGTGGAAGGTTGTTTATAACATTTAACTTTTATAGATGTTATTACTTATTGGAAATTAGCGTCTTTTGTCATATTGCTGTTTCCACCCTTATATAAGGATTTAGTCACTCAAATTTTACAGTGATATTATGTTTTGTTTTTTAAGAAATTCACAATTTTACTTAGCAAGGATGCATTAAATGAATCAAAAGTGGCTTACTTATATTGTTACAAAAATCACATAAATAATGTTCCTTTGAACTTTCTATTTATCAAAGAATCAAGAAAAAAAAAGATTTCCTCCTTTTTCAACATTGATAATAAGAAATATTTCTTGAGCACCAAATCAACATATGTGACCCTGGACCACAAAACCAGTCTTAAGTCACTCGGTTATATTTGTAGCAATAGCCAAAAATACATAGTATGGGTCAAAATTATTGATTTTTGTTTTATGACAAAAACCATTAGGATATTAAGTAAAGATCATGTTCCATGAAGATATTTTGTAAAATTCCTACTGTAAATATATCAAAACTTAATTTTTGGTTAGTAATATGCAATGTTAAGAACTTTATTTGGACAACTTTAAAGGTGATTTTCTCAATATTTTATTTTTGTTGCACCCTCAGATTCCAGATTTTCAAATAGTTGTATCTCGATCATAGCAAACCATACAGCAATGGAAAGCTTATTTATTCATATAAAAAGCTTATTATTCTTATTTATTATTGATGTATAAATCTCAATTTGGAAAAATCTTATGACTGGTTTTGTGGTCCAGGGTCACATATTAGAATGATTTTTAAAGAATCATGTGACAATAAACTGGAGTAATGGCTGCTAAAAATTCTGATTTAAAACTAGAAAACTCTTATTTTAAACTGTAATAATATTTCACAATATTCCCGTATGTTTGATCAAATAAATGCAGTTTTGGTGAGCACAAATAACTTAAAAAATATATTTAAAAATCTATTAAATCTATTAAAAATATTTAAAAAGAAAAGAAATATAACAAAATATATATTATAGAAACAAAATGCTACTTATACTAAAAAAAAATGCAAATACTAAAAAATGTAGATACATGAATGAAAAATTAGTGTTCACTACTTTTTGATTCTTTATCAATTTATCAAAGAATCAACATTAAAAATAATAAGAAATGTTTTTTGAACATCAAATCATCATGTGACACTAAAGACTAGCGTAATGACTGCTAATAATATTTCACAATATTCCTGTATTTTTTTGATCAAATAAATGCAGCTGTGGTGAGCAGAAAAGACATTAAAATATATTTTAAAAATCTATAAAAGCTATAACATATATTAGTTTTTTTTTATTAAAAACAAAATATCTATTATAGACTAAATACCCTAGTAAATAAATGTATTTCAAATACACTTTTATATATTTATTTTTCACTAGTGTACTACTTGCAGTTCAGCTAATTGTTTCACAAATACTAAAACAAAATGTAGGTGCAGTAATGAAAAATACATTTTAAAAAATGCTCATCGCTTTTTAATTTAGCCAAAGATTGCCTTAATCTGCAATCCTTTTTTCAGAGCTCTGGCTCGCATTCCTTGGCTGCAATATTCTTGTAAAACCAATATATTGAATAAATGTTCTTGATAAATTTCCTTTTCACAAATGTGTCATACAGTATTTGATACCAACTGTTTGTTTCCGTTGTTAAACAAAGTAGGAGTGGAGGCGTGTGACTGTGTTGTCAGAGGACAATTCAGTCAACGCTCACGCCAACACGCAGCCACTCAAAACTATTTCCGTTCCTACGGTGGCATGAAAAATCACCTCATCCGAGCAGCCTCTCTCACCGCTCCTGTGAGCCACGCCACACATGGTCACCTTTGAACTCTCAGAGACAAAACCTCACGCTCCCTCTCCTCGCCATATGGCTGAGGACTCCGAGTAAAACGTCCTTGTGCCGAATGGCACTTGGCAGAGAGCGAAAGACACCAGCAATTTCATTATCCCACAATGACAGGCTAATTATTGTGTTTGTTTGCCACAAATCACTGTACAACAGACAGCATGTCCGTGTCCTGTTTTCAGCATCTTAATTACTTCCTCTCGTCCATCCCTCCTTCGCTCTGTTGCCTTGCCGCTGCTGTTTGTTTGCATATAAAAGGCAGTAGCTAATTGTCTGGTCTATAAATATTCGGTGTGCAATTAGCAGGCTGGCCTGCCTTTGCTGAGTGTTATCACCCCAGCGTTTGGAGCACTGAGAGAGCCATGCGCTCAATTCCCCGTATCTAATGGCAGTTTGATAGCGGCAAAAGGCCCTTTTGTTTTCCGGAACAAACAACAGCCTGATGTTGCCCTTTCTGAAGTCTCCTAGTTCCACGCTGTTTACTCTGCAAAACGCATGTGGAGACATTTGCAGTGGGAAAAATTGTGTTTGACTGAGAGGGGCTTGTTCAACACAGGTAGCTGAGCTACAAGGTGAAGGGTCCACAAAGCTTCTAAAACAACTAGCAAAGTCTTCCTGAGGTGTAGTTTCTGTTTTTCATTTGTGTGCGCACTTTGATGGCCCTTTTAAATTCATTATGCTTGTTTCTCAGCATTTTTGAAGAAAACTAGTACTGGCATTTTGTATTTGGGTAGTTTGGCATGGTTTATTTACTGTTTCGGTGGATTTCTCAGCACATGCCTGGAGTGACGTGATGATGGTTTTCTAGTACACTAAAAAAAAGTCAGTAATGTGTTAATATAAAGGAACTATACAGAGCCTTGTGAAAATATTCATACCCCTTTATTTTGTGTTTAACAACTTTAAATTACTTCTTTAAATTACTTTTTTTCCACATCAGTCTGCACTCCATATACCATAATGGCAAAGCAAAAAAAAAAATGGTTTTTAACATCTTTGCAAATTGATTAAAAATAAACAACTTAAATGATTGAACTGCGTAAGTAGTCATACCCTTATCTGGTACAGTTGAAATTTAGCTCAGGAGCATTCATATTGCTTGTAGATGTTACTACGCTTCAAAGGAAGTTAACCTGCTGCAAATTCAATTATTATTTGGAAAGGCACACACGTCCTACACCTGAAAATGCATACGTCAAGCCTTGAGGTAAAAAAATAAATAATTAAACTGCCTGTAGAGCTTAGAGGCATGACTGCATCAAGCCACACATCTGGGGAAGAGTTCAGAAAAAATGCAATTGATGGAGAAAGGCTTTGATTAAAGTGGTGACCAAGAACATGATGGTCACTCTAGTTGAGCTCCATGATCACATGGAGATAGGAGAAACCTACAGAAGAACAAACATCACTACAACACTCCACTGATCTGGTCTTAATGAGAGTGTGGCCAAACTCAAACCTCTCCTTAGTGAAGACACATGAAAACCCACTTGGAATTTGCAAAAAAGCACCTAAAGGACCCTCAGACTGTGATAAACAAATTTATCTGGTCTGATGAACCTCAATTCCAAGCATCATGTACGGAGGATGCCAGGCACTGCTCATCACCTGCACAGTAGCATCCCAACAGTAAAGTGTGCTGGTAGCAGCCTCATGCTGTGGAGCTGTTTTTCAACAGCAGGGACTGAGGAAAGCTCAGTGCACCAAAAATTTGAGATAGCCTCAATGAAAACCAGGTCCAGAGCATTCAGAACCTCAGACTGAGCAGAAGGTTCACCTTCCAACAGGATAATGATCCTAAGCACACAGCAAGAGTGGCTTATAGACAACTCTGTGAATGTCCTTGAGTGGCCCAGCTACAGCCTGGGCTTGAACGCAATCAAATATTTTTGGAGAAACCTGAAAATGTCTGCCTGCACCCATCCAAGCTGACAAAGCTTGAAAGGTGAAGAGGTGAGGTGAAGAATGAAAGAGAATTGCCAAATGTTGATGTGCAAAGCTTGTTGTATCATACCCAAAAAGACTTGAGGCTGTAAAGGTGCTTCAGCTAAGTACTGAGTTAAGGGTATGAATACTTATGCAATGTGCTTGTAGGTTAACATAGGTTTTTTATTTTTTAATAAATGTACAAATTTGTGACAATTCTGTTTTTGCTTTGTTTATGGTGTATAGAACACTGATGATAACTGGGGGGCTTACATGCAACTAATACAAAAGGTTCAAACACTCACTGATGCTCCAGAAGAAAAAAGAATTTGAAGATCAGGGTAAATTGAATTTATTTTGTCTTCTGGAAAGCATGGAAGTATCTTCTGCAGCTTCTGAAGGGCAGTATTAAATGAAAAAAAAAAAAAGATATTTATTAAATTAGAAAAATGTACACATCTTCATTCTGTTCAAAAGTTTACACCCTCTCTTAATGTATCGTAATTCCTTCTGGAGCATCAGTGAGTGTTTGAACCTTCTGTAATAGTTGTCTGTGATTCCCTCAGTTGTCCTCAGTGTGAAAAGATGGAAAAGATGAATCATTCATTGTTGGTAAGGGTTCAAATACACAAAAAATGCTGGAAAGCCAAAGAATTTGAAATAGAATTTTCTCTTGTGGACTATATGTAAACATCTTTATGTGATGTCTTGTATTTTGGTAAAATAATTAACATTTTGCACACTGTAAAGTGTGTGTGTGTGTGTGTGTGTGTGTGTGTATGTGTGCACCTGGTATTTATCATGTTATGGGGACCAAATGTCCCCACAAGGATAGTAATAATTTTGACCTTGTGGGGACATTTGTGAGGTCCCCATGAGGAAACAAGCTTATAAATCATGCAGAATGAGTTTTTTTGAGAAAGTAAAAGTGTGCACAGTCTCCTGTGAGGGCTAGGTTTAGGTGTAGGGTAGGTGTAGGGCGATAGAAAATACGGTTTGTACAGTATAAAAACCATTACGCCTATGGAATGTCCCCATAAAACATGTAAACACAACATGTGTGTGTGTGTGTGTGTGTGTGTGTGTATATAAATATATATACAGTAGTAGTCAATATTTGAAGTAGATCAAAAATGTTAATCAAAGTTGTCCTAAGACAAGAACAGGTATTGTTTTGGTTTTAGAACAACTTTGATGAAAGGTTTTGATCCACTTCAAATGTTGACTACTGTATATTATTATTATTATTATCACTGTTGAAAACTGTTGTGGAGCTCAGTATTCTTGTGGAAACATGAACAAAATTAGTTCAAAACTGAAATCTTCAGTAACATTATAAATGTCTTTACTGTGATTTTCGATCAATTTAATGTGTCCTTGCTGAATAAAGTTAATAATTTCTTTTCAAAAACCGTACTGACCAAAAACTTTTGAACATTGTTAAAACTCACATAATATTATGTGATAATATTCACATAATATTATGTCAATAATTGTCCCTTGTAGCTATTTGAAACTTTTATCATTTTTATGATGTAATCATCTTCCATAACGCAGTCACTCCAGTGTTTACCCTACAATATCATGCCATCACCAACTATTGCATCACTGAGGTTAATGTATTCTAATCCTGATTTCGTACCACAGTGGAAAAAGAAACCGCAATCGGGCCAACTGTCCAAAAACGGCAACGGTCTGATTTCCATTCAACCTTATGGTGGAAAAGTGTCTATTATGGTTGTACTTTAGTACAATAACACAGAATCCAACAAACACACACAACATGTGCCGTTGTGACCTTACAGTAAAACTTTACAGCTCAAACAATATTGCTATAACAAACAATAATGATATTTAATTAATAAACCCCACTCACTTTAATATATATGGAGATTAGCACTTTTGACATCTTTCAAATCTAAAGCTTACCATCTGGGAGAAAAGCACTGGATTAAATAAAAGAGAGAAAAACAGTAAGAGATGGGAGAGTGAGAATATAACTTTAGGGCAATTTAGTACAAGAGAAAGAGGGTCTCTTCACGGATGAATGCTGCTCAGCTTGACCTGCTAAAGTGAAGACATGAAGTCTTTCATCTACTTTCATCTACCCTAAGCATGACTCTTCACAGAGCAAATGAACCTGTCCACACACACACACACACTCTTCACTTTTACACATTACTCTGTGAGCAATGAAGTGTGAAGAAATCACACAGCCTGGGAAAATCTGGACCATCCTAGACAAATAGCAGCTCCAAATTTTCGGATGATTTCTTTGACTTCAAGTGGAAGATAATAAAACAGACTGAAGGTCGTCGAGAAACCTACTTTGAAACGGTAGCTTGCCAGCTTGAGGGTTTTTGACTGAATGAATAATGATCTCAAGCATTAGTTTACACTAAAGACAACTAAAATCTAGAACACATTTTCAAAAACATGATCATATTCAAGAAATGCACAAATAAATTAGTTTGCTCAGCTATACGGCGGTAGTGTAGCATTAAAAACAGCGCTGTATCATTCTGCCACACCCTACGTATTGGAAAAAGTAGCTCTTTACTGGAAAAACTACTCTATTTTGAAAACAGCTGAGCTGCTGTCACGCTACGGTGTTAGTAGCATCGCTACTTTTCGTCAGTTACTCCCCCAACACTTGTGAACATTAGAGAGAAGGACAGTGGCACTGAGATAGCAATGTCAAACTTGAGGTAAAGACATTTTGGAAAAGGCTTCTGTTTCCAAAGACTTGTGGGAGCGAGGCGGCTGAAGGAGAGGACTATGGGTAAGGGCAGCGGATGAGGAAGTTTGCTAATTAGACTGGCTGTGATCCTCTGGTCTGGGGGAAAGACAGAGGAAGAGCTAGTTGTTTGGACTTTTAAAGTCACATGAAAGGTGCGGCAAAGGATGACTGTACTCTAATAAGATTATTAAGTAGCTTAATTTACGAGTGGTGGCACATATCAGTGGCCACTCGGGCTCCATATTACAGGCTGGTGTAGAGATTAGCCTCAGTCGTCAGTAACCAAAACATGATTACCCACCAGAACAGAAGTCTGCCTGCCTCACAGGGTCCTGACAGAGTCCTGCTGCACACAAGACTCTTGGATTAAGAAAATGGGGTGCGTTGACTAATAATCAGTGACAACACACAGATAGCAAAAGTTGAGCATTGGATGTTGTTAGAATGCAGGACACTTCTCTATTCTAAATCTAGAGGGACAGCTGCATAACAATAAGAAAATACATTTAACTGTATAATTACTTAGTAATAACTATGTAGTTAGTATGTAATTACTGTGTTATTAATGTATGTTGTAGTGAATGTCAAAATCATTCATGGGACACTGTTACTGTTACTGAGCATAACCGGTTTTTATAATAACAGCTTAAAAATATTCAGTTTTTCATCATTTATGAGAATAAATACCTTTTTTTAACCAAAATGTACCTGAGCTAACATAAACTAACAATGAACAGGTGCATTTTAATCAATTAACATTTAATAAAATGGGTACATACTTAAAAAAAAAATTGCATGCTAACTATTAGTTAATTTAATGTTAACTAATGGGAAGTGTGACCAGAGTGTCTTCTATCAAGAGAAGCCAAAATATGTCCAGACTGTCCAAAGGTCGCTGGTCTCTCTTGTCCTTGTTTAAAATGAGATAATAAAATAGGTTTCTTGTTCACTGACTGATGTTTGTAAATCGCTCAGCTCTCTCTACCTAACCAGAAGCCAAAGAGCCTGTTTACCCTTGAAAGCTAGTAACTTTTACATTTCCTGTTGGCGTACCACCGCTACGGGCCCATTATCCAACATGACTATGCAGACACATGGACCAGTAATGAGATGCGTTGAGTCAACATATCCTACCGTCCAAACACCGCTGGCTGGTTCAACCCAACACTCAAAGTCTCCTGTAGGGACAGCCCATATATGCATACCTCTGTCTCTGTAATAGAGACAGTACTAGAGTTATGAAACATATATATTTTTGTATACCACATATATCCCTCTGTTATCCCAAGAGACAGCTTTGGACACAGAACTAGCTTTAATAATTGCAAAGACAAGCTTAGATTTAAATTGTACTTTCTGAATTCACAACACTACTGTAAAAAATGTCATAATTTTAACAGAACTTCTTTTAACAGTAATTCTTTCTAGTAATTGGTTAACTGTGAAAGAATTTGCTCTTTATAGTAATTTATACAGCAGTTCTTTCTGGTCTCAATCTGATTGGTTAAGAGCTTTTTCCAGGAGTGTGATATGCGAGTGATAACAGAGCTGCAACCATTTCACTATTTGTATCGCTTGCAGTATTACTTACAGCGAGTGTCATGGCAGATGCCCAAATCCACTATAATTTTATAAATCATATTGTTTTTGCATCACGGAATGTAGTTTTAATAGTTTTTTTAGATAAGAATATACTTATGCGGTTTTCAAATATGCGGTTTGTTAATAAAGATAACGTCTGTTTGAAAAATTTGCTTCAATGTTTAGTGGTTAAACATGAGATATAATTTGTTTTGGGTAAATCCAATTGTCAGTCTTTGGTCTCAATCTATTATTTGTTCCAAATAGTTTTGGCTGAAGGCAAAATCTCAAAATGTTATATTTTATGTAAATTTTATGTTGTATTTCAGAGCACTACCTTTGTACTTTTGACTGAATTGCCTAGCAACTTTTATGGTGGCTGTTGTTGTTCAATTAATAATATTTTAAATAAATAATTGTAGTATTTACTAGTAGCCTTTATTATTTGGAAATTGTGTGTGTCTTCCTGATGGTAATTTTAGTTACGTTGTTCCATCATTTGAAAAAAGACACTTTAAAAAAAAAGACGAGACTGCTTGAGTGAGTCAGCAGTAAAGACTGAAACAGGGTTGTAAACAAGGAAGTTATTTTTACTTTCAACAACACCTTGTAAAACCACTGAGCAGCGCTGTCATCGGAAATCACCCTTAACAGATGAAAGGATACTACGACAAAGATATCGCTTTCTTCAGCAGATATGCAAACTAATGTTTTATTGTGATTATGAGATTGAGCTGAAGGGTGAATGCTGTATCAGATGCAGGTAATCATACTCACTCAGTCCATCTCTCTCTGTCATAATGCTCTACATATTACAGTGAGATTTTAATACTGTAATACAAAAGCTTTTAATGTAGCAACTGCTACTCGTATAATATTGCTCATATACACTGACCGTCCACTTTATTAGGTACATCTTGCTAGTACCTGGTTGGACCCCTTCAGAATTGTTTTAATTCTTCATGGCATAAATTCAACAAGGTGCTGGAAACATTCATCAGAGATTCTGGTCCATATTAACATGATAGCACCATGAAGTTGCTGCAGATTTGGCAGCTACACATCCCTAATGTGAATCTCCCATTCCACTATATCCCAATCATCTGAAAATAGTTTCTTGAACATGAGAATGAGTTCACGTTCAGGAAACCATTTTCAGATGATCTGAACTTTCTAACATAGTGTGTTATCCTGCTGAAAGTAGACATCACATGATGGGTACACTGTTGTCATAAAGGGATGGACATGGTCAGCAGCAATACTCGGGTATAGGCTGTGGCATTTATACAATGCTCAGTTGGTATAAAGAGGTGCAAAGTGTGCCAAGAAAATACTTCCCACACAGTTACACCACCAGCAGCTGTCTGAACCACTGACACCAGGCAGGATGGAATGAATGTTCTGAATGTTGCGGCAGAAATCAAGACACTTTTGATGCCGTAGACCATCTGCTTCAGGGTTTGATATGTTGTGCGTTCAGAGATGCTCTTCTGCATATCTGAGTTGTAATGAGTTGTTATTTGAGTTTCTGTTGCTTTTCTGTCAGCTCAAACCAGTCAGGCCTCTGACCTCTGGCATAAACAAGGCATCTTCGCCCACAGAATTGCCACTTACTGGATATTTTTCTCTTTTTCAGACAGTTCTGTACACCCCAAAAATGGTTTTGAGTGAAAATCCCAATAGATCAGCAAATTCTGAAATAGTCAGACCAGCCAATCTGGCACCAACAACCAGATATTTCCATTAAAGGGTTAGTTCACCCAAAAATGAAAATTAGCCCATTGTTTACTCAACTTTAAGGCATCCTACGTGTATTACTTCTTTCAAACAAACCCAGACGGACTTATATTAAAATTGTTCTGGTTCCTCCACACTGTAAAAAACTATTTGTTGAGTCAACTTAAAATAATTTGTAACCTGGCTGCCTTAAAATTTTAAGTTCAGTCAACTCAAAAAAAGTTTATTCAACTTGAAATGTTAAATTATACTAAGTGACAACTTAGATATTTGAGTTGAATCAACTTAAAATTTTAAGGCAGCTGGGGTACTTATCCATCTGTTAAGTTTAGCAAACACAAATATCTAAGTTGTTACTTAGTTCAACTTAACATTTCAAGTTGACTAAACTCATTTTAGTTACCTGAACCTAAAACTTCAAGGCAGCAGGGTAACAAATTATTTTAAGCTGACTCGACAAACTGTGTTTTTTATTTTTTACAGTGCAAGCTTTATAATAGCATAGATGGGTGTTTCTCTTCAACAGTCCAAAAGAAGTCCAATAAAGCGCATCCATCTAATAAAAAAAACGTGCCTCGCACGACTCCGGAGGGTGAATAAATGCCTCCTGTAGCGAGTCAATGCGATTTTGTAAGAAAAACATCCATATTTAAACTGTAATAATCACTTTTCTCTAGCTTGCGCTAACTGTTGTACGTGGAAGTTGTTTCAGGCAGATAACATAGGACGTCGGCGTTGCACATGCGCCATCACCAAGTGATGAACATGGACGCGCAGTGGAGAGCAAAACAAAACAATGCTCACAAATTCTAAATACAAAATTTTCACCCCCCAGAGCCATGTGAGGCACTTTTCTATTATGAATGGATGCACTTTATTGGACTTCTTTTGGACGGTTGAAGAGAAACACCTGCCTATTGCCAAGACAAAGCTTGGAGGAGCCAGAAAATGTTTTAATATAACTCCGATTTGATTCAACTGAAAGAAGAAAGTCTTATACACCTAGGATGCCATGAGGGTAAATAATGGTAAATAATGGGCTAATTTTCATTTTTGTTTGAACTAACCCTTTAAAAAGCTGTTGAACAGGTGTACCTAATATGTAACTAAAATAAATGTAAATGTAACAAAATTATGATATATAGACACATTATATAGATTAGAAACTATATATTCGGCCCCGTTTACACTGTCTGTTAAATGCGACCTAATTCCGATATTTTGCTCATATGTGACACAGATCGGATCTGTTCTGTGACAGTGTAAACGGGAAAAAAACGCATGCATTCGGATATTTCGAGATCGGTTTCAGGCCTCATTCATATGTGGAAATAAATCAGATATAAATCAGATATGGGCCAATGCGACTGTAATGTAAACTGGCAGATCGGATTTTCTGAGGCATTGCGTTCTGTACGTCATTAAACTGCGTACGTGAAGCGTACGTGAAAAGTACGTGGGAAGTACGTGTGGAAGCGTAACATTCAAGAAACACACGAAACATGGAGGAGGAAAGTGTAGGGCAGTGGTCGGCGCCTGAAATAGCCTACCTTCTCACCCTGTGGGGAGAAGAATCCGTTCCGGATAAAATTAATTTAAAATTTCGCGTTCGTCCATCTTGGCTACGGTGTCGTGCAAAAACCCCCGTTGAGCATGCGCGAAATTATAGCAAGTGTAAACACACGAATCGGATATGGGTCACAATTAAAAAGACAGTGTAAACAGACGGTCCAAAAAATCGGATATAGGCAACAAATCGGAATTAGGCATCAAGACCTGCAGTGTAAACGAGGCCTTAGAAATATATAGAAAAATTAGCCAGGGCACTGTTAATACCTTTGTTTCTCTCTCTGGCTACAGTTTTTACAATCTTACTGCAGGTCATTAAAAAAAGAGAAAGATTTGGTGCTTTGACACTTACTGTATGTATTCTCAGATCCCTGATTCTAATGAGCAATGAAAATGTTAATGTGTCTGCTTTTATCTAAGTCAAAGACTGTCAGGAAATAAATGAAGTGAGTTTCCATTTATCAGAGACAAGCACTTTCTATCTAAATTCTCCAGCTACTTATTAGAGGACTTACTAAACTTCCTGCAGCACTTAATACCATGCAGCATTTCAACTTTATGACTATGACCATTTAGTTCTGAATTAGGGTAAATGTCAGGATATTTTAAAGTAATACAATTTTAAATTCTAAGAAATAGCACTTTCTGGTTGTCAAATGTGAATGAAATATATCCATAGTTGATGTGATTTATCATAGAACAGCTTTTTGAAACAACTTCATATTCACTAAAAATAACATTTGGGAAGCGAGTCAAAGTAACAGTCCTACAGTGGCTCAGTAAAGTCTGGAAAAAGATCTGTTTTTCAGTGCTACTTGATTTGATATCAAATTATAATATAATGAAATGCATGCATTTTTAAAGCATTTAAATACTTCCTTGGACCATTGTTGTAATTATAGCTGAATTAAAATTACAGTCTTATCCATTATTATCTCATCCATTATTTAGAAACTACAGCTTTAATTGCAGCTTTTAGTAAATTTGATCCAATGTCCCAGTGGCACCTTCTGCCTCCCTGCATTAAAACAGCGGATCTGTTCCAAAACCTAGTGAGCTGACTCATTGCCTGCTACCTACATAGGCAGCTGCCTTCTAAGGCAGAAATGGAACCTCATAAGTGACTGATTTTGAATGTTCTACATATTTACACGGAACACTTCGATCACAATTGATTCCAATAGTTCGCTGTTAGCATGTTGCTAAGCTAACAATAAACCTGAGCACCTTTCTAGAATTAACTGAAAACAACTTCGGTGAAGGATTCTACTTCTTCATACTGTATATGGTCCGTAGCCTCTCTGTTACTGCCTCGCTGTCTCTCCAGACAGTCGGCCCGTCTGCCCGCCCGTGCCTGCCTGATAATTAAACATCCATGCCATCAGGCAGGCAGCTGGCAGCCCTCCCTCGAGAATGCCAATTAAGTTTGTAAAATATTTAGGCTACAAAACTGTACAAGGGGAGCCATCGTGGTGCGCAATCATTCACAGAATTCTGTAGAGGCCTGTGGATCGACTTCCCCTGCGGCCCCCCATCTGTGTGATACATCGAGAAATATCACCTATACACACTGCAAACTCCCCTGAGGCTGAGACTTACGATCAGAGTACATTAACATTAGATCAAAGTAATAATTATATAATGGCAAGGCTTAATATACACAAATAGTAGCAGAGTGTTCTGCATTACTCATTGCAGCAGGGTTGCATTTAGTCTAATTTGTTTCAGTTGTAAACTAATCATAGATAACATACAGAAACATGAGCGTAAGTAGCAATATTTATTTACTTTTGTAAATAAAAATTACTCATTCTTTAGCCTTCAGCCTAGATATTCATACCAAAATTGTATAGTATGTTGGGATCACATACATGAAACACTTGAAAAATAAATCAACAGAAAAGATTAACACTGCCAGTCAAACGTTTTTAAATGTTTTTTTAATACTCACCAAGCCTGCATTTATTTGATCCAAAGTACAGCAAAAACAGTAACATTTTGAAATATTTTTACTATTCAAAATAATGGCATTCTATTTGAATATATTTCAAAATGTACTTTAATCCTGTTTTTAAAGTGGAATTTTTAGCATCATTACTCCAGTCACATGATCCTTCAGAAATCATTATAATATTCTGATTTGCTGCTCAAAAAACATTTACTGTTATTATGTTGAAAACAGCTGAGTACAATTTTTTCAGAAGAACAGCATTTTTTTTCAGAAGAACAGGATTTATCTGAAATAGAAATCTTTTGTAGCATTATAAATGTCTTTATCATCACTTTAGATCAATTTAAAGCATCCTTGCTAAATAAAAGTATTAATTTCTAAATTTTTTCCCCCCAGAAAACAAAAAATTATACAGACTCCAAGCTTTTGAATGGTATGGTGTATAATGTTACAAAAGAAAAAAAAAAATATTAATAATAATAATAATAATAAAAATGTTTCTTGAACAGCAAATCGGCATATTAGAATGATTTCTGAAAGATCTTGTGACACTGAAGACTGGAGTAATGATACTGAAAATTCAGCTTTGATCACAGGAAGAAATTACATTTCAGAATATATTCAATTATTTTAAATCGTAAAAATATTTCACAATGTTACTGCTTTTGCTGTATTCTGGATCAAATAAATGCAGGCTTGGTGAGTACAAGATAATTCTTTAAAAAAAACATTAAAAATCTTACTGTTCAAAAACTTTTGACTGGTGGTGTATATAACGATAAAATTGAGCACAAATCAGCTAAGGTACTAAAATGTTAAACAAAATGTGCTTATGTATGTAATAGCAGAATCCTGGGTTATTATCCTTCATGAACGTTTTTTATTCCAGCACATTATGGCTGTATCTGATGACCTCACCACCCTGGTGTCAGGACATATGAGAGACGGACTGCTTTGAGAACAGCGTGAATATCATTTCCATTTTATGCTTTTTAAAATGATCACTTCAGCCAGTGTAATTGGCCAATCCAAAGTACAGAGCCATGGAGAAAGGTCAGCTAATTTAATGGACCAAGAGTAGCCCGGCAGAAATGAAAGAGAAATCATACAGACTTGCAGATACTGAAAAATGTTCTTCAACACAAGCTAAACTAGGAATACTAATTGAAAACCAGTCTATGCTAATTAAAAGTGCATTTTAACTGCATGTACATTATTTACCCTCTAGCTTATTGGTCAACACTGAAAGTTTTCAACAAATATCGAGATGTACAGTGTGTAAAAGAATGCAATGTTATGACATACATGGAATTATGCATTGTTATACAACTGCATGTGTAAATGTATAATTTTGCATAACCTTATCTTTGTTTTTTGAAACTATCTGCACTGACAGACTTTCATATCAACTAATGTCATTCACAAACAACAAAATGCAAATGTGCATCCGCACACATAAACACATATGTATGTGTCTATGTATATGTAATGATGAGTTTTATGAATATCCACCAACTGCATCTTGACTGAAAATCACACAGACTAATGAGATCCTCTATGTACAATGAAGAACATTAATATATATGTAAATTAGCAGAGGAACAGGCTGTCATTGCTATAGCGCTTTCTCTCTCTTTCTCTTTCTCCATCTCCATCTAATGTCTAACTGTTTCGTTCGTACTTGGTGTGTTTATACTGAAACTGTCTTGGGAGGGAAAAAAAAGGTTGTTACAATGACTTAAACAAAGCAAAATGAATACTAAATGTTTATTTTTATTTATTTATTTTGCACATGGGCCCTGCGACATGGTTATTGAGAGAATAAGTACGGTTCCCTCTAGACCACACCATAAAAGTAAGTCACTTTCAATAGAGCTATTACTGTTTAAAAAGAATAAAGCCTTTTGCGTGACCTCTAAAGATGACCTGGATTCAGAATACGTCCCTCTAATCCCTGTATGTGACCATTCTGAGCACACCAATGCCCCTGTTCCCAGATCAGTTGCTGAGAAGGCTAGGTAGCAGAGAGGAGGGGCCAGCTGTGAGGCGGGGGTTTGCTTTAAGGGCCGCAGGTCGGTTGTTCAAAGCAAACTCTGTGCATTGTTGGGTGGCGGAGGATTAGATCTCTCCAACCCAGCAGAATTTGCCTTCTAATTAAAAGGGATAAAGAGGTAGGAAAATAGAGGGGCACTGTTGGGTGGAAAAGAAAAAGAAGGGGGTGAAAGGTTGGTTGAAAATACACTGATTGTAAGAGTATTTACCAGCTCAGCAGTATATGGTATAGGGTGGATTCAATGTCTTGTAGCCGGTATTAGGCCATCATCATTGTACTAGCTCACCCTCTTCCACTAAAAAGAGCAGCGGGGGTCAATACAGTTTCAACCTGAGGCACTCAGTTTAGCGATATACTTAAAACACAACATTTCAAGACAAAACTAATGACATGTGCAACTATTGGTTGTTGACATATTAGTCTTGGACTATATGTAGAAAATCAGTTGTAGTGGACATTTCTAATGTATTGGATTGGACTTGAAGAGAAAACTTCACGTTAATTGTTTAACCTTCTGATGCGTGATGCTTACTACAACAGAGAGAATGTTAGCCGTTTTTAAGCCTGTGATATTACATCCAGACCTCCAAGGAGGTCCTTTAACCATTATTCTATATCACTGCCCTTTTTATATTTTACATTTTATAATATCAATTTCAAAATGGCTGATGAAAGTAATGAAACACCTAGTGCCTCTGGAATATTTGCTTTTAACTTCTTTTGCAGTGGACAGATGTCCAGTATATATCATTTTGAAGAAAAAAAGGCGGCAAAGAGTATATTTTTGTTCTTGTTTTTTCTACATTATTTCATAAAAATGTATATTTCTGTCAGTGCACTTGGCGAAAGAGTTTTGGCAATGCATTGTTATACAATTTTATGCATAAAACCACACTTCCGTCCAAAAGTTTGGGTCAGTAAGATTTTTTTTATTCGAAGTTAATTATTTTATTCATTAAGGACTAATTAAATTCACAAAATGTGACAGTAAAAATTGACATTGTTGCAAAAATTTTAGAATCCTAAAAAACTAAAACAAAATGTATCAAAGTGTCCACAAAATATTAAGCAATGTTTTTGACATTTTGTAATAAGAAGAAATGTTTCTTGAGCATCAAATTAGCATATTAGATTAACTGCTGACGAAGTGACACAGAATCTGCTAAAAAATTTGGCTTTGCCAAGACAGAAATAAATTACATTTCAAAATATATAAAAGTAGAACTTATTAAATATAATAACATTTTAACAGTTTAAATAGATATTTTAAATGGCATAATATTACTGTTTTTACTGTATTTTTATCAAATAAATGCATTGGTGAGCATAAGAGACTTATTTAAAAATAAATAAATAAATAAAACATCTCCAAACTTTGAAATCATATATTATATAATTTTGCATAACCAGACGACCATGGGTGATTTTATTTGACCATAATTTCTTACCTCCTTTTGCAGTACACTGATATGTAGCAAAAAAAAATGGTTTGTTATATTCTTGTTCTAAATAATTATTATATTATATTATATTATATTATATTATATTATATATGGTAACACTTTAAAATAGGGTTCATTAGTTAATATTAGTTTACTACATTAGTTAACATGAACTAAAAATTAATAAGTCTCCTACAGAATTTATGGTAACACTTTGCAATAAGGTGTCATTTGTTAACATTATGAATAATATATTTATTACACTTTTTATTAATCTTTGCTAATGTTAGTTATTAAAAAAACAGTCGTTCATTGTTTGTTCATGTTAGTTCACAGTACATTAACTAATGTTAACAAACACAACTTGAGATTTTAATAATGCAATAATAAATGTTGAAATTAACATTAACTAAGATTAATAAATGCTGTAGAAGTATTGTTCATTCTAAGTTCATGTTAACTAATATAGTTAAATAATGTTAAATAATGAACCTTATTGTAAAGTGTTAGAACATTTATTAATGTTAATTTCAGCATTTACTAATGCATTATTAAATCATAAAATGTGTTTGTTAACATTAATGCACTATGAACTAACATGAACAAACAGTGAACAACTGTATTTTTATTAACTAACATTAACAAAGATTAATAAATAGTGTAATAAATGTATTGTTCATTGTTCATTCATGTTAGTTAATACATTAAATAATGTTAACAAATGATACCTTATTTTAAAGTGTTATTAATATAATATAATATTCTTGAAAGATTCTAATATTTGTGTATTTCGATGTAAAAGTTCCTGCTTCAGTGGATTAATATGTTTGAACATCCACCTTAAGATGGATTTAGTGTTGGTTAACATTTGCCAACTGGCTAAAAGCATCTCATTAACTGGAAAACAATAGTGCTTTATTAATATCGTAGTTGTTGGGTTGTTGTTATACAAGTTATTTACCGTTATACAGATTTTATCTCCAAGTCTGAATTTAGATGACCAGATTAGTTCAACTCTTGTTCAAGTCACATTACTTGCATAGTAATTCAACTCTTTATGCAAAGACTCATCAGTATGTACATCTATGATAGCGTAACCACTGAACATTAGGTATCAGTAATGAAAAACACTTGTTTTAGCACCTCTGGATCACTTTTTAGGGTCATAGTTGTAGGCCTCGGCCCAAGGGGGACCCCCGACCCTCGGGGTGTTTTTGTTTAAGTCTCCCCCTCTCCTCCTCCCTCTTCTCATCCAGTCCCTCCCCTCTCGTCAACCCACTGCTGTTTTGGAAGCCCATTTTCAGGCATGGGGTCTGCCTCCCCCCGGGGGTCCCACAAACAAATGCTCCATGCTCTAAGCTCCCACAGCAGCTCCGATTCTCCCCACAGACCCGGGAGGTTAACGACGTGCCAGTGGAAAACATGACCACCTCCCCACCCCCTTATTCTCTCTCTACCTACCTCTCAATCTTTATTTATCCCAGTCAATCCTCATGCTTGGCAACCAGTGAACCACTCACACAGAAGTAAAGTGACTTTTGACTAGTTTTAAAGTCTTAAAGTGACAGCAAAAAAACAGAAATTCTGTCATTTATTACTCACCGTCATGTCGTTCCAGACTTGTAAGACCTTCGTTCATCTTTGGAACACAAATTAAGATATTTTTGATGAAATCCGAGAGCTTGGACCTTAACTTTTCAATTGCATTGCTATCTATGCAGGGTCAGAGAGCGCTCAGATTTCATCAAAAATATCTTAATTTGTGTTCAGAAGATGGACGAAGGTCTTACAGTTTTGGAACAACAAGTAGATGAGTAATTAATGACAGAATTTTCATTTTTGGGTGAACTATATCTATAAGTAGTTGTATAACTCACTTAATACTTTACAATTTCTATTATGAACTATTTACGAATAGTTTGCCAATAACAAAACACAAACAACCCTGCTTCAGTTTAATAATTAAAGGGTGCCCAAGAAACCAAAATGCAGTTTGACACAACATGGAAGTGATGCTCTAAAAACGGCATAAAGCTTGTCTATATCTAATTACTCCAGATAAATATTAAAGCATCCGCACACTAAAGATTAAAGTGCGCAGCCGTTTTGGAGCTTGCGTTGACAATTAACCTTTCTCGTTTGGTGATTTGTAGCACAAGCAAATCCTGTTATCAGCAAATATAGCACATGGCTCACACACACTCAACTCCAACCCCAAACATCGGCGTTAGTGGTGTTTATGGTCTGTAACGAGAACAACAAAATAAACACTGGGTAGATCGCACCGGTACACACAGCCAAGCTGAGTGAGTGAGAGAGAGTGATAAAGAGAAGGAGATTTCGCAGCAACTGGCTGCAAACTTTGTTTTTTAATTAAAACATTTATTTCCAGTCTTAGTAGTACCACAGTGTTTTGCTGAAGACATTGACAGTGGCTAATAACAAAAGTATCGCTGTGATCCAATGCACTGAAAGCCAGTCCTCATGTGACCCATGTGCTTCCACTGGGGCTGAACCTGTTATCCACAATGCCTACATCACACCCAAATTCCCAGTCTTTGGCAAGATTCCCACTCACATTGTGCCGAATCATGTGGGCCTGCTGCTGTTGCCATGGGGACATGGTAACCTTGCCTCAGACCTGGGGGTGGTGGAGAGATTGAGGTTGTCATCCCTGACAGTATGCAGAGCAGAAAATAATGGCGAGATGACGCATCAGATGATATCTCGGAAAGAAACAATAGAGGAATGCACTGAACAATTACTGGCAGACAAGTTTGGGAAAGACATCGTGGACTTGGCAAAGCAAAACCACAAACTGACAAACAGACAATGGCGCTGACAAGCACAAACAGTCAATAATAGAAAAAACAAAGATGCAGAAAACAGATGACGCTTAAGTTTGAGAGTCAAACTGGAGTTGCACTTAAGTTGTTGACTTGACACTTGACCTGGACTCCAAACTGATCCCTGAGAACAACAAAAGTCTTTGTGCCTACAGGGAGAAGTATTTTAGGGGAGGCTGGAGATACTTTTTAGCTTTACACACTAGGTTTTTCAGTTCTCTACTTTTATCTGCTACAAATTAAATTTGTTTCAAACTCCACAGCCTATCTACAAACTGTGTGAATTAACATCAAGTACAAAGAGCGATTTTAATACAACCTACCACACCATCAAAGTGAATTGTGAAAATATTAGAATTTTTTTATTAGAACTAATGGTCACAATTTATTTTAAGGTCCACTTCTCGCTATTAACAAACCATTAACTACGGCTTTTGCCTCAATAAACTTCTAATTTACTGCTTGTTAATAGTAAGGTACTTATTAAGTTTAGGTATTGGGAATTAGGGATGTAGAATATGGTCATACAGAATAGGTGCTAGCTAATATATTAATAATAGGCATGCTAATAAGCAACTAGTTAATAGTGAGAATTGTTTCATATTCTAAAGTGTTACCGAATTAATTACTAGAATTAATCTGTTATTTTACAAACGAGGTGAAATCTTGTACAACATTACTGTCACCACAGGAGGATGGTGGCCATGTTTAACAGTGATTTTCTCCATCTACATCATTTCTAAGTGGTTAAACTGATATGATGTTGCAACTCATCCTGTGTTAAAGACTTTGCGGATATTTGACCCTATATGAAAAGTTTTTAGGATATCTGAAGAATTTTGCAACATAAAGCAATAGAAAATGGAGTTCTAAAATAATGTTGAAATAAAATTTCATAAATAAAACCGTGAAATAAAATTTTGTCATCACTTACTTTTATGCCATTCCAAACCAGTATGAATTTCTGTCTTTTGTGGAAGACGAGATATTTTGGGAAATGTCAGTTCAGTGTTGTTTTGAATGATGCTGTTGACTTTCACTATAGGACAAAAACAGTTAAAACATTTTCCAAAATATTTTCTTTTGTTTTGCAGCTAAAAAAGGTCCTACAGGTTTAAAACAACATGAGGGAAAAATAACGCGGTGAGCTTTTTTGTTAAAAGTACATTCGTTTTGCATGGGCATAAAAACAAAACTATAGTTAGCCACTCATTTAGTTTATTCAAAAGCCCAAAATGAGCAAAAATATGTAATTTAGTGCATTTTCTGATATTTATATGGCCAAAAATTAAAATAAAATTGTGGTTGTAATGTAAATCAGTGATATTTTTATGAGAGTATAGCAGACTACTTACAAAAAATGTTTATAAATATCAGTTGTCACTACATTATCTATTAATATGTTTTAATTAGATGATATTTAAATGCTTTATTTTATGATCAAAGCTGTTTTCTTGTGGCGGCAAAAAACATAATTCAATTGGGGCTGTCAAATCGATTAATCACGATATACATGCATATATTTAAGAAACATGTAATATATAAATATGAATACACACACACATGTAAATATTTATTAAATATATACATATATGTGCATGTACATACACATATAATATGTAAACTTTTGTTTTGGATTTTATTAATCGAGCTATATAGGAGCTATATAACACAGCTATGTTACATACAATATAAAAGCTATTCTTACATTTATTTTTGGTCAAATGTGATACAATACACTGTAAAAAAACAGCAAAATTTACAGTAAAAAACTGGCAGCTGTGTCAGAATTTTACTGTAAAAAATACATTTTTGGTTTTACGGATTTAACTTAAATTTGCATTTAAAAAATGTATTTCATAAACTGATGTAATATTAATATACCAACCTACTGAAGTTCTGACTATTACAAACATTCTGTTTAGTACATTTGTAATACACTGATAATCACCAAAAGCAGGTGGTGATGAGAAAGTCACATGAGGAACCAAAACAGCTTTTCCATACTAAGAAAAAACATAAAAACATCAGATGTGAAATGGAATGGAATTCTGGGAATGTCAATTTGTGCTTTTTCACTGTAATTATACATTCCTTTTTTTACTTCCAAAAACAGTATTTATTTGTCCAAAATGTCCAATACAGTTTTTTTTTACCATATATAGTAGGGGAACTTACCATTAACCAGTTAATAGGTTTTTACTGGAGCATTTTTACAGTCTTTTACTGTTAAAATAATTATAATTAAATTTTTTACAGTCCAGGCTTTATAGGCTTAAGACTTAATTTGGACTTTTGAACACGTGTGCCAAAAACACATAATAGTTTCAGTAAGTAGATAGTAAAACTGAATAGTGTGGTATTCAGACTTCTCAGCCATCCTGTCAAATGCTCCACACTAAACGCATCAGGCACAATGTGCTGAGCTTATGGAGTGATCAGTCAGTCCCTCACACTACAGAGGTTGCTCTGATGGGGCGAATCAGTTTGGGCTTGAGCCATACAGTTGGGTGGGGGTTGAAAGTAGGGGGGTTTGTTGGCAAGGTGAGGTTGCGAGGCTCCAGTTGGTCCACTGGAGGCTGGCTGACTGATGAGCAGAGGGGGGGGACATAGCCAGTCTGGCCTGGGCAAGGAGGAGAGGCTGGTGGGAATGGCGGAGGGGTGCTGGACCCTGGCCCAGAGTGGTGACTGCCTGTCTGTCCAGGCGCTGGGCCACTCCAGCCTGCTCCCCCAGGCTCCTACCCCTGAGTGGGCATTTCAAAGGGATATGCCTGCCCTCTCTCTTTCAATCACACTTTTGCCCTTGCACTCTCTCCCTCCTTTCCCTTGCTCTTTCTCCGTCTTTATCTCTGACTTGTCCTACCACTCTTGCATATCTGGCCTCTCTCTTAATCATTTAACATGACGTTCATTTGCGCATAATTGCTTCCCAGATCACAAATACAGTATTAATACGTCCTACTGCCCTTCATTGGTCCTGTGCGGTAACCTTCGCGATCTGTTTGATTTCGACCCGTTCGTCAGACTCTGACCAATCGCACTGTGGGGCAGAAAGCTAGAGAGAGAGAAGTATAGAAGGGAGAGGAGGAGGGATGGAGTTGTACCGCTACACTGGACCCATCTGCCCGATGTCTTCCCCTGCTGCGGAGCATGATGTTGCTCCATGACTCGATGGCTCCACCATGGTGCTGACCATTATGCTGCTGCTTTATTGAACTGTGCCCCAGAAGCTCCACAGCAGAGACCACATTGATTTCAGAGCAACTGAGCTGCTCTTCCCCATTTGTAATGTCATTTTAATATGTTTATGACTCCATATGAGTCACATTAGCTTTTGAGAATCATGATTAAATGATACAATATCATAGAGACCCACAAGGTCTATGTCAAATATCTAATTTAATGTAAAAGAAGATACTATTTGATTGCATTATATTAAAATATTTAAATGCATTATTTTAAAATATCCATTTGATCATGTTTTTGGGGGGTTTTCCCCCATTGCTTGGTGAATAAATAAATAAAATATAAAAATACACTTACACAAAGATTTAGAATTTTTTTAATGGAATTTCCTGTCTTGGTTGCAATCATATCAGCATCATAATATCATTTCATTAAATGTTCATTAGGTCACACTTTACTTTAAAGTCAAATTCTCTCTATTAACTAAATATTAACTATGACTTCTGCATGAATGAACTCCTAATTTGCTGCTTATTAACAGTAAAGTAGAAGTTTAAAATTGTGTTATCGTTCATTATGTCACTATAACGTTTTTTTTACAATCAGCATGAAGAGTGATTTTAAAATTTAAGTAGAATTTTACATTATAATTTCATACACTTATGATGCACTAACTGTTAACTACGACTTTTGCATCAATTAACTCCTAATTTGCTGCTTATTGACAGTAAGTAAGGTAGTCTTTAAAATAAAGTGTTATCGTTCATTATGTCACTATAAAAAAAAAAAAATTACAATCGGGACGAAGGTTGATTTTTAAGTTTTAGTAGCATTTTACGTTATAATTTGATAGACTTATGATCCACTAACTATTAACTACGACTTTTGCATCAATAAACTGTGTAGTGATGTATTCCCAACTGAAATGGAATATTGAATAGAGGGCAAGGTTTTATTTTAGCACTCCTCCTCTCCGTCTCGGTTTGAGAGGCATAATTCACCCAAGCCGTCAATCTGACGTCATCAGAGAAGAAATGTCGTTCCAGAGCAGAAGCAAATGTTCAGATTTTGATTCAAGATTACCAAGACAAACCTTTTCTTTTCAGTGGATTAATTGTTCTCCTCAAGACTAGCAATGTGCGCTAACAAAGTAAATAAAGTCAATTTTGATTTCATGAGGACTTTAAGTTTAGGTATGGGGTAGAATTAAGAAGTCTAAAATATGGCCATGCAGAATAAGGCTTTAATATGTGCTTTATAAGTACTAATAAACAGATAATATGCTAGTAATATGCATGCTATAGTTAATAGCAAGAACTGGTCCTTAAAATAAAGTGTTATCATTCATTATCTCACTATAAAGATTTATTTTTACAATCAGCACTAAGGGTGATTTTTAAATTTTAGTAGCATTTGACGTTACAATTTGATAGACTTACGATGCACTAACTATTAACTACGACTTTTGCGTCAATAAACTCCTAATTTGCTGTCAGTAAGGTAGTTGTTAAAGTCCGTGTGAACGGGAAGTTGCTGTCGACTTTATTTCAGTGTAGTGACATTTTTCCAGCTGAAACAGAATATTGAATAGAGGACATGGTTTTATTTTAGCGCTCGTTTTCTCCGTCTCTCACTAGCGGTTTGATTCGCCCAAGCTGTAAAGGTGACGTCATCAGAGAAGAAATGTCATTCCAGAGCACAAGCAAATGTTCAAGTTTTGATTAATGATTACCAAGACAAGCAATTTTTAAGTGGATTGATTTGCACAGTTTAATTGTTTCTCTCAAGACTAGCAATGTGTGCTAAGAAAGTAAATAAAGTCAGTTTTGATTTCATGAGGACTTTAAGTTTAGGTATGGGGTAGAATATGGCCATGCAGAATAAGGCTTTAATATGTGCTTTTTAAGTACTAATAAACAGACAAAATGCTAGTAATATGCATGCTAGTAAATAGTATGAACTGGTCCTTAAAATAAAGTGTTATCATTTATTATGTCACTATAAAGAATTTTTTTACAATCGGCACGAAGGGTGATTTTTACATTTTAGTAGCATTTTACGTTATAATTTGATAGACTTACGATGTTTCTTATTTGTCGGTAAGTCTAAACAAATACTAAACGCATTGCAAATTTAAAGCATTGTATAATTCCCAAGAAACAACTGACCTTAAAATGATTACATAAAATGACTTACGACGCACTAAATATTAACTACAACTTTCGCATCCATAAACTCCTAATTTGCTGTTTATAACAGTCAGTAAGGTAGTTGTTAAAGACCGCGTGAACGGGAAGTTGCTGCCGACGTTATTTTAGTGTAGTAACGTGTTTCCAACTGAAACAGAATATTGAATACAGGCCGGGGTTTTATTTTAGTGCTCCTCCTCTACATCTCTCACTAATGATTTGATTCTTTCAAGCCATCAATCTGACGTCATCAGAGAAGAAATTTCATTCCAAAGTGGAAGCAAATGTTCAGTTTTTGATTAAAGATTACCGAAACAAACTATTTTATTTTCAGAGGATTCATTTGCACAGATTAATTGTTCTCCTCAAGACTAGCAATGTCTCCAACAAAGTAAATAAAGTCAATTTTGATTTCATGAAGACTTTTTAGGTAAGGGGTAGAATATGGCCATGCAGATAAGGCTTTAATATGTGCTTTATAAGTACTAATAAACAGATAATATACTAGTAATATGCCTGCTAGTTAATAGTAAGAACTTGTCATTAAAATAAAGTGTTATCACTTATTATGTCACTATAAAGATTTTTTACAATCGTCACAAAGGGTGATTTTTATATTTTAGTAGCATTTTACGTTATAATTTGATAGACTTACGATGTTTCTTATTTGTCGGTAAGTCTAAACAAATACTAAACGCATTGCAAATTTAAAGCATTACACAATTTAAGCAAAAAAAATGTATAATTTCCAAGAAACAACTGACCTTAAAATGATTAGTTTGCATTCTAGCTTTTAAGAGAAACGCTCATTTTGCAAATGACATTAAAGCGACATTAAATACATCAGGCTGCAATTGATTTGACCGCTCTATTTTTCTATTGAGCTTCTGTCAGTTCCTGAGCTACCTATCCACCACCTCCCCTGCCAGCAATTAATGTGACTCCTCCACACCCTCTGTCCGCTCCTCGTCTCCCACCTGGCATTTTCCGGGCAGTAGGTCTAGTGAAATTCCTGCATCCCTATTGCCAGCCGCAAGGCGGTAACCACTGGGGTTTCTGAGAGTGTTCCCACCCCCAGCACACACACACACACACACACACAGCCTGTCCTGTCCCAGTCTGCAACTCTGGCAGACTCTACATTCTTTTCAGCAGTATTGGTTCCCCATGGTAACCAGGAGAGCGGCGAATAGTGACCTGTCACGTTAATGTCGAAAATAAACACTTTTTTTACTGAAATACGTCCACTTTCAATATACAGTCAAACCAAAAATTATTCAGACACAATATATCATTTTTGATATTTTTTTACTACTGGGTGCAGAAAACTATAGTTCAAAATATGTAAGTGAGGATAGCAAAATAAAGTAGACTGACATATTATACACAAAAATTCTTCATACAGTGGACTACTAGTAAAGCAAAAAAAAATTTGGAATCAAAAATTATTCAGACACTTTGACTTGACCATGTTTTGCTTAAGTGTTTTTTCTTTAATTGCTAATGCAACGTTTTTATACCACAGACTAAACAAAATTAAGCATTGCTTGGTAATTGGTCAACAAAGTATTGATAGTTGTGTAAATATTGTCAAATATTACATACAATAACAGGTGTCTGAATTTTTGGTTAATTGTAATCCATGACATACCTTTCTATTAAAGTTATCTGACATTATCAAGACGAATTTGTTCTGAAACAGTTTAACTCTGAGTTCCTGTCATATTTTATTACCATTTTCTATAGCGAATAAACTGTGATAATGTGACGTCTGAAAAAAAAAAGAAAAGGCGTCTGAATAAATTTTGGTTTGACTGTACAACACATCAAATACTTCCTCAGAAAAATCTGTCAATATAAATGACTCTACAGCATATCAGTGCAGTCAAATAAAATTAAATATAAATACCTTACTTTTTAAATATACATAATGTGTTCTTTTCAGTACTTTAACATATTTTTTAAAGTCAAAATATACCAGTTTAGAATTTAAAATTTAAAAAGAACGGTAATATGTAACGGCAATATTATTACAAGACTAATTATCCTTCATCATTCTCTCAGAAACCATTTTAGATGCTGATTTCTCTTAGAAAGAGCAACCAGAATCTAAGCATTTAGATTCTGGTTGTTGTAGGGGACAGTTTGTGAACTTCTTATAAGCACGTACACAAGCACACACACACACAGACGGGTCTTGTGTTTACACTCCTAATTGGAGGGGAGGGTTCCAGTTGACAGACAAGCCCTTAGAGATACACAATTGGGGAAAAAAAAAAAAAACAGCTGCCAGCCTGTGGCTGGAAGGGTAGCTGACTACAGGCTGGAGCCGGGACAAGAACATGGCAGGAACGTGATGAGAACGTAATGGAAACATCCAACTGACAGAATTATGAGAGTCCCAACAGACAGCCTCCACTTTTCCAAAAGAGATATAAACAGTTAAGAGGGACTGGCACTGAAAAAAAGAAAAGAAAAGAAAAGAAAAGAAAAGAAAAGAAAAGAAAAGAAAAGAAAAGAAAAGAAAAGAAAAAGATTTTCAAAAGAAGATTAAAAAACATATATTTGCATAACACTAAGAAATTTTTTTGTGCAAGCAAGAGCATTAAAACTAGAAAAGAGGAGAGAGATGCGTGTGAACTGGCAGTGTATAAGACAGCAAGACGGTACAATTTGGAGTCTGAGTATTGGTGTATGAACACAAGTGCCAGAATGTCACTCAAAACAAAGTGGGGTTTGGACGGGGCACAAGCAAGGAATGCTCACCCCATATGGGGGCTCGTCCTCGACTCACATGCCTTTCAAATTGGGTGCAGGGTTAATTATATCACATAATTAAAGACTCAATAATGTTAACGTGCATGTTTGAGGATGGGTGTTCACGGTTTGGCTTAGGGACAAAATAACACAAATAATTGTTATATCACTTCTTAAAGGGACAGATCATCTGAAAGTTAAACTGATGTCTTTTACTTACCCTTGTGTCATTTCAAAGATTAACGGTTTTCTTTCTTCTGCAGATATTTTGAACATTTTTCCAGTGTTTGTGCCCATACAGGGAAAATCAGGGGGGTCGGAAAACAACGGAAAGACATTTTCCAAAATATCCTTATTTGTTTTCCATAGAAGAGACAGACACAAACCCATAATAAGCCAATGTTTGTATTGAACGTTTGAATAAGAGATTATTTTTAATGTATATCTTATGATCATTGATCCTTTAAGGTCTATGTTACTCATGTTTGTTGCACTGCGAGTCTAAAAGTGATGCATAAACAGACACACCTTTACCTGGAAGGCAAGATAGAAAGGAAAAAACTGGCCACGATCGTAAATAGCCATTGCTTGTGCCTGTTTGGTGAATTTATTATGGGGATTTCACAGCCAACCTCACAATAGAACGTTTCCTAAATGTGATCTTAGAGCCTTGCAGACTACAAGAAAGACATCCAAGCATTTACCACATAAAGCCTGAATAAATCCGACCCTTTCTGTTGCTGTGCCTTTGAACTCAGAGAGAGGCGAGAGAAGTGAAGCCCACACTGCAGGGCAGGTTCCACCGTACACCGCACACCTCATGCCATTTTTGCTTTTCTCAACTAGATGCATATAATAAAAGATATCGAGTGTTATCATTATCCGTTTGGAGAAGTGAATTTAACACAATCGCACTGCAAGTTCTTTGAAGATCGTAGAGAGTTCGTAGATCTTTCACCAAGTTCACCTTGAGGGCCTTTGTATTGCGTGTGTGTGTGACAGTGAGAGAGCAGGAGCGTAGAGAGAAAAGCATGTTTATGCATGACTGAAAGAACGTTTAGTGTCCCCTTGTGTGTACTTGTTTGTCCTTGTCAGTATGGTGGAGGGCTTACTTTGCCTCATATTGATGACTTGAAGGGAGGAATCGGTTTTAATTGAATCCATTTGTTTGCCGCTCGGCCCCTGTGTAAACAGGAGACAAACAATTACAGTAGTGATTAATAACCGTTAAATATTTTCAGAAGATACTAAATGCATCATGCATATGCACAGAATTCTGTCTTGGTTTTGTGGCTTTTGGAGGTGATGAAGTTTTAAAAGTTATACATTTAAAAACCTAAAGTGTATATTTTAAGGAAAATAAATTAGTATGCATTTTTAATTAAGTGTAAACATTTATACACAGACTTACTGAAAAATGTGATGCTGTACAATGTTTTTCTCTCTTTCTGTCTCTCCTCGTCTCATTCTCCCCAGTCTGTTTCTATATGTAGATCGCTGTAACCTTAGTGATCTCTTGAAATGTACTGTGCAATCATCCTCCGCTTTCCCCCACCCTTCCAATCTGACATCCTTATTTTCTCGGACCGTGACGCGTAACATTTAACCTCATTTAAGTTTCCTGTACCTTACGGGAAGATGTGGCACACGGGAAATTATGAATGTCAATAAAGATCAAACGAGCTCTTTTATTCATAGTAATTACTTTGTGCAAATATACCTTCACGTTCAAGTGTTCCTCTCATCAAAAATGACTCTGTTATCGCATTTAAACACTGTCACAATTATGTCAAATCAGAGAAACATTTGGGGGAATATTAAAGCAAGCTCATTTGTAATGTATCATGCTAAATTATGTCCATTCAGACATGCCTAGGAGTTTATCTAATCTATAAACTCAGAACCTTATTAAGAAAATAGAAAACTCACAATATATGTAACACCAGAAAATACAGTCATTCATTTAAATGAATCAACAAAGTCCTTTTTTATCAATCAAACAATTTGAGTACTACCACTAAAGATGTTCTAATCTTCAGTTGTTTAATAAAACTGTGAAGAAACTGATCCTTTCCTACTGTGCTCCTCCAAACATTCACATAAGATAACATCAGATGATGTCCACATTGCTTTTGCCCACCAGTGCACCTACAGGGAAGACAAAAAGAGAGATTAGTATTTTAATGTCTTTTAGACAGACTTATAAATACTGTTGACATATTTTTGTATACTATTAGTAATAATAATAATAATAATATTTAGCAATAATTAAATAGCATAACTATTATATATAATATATATATATATATATATATATATATATATATAATTTAATATTATTATAATTTAATAATAATATTATTATATATAATTTAAATATTATTATTGACTGTGTATTTTTCTTTGTTTTAGTAGAGTAGCCTAATTATTAAATTGATATTAAATTGAACATCCAGTCTTAAAGAACGTCGTGAAAAATGACTAGATATTGTTACATTCTCAGCATTAGAGGCCAAATAAACGTTTAATATTGCATCTCGCCATTCAACCAAAGTGGAGATTAAAGGGAAGGGTGTCATTTACTGGGATTGCGCTGTTGTGGCCACAGGCGCGAACACGCATTGCTCTTTTTTCACTTTGACAAACCACAATTCCTTTAAAGATGAGAGTTCCCTCCGGACGCGGGGCGTTTAGAATTTGATAAATAATTTAGCAGTTTAAACAGCGAGAGGCAACGCTGGGCGAGATCCCAGCGATAAAGGCAGGCGGAATGATGGTGGATGAAACGTCGTTTATTTATCATAGCTGTGACTTGCGTGTTACTAAATAAATTACACAGCACGTTAATATAACGTGAAACACGCTTCCGTATTCTACATTCTAAAAATCTGCAGATTGGAACTTTTCAAGTGTTTTTAGCGCGCGTTCGGTTTTAATATTTTAAATGAAGTACCGCAAAATTCCATCATTTGTTCTTGTTTTTATTTAGATGTTCTCGTAGTCCTACCAGGACAATTATCATTTTGGTTCATCCTTGACATGTAGCGACCTGCAGTTTTTCCAAATTTTCATACTTGAGCTCAGGCGAACGAGTTCAGAGGAGAAACGGCAATTTGCGTTGAAAGATTCATTTTTCATTCACTTTCGAACACAAAGAACTCCGGTGAAAGACATTGTTTGTAGATTTTCGAAACGGTACGTGGCAGGTGGATGTGGGGAAATATTAACAGGTAAATCACCAGGATAATGGTGGCTGTCATCATCTCCAGGGCATTCCACAATAGCAGGTGCACAACTGAAGATTTCCATCCTGTCTTGAAGTGTACAAGTTTTTTTCTGTATCTGTAACCCAAAGAAAGATCACACTCGATTAATGGGATTTCTAGATCTATACATAACATAAAAGACCCTGTTATAGGCCTGTATGCTACTTTTTAAATAGATAGATTCTAACTGGAATGAAACAATGAAAAGTTTTTATTAGTTTTAAATTATCTTTGCGTTTACGCTCTCAAAACGGCATCATAATGCAAGTAATGTAAAAAAAAAAAAAAACTCAAATTTCATTGATAAAATCCAACAATTATGCCATGGCAAATTATTATTATTATTATTATTATTACTTCAGTTGTTGTTGTTGTTTGTAAAATATATTAGTATGGTACTAAACAGGAGAATACCCTTAAACTTAAAAATAATAATAAAAAAATGTTCCAACAATAGTTTATGCTCAAATAATAACAAACAACGTGTAACAATGCTACAAATTTTATGTTTAAACAGAAAAAGGATTAGAACGTACTGATTCTATGACAGTTTAGGATTCTAAATTCTAGTTTGCCATAATAAGAATTTAATCTGATGATATGATGATAAACAAAAACAACATTAATAGAAGTAGTAGTAGTAGCAGCAATAATAATAATGTTAATAATAATAGGTAGGATACATAAATTATTTTATTTAGAAAAAGTTGCATTTTATTTAAACATGTCTGTGCTCAATTAAACAAAAAGAAACATGCGTTAAATACCAATGATCTTTGTTAATATGTTGCTCACCGTTGTTCATTTGTCCGTACATCTCGAGTCACCCGGGCGCTTGTCAGGTTCTCCTCTTCTCAGGATATCATAAAATGTATAGACTTAAAGCTGTTATGATACAGTCGGCTTTCCTCCCACACAGAAGAATCCCGAAAGACACGTCTCGAAGTGGATATTGGCAACATGTTGTTTTTAACATTTTTAAAGGTGCCTAATTCACCTCCTCGTTGCGCTACTCCACACTGGTTTCACGTGTATTCTACATGTCTTATAAAAGGCCCTAATCTAGCCCCATGGCAATGCGATGCACTCATCTCTTGATACATTTGGGTATATCAGCTTGAGCACTTGCAGTTTGAGCGTCATGTGGACGAGAGGACAGTTTTAAGGAATTAAGTCCCAGTAAATCCCTGCAGCTACGCAACAGAAATGCAAGAGGTCTGCGTGGATTCGAGCGTCCGTATTCAGCATTTGTTTTCTCCGCTTTAACCTCGGTTTTATGTTATGAAAATGATAAAAACTGAGTCTGCTGTTTTCACTCGTTGTTAATAATCATACTAGAGATCATATAAATTATACTATTGTTACCTTTGGAACTTTTTGAAGTGGCAAGAATACAGACTAGCGCACACTCACTAAGGGCCAGCGCAGTTAAAAACAGTAATTAAAAAAAATAAATCGTGCAAATATATGAGTATTGTTTTTTTTTTTTAAGAGTAAAATTAAAATCGTTTTTTTTTTTTTTGTTTGTTTTCATTTTATTCTTAACACTATGAGTTAATGTTACTACATAAAATTACATTCCTTTGATTCTCAGAGATGAGAATGTGCTCCGCTAGGGCCTCGCTCTCATTGGCTGGAGAGTTTGCATCAAAACGTAGCTGTCGACATTTGTTTCCCTGCAAAGGGCCCTGCGAGAGAAACAGACTCCAGTCCTGAGCTCTTCATTGGCCAGCGTGCTGTACAAATCAGACTCCAGCAACTTCAACCCAGAAGAGCAGCGAATCATAACCGTATGTGCTTTAATCTCTCTAAACCATTTTATCCATTCTTCGCGTTTAGCTGTAGAGGCTTCATCATAACTCATTTGCTTCACGCTTTGATGAAAAGGATTTTATCTCGATGTCTGCGATATTTTTGTAACGATTTAGACGTATATTCGCTTTTGGACGTAAAACTTTATCGGACTTCGAATTGAATCCAGTCATTCAGTAAGTAGCCCGCCTTATGTAGTCGTGTGAAATATATTTTTTTGCATTTAGATTTTGCGAACAATTCTGTTATTGTTATTATTATCGTCGTCGTTATTGTGTAATGTAAATGATTCTTTCTGTGCAGTCTGTTCATCTTTTTATGGCCCAAACGTTCTTCTCTTTTGAGGCTTGTATTTTGAGAACGCAAACAATTAGCTTATATGTTTAACGCGGCCCCTAATACTAAAAATGCATATCGATAATTACTGATACTCATCTTGACTTGTGGTAGTACAATTTCACATATTTATTTATTTTAAATTTAATTTAAATCCAAGTCTGCTATAAGTGACTGATTTGTTTTCTTGCTCATTTTAACCGTTTGAATGCAAATTTGATAAATAATGAGCGAACAACGAGCGACATAATTCGGCACACTTTTCTTATTTCTGATGAGAATATGAATACAAATAAACAAGGAGTACATAACATGCATTTTATATTCTGTCGTTCCATACCGCTTAATATTTTTCCTCTGATGCTTTTAGTCTCAGTACTTTTTCTATTTCAGTAGTTTGTTCTGTATGTCAGAGACACCGTTGCGTTGAAGTGTCTGTGGAGTGTATGTGTGTGCGTGTGATTTTTTTTTATTGTAGTCATGCACCGAATCAATGAGGCCAAACGTTCAGCTGAAGAGGTAGCGTCCAGTAATTAGGGGAGCGCGTGCCACACGGATTATCTCGTTAATTTATCAACAACAACATTTATCATAATTAATTCTTGGATGAGGTAATTACTATTGAGCGGCTGCGCAACTGGTAGACGAGGACTGTTTTAAGTGACAGATTGAGGGGCGAAACCGTTGGATTAAAAAAAAAACTTTTTTGCATAATAGGGCTGAAGTTTTTGTTTAATAATATCATCATTTGGATGATCCTGAACTTCAGTTAATTTGGAGTTTTGCTTGATGACCCAATAGCCTATTATAAGAAACTTTTTTGTTTCATTTGGGCCCAAAAAATTGATTGGCTAATAATCTTATCTGTTCGCTTCTGTCTCATTATTTTAAAATTCTAAATAAACTAATATCTAAACTATTAAAATTAACTAATAACAATACATCAACAATCTATCTAGTGACAAACAAAATGTTTAATGGAAGATCAAAAAGATTAAAGTTGAGCTATTTGTTCGCACAGTCAGAAAAAAACCAAATGTAATTTCTGAAAAATACTGAAGCACGTAATTATAAGTTTATACTCCTCTGACTGATATGAATGGAGAAAGGAGGTGGTTACTTTTTTTCATTGTTACTTTTGTCCCTCGCCAATGGAGCTTTTGTTATCAGCATTAGTTATCAGGCTAACAGTGGCCTTTGTTTCCACCAATAGCTCCCAATCAGTGCTCTTATGCCTGAGACAATTAGCCGGGTTCCTATGCAAATTGTGTTTCTGGCTTGTGTGCACATTTGAACGACTGAGTTTTGTCTTTGTGAGGACTTGTTGCAATTAATAGATGTTACTTTTTGGGGTTGGTGGGGAGAGGGGAGGAAGGGGAGGGACGGGGGGCGTTTGTCAAGATGAGCTTCGTTCATCTCATGAGGACAGCTGGAGGTCTGGAGCGGCTTTAAGAGCACGTTGCGGTGTGGACGTGGTTTATTCGCCTATAAGTCATCGCAACTAGAGGAGCCCAGTTTCTATCTAATGACAGACGTTGAAACAACAACCTCCGTCGTCGCAATTACGTAAACGTCTCTTTGTTGTTGTTTTTTAAAACAGGGTTTTTGGCTTCACCTCCACCACTGAAGACGTTAACAAGCTAGAAGCAGAAATAAACAAGGCTAAGGAAAAGAGACTGAAGGGGCCGGTGTTCAGCCTTCCAGTTTTTCTCCAACTTTAACCCCCCACAACCATCTTTAGCATGATGTCGTATCTCAAGCAACCACCTTACACGGTCAACGGGCTAAGTTTAACTACCTCCGGTATGGACCTTCTGCACCCTTCCGTTGGATACCCAGGTGAGACAAGCTTCAGAATTAAGCATTTTATTTAGCCTAAAAGGTAATTGAAATGTATGCATACAACGATTTTGAGTTGTTCTTTATGAATTCAGGACTATGTAGTTACACTTTTGCCTGTATGTGCTTAAATGCAAATAGTAGGCCTGGCTATTTGATTTGCTAGCCTCATAATTACACTTTCACTCCAGGCGTCTTGCGATGCAAGTTATTATTCAGCGGTTGTGTAGCTGATGCATAATTAACTTTTAGAAGTATCAGGCAGTTATACATTTTGAAATCCAATCTCACACAATTCAATATATCTATATATATGCCTTATAAGTTGTAAGAATTTAAAAACAAACGCCAGCTGGTGAATTAAAAATTAATCTATTATTCTGATATATTTAGTAGGCCTATGTTGTTTTTATTGCACCAATGATAACACTGAAAGGGGAAAAGTTTAAAAAAATGTTTTGTTAAAAAATAAAATACGTCAAATGTTGTTTTAATATATTTACGATGCATTTTCAGATGTATTCATATTTTATGGTAATATTTTGGTATCATATATTAATATTTATAACCCGCTTTTTAAATAAATCTATGCATGAAAGCTTTTCGGGTGGACAACCTTGTGATGCATTTGTTTATTTAAAACAGCGACTCCTCGAAAGCAGAGGCGGGAAAGGACGACATTTACTAGAGCGCAACTAGATGTGCTGGAGGCTTTATTCGCGAAAACGCGCTACCCGGATATTTTCATGCGAGAGGAGGTGGCCTTGAAAATCAACTTACCGGAGTCCCGTGTACAGGTGCGTATCATTCAATCCATGCAAGAGTGTCTTAATTAAAAATTAAACCATGTAAAATACATAGACATCTTTATGAACCGAGAGGCGCACTAAAATGCTAAAAGTAACTATCATAATAATGAATATGTTGTTTCTCATTTTGCGCAAAGACAGAGCATACAGTGCTGCCCCACAACTTAATTTAGTTCTCACCGTAAATATTAATAAACCCTGTTTTTACCACGTCAGGTTTGGTTCAAAAATCGAAGGGCAAAGTGTCGCCAGCAGCAGCAACAACAACAAAACGGAGGCCAGAACAAGGTGCGACCTGCCAAAAAGAAGAGCTCTCCAGCGCGGGAGGCCAGTTCTGAGAGCGGGGCGAGCGGCCAGTTCACCCCGCCCTCCAGCACTTCTGTCCCGGCCATCTCCACCACAACCGCGCCGGTGTCCATTTGGAGCCCGGCCTCTATCTCGCCGCTGTCAGACCCACTCTCTACCTCCTCCTCCTGCATGCAGCGATCCTACCCCATGACCTATACTCAAGCGTCTGGATACAGCCAGGGCTACGCTGGTTCCACATCCTACTTTGGGGGCATGGACTGCGGCTCTTACTTGACGCCCATGCACCATCAGCTGACCGGGCCAGGATCCACCTTGAGCCCCATGAGCAGCAACGCGGTCACCAGTCACCTGAACCAGTCTCCCGCGTCCCTCCCCACGCAAGGCTACGGTGCCTCAGGGCTCGGCTTCAACTCGACCGCGGATTGCTTGGATTATAAGGACCAAGCGTCCTCGTGGAAACTGAACTTCAATGCTGATTGCTTGGATTACAAAGATCAGACTTCCTCCTGGAAATTCCAGGTGTTGTGAAACTAATAAAACGTCTGCCATTCTGTCCAATCAACACACTAAAAGACCATACAAAATAAACGTTGTAGACCTGCCATCCTTCCAAAAACAGAAGTGTTCCGTGACCCGCGAACTCTCCGAGATGGATGGGTTGCATTGTGCCCGACAGCGCTTTTGAAGTTCGTCTTTGACATGAAATATCTATTCGAGCTACATGCACCCCTCGTGGCCTGCAAAGTAGTATTTGAAGGGTCGTGAATGCGTATAAACATAGGCCATTTGACCACAACCTGTTGTTTAAGGTACAGGGAATCAAAGTGAATTCGTAATAAGTTAGGTCAAAGCCACGGAACAAATCCTTACACAAGAAAAGAGGAGAAAAAACTACACGGCAAAAGGAGCCAATCTTTTGGTTAAGTGCTTGGAATGGGCAGGCTTTCTCTAAGCCTCTTACAGCACGCCGACCTATTTCAATGTTGGCAAGACGAGAGACACTTCCATCAGGAGGATGATAGAGAGGATGTGTGCGAGTGCGTGTGTACGTATGCGTGCGTGTGTGTGTGTGTGCGCTGAACGCCCCCATGGCGACCTGGATGCACTACTTTATTTAAGAAAAGGTGTTTATAAGGAATCAATATGTAGTTTTTAAAAGACAATCAATGTGTGTCTTATATAAATGGTACATTTGTGTTTTTTTATCTGTGCTAGCCTTCGAAACTGTGATCTGTTGTAACTGTATGCAATTTGTGAGCTCCGTCGCATCTGCGAAGACTCGGCTGTGATTTTAATAGATTTTAAACTTTTTTTTTCTTTAAGGAAACACGACGGTCAATAATACTAGTCACATGATTACTATTGGATTAATTTCAAGAGACAAACAATCTTGACAACACAGGGACTCGAGAGAATGTGTAAGAAAGAGGAACTGTCTGTCCCCGTTCATTGATCTCCATTGGTCATAACTGATATACCACCCACGTGGATCCTAAACTTGTCTGGAGTGGTAATGTGGTCCCGCCACAGAAATATTAATAAACAATTTCAAATCTGACACCATATTTAAAGTTATTAAGTCTGGACGAGTTATTAAAATTTATTATGAATTGTATGTGTGTGCTTGTGTTTTAATAGCTTAGCTACTATCTAGCGTGAAATGCAAAGGCTAATAAAAAAGGTGATTAGGACGGAGAGGCCCGATTTATGAGAAGAAAGAAAAAAGACAGCTAACGGCCAAATTTTAATCGATTTTCTTGTGCGGCAATTATGATACATCAAGAAACAAAGTGCAAATGGCAAATGGCGTTTACGTTAAACAACAAGTTTGCCAATTTATTTATCACACTGACAGTAATAATTTGAAAGCGCTCTAAATGTGAATAATTTATTTTGTAAACTTATTTAAAAATGAAATGGTGTCTGTTTCCATAGGAGGAATGGAAAGAGGAAATTCCGTGCACATCCACATTATATATTAACCGCATCTTCCCGGTTGACTGATTTACAAGAAATTGCCCACCTCAACTCAATGGTGTACTCCAATCAATCTTTAATAAAATGTGCGTCAACAAGTGGTTTATAACGGGTTAGGCTTTGCTAAAGGTATATAGGCCCACTCAGAATCTTAAATTAAAGGTTAAACTTGAAAAGCACTGGCTTGTAATTTGGCTATTAAACATCGGGACACTTAAAGTAAATGTATCTTTGGAACTGCAAGGCGTGAGCAAATTTTAATTATTTCTCATTTTCCCCGCCGGGTTTCCGGCCCTTTCGTTTTAAGAGACGTGGCACCAGGAATGTGCGGCTTGGGAAAGTCGCGCTAATCCGCGCCTCAAAGACCAGTTAATCCCAATATTTCACTGGCGGGGTTTCTTTAGGGCAGAGGGCAATTCAAACGTAACTCAAAGCCTCCTTTAAAGACCGCCTTTTCTGAATGCAGAACCGCACCATTTTGGTCTGTATTGCAACAACGGATGGCATTTCACAATAGAAAAGTGTGTGTGTATTATATATTCGCATGCCGTGACAGTTCTGCGAAGGTTAAAATAATACTGTTGTGTTGGATTCTCATGACGCGAATTAAAAAAAAACAATTACATTAAAAATCAACACAGAATGGTACCACAATAAATAAACAAAAATCTATTGATTTAAACAGGCATACAATCAAGTACAAATTCAATACTTTAATTCCAAATTTGATTTAAACAGCTGAGGACACAGCTAACACCCCGGAGTCCTCTGTGACTGAATGGAAAACTTTCACAAAGAGTCCCCTCGGTAAAGGAGGGGTAGAGAGCGAACTGAGGACTTTACCGTCGGGTCCTGGAATAATTCTATTGTAAGGGCCTGATTTGAGCGACATCTCATAATTACACTAGTTCACTTGGAGGCAGAGAGTCAGAATCGAATCTTTGAATTCTTCCATCATAATTGCGAGCAGTGGAACATTCAATTATCGTCCTTGACATTGCCAAATAATCTCCTTTTCATTCAAAGACAATTTAAAGAATGGTGCGGAATGATCAGAACATTTATAGGAAACTTAAACCGTTTCCAAATGAATTTGGAACGAAATGAAGCTCACTAAATTAATGCTGAATGTTAGAAATTTGCTCAAAATTCATAGTCTGATATATATATATTCTTAAATAGAATAGTCTTTTTTCTTATGGGGATTTTCTTATTATTTGTTTTCATTATTTATTTATTTATTCATTTATTTAATTTTACACATTCTGTCAAACAGCGAGATAAACGTTTTACCGAAAAATCTATGCAGTTGAGACGTCACAACACTATAAAGATGTGACAAGTTAGACAAATAAAATAAAAGCAATAAACAGCGCCAAATCGAATAAGACAAGTACAATCTCAACCTCAAGTTCAGTAACACTGTGTAAAACACTACGCGTAAAAAATGGCTGTATGAAATAACGTCGCCTGAAATTAATCTGACCGACCTTATAAAAGTCTTCGTTAAAAAAAATATTATTTACAAACACATTGTGAAATGATTTTCAAAGAATATTTATTTTTCATTCATTATTCAGATATTATTTGAATTACAATCTATTTTTGTAGAAAAAAAAATATTTAAAGCGGCTCCATTTCCATACTAATTTTGAAAACTCGATTAAGAGAAAGTGATAATGTTCTTCTCTCTCTGGACCACGGAAGAGTACAACGACTGATATCATCCAGGCTGTCCAAGTATTTAAAAAAAAAGAAAGAAAGAAAGAAACAAACAAACAAAGAAAGAAAGAAAGAAAGAAAGATGATTTTGAGTTATAAATGACCTTGACCGGACCTGAAATCCAGTATATTTTTGCTTGTCGCCTGTGTTGTTTGAAATGTATAAGATGCACCGTCCAAGAAGACAGGATGTTCTCAAAAAAAAAAAATCTGAATCATCTTCTGTCTCTAGAGCTAGGCCTATTGCCTAAAATGAAACCACCCTGAAGTTTGGAGATTAAGATCTTATTGGCCAAGTAAACGGACACACAGTGTACAAATAAAATTATGTAAATATTAAATGCGCGAAATAATATTTCTACGCGATATACACAACTCACAAAATAAAGCACAATATTAATCACATAAAATACTATCGTGAATGACTTCATTAATGGATTATATAAAAATAAAAAAAGAAATGGGCGAAAACTAAATAAAAATACATCCAACAGAGTACATTTACATCCCTACACAATTAGATTTTTTTGTCCTAAAATATGAACTCACATAAATCATACCATTGTTTGTGTATCCCTCTCATTATATTCAGTTCACATACTAATTTAACCACACACTTTCTCTTACAACTCTATTTATATTTATATACAACTATATTATATTTATCGGCGTAATTTATCGTAATAATAAAATATCGTCATAATTCTCATCGCCAGTTCCTCCAACCGTCATGTCTGTAAGCCTGAAGTGAGAAAATACTTGAGCTAAGTAGGTCAATTACGACAGTTACTGCCATTGTGGCGGACAGACGTGCCAGTTGCAACGACAGTTAATTGAATTTTGTGCTACAGTTACGCGAAACTTTACGCCAGTGCCAACCACCCCCAACACTCGGGGTCAATCACAAGTCGGGACACTACAGAAACCTCTCAAAACAGGTAAAAACAGATGCATTGCTCTTTCTTAATTCATGATATATCACTGTAAATAACTCACCATCTTAACTGATGCTCTAAATACGTCATTAATACTGTCATATTTCAGTGAGGCACACGCCTTTATAATGCATAATACAACCTTTAAGAATACGAATTTCTCTATCCCCTATATATTGTATAGAGATGTACACAAATTAAAATAATGCTGAGGGGAAAAAACATGGATCATATTATTTGGATTAAGTATAATCGATAATAATGTAAGTACATTATAGCCTACTATTAGTGCATAAACTAAGTAAAATATTAACATAGTTGTCAGTATTATTATATAAATCGGCATTTTATATTTCTGGGTTTTCATAGCGTTGCATATCATCAATTGTTCAAGACCAATTGCTATGTTCAAAAGTTTGTCTCCCAACATGAAAATAGCGTAAAAATGCTGCCAAACGTGGAAATACAAGTCAACTTGTCGGGAATCTGGAAGTTATTGAACATTTTTGAATTTAATTAAAGAAATGATTATGGCTTTGGTAAGCCAGGGTTTCAGAAATATTGATGCTCAACTTCATAGAGATTAATAAGAGTGATGAGAGATAAATACATTTAATGGGATTTCCCGTGATGCTGATCATTTTAAGGGGCTTTGGAGCAATTATTTAGCCTACAGTTGTACTTCTTTCAAACTTAACAGATGCACACAGAACAGCATTACAACGACGGACATCAGCGGTATAATATAGGCTATAGGTATATATATTTATCGATAGAGAAATTCGTGCTTTCATAGATAATTTGAATTTGCCAGTGGAGGAAGAAGGGAGCAATGAGGAGGACGAGATTACTAAATTTTAAATAAATAAATAAATAAATAAATGTTTCATTGCTAAAACAATACTGAGAATAAATCTTCTGTTAATTGTAATTAGTTACTTAGGGTATGCTTAAAAAGCAGGCCTACATAAGTAAGCATTGTTTTCTGTTACGCAAAATTACGCGTACCACGTGACACGCCGAGTGTGGATCCTTTTGAATGAGCCTTTTACCAATATATTTTTATTCTTCGACAGTGTACAGTGGCTTTGCAACCATGACAACTACAGCCTATTATTTATTAAATGTCACTTTTTTATTTCTATGCTAAACTCTAAAAACAAGGAGAAAGATTTGTTAGTGTACACGTAACGGAGCCTTTCATTAATTTACACACATTGCGTGGAACTTTAATAACGATATCTTTGGGAAACATGCCGTAGGGCCAAGCGTGACAATTCTACTTAGTGCTTTGGAAACTCAGTCTATGTTTATATATGGCCTATATTTAAAATTTCTGTGCTGAAATATGTATTCGGTCTCTGAAAGAAGCCCGAATAAATATTAGGAGCCAAAGTTGTTTACAGCCTGTCTACAGTATGGTTATAAACCAGTTTCGTCCGTGATGTTTGGAGCGACTCTCTGTTTATTTACCGATAAACAGGGCGTGAAGGAAGCCCACAACTCCTGCGCACATGCTACTGACTTTTAACAATGCTGTTACAGTCTGTTTCATATGTGTACAGGCATGCTCTGCCACACAGTAGGATGCTCCCAGGGGTTGTAACTTCGAATTCGGTGTTGTTTTAATAGTGCACAAGTCACTGAAAGATCAGACGCCTTGACGTTCATGAGCAAAACCAAGGGCCTCCATTCCTGCAGAGCGCATCTTTCTTTTTTAATTACGGGCAACGCAGCCCTGAAGTAACATATGGGACGGGCAGACGCCGTTCTAATCCGCACCCCGCGTTGGTCGATGTTAGGCTAAACAATGGGCTCTCTTTAACCATTCACGAGCCAGAGGCTTCTTATGCGCACAGGTCGCCTTGGCTTGGGACAGCAAGAGACAGTCACGGAAGTTTACTGGTCCCTCCACCCTTCCAAACCTCCGTGTCTGTCACGCAAACACACACAACAGCTTAGCATCCCAAATACACAGCACTAATAATAACAAAACACATACACTTTAAAAAAAAATAAACGTTCAAAAAAGGGTGTTTTTGCAGTGATGCCAAATAACCACACAAGAACCTTTCAATGAAAAGTTCCTAAAAAGAACCATTTTGAAGAAGATTTAAAAAATCTAAGCAACCTTTTTCAACCACAAAGAACCTTTTCTGCATTTGAAAGGTTCCTTGGATGGTCAAGGTTCTTCATAGAACCATGAATTCCAATAAAGAACCTTTATTTTAAAAAGCGTACTAAATTACAGATATTAAATATTATGCATTGCATGTGTATAACAGCTTGTTAAGCCAATAAAGTGAATGACTTGCTGTATTAACTATGCGTTTAAAAAAACAAAGCTTTTCCCTGATTTACCTTTCAGTTAAAGGCTGTTTTAGAACGTTAAGACCTACATCTACTACTTTTAAATCACTTACTTTGATAGTAATGATGATAATAATAATCAGGCCATCAAGGCTAATCAATGGAGCAGCGGGTTATCTATTTTGCCCTGCTCATCCAGCCTAAGCTCACTCTGTGTGCTTTTTGCACTATTTATTTAAGTTTGTGACATCATCAATGAATCTGATAATCTTGTCAAAGATTAAATTAAAAGGGTTTTGTGCCAGTAATAACAGATTTAGATGTTTTAAAAATGAAGTCTAAAGGGATTGGGTTAAGAGCACCAAAAAGCATGTGATTTTAATTTCTCCCACTGCTCACATAAATCTGTGGATTTGTGCAGATCTGAAACTGATAATAGTACTAACAGCCTGACAACTGGTAATGTACAGATCACATGCACACACAGACCAGAACAGAACATTTCTCTGGCTTCCTTCCTCTTTACTTTAAATTCCTCCTCATTGGAATCATTGATCCAAAATAACTCATTTAGATTTTTCTGCTTGGAAGAAAATTGTAGAGGTTGAAAACAGCATACAGAAAGTGTGCTGAACTACACTCATTGGCTAGAACCTCAGCCATTGTCATTACAAAGCCTTGGTCTCCTGTATGGTCTTTGATCCTGGTATTAACTACCACCACAGTGCAAGTGAACAAGCGAGATTAAACAGAGCAATATTTGGTCATTTGGAAAGGCGGAGGAGAAAGAACTAAAACTAAAATGTATAAGCTGATTATGAAGTCTCAACATATGCTGTGCTGAAACTCAGTGTCATAGCAGCGTCTACTGGTCAAGTTAATACCTATTTAGCTAATGCACACCCAAGGTCCGCATTCAGAGTCCATTTAGCCCCCCGTGAGACTAAAGTTGTGGATTATGCTGGATGGCACAGCTACCCAACATCTAGCCTATTTCCTCAGTTAGGCCTGTAGCCCATTAATGAAAAATCTCCTTAAAGGGACAAATGGAAATACTTTTACAGCGGATTATTCAGACTCTAATGGCAATGTTTTTAAATGTCCTACACGAACAGACAGCGTAAGAGCAAACTGATAATCCCAAACACGGACAGTTATTCCCAGAACTTGGTCAACACAAATTCATCTAAACTGGTGCACATGACATTCATAAATGTCTGTTTAGTTTATTTTATGTAGTGCATGTGGCTTACGTTTAGTCTTTGTGCTTTACCTCGGTCAGAACTCATCCTGGTTTCTCCCTCCACCGCAAACCCTCTGGGGTCCATCATTAGCCCAATTAAGCAGGTGCACAGAGGAGGTCTTACCAATCATTTACACCTTTCTGATGAGCTCTCGCTTGCTCTTAATCTCTCACAAATAAGGTGCACTTGTTGGAAAGAGTAATGGAGACCACTAATTAATTAGACGAAAACCATGAGATTATTGCTTTGAGACTCTCCTGGATGGACTGTGCTTGACGCTGAGCCTGTATATTAGTGGAAAAAAAGACAGGAGAAGGTAGTTAGGATTTGTTGTTCCGTCAGTCCCTGCAGGTCAATTTAGAGAGCCTAAATTGCTTTTTATTTATTCAGCTATTATTATATATAACTATATTCCAGCAAAGAATCTTATTCATAATAATGAATGGAAACTGAACAGTGCTTAGGATCTGTTAGAATTAGATCACATTCACACAGTAGCAGAATACACTCCTACATCAAAGAGCAGTTCATATGGTATTTTAAAGTGTCCTAATATTGTGTTGGAGTCCCCTATGACAGGTTTAAATGCATCTAAGGTCAGAAAACATTGTAATGTTCTCAGAATATACATTTGATATTAGAATAATTTTGTAATGATTTCGAAGACTGTAAACCCCTCCTTTTCTCTAAGCCTACTCTGCTCTGATTGGTCAGCTGGCCAAGTCTGTTGTGACTGGTCTTTCCGTATACAATGCTAAAGTTTATCTGCTAAACTATAAACAGTTCTCAAAAAACAATGGTGGATACGTTAGCCGAGTGCTGTTGACTCGTCACATATTGACAGTTGGTCAGGATCCTTTGGCGACGCTTTTTGATGCTTAAGGAACCCACTTTTGGACTTGCAGGGTCCTCCATTGATTTCAGTTGTCTGCCTTAATTTAATGGTTTGCATGCATTTGTAAAAATATAAATAAACTGTTGTGACTGTTTACAATGAAAAAAAAAATCACACCCCAACATATATGCAATACTGGCAATATTATTACCCAATACCCAATTATCCAATAAAATTCCTTGTGCGTTTTGCGTAAGCATTATGACACCAAGGGTTTCTTATTTAAAGCAATGAAGGATCCTGCATGTAAAAAAGTGACGCCAAAGGGTCCTGACCAAGCGTCAATATGTGATGAGTTGGGAGTGAGAATGTGCTGGGAGTGAAAATTAATTTTAACCACGGATTCTTCACATCATCCTTCGGCAATGAAAACAAACTTGCATTCACAGCACAGAACACGACGTCATTCTGATGGAAGCACACTAATTAGCAGAAGTGTTTGTGGGCAGGTCAGAGTGTTTTCATAGGCAGGCAGGGATAATGCTAATATGTTACCTAGTGATGTATATCGGTAACAGGCAAAAGATTAGATAATATGGTGGTTAAGACGGTTCTGAGTTGACTCTTTTGAGAGACAATATCTTTATCATGCAATTTTTTGATTAACAGCTTTGCCAACTGTTTACATTGAAGGATAGCTATGTTAAAAACTGCAAAAAAGACATTTTTCGAAAACCCATAAGACCTGCTCTTTAAGTGCTTAATATGGTTGCATTCACACAGTTCAGTTATTTATGGATTGCCATGAAGGTCAAAAACGCATTAATGTTAACACGTAAACAACACGTCGATGACACATTGTTGGCATGTTGTTTACGTAACAACATGTGTTGTTTACGCATTGTTTTTCCATGCATATTCAGCACGTATTCTAACCATCAACATGATAAAATCCACACTTTTGACCTTCCTGGCGCTCCACAGTTTTTTGCGTAAATAAACTGCATTTTATAACCCATTTTGGCCAACTGCTGCTGTTTGTCAGGTCAAGTAACCACTCTCAAGTAATGCGCTTTTTTTTTTTCACTACTCTTGCATGTTACACCCAAAACACACCCATAACTCATTAAGAGAATAGGGACAACCCTTTTAGACCATGTGCTGGGCCTGCCGACCGTTTTTCCAGTCCTTAAAATGGCAAAAATGGATTTGGACACGTCCCAAGTGCACCATGCGCTTAGATCATAAAAACAGGGCCCCAAGTCTTACTAACTAACAACTATGCTTCTGACCACAGGTCAAGAGCTGTAATCACAATCACGTAAGTGTACGATGCTGTTTGCAAATGTTCGTTTGAACTATGGTTTCGGGAAACACTGAATTGTTGAAATATGTTGGTAAGGACAGAACTTTCGACCATAGTTGGCTAATAATGCTTTTGGGAAACGCACCCCAGAGCAGTGGGTTCTGAGGAGTATGGATCTCTTTCCTAACACGAATATGATCAAATGCTTTCAATCAAAAGGAAAAGGCTACATAAAGCTGGGGTTTCGATTTTAATTTGTGGGGTACGCTTCCTCAACATGTCCAACACAGTCTAATGACAATCTGTATCTATGGAGTTATAGATGGAGATTCATACTTTTTCCGACAAATCATACATTTTCATAGGAATTACATCACAGTGAATCTGTGTAAAATAGCTATGTTTTCTCATGAGATTGAGTTGAACACATCCTGTTATGTGTTAGGTGAGTGGGCGGTGAGTAGGTGCCTGTTCTGCACCTGTTCTACACCTGTGTAAGAAGAAATAATGTTCCATAGCAGAAGGTGGCATAAGTCATCATTCAAAAAGGGAAACTGGAACTGAAATTGCAGATATAAAACCACTCATTCCAATAGTAATCCAGGGAGTTTCGCTTATTAATTTGCCGCACTGAGGAACAAAATCCTGCTTAGTTTGAAAGTGCTGTGTGAGCAGAACTTCATACATCTCTACGCTACTGAGAAGAGACAGTGTGCCGTTTTTGCAAAATTTTGTTGCAATTTTGCTAATGTGACCACAACACAAGTTTGGGAACCACATAGGTTGTTGTCAATCCCAAACACTGGGATTCTAACTGGGAATGTAAACGTTGCCATATTATATGAGAAAAAAGAAGACATTTTTTGTATTGCTCAAATAACTTTGGTTTACTAGAAATTAACTAAACTGACTGGGTTGCCAAGTCTGTGCTTTTCCTAGAAGAAAGAACTACTTTTTCTGCATTTGACTTAAATGCATGTCTTAAAATATTTTACCCATTTAACATAGTACCTATGATATGTGGTAGATGATGAGTTTTGTGAGGGAAGGGCACTTGTAAGGAGCCTTTGAACTCCTGTGAACTCCTTTATGAAAACAGACTGTGTTTATAATTAATACTACATAGTGATTTTTAATTTGAAATTGCGTTTAACACATAACAGTGACTGTACAATATGCATTTTAAGTAATGGGAGTGGCATATTTTGAGTTTTGATATTTGGGATATTTGTGGCATTGGGCTTAGTTTTGTTACATAGACCTGGCAACCCTGCTGACTATTACTATAGTTCCTTTTTCTTCTTCTTCTTCCATCATCTTTCAGGTCCCTTTCCTAAGCAGGGTAATTAGTCCTCCAAGGGCTCCTAATTGTTTGAGGATAAAGAGGTGATTTGCGCTTGGGAATACTTCATTATCCTAATCAAAGGCTGGAGAAATCGGAGCACTTGATTGTGCTTGTGAGAGCTCAGTAACTGCTCTTTGTGAGCGGCTGCACCATTGACCTTAGTGCCACTCAGCTTTGCTTCAGGTACTACTAACCATTGTTTCCATTAGCGAATCAATAATTCGGATTCATTAGTTTATATAACATAAAAGGGAAAAAGGATTCAGCTAACTGTTTATATCACTCACCCAATTAAAGCCATGTGACTTGATGAGATCAGTTCACCCAAAAATGAAAATTCTGTCATCATTTAACCTGCACGAGTGTCTTTCTTCTGTTGAGCACAAAAGAAGATATTTTGAGGAGTGTTGGTAACCAAACAGCTGCTGTAGCCGTTGACTTACATTGTATTTTTTCCCTACTATGAAAGTCAATGGCCACCCTCAACTGTTTGGTTACCAGCATTCTTTAAAAAACTCTTCTGTGTTCAAAAGAAGAAAGAAACGCATACAAGTTTGGAATAACTTAAGGGTGAGTAAATGATGACAGAATTTTCATTTTTGGGTGAACTATACCTTTCTCCACTTTAATTAGTAATACTGAGTCTGTAAAAGCTAAAATAAAATAAAATAAAATAAAATCCTTTTTGGATAAAATACGTTGTTGACAGTAAATGGAGAACATGAACCGAAGAACAAAGAGATTTGGATTTATTTGTAATAGTTCATGAGCTGGGTTTCATCATGAATGAAACTTGAAAAAGAATAATATAAATAAATAAATAACATTTCTAATAACTGGCTTCAGTTCCTCTTAATGGTGTTCTTATTGTGACACCACAGTGGTTATGTAATAATGTACCTGTTGGGATGTAGGTACAAATCCCAGTGAGAGCACCAGGTGTTGTTTGAAAGTTCAGTACTTCAGCAGTTCCCATAGCAATGAGCTACCCATGGGTTCTAGGTTAATCTTAAGGAAACAGCATGGTAAAAATACAGTACATCTGATCACAGGATTTGGCCTCTTGGACTGATGCTGGAATTATTTCATCAAAGAGCTGCTAAGCAACCAGGATGATTGACAACTTTAACTTCTCCCCGTTTTTGTCCATTTTTGCATTTTTCCTCTACTTTGCGGTGTCCGTGCCCACCTGTTCAGTGCGCAGAGCGGCACAAAGCAAAGCACGTGCCACACCAGACACTCAGCCACTGGTTTTTGTCCCAGTCAGACAAAAGGACTATTTAGGCTGGGTCACACAACCAAGGGCAGAATGTGGAACCTGAAGGGTGGGGGTAAGGGCATTATGGAGCAAATCTGGTAGGGTTTAGACTGCCTGGCCAGGCCACTGGGTGAGCTGTGTGTATTGGGGGCAGCTGTTTGTACTTGTTTATTAGTAGGCTATAAGTCTGTGTGTTTTCTAAAGATTTTCTGTCCTTAAGTTCATCAAACGAATTAAAACTATATTTAAAAGCTCATTCTCTATATGTTCAGATTAGGAAATTAATTGGAGCCTAAATCAATATAATCTCAAGCTATACGGCCTCTAAGACATTATTGCATAAGCATTTGTTAAAATAGGCTGTTTCTTGGTTACAAGCCTAGAGCATACACTGATGAGAAAAAAAACAGCAGGTAAAAAGCAATGTCCAGTGTAAATATACACAGATTGGGTTGCTTGTCCACTTGACTACACCATTGTACTCACAATAGCGGTTTTATTGACTTCTTACTCCCATGGGACGAGCAACCGAGGATCATGGGGGTCAAACTGGAGTCCCGACGGAGGGCAGTGCTTTTAACCTCTTACAACACTTCGTTATGGCACCTCACGTCGTATATATGATGTCTATATCAAACTAGAGAATAGACACTGATTTTTTTTCATTATCCTGAGAGAACATTTAAAAAGGCATTTTATGAATATAGCTGCAAGCAGCGATTACGTTCAAGCGCTTCAAGGCATTTAAGCACATAAAATAAGACATTACATATTATTTAGCAAGCCTGTAAATAGCTAAATCAATGATTTAAAAAAAAGCATTTTTGTCTTGTTATAGTGCCAGATGTGGCCCAATCTCCCTAAAACTTTGCATGCTTGTCGCATGTGCTCACCAGGTTTCGTGAAGTTTTGAGTTTTCATTTAGGCTTTATAGGCTTTTGGGTATATTTGGACAGGTACCTGCCATAGCTTCCCAAAGGATAAATTTCAGCTTTTTTGGATAATTATTGACATAGAGAGTCCAAAGAATTGTACTGCAGTGTTTTTTTCCAGATGAAAATGTTTTTTCCAGTGAAAAACCTAGGACTAGTTTGTAAAAGTAGGTTTTTTATACTTTCTCAATCACTTAACAAAGGATTTGATTGACAGCAGTGGTTCTAGACGCAAAATTGTTCAGAAAGAGGAGATCTATTGCATGATATGAATAGCATTTGTATGTGTGAAAGACATTTTCACCCTTAAAAAATGCTATATCGCCCCCAGTGGCCAATTTCTTTCAAATTTCTCACAGATCCTTAGGGCCGTGAGTCAAACAGGCCTACAGAGTTTCATTCTAAGCGACTTCCGTTATGCTGCGCTATGAAACCCATTCATTTCAATGGCTCGTGCCGTGCAAGGACGGTTTGTTGCTGCATCGACCAAAGCATACACGCAGCGGAGCACACCACTGGCGCGCAAGCCGTTCACACTGAACTCAAAGTTCAAAACAGTTGAACTTTTGCTTTCAGCGTTCGGTGTAAAAGCCGCTTTAGCCTTGTCTAATAGGTGCTCAAACTTCATTGGCCAATGTACTTTTAGACACTTGTGGCACTTGGTACCAAGACAGTGCATACCAATTTTCATGTTGATAGCACAAACGGTTGCATAGTTATAGCTGTTTTTATGTTTTTTCCCTCTTATAGTGCCACAAAGTGGCCAAGCGCCACATTGTTTTTCATGTGACCTCTTACATACATGTTCTGAGTTTGGCGAAGATATCTCAGTCCATTTAAAAGTTACAGCAGCCATTTAAGTAAAAGCAGTCCTGCAGCTTTCGAACATTTTGGCATCCCTTTGCAACAGTGAGTCGGAATTTTTTTGATATTCACTGTCCAGAGAATCTTCCTGCACTGGTTTGGTTCCAATTGGGCGAAAAACCTAGGACTAGTTTGTAAAAGTAGTCATGGATTCCAACAGCATAAGACACTTGAGTCTACGACTAACCATTTAGGCTTTATAAGCGATTTTGTACTTTTGATCGCTGTAGCGCCCCCATTAGGCCAATTGGGGTGAGCCTTGGTGACATTGTAGAAGGTGTGAGTACTACCATCTCTCCAAGTTTCAAGTCTCTGCAACTTACAGTTTGGTCTGCAAGATCAGTTTTACATGGAGACTGCTGATCCTTGGCCATTCTAACAATTACAATAGGGTTTCAGTGCTACGCACATTCTGAGCTCACTGTCTAGACTGTACTACGTCACAACTTTCCGCGTTAGTGAGAGTTGTTTTTGTTTATTGTTTCCTTTGTCGTGGCTTTGGTGCTTCCGTGTCGAGACGGTGACCCTCGGTGGCCCTTCTGTTTGCCAGCAGTCATTTGGCCTAGTTTCTAACAAACAACGCATCTATTTATTCTCTTTTCTAGCTGTCATTTTCATGTTAATAAAGAAGCATATATAGAACAGTGGCAATAAGGCTATTGTTTTTGGGACTGCAGTTTGTCTATTGGTGGAAAACAGACAAACAACACTTCATTATTCATTGGAAAATATATAGTAATTCCCAGCTTTATCACAAAGTCAGTCACAAAAGTTATGTTTCCTCCATTATTATGTGCTCAAAGTATGTGTATATTGCACATAAGTAAAAGAAAGTTTGCTTGAATCATTTGAAACAGAGAAATTCTGGTTAAATAAGCAATGCATTAACTCAGTCATAAAGTTCAAAGTATGCTGAACATTAAATAGTTTTTTGACACAATATATCACAGTCAGCTTGCTGTCAGCTTGAGTGAACGGTTGAACTGTTAGGACAGTGAAATATAAAACCTCCATAGTTTCCTAATGAGCCTCTAATTAGTAGTTTAGAGGGTGGGGTGGGTGTGTTTGTTTGTGAGACAGTTATTGAGGTTTAAAGAAGCTTAGGTTCTCAAAGTCTCTAGTGAAAAAGAAAAGAAACGGTTAATTGCAAAAGCAAATTATTTGGAATCCGTATTATAATTAAAAGGTGAAAGAACGGATTTTACATGTTCCAAGTCCATTTTCTTCTTACATAAATGCTGGAGGAACAAAAGAACCACTATATTAATTCTCATAGCGTCCACTACAGTAACAGACACATAAAAGACATTTTATTATACATTTAGGGTGTGATGTTTTAACCAAACCACTATGAGTGACTACCTTTGACCCTTATAATTTTATATTTTACGTTTATTTATTTATTTTTATTTTTTTAAAAGAAATTAAGTAAAAACAAATATTTTGAAATATTAATACAATTTAACACATACAATCTTATTTTGATCATTTACTTGATCAAAAATACAAAAAAACTTTAACATTGTGAAATATTATTACAGTTTAAAATAATGGTTTTGTTTTTTATATATATATGATAATTTACTTGATCAAAAATCTAAATCAAAAATACAATCAAAAATACAAAAAATAAAAAAAGATTAACATTTTGAAATATTATTACAGTTTAAAATAATGGTTTTCTATCTTAATGTATTTTTAAAATATAATTTATTCCTGTGATGCAAAGATGAATTTTCATGAATTGTCAACAGCCATTACTCCGATCTTCAGTGTCACATTATTTCATACAGAAATAATATGCTGATTTATTATCAGAGTTGGAAACAGCTGTGTTGCTTAATATTTTTTTTTTGGAACCTGTGATTCTTTTTTCAGAATTCTTTGATGAATAAAATGTTTAAAAGAACAGCATTTTGTTATAACTTGTTATCAATTTAACACATCCTTGACAAATAAAAGTAATAATTTCTTTACAAAAAAAGAAAGAATAAACATTTACTGACCTCAAACTTTTTAAATGCTATTTTATATTGTTAGAAAAATTTCTATTTTAAATAAATGCTGTCTTTTTTAACTTCTTATCTATTAAAGAATCTTGAAAAAGGTTTCACAGGTTCTGAAAAATATTTAGCAGCACAACTGTTTTCAACATTGATAATAAATAAGCATATTGGAATTATTTCTGAATGATCATGTTTGCAAAATTCTGCTTTGCATCACAGGAATAAATTACATTTTTAAAATATATTCTCATAGAAAACAGTTATTTTTTCTCTAGATTTTTGATTAAATAAATGCAACCTTGATGAGTATAAGCATCATCTTTAAAAAAATAAATAAATAAATAAAAAATCTTAGTGATCCCAACCTTTGGAACAGCAGTGTATATCACACACTATGTTATCTATATACACATTTAAAATGTCAGATGTTTTAGAAAGAAAGCGATGTTTTTTTCCATCTGTGCAAAATGTCATTGGGTTCCTCTGTATCTCTAAGTAAATGCTTTTTTTTTTTTAGAGCGTTTGCCATTGTTTTATGGAATATGCGGGTATTAATTATGCCATAATGCTCAGCAGGTGTTTCTGTGTACAGGCACACTTCCCGCACATGACCAGCATCAAAAGCGTGTGTGCGTGTGTGTTTGAGAGGTTATGCAGGGCGTTGGACCCCAGATGGGTTAATGGGAAGCTTAGCATCAAGATTACAATGCAACAGTGTCAGCTTCAGATCTCCCAATGATTGCCCCCAAGCCCACGCGCTGGACCACACGTTCAATACGACCCGCCGGGGGACCGAGGGAGGGGTCAGAGGACAAGAGCAAAAAGCATAATATTAAAGACTACATGTTGTTCTTCAAATACAATACAGCGGGCTGACGGGCGCAAAACGTCCTAGGCAGTTGCTGCATCTTTTTCCCATTCAGTTGGTGGTTATATCATCCAACTGGTAAATATATAAATATCGTAAACTCATCTGCTGTCCTTTTTAGTTGAATAACCAGGACATTAACACACACGCACACATACACACACATACCCTCACCCCAAACACAGGGCCTGTCCGTCACAGGCCAGGCTGTTGCTGGAGGAGATTGGATGGTTAAGGGCAGAGACAACAGCCCCACTAATTAAATTCTGCCAGGTTAATCCCTCTGTGTCCCCGCTACTCACTCTCCGTCCCAAACCAGGGGGAGGAGAGAGACGGATGACAAACAATCAACATTCATCATTAACAATGGCAACAAAAAAAATAGTAAAACATGAAAAAAACAAAGAGAAATACAGTGGGTGAAATTAAGTAAACAATGGGCCATTGGGTTGAGATACTATTGTTATGAAAACGGAACACAAAAACCAAACTCGCGGCAGATGATAAAAAAACAACAACAACAATATAACAATAACATACACCTGCTGTTCTAAACAAGTGTACTATTGTTTTAAGCACTAACAGCTGAGACATATGCCTTTTTAGTATGAATAGCCTCAAAATAACTGAATTCAGTATTCCTTTTTAAACTGTTGTTCCTTTAAATGAAATGCTTTAACTGACATTTGATTTTACTCACCATAAATGCTCATAATTAAATGTCAGTTTTTTTTTGACACACCATGAAAGGGTCTGTAAAGACCACGTCATGACCAAAAACACTAACATTTCACCTCCAGCACAGCCGGTGGTCTGAGACCCTCCACCCGGCCCAGAGAGAGCGAGGCCGTCAGGCTGTCATTCTCCCAGCATGCACTGCTAATGAACTCACTGAGGTTCATTGCCCTCCGTGCCCTCAAGACCGCCCAGACAGTGAAAAATGGTGTTTTGATGACCTCTTTGACCTTTTACACAATATCTACATGACCCTCTGTCTTTATTACACGGCCTACAGCAAAACTTACCAGCCCACTGGAGTGGGACATTTTAACTGTGCCTAAAATGGGTAAGATGATAGTAGTGTTTGTGTGGCTTAACTGGCGCTAACAAAACCAAAGCTCTGGGTTTGATGGAACATGTTGATAAAACGTAAAGCTTGAATGCACTGTGAGTCGCCTAATAAAATACAAGTGTCTGCCAAATGCATAAATCATTTTCTTTCTGGTTACGGTTCCAAAGACTCAGTGTTATGTGTGAATGTAATTCATTTTTTACTTAAGTATAAAATAAACCAATTTTTTTCCCAATCAGATTCCTTCTGATTCATCTGAATTTAATTTAAAGGGGTGCTATTATGCTTTTTTAATAACTTTTGTCAGTGTGTGGTGTGTATCTTTGGGCATACAAAAGATCTGCAAAAGTTACAAATCTCCAAAGGGAGATATTTTGTTTTTAAAAAATCTCTTTCCAAGAACTACAACGAACGGCTCCTTTGGACTACAACGTTTGTTTTCCCCATGCAATGATGTCACAACGTGACATAATATGTATTGGTGATCTTGGAGGCTGATGATAGGACCCAACACTACTGTAGTGTATTATTTACTCACCCTCCATGCATGCTAGGTGTATATGACTTCCTTCTTTCAGACGAATGCAATCGGAGTGTAATAAAGTCTAATAAAGTGCATCCATCCATAATAAAAAGTGCCTCGCACAGCTCCCAGAGGTCTCCTGTAGCGAATTGATGCGTTTTTGTAAGAAAAATATCCATATTTAAAACGTAAGATTCACTATTAATCTAGCTTGCGCTACTAATCGAAACTAATCGAGCTATTTGTGCCAGGTGGGGGAGACAGGTATTCTAATAATGTAAATTATGTAAAAAAAATGCATGAAAGCATGTTCTAGTACACCCCCAAAACAAAATCAAGACTTTGAAAAATAGGACCCCTTTAATAAAAACCCAGTAGGCAGAGCAACACTCTTGTTGTCTTTTAAAAGGGATAGTTGACACCAAAAATGAAAACTGTCATTAATTACTCACCCTCATGTCTTTCTAAACCCGTAAGACCTTTGTTCATTGTCCGAACACCAATTGATAGTTTTCACGTGACGTCACACCCGTATAGGAACGCCCACCTGGAGGGCAAAACGAATCTGTGCTCCACTGATCGCCAGTTATTTGTACGCAGATTGCATTAAGTAGTAATGTAGTAAAACTCAGACATTAAAAGACAAAACTCAGTAAACACCTTACTGATGATGTATATTTTGTACAGGCGAGCAGATGAACCCAGAATATAAACACAATGTGCAAAGTTTCACGTTAAATGATTTCCCAGAGAAAACCATTATAAGGAAAACACTGAACCATTAAGCAGATTGCGTTCATATTCTGGCCTCATCTGCTTGCCTATGTAAACTATGCTTCATTAATATAGTGATTACTGAATGTAATCTTTTAATATTACTGTTTAAAACATATTAAGGCACTTTAAGTGTTTTTACAACGTTTTGTCGCACTGTTTAATGATTGAAATATTGCCACGGGTGCTTGCAATATGGATTGCAAATGGCCAAACTTGCATTTTGTTCACATAACCTCGTTTTATTTTTTTGGGAGGCGATCTAAATATTTGTGGCTGTGAAATGATAATTGATAGGCTTGTGCTGCAGTTCTATGGATGTTTTAACCTCCAGGTCTTCGAGCCGGTCACGTGACTGAAAGCTATGAATAGAGATATTTTTGATGCATAGACAGCAACACAACTGACACATTCAAGGTCCAGAAAGGTAGTAAGGACATTGTTAAAATAATCCATGTGACATCAGTGGATCAACCGTAATTTTATGAAGCTGCTCTTTTTGTGCGTAAAAAAAGCAAAGATAATGACTTTATTCAACACTTAGCTTTCTGGGCATTGAACGTGTCAGTTGTGTCGCTGCCTATGCAGGGTCAGAAAGCTTGTGGATTTCATCAAAAATATAACTTCTGTTCTGAAAATGAACAAAGGTCTTACAGATTCGGAATGACATGAGGGTGAGTAATTAATGACAGAAACTCGTCTGCACTTTTCAGGCTAGTAACATTGTTTGCAGTCAGTGGACCACAAATACAATAAAACAAACCAAAATAAGCAACTAATAGGAAAGCACTGCTACATTATGCAAACCAATTATAAAATCTTTGGTCACCAGATCTTACTTTTAACTAACTATTAACTATGACTTTTGCCTCAGTAAACTCTTAATTTGCTGTTTAATAGTTAGTAAGCTAGTTGTTAAGTTCAGGAATAAGGGATCTAAAATATGGTCATGCAGAACAAGGTATTAAAATGTGCTTTATAAGTACTTATAAACAGCCAATATTCTAGTAACATGCATGCTAATAAGAAACTAGTTAATAGTGAGAACTGGTCCCTAAACTGTTTAAGTGTCACCAAATTTATGTCTTATACAGGGCCTCAGATTTTGACAAGTTTATCTTAAGCAGTTAGCCCCTGTGGGCAGATGCTATAACTGCACCATTATGTTGCCAGAAAGCATCTGTCTCCATTAATTGACATTCAAAAGCTGTATAATGTAAGATTCAACAAGATCTTAAGGTGGTGTTGGCTGTATTCTTCTAGTGTCATAAGTCAATCAGCAAAACATTACTTTCCAGCATCTTTAGAGTTAATTTGTGGCTTGGGTGATTGGCTTTAAAAATGCTTCTGGAACGTCTATGTGCAAGGTTAGCATGTAGGTCGCAGACCTCTGGACTCCAGGTGTCAGTAGAGTAACTGCCACTGAGATGCATGAAATGATAACACATTACAGCCCTCACTGGTTTGATCCCAAGGATCTCTGAGAACCTAAACAGTAGTTTTTTATTTGTCACGGAGGACCTTTCAAGCATATTATTAAGTAGTGATAACAATGTTTCAGATTTTATAAAATTTCTTCTGCGGAATACAAATGAACATGTCACAGTAATGACACTGAAAAATGTTAATTAAAGTCAGTGGTGCCCAATGTCGTTTTGAGCACCACTGACCTGCATTATATGAACGAAATCTGTATGCTTTAATGGATAGTTCACCCAAAAATAAAAATCACCCCATGAATTACTCACCCCAAAGCCATTTTAGGTGTATATGACTTTCTTCTTTTAGATGAATACAATCAGAGATATATTTAAAAATGTCCTGGCTCTTCCAAGCTTTAAAATGGCAGTGAATGAGATTTTCAAGCCCAAAATAGTTCATCTATCCATCATAAAAGTGATTCACACGACTTCCAGGGGTTAATAAAGGCCATCTGAAGTGAAGCAATGTTTTTATGGATAAATAATATCCAAATTTAAAACTTTATAAACTGTAATCTCTAGCTTCCGGTAACTGTTGTACGTGCATTTACAAGAAAGTGGTGTAGGCGTAAGCACCGCTGAGAAGTGATGAATATGGAAGGGCAGAGGAGAGAGAGCACAAAACACTGGTCAAGTACAAAACAAGGATTTGTAAAGGAAAATGTCAGAGAATTTCTATATAAGCCAAGAGGAGACTGTTTTTCCTTTGCTGTAAACAAAACTTGGTTTCCGCAAAACTAGCATACTCTCAACAGAGCTTATGCATATGTCCTACATCATCTACTGGAACGCCACTCTCTCATGAACACATGACAGTTAGCGGAAGCTAGAGATTACGGTTTATAAAGTTTTAAATATGGATGTTTTCTTATACAAATGCATCACTTTACTTCAAAAGGCCTTTATTAACCCCAGAGCCAAGTGGAGCACTTTTTATGATGGATGAATGTACTTTTGTGTGCTTCAAAATCTCAACACCCATTCACTGCCATTATAAAGCTTGCAAGAGTCAGGACATTTTTTAATATAACTCTAACTGTTTTCATCTGAAAGAAATAATTCACATACACCTAGGATGGCTTGAGGATGCATAAGTCATGGGGTAATTTTCATTTTTGGGTGAACTATCCCTATAAGTATGTTTCTTGAGCTACTAAAGCAATACTCCACCTAAAAATTTCCATCATATACACTCCCTCATCCCGTCCCAGATGTATATGTCTTTCTCTTTTCTATTGAACACAAAAGTATATGGAATCACACAGTGAGCCCATATAAGGCAAGTGCATGGACTTCTGAAATTGCCATTTCAAAAACCACGCAAAACAAACATGAATGCAATCCCTAGTTCATAAATCAATGTCTTCTGAAGTAGGTGTATGTCAGAAAAATACTTTTAATTTAAATACTTTAAATACTTTCACAATGTACATACTTTTACATCAATTGTGAATTTGTTTTACATGTGTTTTTTTAAGCCTCAACTTTGAGGAGAAATCCACTTCCAGAACACTGACACATAATGTACTCACCCCTCATCCAAGATGTTTGTGTCTTTCTTTCTTCAGTCATAAAGAAATTATGTTTTTTGAGGAAAACATTTCAGCATTTTTCTCCATATAATGGACTGATATGGTGCCTCGACTTCCAAAATTCCAGTTTAAACAGGCTTCAAATGATCCCAATGGTGGTTGTAAATGATCCCAGCCGAGGAAGAAGGCTTACCTAGGGAAACGATCGGTTATTTTCATAAAAAAACTACAATTTAAATACTTTTTAATCTCAAACACTCGTCTTGTCTTTCTCTCCCTGAACTCTGTGTATTCTGGCTCAAGACAGTTAGGGTATGCTGAAAAACTCCAATCGTATTTTCTCCCGCAACTTCAAAAATCATTTCAAAATCATCCTACATCGCTGCAGAAGTACCGACCCAGTCTTTGCAAAGTGAACATGCAAAGAAGATCAAGCACCCTTAACAAAAAAGGGAAAACAGCGATACATGACGATTTTGAAGTTAAGGGAGAACATGAGATGGGAGCTTTTCGACATACCCTAACTGTCATGACACAAGGTCAGGAAGAGCAAGACAAGATGCATTTGACATTTAAAAAGTATATAAATTGTATTATTTTTATGAAAATAACCAATTGTTTTGCTGGATAAGACCCTTCTTCCTCAGTTGGGATCATTTACAACTGCATTTGGGATTGTTTGAAGCCACATTGAAACTGCATTTTGGAAGTTCAAATTCGGGGCACCATGTCAGTCCATTATATGGAAAAAAAATCCTGAAATGTTTTCCTCAAAAAACATCATTTCTTTACAACTGAAGAAAGAAAGACATGAACATCTTGGATGACAAGGGGGTGAGTATATTATCTTTAAATTTTTGTTCTGGAAGTGAACTTATCCTTTAATGTGGACTCACAGAGGTGGTCATTTTTACTAAAAATCTGTTTGTGTTCCACAGAAGAAAGCATGTCATATAAATCTGACACAAATAAAAGATTATAAACAAAGGATTGATTAATTTCATTTTTGAGTGATGACAAAATACATGCAGCACTAGTTGAACAACTTGTTGCCACTTGAGTATTATTGTAAGTTTTGAAAGTTAGTCTACTACAAAACTGTTCTTCATAATCTTCGGGAGCTCTTTTCTCATTGGACTACACAGAATCCAGAACGCTTCTGGAAATATGATGACATGGCCCGAAATAACACAAAATCTAATTCTTGCCTTCGGTTGATAGTTGTTGCCTTCATCATGAGCTCATTCTGAGAGACCTGTTACAGCATCACTGCTTTGTTCTGCGCATAAACTCTTGGCGTTTGCGCAGTCTGGTGGGCGTCATCACTAACACCACAGACGGGTGGGATGCCGGGAAAGCGAGTGAGCGTGAGCGGTTGGCGTGCCTCTGTCGCGGGCATGCTCAGAGGTGTAATGTCTGATTAGGGGATTACAGGGGAAGTGCTTCTTCGCAGTTCTCTGAGAAACAATTATTAACATGTTGGTGTCTCTAATCCTGGATAAATACAGCTTTTCAAGAACAACAGAGAGACTCTCTCTCTTTCTTCACTCTCTCCTCTTCTCCTTTTAAATCCATCTCTAAACCCCCTTAGTCACTTGAACCCCAAAGCCTAACTAATACCGGTTGAGCAGATAGGGCATTGGTGTGAAACAGTGTCATTAGGAGAACACCTTTTCCAGCGTGCGTCGCGGCAGAAACGATCCCTTCGCCACAACAGACCAACAGGCAGAGTGGCGGAGGGAGGGGGGCGAGTTTCGCTGTGGGGACAAGATGGAATAAGACGCATTGTACTTCTGCAGCCTGGTTAAAGGGCATTGGGCTGAGGATGTCTGCAGTCTGTAATCTTTTGTTGGTCTGTACACTTCTGCCATGTAATCTGCTTTCTGGTATTTGGGAGGAGATTGTGTGGAGGGTTGGGAGTGCTTGTCCCAGGTGGAACAGAGGCCTGTTGCATTCGGTTACGGTAGAACTGCACAATTAATAGTGCTTGTTAAGACAAACATCATTAGTACTTTTGCTCCTACCCTAAATATTGAACTTTGTTCCGTAAGCCTTTCACATTTGTGATGAGGACATGAATGAGCAAGAAGAGTTTGAATAAGAGATACTGCATTGTCTGTACAAGTTAAAACATAAAAAGCAATAAAACATAAAAACAGGCCAAAAACACTGAAGAAAGGACTTAAGCCATATATGGAGATCAGATGGAGATCATAGACTTGCAGTGTGAAATCAAGTACTGTCTGAGTAGGTACTACATTTGAATTTGAACTTACTTCATGACCATTAAAAAATCGTAGTGTCTTTTTAAACCTTGTTGGCAGAGACTATTTACACTAACTTGTGTGGTTGGGCTACTCAACGTTACAAAAGACGCCTGCTGAACAACAGCTCCATTAGTGTAGGTGGCAAAACACGTAGCAATTACGTTTCGACGCAATCGACCTGAGTTCGACTCCAGCTTTTGCCGAACTCGTTCTTCTCCCTTTTCACATCACATATCAGATCGGAAAGGCATTTATTTCCAATATAATGATTGAAATATTTTAACAATATAAACAATAATGTTCATTGTTTAGGGGTAGGGGTATGGGTAGGTGTAGAGAGGGCTTTGTCGCAATAAGGCGCCATCCATTTATTAATGTTAATAAAAACGATCATTTACACTAAATACATTATTATTGCATACTGTTTTATAATGTACTACAATGCTGAGGTGCAAATATCTGCCACTTGCATTAAGTATTATAAACAGCATTTAGCAAAGAAAATACTGCAATTTTTATATGGTGTAAATAGAGTCTATCGCTATTCGCACCTAGTATAAATAGCATATCACTAAGAAAATTTGGTATTTTCACTTAGTGTAAATAGCATCTAGTGTTGGCAGTAATAGTAGTAGTAGTAGTCAAATACAATAAAATTTGGTGTACTGCTTTTTTTTGTCTCATACTATATAGAAGGGAAGTATTTGATTTTGGACGCAGTGTTGGGCTCATTTCATTTAGGCCTGTAAGCAACCAATTAATGACCATCCTGAACTCTATACACTTTCTATGCATTAAAAAGATAATCCTCAAAGTCATCTTGAAGTAGAAATTCATCTAATACAGTTGAAGTCAAAAGTTTACACACACCTTGCAGAATCTGCAAAATGTTTTTTTTTTTACCAAAATAAGAGGGATCGTACAAAATGCTTGTTATTTTTTATTTAGTACTGACCTGAATAAGATATTCCACATAAAAGATGTTTACATATAGTCCACAAGAGAAAATAATAGTTGAATTTATAAAAATGACCCTGTTTAAAAGTTTACATTTAAGTTTACATATACATTTACATTCTTAGTACTGTGTTGTTACCTGAATGTTTTTTTTTTTTTTAGTGATAGTTGTTCATGACAGTTAAACTGTCTCCCATAGATTCTTTGTTTTTTTGTGTGTGTGTATTTGAACCCTTTCCAACAATGACTGTGATTTTGACATCCATCTTTTTACACTGAGGACAACTGAGGGACTCATATGCAACTATTACAGAAGGTTCAAACACTCACTGATGCTCCAGAAGGAAACACAAGGCATTCAGAGTCGCGGGGTGAAAACATTTTGAATTTAAAGATCTGGGTAAATTTAATTTATTTTGTCTTCTGGGAAACAGGTAAGTATCTTCTGTAGCTTCTGAAGAGCAAGACTAATGAAAATAATATGATATTTAGGCAAAATAAGAAAAATGTACAGATCTTCATTCCATTCAAAATTCATATTGACTCAGTTTAAAAACTTTTTATTTTTAATTAAAATCTCCATTTAAACCTCGCCCAGATGCTTCCATGCAATAAACAATCAATGAACATTGAACAGCCCTACATCTATGAACTGACCATCATAAACCACTGAGGATCACACACTTACCCTAACCCTAACCCTAACCAGAATCAAACACTTTCAATGCTGCGTCTCATTTCGAAGGCTGCGTCCACCGGAGGTCGCATTTGCAACGATATCTATCGTGAGAAGCGCTATACAAATAAATTTGAATTGAAATTGAATTGAATTGCATACGTCATCGGGGAAGTCTCATTTAATAAAAGTAACCATTAAATTGCAAAGTAAAAATAAATTATAGTATTTTACACCTCACGATGTTTGTTATTCTCTGATTGAATGGAATCATAGTTTGAAGCCAAAAAAAAAAATACACTATGCGATTTCCTAGGAAATCTGTCATCTCAAATCTAAAGACTGGCTCTAACCTTCGGCAATTAGTGTTAATTTGTCAAGACTGTAGTGTTTTCCAACCTTAAGTTGCTCTGTTTGAGGCTAGCACATCAGTTTTTAACTTAAGTAATGGCACTGAGTTTAGTATAGCACTGCCCATTTGTATGAACAACTGGAAATGGTGAAATCTGTTTGGAAACATTTTAAGACCACTAGTGGTCAAGAAATTAAGCACTGTGGCTTTAAATAGTTTAAGCTTTTAAATTATTTGACAGTTCTGTAAGTGTAGACATATAGGAATCAGGTGGTCACCAACACATCTGATCTAAAATGTGTCTGCCAGTCCAATGTTCCACACACTCTCTAACACACACACACACACACACACAAATTCCATCTCCTATGGAATTATACCCTGCAGCTTTGAAATCAGACACAGACAGGTGATCAAAACAACCCATTAGTGGCCATTGACACACTCTCACCTTCACACACACTTATGCCTGCTGACTGGGCACACACACATCCAACACGAGACACTTTGAAGACTTGCACCAATGCCAGTGTGTCTTCTGTTGAGTTCAGTGTGGAAAAGTACTGAACTCTTTATGATCTGGGAAGATGAAATGGCACAATTTTAAAATGTCTTTTAATTTAAAATGAACCAGTGTTATTAAAAATTAGGAAATAAAAAATAAATGTTGATAAGCCTAAATATTGATGTTAACAAAAAATCTATTCATATGTTATGCGTCATCCACCATGGTATATGTTGGTATACAGTTTGCTGGTATACAGTACATATATAAGCTTATACATTTTTAAATTTGTATATATTTTTGTGCCAGTGAAAGCATTGGGTTCAGGCTGATGTCACATAGAAATTAAAAAGAAACAATTACAAAAACAGAATGCATTATACAAACACTTTGCAGTACCCAAAAGCAATCAACCCAGCATACACACCTAACCACTGTTAATCCTCTAGACACTAGAAAGCACACACATGCACAAACACACACGCACGCAGACACACACACTCAGCATCACTGTGTTTATCACTCCAACCCAGGCCACCAACACCCGTCAGTCTAATTCCGTTTGTCTGTTTAGATTCGTTTTGCTTTAATCTCTTCTTGTTTGTGCACATCTGCGAGAGCGACTGCACGAGAGAAGGGGGAGGGGCCGGCGTTGGTGAAAACGAGTGACAACAAGGGGTAGAAAGGAAACAGGTATTAGAAGAGAGGGCACATTATTTGGGCATGCTACCATAGTAATATACCATAGTGATATGGTGTTTTTTGTTTGTTTGTTAAAGGGTCAGTTCACCCAAAAATGAAAATTCTGTCTTTAATTAATCACCCTCATGTTGTTCCAAACCTGTAAGACCTTCGTTCATCTTCAGGACACAAATGAAGTAATTTTTGATGAAATCCAAGAGCTTTTTGACCCTCCATAGGCAGCAAAGGTACTGCCACGTTCAAGGTCCAGAAAGATAACAAAAACATTGACAAAATAGTCCATGTGACATCAGTAGCTACAAGAATGAGGAAAAAAATCAGGAATTATCTCCATATAATGGACTTCAATGGTGCCCCAAGTTTGAACTTCCAAAATGTAGTTTAAATGCAGCTTCAAAGGACTCAAAACGACCCCAGCTGAGGAAGAAGGGTCTTATCTAGAAAAACGAGCTGTCTTTTTCAAAACAAATTGACAATTTATATACTTTTTAACCTCAAACGCTCATCTTGTCTAAGTCTGCGTGAACTCTGGTTCGTTTTTTTCTGGTTCAATACGGTCAATACAGTTAGAATATGTTGAAAAAATTTTTGTGCGCAAAGAAAACAAAAACAACAACATTATTCAGCAATTCCTCTCCTCTTAGCCTAGCACTATTTCGGAGAGTATCACAATGCAAGCGCATGCGTTCCTCTACAAGTAAACAAACCACGGCGTACGCATATTCTAGCGATATGCGTGACATTCTCTCTTTTGCGTTGTGATACTCTCCAAAATGGCGCTAGGCTTACGCAGAGGAGAAGAATTGTTGAATAAAGTCGTTATTTTTGTTTTTCTTTCCGCACAAAAAGTATTCTCGTAGCTTCATAAAATTATGATTGAACCACTGATGTCACACAGACTATTTTGTTGATGTTCTTGCTATCTTTCTGGGCCTTGAACGTGGAGGTACCCTTGCTGTCTATGGAGGGTAAGAAAGCTCTTGGATTTTATCAGAAATTTCTTAATTTGTCTCCTGAAGATGAACGAAGGTCTTACAGGTTTGGAATGACATGAGGGTGAGTTACTAATGACAAAATTTACATTTTTGGGTGAACTAACCCTTTAAAAGCCATTTTTTTCCATCACAGTTGGATGCTACATTCAAACCATCATGGGTGAATACATTTGCTCATTACTCCTGTTTACTGAATATTTAATGTTTTTCAAGAACCAAATTCAAAACAGCTGATGAAACTGGTGACAAACCAAGTAACTCAGAATTATTTACTGCCATCCCAGCTAACAAAAATATGTTTTAAAGGAGTAGTTCACTTCCAGAACAAAAATTTACAGATAATTTACTCACCCCTTTGATATCCAAGATGTTTGTGTCTTTCTTCAGTCAATAAGAATTTATGTTTCTCGAGAAAAAAAAATCAGGAATTATCTCCATATAATAGACTTCAGTGGTGCCCCAAGTTCAAACTTCCAAAATGTAGTTTAAATGCAGCTTCAAAGGGCTCTAAACGACCCCAGCTGAGGAAGAAGGGTCTTATCTAGAAAAACAATCTGTCTTTTTCAAAACAAATTGACAATTTATATACTTTTTAACCTCAAATGCTCATCTTGTCCAAGTCTGTGTGAACTCTGTTTTTTTCTGGTTCAGTACGGTCGAAAAACTCCCATCTTGCTTTCTTACCCAACTTCTTACCCAAAATCGCCCTACACACTCCTTTTTAGAATGTTTTGCTAACATTTTAATTTTTTTAATGTTTGTTCTTCGTTGTGGACACTAAGGGAACATTCAATTTTTTATATTTTTGCTAACATTACGGAAACGCTACTTTTAAACATTTGCGGAACATTCTAAAACAAGTAGCAACATTCTAAAAATGTTAGATAAACATTTTGAGAATTATTAAGACCACAATACTTTGATCGAACGTTTAGTTTAAAAGAAAAGAATGTTTCTTTATAACTTTTTAGAGAACCTTGCAAGAGCATTCTAAATTTTTCCTGTTTCCTCTCAAAATCTATTTTCTTCTAAAAAAGAAGTCTAGAGTCTTCAAGGTAGACAGAAACAAAAAGCATCAAAGGGAAAGAAAAGTACCACGCTATTACCATTTAATTCCATCAATTTCCCATGGTATCAATAGAGTATAGTACTAGAGAAACTAGTGCAAGCGTGACAACAAGCAAGATCGAGATATAGAGAAAGACTAAAAATATAGAGAACAGACTCATTCAGCTCATTTTCTGTTCGAACCCACGTCTGAAACTGAAAAACAGATGGAGAACAGTAGGAACGGATGGGGCAAGAGATCAGAGGAGAGTCCATTCTGCACCACTTCAGCATGCCGAATTCCCTCCTCCTCCAGAAGGGCGAGAAAGACAGATCTTACCAGGAAGAGGTCTCTTGAGGCAGGCGCTGAGAGCCGCAGCCAGGCCTTCAGGCTCTGGAAGTCTCTCCAGTCAGTCACACAACTCAGAGCACACAGGCTTCACCACCAACACAACATTACAGGCCTCTTACACAGCATTACAGCACATCGTATTATCCCGCTCAACTCTCTTCATTAGCCCAATTGGATCCTGGGATTTCCATTTGTAAATGGGGAGCTTTTTAGATTAGCCGGTGTCTGCCCATTATGAAACATTTTCCCAATGTTCCCCCAATACTGCGATTAGCTCCTGTCTGTCAGGGTGGAAATGTAAACTTTTCAAAACGTGATTCATCCGTTTAAGCCCTTCACAAATATTTTCCACAAGAAATGATGAAAAAGTGTCAACCAAGCAATCCCTGATTAAATGTTTGTTGCAATATGAATTGTAAACCAATGAAACTACAGTATGCACTAACCTTCCAAGTTAATCCATTGATTGACTAATGAACATGCCGGACTTGGTATTTTATTAAAACATGCTGTTTGGATCCAAACACGTTTTGATATTCTGAGATTTTAAAGGAATAATTCATCTCCAAATTAAAATTCTTCTGAAATTCTTCCCACTCCACTGTAATTTTCAAATGTCACTCGGACTTCTGAGTATTCAAACTACCACTTGTTATTGACATAAATTGCAGTCTGTACTGAACATCAAATGGCTTCAGACTTACAGCGCTCATTCGTACTGTTAATAGAAGTAGGGAAAGCAAATCCATGGGTTCTCATTGAATCGTTGTGTCGTGGATCAACTAACCTTTCAAGATCCAATAATTTGGTAAGATTATTACAAAGGCGCTACAACATGACTTATGAATTAGAAACAATTTATATGAGCAGTAAACTAAAGAAAGCATGCTTGATATTGCAGCTACTTGTTAATATTGTTTCTCTCGCTCAGTGGATGGTGGCTGTGCCTCTTCCTCAGGCGTGCATTCACAGCCACAGATGCAAGGGGATGCAAGCACATTGAGGCAGCAAATTATGAAAATGTGGCTCTGTGTCCTCAATGGCGTCGCACTCCTTTAATGTGGCACAAAATTAGAACCGGAGGGAGAAGGAAGACAGGTCCGTTTAATTGGAAACACTGCTCTGGGCACATACACAAACACACATCCACTCACTTAGAGCAACTCATCACATGAAAGGTAAGATATCATCTCACCCTTTCTGAGGGTTCCTTCTGTACAATGAAACGTCCTTCTTCAAAGCCTGTGGGCATTCATAAAGGTGTTTAATTTGTGAGTTTACCTCACCATTATTTAAATAGATCTACACAAGTATCAGAAAATGAGGCTATTCTATGTTGTTAAGCTGCAAAGCTAAAGGATCTTTTATGAAAGAGCTGTTGGTCATAGTGTCTTTAGTCTCTTTTGATATTCCAAACGGATCACAATGGTCTTGTCACAGTGAGGCCTGATGCTCAGAGTGTAGACAGATGTTACACATAGGCTGTAGTATTTCTAAAATACAAGTTCCTAAATCATTTCTACATGTGTCTGCAATACATCAAACCCATGGTCACCATGTTTTGACAGCTCTAATCTTGATACTAGGAGGTCCAAAGAAGGTCCTCTGTGGTACTGTTCAACCCTACTCCTTTGAGGGCCACTGTCCTCCAACCCTAATCAAACACACCTGATCAAGATCTTCAGGGTTATTATAAAACACAGATATCCAAACTTGTTCCTGGAAGACCACTGTCCTTCAGAGTTTAGCTTCAACCCCACTTACACACACCTGAACGATCTAATCAAGGTTTTTAGACTCACAAGAAACTTTGCAAGGAAGGCAAGGAAGTTCCATTTATAAATGAGGCCTTATTTAGGTGTTTAAAAACTCTGGTCTATTCTTTGGGCACCATGGAGAAGGACCTTGTCTTGTAAACTTAAGTTATGGGGTTTTTTTTAAAGCTTCAGAGCTCGTGGGAGCAACTTAGGGTAAAAAGAGAAAGTATTAAAATTGATGAATGAGTCAACACAAGACATAACCTGTTTTGGTTCTTTATACACTGTGCAAATTTAATGAATATTCATGGGTCTTTTTTGGAAGTTAAACTGGTTAAATGGAAATGAACAAACTCTACATGTTCAGAATTAGATTAGAGGATTAGTTCACTTCCAGATTAAAAATTTCCTGATAATTTAGTCATCCTAGATGTTCATGTCTTTCTTTCTTCAGTTGAAATTAAGGTTTTTGAGGAAAACATTCCAGGATTTTTCTCCTTATAGTGGACTTCAATGGGACCCAACTGGTTGTAGGTCCAAACTGCAGTTTCAGTGCAACTTCAAAGGACTCTACACAATCCCAACCAAAGAAATAAGGGTCTTATCTAGCAAAACGATAAATCATTTTCTTTTAAAAAAAGGCTAAAAGCGTAGGGCAAAACTCCATCTCATTTTGTCCTCCCCAAAATTGCCTGACATGATTTTTTTTTTGTAAAGGGTCTTTGACTTTTCACGTATGCTTTGTAAACACTGGATTGGTACTTCTGCCTACATCACACTTTCCAACATGGCACCGTAATGCATGTCGAGATAGTGAAAGACGAGCATTTGTGGTTAAAAAGTACATAAATTTGTACATTTTTTAAGAAAATGACCGATTATTTGGCTATAATTGGTTGGGATCATTTAGAGCCCTTTGAAGCTGCATTGAAACTGCATTTTGGACCTTCAACCTATTAAGTCCCATTGAAGTCCACTATATGGAGAAAAATCCTGAAATGTTTTACCTAAAAACCTTAATTTATTTTCGAACTGAAGAAAGACATGAACATATTAGATGTTAGGAAATTGTTATTCAAGTTCACTTCCAGAACAAAAATTTACAGATAGTTTATTCACCCCCTTGTCATCCAAAATGTTCATGTCTGTCTTTCTTCAGTTGTAAAGAATTATGTTTTTTTGAGGAAAACATTTCAGGATTTTTCTCCATATAGTGGACTTCAATTGAACTTTCAAAATGCAGTTTAAATGTGGCTTCAAAGGACTCTAAATGATCCCAGTGGAGGAAGAAGGGTCTTATCTAGTGAACCGATCAGTTATTTTCTAAAAAAACAAAACAAACCAAAACAAAACAAAACAAAAAAACGATTTATATACTTTTTAACCTCAAATGCTCATCTTGTCTAGCTCTGCGTGAACTCTGTGCATTCCGGGACAAAACAGTTAGGGTATGTCGAAAATCTCCCATCTCATTTTCACCTCCAACTTCAAAATCGTCCTACACCGCTGCATAAGTATCGACCCTGTGTTTACAAAGTGAACGCGCAAGGAGGGTCAAAAACCCTTTACAGTGATGTGATACAGTAAAACAGTGATGTAGTGATGTAAAAAATGAGATGGGAGTTTTTCGACATGCCCTAACTGTCATGAACCGGAATATACAGAGTTCACGCAGATTAAAAAGTACAGAAATTGTCATTTTATTTTAGAAATTAACCATTCGTTTTGCTAGATAGCACCCTTCTTCCTCAGCTGGGATTGAGCCTTTTGAAGCTGCATTTAAACTGCATTTTGGAAGTTCAAACTCGTGGGCACCATTGAAGTTCACTATATAGAGAACATTCCAGAAATGTTTGCCTTAAAAAACAATTTCTTTACAACTGAAGAAAGAAAGACATGAACATCTTGGATGACAAGGGGGTGAGTACATTATCTATAAATTTTTGTTCTGGAAGTGAACTTCTCCTTTAAGTGTTCAAGTGGCCACAAGCATTTAACCACACTCACAAACAGTACATCACCTACATTTAAATCATCAAAATGATCCAACCTCCTGTCTAGAAGCACTATAGCCAGTGAATTCCATCCATCTATTCCCTCAACAGCTCCATGGCTTCATTCTTATCGGGGCTTCCCAAAGACACTAGGACCACCACAGACATGAGCCGCTCAGTGTCACCCCCAGTACAGCAGCCAGAGTTTTCATCTCTTCACCCCTCAACCAGCTTCCAACAACCCACCTGAGACAGTCAACCACAGCTATGTGGGTCCAGGGCCAGGGATTAAACAAAGGTTCAAGATTCAATCCAGAAACATGGAGAGAGCCCTAATCCCTGCCTCTGCCTAATCCCTCTCATATCTCCTTCCATTGTTCAGAGGTTTATTAAAGAGACGGATGAGGAGATGGAGAAGGCAGACTTTAGGAAGAGGGATGATGGTGAGATGGTGTGGCAGATGACATGTCTTGGCGGTTTAAGGGCTTGTTTGTGGGGCCATAAACAGATGGGTTCAGGGCCAGGCTGGATCTCTAACAGTGGTTTTCTTCTAAAATGAACAGATTCAGTACAGTTTCTCAGATCTTTGGTTGAGTTACCTTAGGATGGGGATGTCCCATCCTGCTCCAGAAAGGCCAATTCCTCCAACCCTAAACAAACACATCTAAACTAGCGGAACAGAGCTAAGGTATTTTTAAGGATTTAATGGGATAGTTCACCCAAAAATGAAAATCACCTCATGATTTGTTCACCATCGAGCCATCCTAGATGTATATAATTTTCTTCTTTCACAAAAATATAATCAGAGTTATATTAAAAAAAATGTCCTGGCCCTTCCAAGCTTTATAATGGCAGTGAATGGCTGTTGAGATTTTGAAGCCCAAAAAAGTGCATCCATCCATCATAAAAGTACTCCACACAGCTCTGGGAGGTTAATAAAGGCCTGCTAAAGCGAAACAATCCATTTGTGTAAGAAAAACACCCCTATTTAAAACTATAAACCGTAACCTCTAGCTTTCGCTAACTGTCATATGCGTGTTCACGAGAAAGTAGCATTCCAGCAGATGACGTAGGATGTACACGTAGTGTAAGCTCTGGTGAGAAGTGACGAAAGAAGAAGCGCAGAGGAGAGAGCAAAACAAAATACAGGTCATGAATTCAAAATACAAAACGGGGATTTGTAAAGAAAACTGTTGGAGGATTTTGATATAAGCCAAGACGAGTAAACAAAACTTGGTTCTCACGAGACTAGTATATTTTCACCGGAGCTTACGCTACGTCCTACGTCATTTGCTGGAACACCACTCTCTTTTGAGATTATGGTTTATAGTTTTAAATATGCATATTTTTCTCACACAAATGCATTGATTCATTTCAGAAGGCCTGTATTAACCCCCAAGAGCCATGTGGAGTACTTTTATGATGGATGGATGCACTTCTTTGGGCGTCAAAATCTTGACCCCCATTCACTGCTATTATTAAGCTTGTAAGAGCCAGGACATTTTTTAATATAACTCCGATTGTATTTGTCTGAATGATGAAAGAACACCTAGGATGACTTGAGGGTGAGTAAATCATAGTGTAATTTTCTTTTTTGAGTGAACTATCCCTTTAAGGATATCTAGAAACTTACAAGCAGGTGTGTTAGGACAAGTTGGCGCTAAATTTACTGACTGACTGGGCAGCGGCTTCGGACACGGTCTCAGAAAAGCATGTTCTACTGTCTAAACAGAGAGGGATCTTCCACACTGGACAAGTTTCATTTCCTCTAGTCTGTAATGTGACACGCACATTATAGCCAGTTTCACATATTGTGTCTCCATCCCTTCCACCCTCCTCCGCGGTCCTCCATCCCTTCCTCCACTCCCTCAGCAGGAGGAAGTAGAGGAGATTGGCCCCGCAGCTAAAGCCCCCTTTTCAGGCCTGCCGCTGGCGAGGTCTATCGGCAAAGCGCAGGGAGCGGAGGTGTCGCTTCTGCTATGGCATTTCGGACAGTATCTACTTCTCTCCGGGTGCGGAGGAGAAAGGAGAAACAGAGGGGGTATTATCAGAGAGGGATGAGAGCAGCGAAGGCATTTTTGTCTTTTTATTCCCCTCCTAAGCCTCGGGCTTTGCTCCCAATCCGATTGGTCGATACAGCCAGGGATGTAAATGAAATGCAAAGAGGAATAAGGCTGGCTTCCCATGTTATGAGTGTGTGTGTGCAACCGCACTGCTCTCTTTGGCTCTTTCTCAGGGTTTACCATGCATGGGCCTCTCTCTTACCTTCCCTCTTTTGTCTCCAAGTCCCTGCGATTTCATTTCTGTCTTGTCAGTGTCCATTCGTCTCTTCCTAGCACTTCCTGTCTAACTCTGTCCATATACACCATCCTATGGACTTATTACTTCTCGCTTGCTTGTCTTTGCTCCCTCTCCCTGGCTGGGTTCTCAGCTCTTATCTGTTCAGGCACCCCACATTCCAGTGTTGCCGTGGCTCCCTGCCTGCATCCACGGTCACGGCGATTCCATGGGTTCACACAATCCCTCAGATGAGAGAGAGGCAAAAACAGGGACAGGGAGGGACGGAGAGAAAGCAGCTCACTGGAAGAAGAGATGAATGTACATGAGAAGGGAGACGCTATTTATTGTGATAAGGTGTAGCTGACATCCTGAACTCAGGATGAAACCATTCTTCACGAATACAAAAACCAGCTGATTGTCGCAGATCTTAGAACCCACGTTTTACAATGAAATTGTAATTTTATGGACATTTAAAATCAGTGACTCTCTAGGGGTCATGCCTCCTCTGTTGAAGACTACTGCATTAAAGAGAATTCAAAGCTGTTTTGGGAGATAGACAAAGCAGAAAGAGACAGGGAAAAGGATGCAGTATTTTCAAATCTGTCCCAGATTAATGGGTCACTCTTAATCTCTCATGGCTATGCCCAAATTTACCCCCACCCCCCTCAATCTCAATCTGAGACCTTTGTGATCCTAAAGTGAGAGAGGGATGCATGACAGCGGGGGGCAAAAAGAATAATTATTCAAAAAAGAGAGAAGAGGAGAGAGAAAGAGATGGGGAGAGGTGGAATGAGTGTTTCAGGACACCTTTGATCATCAACTCGACGGATATTAACATACTGAAAGTGTGAAAATTTTATTACAAAAGAAACACATACACAAATGCAGCAATTTCCACTTCAGATTCAGTTCAGAAGATTGTGTCCCTTACCTTCACAATGGAAATTCTCTTCATGGAGAATTGGAAGTTTGAGTTTACAGTAGCATGTTGAGGTTATATAATTAATCCCTGATTTTAATAACCAACCAATATATCATATTGCTAAAAGGAGAAGTTCACTTCCAGATGTCATCCAAGATGTTCATGTCTTTCTTTCTTCAGTCGATAAGAAATTATGTTTCTTGATGAAAACATTTCAGGAATGTTCTCCATATGGTGGATTTTAATGGTGCCACCAAGTTTGAACATCCAAAATGTAGTTTAAATGCAACTTCAAATGGCTCTAAATGATCCCAACCAAGGAAGAAAGGTCTTATCTAGCGAAACAAAATTTTCGAAACAAACGGACCATTTATATACTTTTTAACCTCAAACGCTCCTCTTGTCTAGCTCTGCGAAGCGCATGTGTAGTCTTTGTAATCCGGGTCAATACAGTTAGGATACGTCGAAAAACTCCCATCTCATTTTCTTCTCCAGCTTCAAAATCGTCCGACTTCGCTGCAGAAGTACTGACCCAGTGTTTACAAAGTGAACATGCAAAGAAGATCACAAAAAAAAGGTAAAACAGCAATGTAGGGTGACTTTGAAGTTGAAGAGGAAAACAAGATGGGAGTTTATTACCCAAAGTTTGCATGTGCATCACAGACAATAGACAAGACGAGCGTTTGAGGTTAAAAAGTACATAAATTATCAATTTGTTTAGAAAATGACGACTGTTTCGCTAGATAAGACCCTTCTTCTTTGGCATTTTTGACTGTATTGAACCAGAAAAAAACAGAGCTCACACAGACTTAGACAAGATGAGCATTTGAGGTTAAAAAGTATATAAATTGTCAATTTGTTTTGAAAAAGACAGACCCCGGCTGGGGTTGTTTAGAGCCCTTTGAAGCTGTATTTAAACTGCATTTTGGAAGTTCGAACTTGGGGCACCATTAAAGTCCACTATATGGAGATAATTCCTGAAATGTTTTCCTGAAGAAACATTTCTTATGGACTGAAGAAAGAAAGACATGAACATCAAGCAGGTGAGTAAATTATCAGTAAATTTTTGTTCTGGAAATGAACTTCTCCTTTAATGAAATAATGTCCATCAACTAAATGAACAGCTAACTCTGATGCTACAATGATGCAGTTATCAATCAGAAGCTCATATCCCCCAATATAAAAGATCACAGCATAAAACTCATGTTCTGACATATAGGTCCATTTTACCATTTTGAGTCCATTTTACTTTGAGATGAATCTGTGTGTTGGTAAAAATACATATTAAACTTCAGTTACAGTCTTCGGTTTCTCCTTGTATTTGCAATCCTCCCTCTTACCTTCTTGTGCTATCTACACCTAAGTGGTGTTGTAGGTGTTTCCAGTGGTTTGAAGGCTCCCTGTCTCAACCCTTCTGTCTTTCTCTGAGTTTGTCCCGCTCTTTCTTGAGATGTGTGATGACGGACCGAATAGCTTTGCTTTGGGGATCGGTGGGTTCTCTCTGAATGTAGCGGCTGAAGTGGCGGATGCTGCGATTTAGGAGGGAATCTAGACTGTGACCTCTGCCTCCTGATCGCAGCAGACGTTCTGCGGCAAGAGCCAGGTTCTTATCCCAGTTTGCTGGGTAGTCTACCTGGGCATCCACTATATGACGATACAGCTGTCGATACAAAAATACCACAGAGTTTGTATGATACAAGGCAAAGACTTGAAACAGGTTTTTAAATCGCAACCTAACACCACATACATGATAGAAGACACCAGCTGTGATGTTTTAAGGAACTGGAATTAGTCTACAAATGATTTTTACATGACACACCAAGCTGACATACTAGATTTGCATTTCTTTAAGGAAATAGCAGAGCTCGCAAGGTAGCAAAAGGAAGTGTTAAAGGTTTTAGGTAAGCTTTGGTTTTAGGCTTTGATTCTGTGTATAATGTTGCATTAGAGCCGCTTTGCCGCTTACTGTGCGCCTTGTTGTCTGTTGTTAAAAACATGAAAAAATTCACCATGCAAATTGCTGTTGGTTGAATTTTGGATAGTGAATATTCTGTAATAGTATGCCAATGAGAGATTTTTAATCTTTAAACTTAAATTTCTTAAATATAATGGCACACCTGAGACTGAGCTCATCTGAACAAAGCGTATTGGCAACATTTTATAATAAGCATACACTAATAAAGCACTTACAAATTATTAACAAACTATTAGTTTATAGTTAATTCATAGTTTATAAACTGTGGTTAATACATTATTAGACTCCATACAAATAAATAATCTATCCCTTAAACCTAACCCTACCCTTAAACCTACCCATCACCAGTTTTCTGTGATGGATATGTTTAGGGGATAGAATATACCGTTTTCACAATATAAAACCATTATGCTTTCGAAGAGTCCCTATAAACCACATATCCAAATGTGTGTGTGTGTTCTTAATGTATTTGTAAATATTTTAAGAAACAGTGAATATGGATGCAATTAATGTTTAATAGAAGGCTGGTTTAAAGCAGTTATTTAATGACATTTTCTCATTTTCCATGACCTAATCTAAAGTGAGAACTATTCACTCATTATTAATTAACAATTCCTTTACAATGAGCTAATTAAACAATAATAATAAACAATAATAATTGTGTTAATTACAGTGATAATGAATGAAAAACTCACTATCTGTCTATTAATGTATTAACTACAGTTTATAAACTATGAATTACGTTAAACTACAAGTACTTTATTAAGTGTATAAGATTTTTTAAGGTGTTTTTTAAATTAGTCTCTTCTGCTCACCAAGCCTGCATTTATTTGATCTAAAACACAGCAAAAGCAGTACAATTGTGAAATATTTTTACTATTTAAATAAATGCTTTTTATTTGAATATATTTTAAAATGTCATTTATTCCTGTGATCAAAGGTACATTTTCAGCATCATTACTCCAGTCTTCAGTGTCACATGATACTTCAGAAATCATTCTAATATGGTGATTTGCTGTTCAAGAAACATTTATTATTATTATTATCAATATTTAAAACAATTGAGTACATTTTTCTTTGATGAATAGAAAGATTCAAAGATCAGCATTTATCTAAAATAAAAATCTTCTGTAACATTATACACTATACCATGAATAAATTACAATTAAAAATATATTCAAATAGAAAACAGTTATTTTAAAAAGGGAAAATATTTCAAAATTTTACTGTTTTTGATGTACTTTGGATCAAATAAATGCAGGCTTGGTGAGCAGAATAGACTTCTTTTTAAAAAAAAAAAACATTAAAAATCTTACTGTCCAAAAACTTTTGACTGGTAGTGTATATTTATTATAAAGTGTTACCAGAGTGGGTTAAAACAATTAATTACAAAAACCGGTAACACTGTACAGTAAGATTCATTAGCTGACATACACTAAGAATAAACAATACTTCTACAGCATTTATTAATCTTAGTTCTTGTTAATTTCAGAAGTTACTAACTCATTACTAAAATCACAAATTGTGTTGTTAACATTAATTAAAACACTGTAAACTAACATGAACAATGAATGACTGCATTTTTATTAACTAACATTAACAAAGATTATTACTGTAAAAATGAATTGTGCATTGTTCATTCATGTTAGTTAGTACATTAAAGGAACCGTATGTAGGATTGTGGCCAAAACTGGTACTGCAATCACTTTCAAAATACTGTAGAACAGCGTATCCCCTCCCCCTCCCCCCTGACTCGAGGTTGCCAGCTGAGCTGCAGGATTCCGCAGGAACGTAGGCTGCTACAAGGAGCTTCCAATGGCAAGTGACGAGTCCTACACAATAAGTTTTTTTTTCTTCTGTTACTTATGTTTATGCTTCACAAGAGATGTTTTGCGAAGTAATTATGTGTCGCAAAAATTTACTAAAGGCGATTAGCCAAATATTTCGTAAAGATGTACTGTAATACCACATTTCAGTCAGAACATAGATTGTTTTCATACCGTGCTAGTGGTGCGATATAAAGCTTTTTATGAACGCATTTAGCACGGGCGACCGTGGAAAATCCACTGTGTACGGAAGCACGGGGCTTTTAGCCTATACCAACAAAATTCTTCTCCGTTTTCAGCCGTCTCCATCTGTCAAAGGCATCTCCTATACAAATCCTTGTTTTATTTCGGACTTTGTCACGACGTACTTCGGATTCATAACGAGGTCTTTTAGGTTTCGTAACTTTATACATGTTTTATCCGACACGTTCGTAGCTGCAGCTGTAACTAGAGCAGAGCTGCCAACCCGGATGACGAAACTCTACTGACTTCGTGATTGGTAGATAGCTGGAGGGTGGCGCCTCAGACCAAAACACAGCATGACAACATCAACATCAGTTGAGGGCTGCAACTTTCACTTTTAAATGATAATATCCTGGCCGGACCACTGTTGTCAGTGATATAAGTATTTGAAATGAACATGATTTCTTAATGTCTAGTGACATGTCAGGGCCATTTTATGATTAACTGAAATAAATTTCTTACATACGGTTCCTTTAACTAATGTTAACAAATGATGCCTTATTGTAAAATGTTACCAGAAAACAATAATAAAACAGAACACAATCAAAATATTTACTGAAAGCTGCATTGCAAGCAGTGTAGTCCCAAAAAAGGCTAATATATGGTGTAATTTCCTACTCACATTGTAAGAAAGCTCATAGAGACGGGCCTGCTGTTCCTTCTCCATGTTCTCAGCCAGGTCAAACAGGAAAAAAGCAGTTTTCATCCTAAAAAGTGATGGAATGAAAGCACCTAAGTATACATTCGTAGTGATATACGTCGATTTGGCGCAGATACAGTGATGAAAGCAGTAACCTGTGTATTACCTGGCCTGCCACATCTCCTCATTGGCAACTCTCTCCCAGGAGCCAGGGTGGAAGCTAACAGGGTGGAATAAACAGACAAGTTTTAATGTCATTTAATTAATCAATCTTACTTTAAAAACTGTGCACTTTCCAAAAATTCACCAAGTTTATGATATGCAAAGAAAAAAAAATATTCTTGCGTATATTCAGATGGCATCAAAGCAGTGAGTACAGACTTGAAATACAAGTTTAAAACCAGCCAGTAATCCAGCGAATCGTATTCTGCATATCTTCAAACCATACAACAGCTGATCTTCAACCTCGCCTGTCTTTGGAAGCTCTCTCTATGGTGAACGACCCATATATTTCTGCATTTCTTCCTTTCCACTACATCGCTCATAAACGTGCGGCCTCTCCTTCAAAGGAATATTTTAGCGTGTGACTTCCCCGCTAATATTTGGCTGGCAGGCAGGGATGGACACGCTTGTAGTGGGTGAGAGGAGAGTAATGTCACACCATTCAACCCCGATTAACTTGCTGAATACCAGCCGGCTGCAGAGAGCCTCAGTGCTGGAGACTAGAACTAATTTCACTTTATACACAGATATTGACACGCCGCAGTTTAGAAAGTCATTAGGGTGGGGTCAGCGGACTAATAACGACTTTGAAGCTGGAGACGGAGGCTGTCTGCACAGCACGGAGTCAGAGCGGTGTTTAAGTGCACTTTAATATCGGCGAAGAGCAAAAACACTTCAATGAGAAATAATGCTAGGACGCATCTGGTAAAGATGATGAACCTAAAGGTACACTGACTAGTATTTATTTACATATACATTTATCTAATTTGCCACATGCTTCATTGTATCAGTATGTGGAGACACTTGGAATCGAATCGATTCAAAGTTTTGGATGCTTCAAAGTTTTCTGCTTTCATTTCTACAAAACCTAAAATATGTTGTTCCAGGTACATTTTGCTGCACTTTTATGTGACATGTCCACAAGAGGCGCTATAACTGATATCATTTTTCTCCCTGTGATGTTGATTTATTGAACACAACACTGTAATAAAAAAACATGCCTGTCGGTCAGTTTTTGCAAAACGATACTGTGCTGCTTGAAGCTTGTTTCACGGCACTTTCAAATGGAAATTAGTGTGCTTAATTTTCTCCAAAACGTTTAATGTGAAGAAATTAAAAATATCCGGTCAGTGGTGCTAAAAGGCTAAATGGCTGAAAGGCTCAATAACTTTTGAATGTACTGGTTACACTAAACCCTAGTGCTTTTTTTGTGGAGAAACTCGAATGCATTAAAATGTACCAGGTGTGCTACCGAGCAAGTTTACTATATCAGATATGCCATAGATCTGAAGTTTATTATGTGATGTAAACATCAAAATGTATTAGTTTACAAATCATGCACTATTGTGAAAGTATTTTGAGGTCATAACATGCAAGGAACTGTGCAAAAATAAGTTATTTTATAGGGCTGCCCCCTAATAGTTGACTTAGTTGACAAGAAGGGGCTTGGTCGACCAAAATTTTAATAGTCGCTTAGAAAGAAAACCCACAGGAAGTGGCGAATTCATGCAGTCCATGACAGAGAGATCGTTAACAGTTGGTCTATGTGATTTGGGCAGGACATCCAAACTATCATTTGTCAACCTCAAATATTGCTTATCACCCGAAATATTTAGGTAGTAGCAACTTTATATGGCCGCTCAATTTAATGTTAACCTAGAAAAATGTGCACTATTCAAGTGTCTGTGTGGAAGCTGCATGACAGATGTAGGCGGTGAAGTCATACAGATAAAAATAATACATCTTTCACATCTGTAGACTCTACATTAATTTGTGTGCACTCAGAATAACAACGAAACATTGTGCTTTTGTAAAATAAAGCAAACAGGATGCACTTTTCCGCCATCTAAGTCTCTGTGAACTTAAGTGCAACTTCTTGAATTTAATGAACTAATTCAAATAGAAAACAAATATTCTCAGATTATGTAATCTGTATGAAACATGCACATAGGTTGCCAACTTCATCTCTTAAGCCGAAAACAAAGAAAGCACTATTTATCAATAAATTCTAAAAACATTAATGCAGTCTCCTTGCTGTTTTTCCCTAACACATTCATGATTATTATATCTGCCGGTGTGCTGTGGCAATCTTTTTCTGTGCGCTTGAGTGCTTATTAGGCTAGGTTGGCAACAAAAGGCTCATTATTATGATTTATATGGTTTATTCATAAACATGTGACTAATAGTCCACGAATGCTTAAAATGAACGACTATTAGTCGACCAGAAAAATCTTTAGTCAAGGGCAGCCCTCATTTTTTATCAATACCCAAAATTAATCAGATCTGTTAGTCTAGTGTTTATTTGAGCAGGAAACATTCAAGTCCACATATTAACAGAACATATTATGACCTTCCAGGCAAAATGGCACTCCCTAAGTAAACTACAAATATAAGTGGTGTGCTACCTGTCATGTGGCTGGCTCCAGTTGTAAAGGTCAAGTGTTTTTTGGGCCCATTTTTCAGGGTCAAATGGGGTTTTGACAGGTACCAACTGCTCACAGACGCCCCAGGGCCAACGAGAGAAACTCCTCTCCCAGCTGGGGTCACCCTCAGTTAGGCCAATACATACAAACACAGGCCTGCTGTAGACAAACCCAGAGCAGAAACTGAGCATCAGTCATAGTGACAAAGCATCAATCAGAGTGTACAGTTTTAAATGAATAAGTAACGTTTTTTACGTTTTATAGATAATGTACATTCAAATAGTGATTCATATACAGTATATTTATTATTAAAAGTACATAAACCATGCGTTATATAATGTAACATTGCTTGTGGTGATGTTATAATGTTACTAACGAACATTATAATTAAGCACTGCTATGGATATAGTTTTGCTTCTGTTTGTTAGCAAACAACATGTTTAATGAAACATGAAACAACAAAAAAAGTGGAATTATTGGATTTATACTTTCATGGTCTGCATAATCCAGCAAGAAGGAACAAAAAATATTTATAGTACAGTACTTTAGAATAGAACTGAGTAAAAGCTTTTATCTGTTATGTTAGAGCCATTACAGATCTTGAATAACAGGATGCACATGGCAGGAATATAGAAACTGGCTCTCTTAACAAAACAAGCAGGTTGCTGATTGTTTTTCTCAAGTATTTATTTCTTATTCTCTCTGTTCTGCTTCCCAGGGAACTGACTGTAGTGCTTATTGCCCCCCTCTCAGAGGCCGGGGGCTTTACCAAGGAAATACTGCCGTCTGGTGGAGGGAGGCAGTATAGATAGTTAATATTCCTCTGCTCTTCCAGTGTGGTATAAGTGGTAACAGATGACACACACAGTAATGTTTTGCTAAACTCTAGTGCATTCAGCTAATTGTTCAATGACAAATATGCACAAATTATAATTTAAATGTCATTTGTTGCATATATACACGACGTGAATATGAACATAGACCTCTATGTGTGTGAATCTTACTGCATATTGTGCTTGAGAAACTGCTCAATGCTGAATGCCTTCTTTTCCACACTGTTGACTGGATCCCACCAGCGGCCAGGAAACATGACTCCAGGTAAATGCTTCTGGAGTTTTGCCACATACCAGCTATACGTCATCATCTGCATCATATTATACAGGTTTGTAAAATCAGTGACAGTAGCATGTTTATGGCTGAAATAAATTAGACATGTGTCAGGCTGGATTACGGACCTCCTGGTCTACAAGGCTGAGGTCTGGCCGGAGACCCTGGCAGTAGTGCATGTAGCGCAGCGTGTTTCCTGGGAGATCACCACGAGTCAGAACCAACGAGCCCTCCGGCAGTGACAACACAACCTCACGGGCAAACCTGTCCACGACGTCATTGCCGCTCTGATCACACTCTCTGTGGACACACACAGACAAAAACACCTTGAAAATACCTACAAAACATACAGTGTGCAGTGTTTCTTAAGTTGCAGTCAAGGGTTAAATTGGGCCACGACAGTGTTTTGTATATGTGACCCTGGACAACAAAACCAGTCGTTAAGTAGCACGGGTATATTTGTAGCAAAATCCAAAAATACATTGTATAGGTCAAAAATCATTAGGATATGAAGTAAAGATCATGTTCCATGAAGATATTTTGTAAATTTCCTACCGTAAATATATCAAAACTTAAATTTTTAATTAATAATTGCTAATTTTTAAAACATAACAATAAAACAATAATACAATAAAACAATAATTCAAATAAATCTGAAATAAAAACAAAAATAAATATTATATGAAATACAAAAGTCAAAAAATATTAGAAATAAGTTTAGGTTGAAGTAACCTGAAGTAAAAATGAAAACAAATAAAAAGAATAATAATTATATATATATATATATATATATATATACATACATACATACATACATACATAAATATAAATATATTATGCATTATAAAGAGTTATTAAAGGGTACAATGCATTATAATTATTAAAACTGTGCATTGTAATACATTATATCTTGTTGTAAATAATTATTACAGAATTTAAAGTGCAGAGTGTAACAATGAATTGATAAGTGTTATAATGTATTAACTGTGGTTACAATTATTCATGAGATTTGCAATGCATTATAAGGTGCAATACAAGGCATAATTAATGAATTAAAAATACTTTTAGAATGCATTATATTAAAATAACTGCTCCAAATATAATATAAAGCTACATATTTTCATATATAAAAACTGTGCTAAAATATAATTATACTGTGAAAAACAAATGAACTAATTAATTTTAATATTATATTTAAATATGAATTGTTTTAAAATACGTAATTAATGTAGTATTGTAAAGACAACAAAATTACATAATTTCTAAAAAAAAAAATTGTCTTTTATTGTACTAAAGCAAAGTGTTAAAATATGATCTTAAATTAATATCTTAGATGAGCATGTTAACTTTGACAGAGAAATTGATGACAGAGAAACAGATTTCAGACAGAGAAACAGATTTCACAAGAGAAAATAATAGTTACATTTGTAAAAAAAAATAACCTTGTTCAAAAGTTTACATACACTTAATTCTTAATACTGTGTTGTTACCTGAATGATCCACAGCTGTGTTTTTTGTCTAGTAATAGTTGTTCACGAGTCCCTTGTTTGTCTTGAACAGTTAAACTGCCTGCTGTTCTTTAGAAAAATCCTTCAGGTCCAACAAATTCTGTTTTTTTTTAGCATTTTTGTGTATTTGAACCCTTTCCAACAATGACTGTATGATTTTGAGATCCATCTTTTCACACTGAGGACAACTTAGGGACTCATATGTAACTATTACAGAAGGTTCAAATGGTCACTGATGCTTCAGAAGGAAAAACCATGCATTACGAGCCGGGGTGTGAAACTTTTTGAATTTGTCTTCTGGGAAACATGTAAGTGTCTTCTATAGCTTCTGAAGGGCAATACTAAATGAAAAAAAAAAAAAATACGATATTTAGGCAAAATAAGAAAAATGTACCCATCTTTATTCTGTTTAAAAGTTTTCATCCATGGCTCCTAATGCATCATTTTTCCTTCTGAAGCATCAGTGAGCTTTATAAATTCAACTATTGTTTTCTTTTGTGGACTATATGTAAATGTCTTTTACGTGAAATACCTTATTCAGGTCAGTACTAAATAAAAATAACATGCATTTTGTATGATCACACTTATTTTGGTAAAATAATTAACAAGTTTGTTGTAAAAGCTATAGAAAGACAGTATACAACAGTTTGCAAGCTGAAAATGATCTGAAAGTGATATAAAAGTTTATGAGCTGAGTGTGTGAATGTACCTGCACATTCATTCACAAATACTTTAACCACATCAGCAGTGCTGTTTACTTTGAAGAGTTTGCACAAAAGTGTAAGGATGCGTGACACTGTCGTTCTTTCAGCTATTCTGCAGTCAGTTGCTGTGTTTCTCCGTGAGCAGTGAGGTGAGCAGTGATGAGGTGGAACATCTCTCGGCTGTAATCAGCCTCGGACAGGTGTGATGAGTGCTGACAAGAGTGTCAGTCTCACGATTGATCAAAGCGCCACAGTTTGTGGCAGCGATGTACCAAACCTCAGCGCTCTAATCTACATGACTGCCGTGGCTAGGATGTCTAATCAAGCACAGAACTCGGCTGCTTTAATCTGCATGACTAGCGTGGCCAGGACGGCTAATCAAGCATAGAGTCAAAGCTGCAGAAGAGTGCAAGAGAGCTTTTGCTTTGATGTGTGCTGAAGCATGGAGGAAATGAGGAATTCAGGGACTGACTGCCAGGGTCTGGATGATCAACCACATATATACGAAAAACTCACACTTAGATGGTGCAACGGGTCTGTGATGTTGCAAAATAAAGCAATGACATATATATTTTTAATTTTTTAATCCATTCCAATTCAAACCAATTTCTTTTTTTTTTTTTCATTTTAAAAATTAAAAATAAATATTAAATAAGGAATAATATCAGCTGGTTGTTATCACAAAGACAAAAAAGAGGTAATATAAGAAGTGATATATGAAATAGTTCAAAATGATGGTTGTCAATTATACAATTTTACAAACTGCTTGACCTACAATTTTGAGTTATTGATAATATTCAGTTGTCTCTTTTTGTAAAAGGAACCAAACAGCAATGCATATTACATAAAGAAAAATATTTAATCATACTGATTTACATGTAACTATAAATACATACACTACTGTCTCCTATGCTCCTCCTATACTAAATCTGCATTAATTTGACCAAAAATATAGGAAAAACAGTACTATTGTGAAATATTACAATTTAAAATAAGCTATTTCTATTTTAATATATTAAAAAATGTCATTAATTCCTGAGATGACAAAGCTGAATTTTCAGCATCATTACTTCAGTCTCATGATGCTTCAAAAATCATTGTGATATGCTGATTTAGTTTAGAAATATTTTTTTATTATAATCAATGTTGAAAAAAGTAGTGCTGCTTAGTATTTTGAGAGAAACCACAAATTTACAGGATTCTTTGATGAAGTGAATGTTTAAAAGAACAGGACTTATTTGGAAAATATATATTTTGTTACATTATATATGCCCTTAATGTCACTTTTGATCAACTTAATGCATCATCGCTTAACTAAATTTTAACAACATTTTTTTCCTAAAAAAAAACTTGACCACACGTTTGAACAGTAGTGTACATTTTATATGTAGACATACACATAATTTGTGTAAAAGGCCACCTGGGGACACATTTGAGTGAGGACAAAAGCAAATTACCAGAAACCTCATCTTAACACTTTCATATATGAAATCTGCTACATCTGTGGTATTCAACATTGGTTAGCAAATACAGTTGAGGTCAAAAGTTTACAGAATCAGCAAAATGTCAATTATTTTACCAACGTAAGAGGGGTCATACAAAATGCATGTTATTTTTTTATTTAGTACTGACCTAAATGAGATATTTCACATAAAAGACGTTTACATGTAGTCCACAAGAGAATATAATAGTTGAATTTATAAAAATTACCCTGTTCAAAAGTTTACATACGCTCGATTCTTAATACTGTGTTGTTACATGAATGATCCACAGCTGTGTTTTTTGTTTAGTGATAGTTGTTTTTGGACAACTGAGGGACTCGTACGCAAATATTACAGAAGGTTCAAACGCTCACTGATGCTCCAGAAGGAAACACGATGCATTAAGAGCTGGGGGGTGAAAACCTTTTGAATTTGAAGATCAGGGTAAATGTAACTTATTTTGTCTTTTGGGAAACATGTAGGTATCTCCTGTAGCTTCTGAAGGGCAGTACTAAATGGAAAATCTGTTCAAAAGTTTACACCCCCACTCATAATGCATGTTTTTTTTGTTTTGTTTTTTTCTTCTTCTGGAGCATCAGTGAGTGTTTGAATCTTCTGTAATAGTTGCATATGAGTCCATCAGTTGTCCTCAGTGTGAAAAGATGCATCTCAAAATCATACAGTCATTGTTGGAAAGGGTTCAAATACACAAACAAGGGACTCATGAACAACTATAACTATATAAAAAAAACAGCTGTGGATCATTCATGTAACAACACAGTATTAAGAATCAAGTGTTTGTAAACTTTTGAACAGGGTCATTTTTATAAATTCAACTATTATTTTCTCTTATGGACTATATGTAAACATATTTAATGTGAAATATCTTATTTAGGTCAGTACTAAATAAAAAATAACATGCATTTTGTATGATTCCTCTTATTTTTGTAAAATAATTAACATTTTGCAGATTTTGTAAGGTGTATGTAAACTTTTGACCTCAACTGTAGATCAGCATGAAAACATAAATATGTTTAAATCCATCTAGTTGGCATGCATGAAGCTGCCTTAACATAAATGCTGACTGCCTTTGACAACAAATTAAGACCTTTTTAGTGTTTTTTACTTTTGTGGCCTTAAATTTTAAAAAGTGGATTCACAATGTTTGAAAAGTTTAATATTATCCATTGGGACTCAGTCTATGTGACTGTATGTGAATGGTTTACCTGTGGTTTAAGCTGATCATGTGTAAGATGAGGCCTGCAGTGAGTATCCAGGCTCCTGTGTTCCACACCGTCCCCCAACCCATACGCCCATTCAGCCAACACACAGCCCAGCTCATTCCCAGACCAGCCAGGACACACACCCCAGCATCAGCCTGCAGCCAGAAGCGCTCCACCTACATACATGCAACATATTCACTGAACTGTGTCTTAAATATCTTGCAAAGAAACATAAGTTTTAGAATTGTAACTCACCACCCCCAGCAGAAGAGGCTTCTCAATGTTCAGGTTTGCTCTCCAGGCAAAGAACACAGAGTAGATGCCCACCATGGTGACAATCAACCAGACAAAAACACAACGCCGTCTGGGGGGGTCACATATATGCCATTAGTCAAGTTTTATGATGATATTTCCCTTACAATATAATGACAAAAGTATTTGTATATAGAGAGAGCTGTAGTAATATCACATTTCTATAAACAAGAAGATATCTAATAAATATTTGTTCATTTGTTGTTTTCTGCTCTGTTGGTAAGACCTAAACTGAGTCAATAGTTTTCATAAAATTAGTTAATTGAAGAATAACACTTTATTTTAAAGGGGTCATCGGATGCCTATTTTCCACAAGTTGATATGATTCTTTAGGGTCTTAATGAAAAGTCTCTAATATACTTTGATTAAAAATTCTCAATGGTTTTGTAAAACAACACCCTTTTTACCTTGTCAAAATGAGCTCAGCAAAAATCATCTCATTCTAAGGGGTTGTTCCTTTAAATACAAATGAGCTCTGCTCACCCCGCCCCTCTCTTCTCTCTGTGGAAAGACGCTAAACTTCCTAACTATCACGTTATTAGGAAAGGCGATCGCAAAGATTCATAAAAAAAACGCTTATACTCACTTCTGTTGTAAGTGAAGCTGGATCATGAATGATTTGCGCGAACATAGACGGATATATGTAGATCGGTAGGTGCATTCCCTTCACAAACAAACGTAATCCACTGCGTCTTCAGCGGCTCAGATGTCGGGAGTAAATGATGACTACTATGTTCATTATTACATCCAGCTTCACAACACCTCAATCGCTCAATCAGAGATATTCTTGTCTAACTTACATCCCTGCTCCGGCATCAAAACATGGAGGTTGGACTGTTACAGCTGATCTGAGGTAAAACGCTCATGTCAATCAACTATCGTGGGAGCGGCCTCTGTCGGTGTGATGTCACAGAATGAGAATGCCTCGATTTGAAAAAGGGGATATTATTTTTACAGATTTATTAAAAACCACTGCATGCATTTTTATCATTATAGGGTAGATTTGTACATACACTGCCAACACACATTAATGTTCAAACAACATGTAAATGTGAACTTAGCATCCGATGACCCCTTTAAGGTGTCCTTGTTACATGTTGCATGTACTTAATATTATAATAACGATTAATTATGTATAATTACATGCAAGAAACCCTAAGCCAAACCCTAATCCTAACCCTAACCATATAGTAAGCACATGTAGTAAATTAATAGTAAGGAAACCTTAAAACAAAGTGTAACCATCAGTCTTATTTATATGTAACAATATAATAAAACATAATATCAACATTTACCGTCATACACACCTCGCAATTCAGATTTAGTGGACCAGAAACAGCCATTGTACAACGTGTACTATCATTCAACATTTTGGGGATTTTTGTTTTGTTTTGAAAAAAATTGAAACTTTCAAAGATGTCATAGACATTTATAATGTCTATTAAATAAATTATTTTTAAAAAATGAAAAAAATTTAAATTAGAAGTTTGTGTCAGATAAATTAAATTTGAAATAATTATATTTCAAATAAATTCTGTTCTTTTGAACATTCTATTCATCAAAAAATCCTAAAAAAATGTATCATGGTTTCAACAAAAATATTAAGCAGCACCACTGTTTTCAACATTAATCTTGTTATTTTAAAAGGTAATAATTTTCACAATAGTACTGTTTTTGCTGAAGACATAAGAGAACACAAAAAAAAACACTAAATAAAAAATAAAAAAAGGATATTGCGACTTTTTTCTCACATTTTTTACTTTTCTCTTAGAATTATGAGAAATAAACTCGTAATTGCCAGTTTTAAAGTCAGAAATGCAAGACATCAACTTACAAATCAGAATTTTTTTGAGATATAAAATTGCGTAGTCAGTATTATGACGACTTTTCTCACAGTTGTGAGATACAAACTCACAATGCGAGTTATAAAGTCAGAATTGCATGATATAAACTTTGCGAGTTATAAAGTCAAAAATAGGAGATACAAACTTACAATTCAGAATTTTTTTCTCTAAACTTTGAAATATAAAATCGCACAGTCAGTATTCTGACGACTTTTCTCACAATTTTGAGATACAAACTCACAATTGCGAGTTATAAAGTCAGAATTGCGTGATATAAACTCACAATTGCGCAATTCGAGTTTATATCTCGCAATTATGACTTTTTTCTGAGAATTGTGAGATATAAACTCTCAATTGCGAGTTCCAGTCTAATTTTGAGGGGGATAAGGACTGATATGTTCTCAGTTTATATCTCACAATTTTAAGAAAAAAAGTCAGAATTGTGAGTTTGTATCACACAATTCTAAGAAGTCAGAAATGCAAGAAAACTTGTAATTGCGAGACAAAAGTCGCAATTACCTTTTTTCATTTTTTTATTCAGTGGCAAAAACGGGCTTCCATACTTACCTGTTCCATAAAGACAGTAAAATGCCTAGAAGCGCCAGCGCTAGTACTAGAGTAGACAGATCGTTCACACAGTGATTCCACTGAGCCCTGAGACACAAGAGACACGCTTATCAATACATCCACTACGTGTGCATGTCTGTGTGATGGACAGAGACTCAAACTGAAAGTGCTGTGAGTGTCTGAATGTTTTTTTTCAACATTAAGTGCAGTCTTGTGACAGCCTTTCCTTCTATCTGTCTCCCCAACCCAGTCAATGGCCAATTTCCCTGCTGAAAGAGATAGTGCCCTGCCTGTGCCTTAATACCCATCTCTCTCTGACAGCTTATTTAAGCGTCGTGTGAAAGCGCGTGTGTGTGAGAGAGAGAGAGAGCGTTTGAGCTCCTTATGGCAGGTTTATGCTGTGACATGCTTGTTGTGTTCCCCTCTCTGGCTCTCACCTGTCCATCACGCTATGTGGCAGCTGTAGGGGGTGATGGGAAACGGCTGATTGGTACTAGCGGGACATAAAATAAGCTCTCTCTCTGGGGACACCCAAACGTTTGATGAGGGTGGGCTGAGGAGACGACCCGAGTCTCGCATGATGTGTTACACCAGTGTCATCAGAGACGTTGTGAACGTCACTGATCGTTTCTAAGCCAGTGCAACACAACATATTTGTTATTCCTAGTTCAGCTTTGCAGTTTTTTAAGTGTAAGGGGATCTACAGTACAAGAATTAACTATAGAAGAGGTATTAACAGAGTCATTAGTATTTATTAAAGCTGCCACTTAATATAAGCAGGGGAAAAAATAGACAAATAAAAACATTTGCAACTTATTTCACAGTACACAGTGTACTTAAAAAGTACTGTAATATAAGTTAACTACACTGGTTAAGGTTATGCACATGATATAGTTAGTGTCTAGTTATGACCTAGTTATTGCAATTGTGGTACACTATTTTAAGAACCAGTTTCTCACTATTAACTAGTTGCTTGTTAGCATGCATATTACTAGCATATTAGCTGTATTAGTACTTATAAGGCATATTAATGCATAGTCATATTTCAGGTCATAATTCACCCCATACCTAAACTTAACAACTAATTTAGGAACTATTAATAAGCAGCAAATAAGAACTTTGTTCAGGAAAAAACCTTAATAGTGAATATGCGTTTCATATTCTAAAGTGTTACCGCAATTACTATAAGCAAACAGTATGTACATGCAGAACATGACTGTAAAATGAAGTGCAACTGAATATTAATATAAAATTGTAATATTTTAGTCTTAAATCACAGTTAATTATTGCAGTTACAAAATCAAGGGGCATAATCAATAATTACGATTTTGACAACCATGCAACTATATTTAATTTGAAATTAATTTTTGGCATTCAAAATCTAAATGGTAGCAATTAAATCAATGTAGTATTTGCATACTGAATTGCAACTGTTTTTATTTGTTGCATTTATTTTAAACTGCTTGACAGCTTGCATCATCACAAAATGTAAACTATATTATTGCCCAGCTCTAATCTGCTAAATGCGACTAAAAGGCATTAAAGGATATACATTATCACGTAAACATTAATGTCATGATTTTCTATAACACTGCTTTGAAAAAAATGTGTGAAAAGCGCTAAATAAATAAATTTGACTTGACAGGTTAGGTTAGGCTTAGGTTTAGTTGGACTGAGCAAAAATATTGATTTCTCGATTTTAAAATGCAATTTTGAATTGCATTTCATTTTTTGGTTACTACATAAATCTCATACTCATACGTCCTTCTGGGAATTAAAATTTGGATACATGAATGAAAACAATCCATTGTAGTATTTGCATGCTGAATTGCTACTGTTTTTATTTTGTTGTTTTAAATTCTTTTTATACTGGCTTGAGTTTTTTGGTCACTACATAATTCCTGCTTTTCCTTTTGCAAATTACAATCTGGATTCATTCATCAAATCATCATAAATCAAATAGTTTTTCTTGCACTCACCATAACATTTTTGAGAGGTTCAAGTTTTCATCTGTTTTTGCCTGAAGCCAAAGAAATACATAAGTGGTGCATTAGTTTCTGAAAATAATGCAGCATGGAAATAAGCTCACATCCTAGTACATTTAAATTTTAAAAACATGTTTTTTAAATGAATCTGTTAGTACCAGGCTGAAAGTGCCATATTCAGCTCGGAGCAGGTGTGTGAGGAGGCCTCGGAGAGACGTCTGGTCTCCCCAGCTCCAGCGAGCTCTGTTGAGGTAGGAGGAAATGGGCAGGTAGATGTAGGGCACAAAGCCAGCCAGGAAACACGTCCCCAAAGACACCAGACCGGAGAAGGACAAACCCTGTGGGCAATGCATGTCACTTGTAATTGACAGATCCTTCCATTCCCAACAAGTGTTCAAATTTACATACCAAAACATAACAGCATGGACATAACATTTGGACAAAGCTACAGTCATCTGGGAACGGTTTCCTCCACTGCTTTACACTGCTTTCAGTTGTAAGTACAGAATAATACAGAGTAATATCACAGAATATGCACTTTGAAAGGTATGACACCTTCAGTATTAATGACATTTACATGACTGCGAAATTTTGACAAATGATGTGTTGAAACCTGTTCAGCTGAGTGATTATCATCAATACTTACATTATGAGTGTAGAGGTGCATGAGGGCCCAGGGAATTATGATGACCACATACAAGACCAGTGTGTGCTGATTACACAGGCTCAGGCCACAGAAGAGCGCCCCCCATAGAGCAAACTGAGAAAAGCCAAAAATATATATAAATATTGTACCTGTTTTAAACTAAAAATGATTTTACACCTTGAAATATTAAATCATTTGGACTATCGTACCTTCTTCTTGTGATGGACACTCTCTGCACAGTGGAAACTGGCTGAGAGTGAGAAAAGGATGCCCACAAACAAGTTGTTAAGAGAAAAGACTTCACCCACGACCGACCACTGCCACACCAGCTTGGACACTGCAAAAACTCCACCTGCCAGGACGGCCCCTGGACCGGGGCCGGCCGTCCTGAGCACAGAAGAGACAACTGTGGTGTAATACTATATAAATACAGTTTTTAAATGTTTTCTGACATAGCATAAACTCGTGTGTAAGCGCTTTTATGCTGCAACATAATCTTGTATGTAAAAGAAAATCTATATATAAAGCAGCAAATCACAAATGTAAACAATCTGAAATATTTAGATTAAAAATCTATTGAATTAATAGATACACACTATTATAACCACATGTTTGAAAATAATAAATCAATAATTAACAATGGTGGCGTTATGTTGCGAGATCTGGCATCATGAGTTCAGTTACTTCACAAATAAAAATAAAGGTAGAGAAGAATCATTGCAATATTTAATTTAAGGTGCCAAAATTTAAGTCCAAAACCACTGGTACTACTCAGATGATTACAGACCAGGTAAATGTAAAAATAAAGCTCTTCATATAAAGTTGGATATACAAGTATGTCCAACTTCAGCTGTATTCAAAAAGTACACTCACGTTTATACAGTTGAGGTCAAAAGTTTACATCCCCCTTTCAGAATCATTAAAAATGTTAATCATTTTACCAAAATAAGAGGGATCATACAAAATGCATGTTATTGTTTATTCAGTACTGACCTGAATAAGATATTTCACATAAAAGATGTTTACATATTGTCCACAACAGAAAATAATAGTTGAATTTTTAAAAATGACCCCATTCAAAAGTTTACATACACTTGATTCTTAATATTGTGCTGTTACCTGAATGATCCACAGTTGTTCATGAGTCCTGAACAGTTGAACTACCTGAAAAATCCTTCAGGTCCCACAAATTCTTTAGTTTTCCAGCATTTTTGTATATTTGAACTAGAACTAATAAACAATTAGTCGCATACAAAATAAAAGTTTGAGTTTGCCTAATATATGTGTGTGTGTGCTGTGTAATTATTATGTATATATATAAATACAAACACATTGATGTATATATTTAAGAAATATTTAAAAGTATATGTATTTATAATTTTTATATAAATTATATTATATATAAATAAAATATTTTGTACATAAATAACATATTTCTCTTAAATATATACATTAACTTGTGTGTATTTATATATACATAATAATTACACACAGTACACACACATTTACTAGGCAGACTCAAACTTCTATTTTGTATGCGATTAATAATTTGACAGCTCTAAGTTGAACCCTTTCCAATAATGACTGTATGATTTTGAGATCCATCTTTTCACACTGAGAACAACTGGGGGACTCACATACAACTATTACAGAAGGTTCAAACGCTCACTGATGCTCCAGAAGGGAAAACGATGCATTAAGAGCCAGAGGTGAAAACTTTTGAACAGACAATTCTATTACAATATTCAAACAACATCTGCGGCAACAGCCTTGTGGGTAGCTCGGGGCGTCACCACTTCGAGTCCAGGCTCATGGGCCTTTTCCAATCCCATCCCCCACTCTCTCTCCCACTTCACTTCCTGTCATTACTCTACTATCCTATCAAAATAAAGGCAACAACGCCAAAAATAAATCTAAATTTGAAAAAAATTCTAACAATAAATGTCATATTGGCAGTGTTTAATGTGGAGTGACAGATCGCTGTAGCGTCGTGACGTTTTTATGACAACCACATTTAAATATTTATATTAAAATTAACTAATTGGAGTGGAAATATAATTATCTAATTGTAAAGTTAGTATTATAACTTTTTTTATTATACACTCTAGTATTATAAAAACGTAATTTAAGGTCTTTGCACATTGAGTCTGAAATTACAGCCGAAATTTTTGCACGTTTAAAAATAAATACTACCTCACGTTGTCAATCATGTTTACACACTGCCTCCGAAACAGTGTCTGTCATTAAAAAAAAAATTAAAAATGTGTTTTCACATCCATAGCAAGCCGTTTGATAGAAAAGGATGACAAATACGGAAAAACGAAAAAATGTATACGAAAATTTCAGACTTAGTGTGCAATGACCTTTGGTGCAATTTAAGTGTTTGTATACAAACCAGTTAATTTTTACTATTAATATTATAGTAATGTATTGCCTATACCAATACATTATCGTACTACACCTGATATACGTACATCCAGAACAATCAATATCGAATTGAAACAAATTGCAAGCTTGTGAATCAAAATTAAATCAAATCATGAAATTTGTGTCAAAACCCAGCATTAAGGTTTAGGGTTAATTGTTTGTAATTATGAATAATTTTGAGTATAAGAAACGTGTAACAAAGGCACTGTAAAATAACGTTTTATCTATTACTTTTATAAAAAACAAAATTAACAAATACAGTGCCCTAAAATTGCTTATATGTAGATATTTTACCACATAAAGCACGCTAGAAAAAACATAATTGCATACTTCAAATGGTAAACATAGGCCGAGAAATCTGGTTTCCTCATGAATTCATAATTAGGGGTAAGTATATTCACCTGCAATGCATATATAATTTGAGACTTGACTTTGACTTGTGACAAAAGACTTGACTTAGACTTGGACTCCAACTGGGAAGAATAAAAAAGGACACAAGGCCGGGGCGAGGTAAAAGGAAACGCTAGACGAAAGGATGAGCGAGTGAGGTCAGCTTTGTCTGTTGGAGACCACAGAAGACAGAAATGAAGGAAAGCAAAGAGAATTAAAAAAAAAGTTGTGAAGACGCAAAAGAGAGGGAGCTGCAGAGAAAAAAAAAAAACTCAGCCGGTCTCCAGCACACTGGCTTGGAAAAATTTTAGCGGGCTTGACAATTAAAGGGGGGTGGTAGAGGGGGGGAAGCGAGGCAGTATGGCCCTCTCCTCATTGTGCCGAGTGGCTTAGAGTCCTCATCAGCCTATCAGCTAAGTGACAGGCGGAGAGCTGCTCTATTCAGCGGCACAGATACACGCCGCGGGCCAAGCGGCTGCCAGCTCCCTCCTGACCCCGCAATCCCTCGCCGCTGACAGCTTCAAGCTCCATGGCAAATTAGGCGCTCTCACATTACAATCGCACAAGACAGATTCCATTAACGGTATCTGAAATTGAGTAGAGAGCAGGGCCCTCGCCTTATCAGACCTGACTCATAAGCAGCGGCGGCACCGCCGAAGCTCGCGCGCTTAATCACGAGCCATGATACCATTTAGACGTTTCCAGCGCGCCTCTGCCTGCCGCTGTGATAGTCGGCCACAAAAGAGGCTGATGAGACTTAGGGGAAGGGGAACAATGGAGCTTTCGCAGGGAAAGCAAAGTAAGTCAGGAAAAAGGGGAGCGGAGAGAAGGATACGGATGGAAGAAAGGAGGAAGGATGGTGTGTGCGGAACTCGCGCTTGCTGACTACTTCTCTTTTCTCTTCTCCCGCTTTTTGCACACTACTTGCCTTTCCTCTCTTTTCTTTTCCCGTCTCGTACGAGACGAGGCCGCGCGTGTGCGCTCGGTCCGACTAATAGCTTGTCAAAAGCGGGCGGGGGGATTCTTGGTGATATCGGCTTCTCTCTAGTCCTCTTTACGACTCGAGGATGGGGCGAGGAAGACGAGGCTCGGTGAAGGTGCGGACCCCCCGCACCCTCGATTCTGCTCCCGCTGCGTGGCAATTAACCCCCAGCGCACGACGGCGGTTGGGGGGCCGCAGGGGTGCTATCCGGAGGTAGGGGTCCTCGGTGCGAAATATCACATCCTCCCCCTGTCATCGCTTCAATGGGGCGGCCTGACAGTCCTCCTCCTGTCTTTATTCCTCTGACACGGACCTCTTTAGGAGTGTCTGTCTGTTTGAAGGAAGGCATGTGACACGTCCTTCATTCCAGAACATGTAGGACCACCTGGGTCTCCCTCTCTCTCTCTCTCTCTCTTCAGTGATAAGGTGAGAGAGTGACACTTGCGTGCAGCTTCAGAGGCTTGTTTGCTGTTATCACATCTGCTGTGCAGGATACTGCTGTGTTACTGTCTCTGTAGCACTTCAGTTCAGAACAGATAGGTGACACTAAAATACACACTGCAACTGTGCAAACATGCTTGGCTACATTATTGCATAGAAAATTTAAGCTGCTGCTTATCTAACTTCTTGCTTTTTAATAAATAAAAAAGTAGGGCTGTCAATGTAATTTAGTACAGTTAATATATCGAATTGTGTCAAATGACCATTATGTAAATTCTGTAAGACATTTTCAGTAAAGCTTTATTTTAGTGTCCTTGTTATACGTTATATGCATAACAATGATGTTAGTAACTAATCCTAAACCTAACCCTATAGTAAAACATGTTGTTACTTAATATTACTCAGTACTTTTGTGTAATTACAATGTAACAAGGACAACAAAACTCTAAAGCAGCCAAAAGCGACGTCTGTACTCGCTGCATTTACAAACGTCGATGGCCCGTTGAATCTTGACACCAAGATCGGTGGCTTTCGTCATAACAGAGATGGAATGTAAATACACAATTTACGTGATTAAAAGAGTACAAAAATCTGACTAAATCTTCTATGACAACTTGCAGTGTTACATATCATCGAGACTGAGAAAAGAACACAACACTGAAAACAACAGGTAGCTAAATGCCATTAAATTTCCATGATCGTGAAGTAAATATCTTTACTCTGCCAGATAGCCGGTGTTTCGTATACATTTGGTCAATCAGAGTAAATTTACATCACTGGTAGTTCCTATAGAACGGTTTTTAGACCCTACTCTGACGTAGGAGCTAATTTAGTTCCCCCAAATTGAGTTCCTAGTTCCTGCAGTGCAAACACGCCAAAAAGCGTGAATTCCACCAACAGTTCCAGAAACTATGAAAAGGTTCCTTCAGTGCGAAAGCCCGTCAAATTATAATAAAACATAAGATGCATATATAAAATATATATGCATCTATAACAGATTACTGGCATATTAAAATAATAATGTCAGTATATAATGTAATATTTTTGCTTTCTACGATTGTTTAACCCCTTTTTTCAACCCTTATTCAACATGCTTCTGTTTTTAACTCACTTATTTGTATGGTGGGGAATAAAATTGTCTTAAAAGACAATTAAACATTTAGAAGCTCTATTAGATAAAAGACTTAGTTTGAGCTGTTACACATACATACAGTTAGCCCGTGCATGTGCTCAAGTTTAAGTAGCAAATAGGACAAAGTTAACAGAGCTCTCACAAAAGCTACAGAGAAACTATTGAGAAGAAATTTTTTTATTACTTTTTAAAATCTAAGGCTATGTTTTCCAAGACATTGAGTTCATAGAGACACAGTTGATAGCCTTATTGTTAGGTTAAAATTTGTGTTGTATCAGAAAACCTTTGAGGGTGTTGAAGAAAAAGCACAATATAAAATATTTGATAAGAACAACTGAGGAAAAATTTGCATTGTACAGCCAAAGACTTGCAAGATGACCCAATAAAAGATGGAAAAACATTTCCATGCAAAGTATAAGATGAACACAAGACAAGCATGGCTTTCATGTTGGGGCATCTTGCTGAATACCACTCTTGAACAAGAAGAACATAAAACCTTGAATTGATTATGCTAAAATTCATTTGGATAGACCTGTGGAGTTTTAGAAGAGTATTTTATGGAGTGATGTGACCAAACTGGAACTGTTTGGACCTATGGATCAGCAGTATGTCTGGTACAAAAAAGGCAAAGCTTATAAGCAGAAGAAGACCATCTCCATCGTGAAACATGGAGGTGGATTAGTCCTGTTATGTGGTTGTTTTACTAGTAGGAAGTGGAAATCATGGATTCTTTGAAGTATCAGGCCATTTTGGCAAGAACTGTCTTTGGTGCAAAGACTGAAGCTAATGATCAGTGGACGTTCCTGCAGGACAATCATTCCAAAGTATACATCCAAATCTACTTGTGTTTGGTTCAGGGATCAGTCAAGGAATGTTCTTGAGTGGCCTGCTCAGTCTTCAGATTTAATTCTCATTGAAAATATTTGGTTGAATTTGAAAAAAAAGCAGTGGCAAAGTGTAAACCAAACATTATAAATGATTTGAAAGCCTTTTCAGGCGAGGAATGGGCCAAGATTGCAGTAGAGAAGTGACAGAAGCTTCTAAGCACTTCCAAGCAGTGTTTATTGTTGGTTTTAAAGAATAAAAGATTTTGCACCAAATTTGACTTTTGGGGGTTGAATAATTTTAAACATGAATGTTTAGAGACAATTTTATTTTATCAACTTTACATTCTCAGAATTACTCAAATGTGTATTAATAAACTTTCACCACTAGTTTATTGACATATATTAGGGCTGTCAAACGATTAATCGCGATTAATTGCATACAAAATAAAAATTTAAATTTGCCTAATATATGTGTGTGTGCTTTGTGTAATTATTATGTATATATAAATACACACAAATTAATGTATATATTTAAGTGAAATATGCTATTTATGTACAAAATATTTGTATTTATAACAAATTATATAAAAAATTATAATAAATACATATACTTGTAAATATTTCTTAAATATATACATGAATGTGTTTGTATTTATATATATATATATATATATAAAATTGGTATCAAATGTCTCTTCATTAGCAACTTTTCTCAGCAATTAACTGTGATTAATTTGATTAATCAGTACATCAGAAGCAAATTATTTCATTAAAATCTCACAAAAGCATTAAAATTGCTTAAGTATTATTAGAAATTAGTTTAAGTATTATTTGAAATTAGCATAATTATAATTACAGTATTAGAATTATTATCACAAATAAGAATTATCCAAATTAAACTATTTGAATTATTAGGAATTAATAATATCTGTATATCGGGTACCGGAAGTAACATTCCCATTCTCTGAACTGATTTTGAACATTTAATTATAAACCTTAAAAGACAGAACTGGGAGCTAAAGATTGTTAATAGATCATTTTGTTGAAGCCACCAGCAGACATTATTTAAACTTTTTTTTTTTTTTTTTTTTTAAGTAATTGTGTTTAAGTTTTAAACTGCATGACCTATGATTCTGCAGAAAAATCCCCACCAATCAGATTAAAAAAATAATAATAATAATCTATATATAATAATCTATATATATATATATATATATATATATACACACACACACACACACAAGCAACCACTTTAAATCAACGGTTTTATATTCCACTATTTTTACTTTGATTAAGACATTCGCAATGTTTCATGGGATTGTAGTTCTTTCCCTCAATAAAGCCATTTTTGTCTGATTTTTAAGCATTTTTTTGTTGTAAATCAATGTTGTAATACACCTCATAACTTGTTGGTTTGGGTCAAACATCCCTAACACCCCTTTTTAAAATCCCTTTAAAATAGGCACTGTTGCACTATACTAACCAATATGATTTAATAATCACTATCAGTGTGATTCTAAACAACAGTGAAATCAGATCATTTCTAGGCCCCATTTTTCAAATTCAAACTGTGTATTACTTACTAACGTTTTGATAGTGCCACAGAGTCTGAGTGTTTACATTTTGGGGAGGGGAATTTTGGACTTTTAGTTTGCATCTTATGACAGTTATTTCTGTCCTAAAGGGCAATTAAGAAACTTAAACCTTAAGTGTGGCCAAGCTTGGCTATGTTTATCCAGGCAGCCTTACGTTTATGATAATGTGAGGTCTTATTTTCATTGAGAAATGCAGTGAGGATACTGTGCATGGTGTGCGAATCTTTCAACATGTTGTTTAGAGTATAAGGTATAATATTTGTTAGCAGCTGTTCATGGTGCAATTATGGAGCGACTATAAATTGAATTCTAGTGGAAGCTGTGCAAAGTATTACTGTCATACAATCTCCAGTAGATTCACTGTGTGCACGTATTGTACCTATGGGCAGCGTTCTACTGGGCTGAGACACTCCTCCCCACAGCACAGTGCATGTTAAAAACTAATAACTCCAATTCACCTCAAACAATACAGCCAACGGCACAACAATTTCACCCAATTCTGTCTTAATCCCCCACTGACGCACGTCATGTGGACATAATAGACAAAAAGAAATTGTCTATATCATTCAGCAAATATGCATTTTATTTTCTACTAGTGCATTATTATTTTAATCAAGTCATTAATCAACTGTAGTATTATGTGGCCCTATGGAACGCATGCATTCTGGGAAAGGCTGATCCTCTCCTTGCACGACTCCCATTAAAAACCGCCTGTGGAAACAGTTTGGGAAATGTAATATTATAGCAATATTGACTTCTGATGCAACAGACACAATCTTAGGGCTCCAGGCAAGGGGAAATTAAAGTGATGGCACAGCACAGTGAAATGGCCCTATTTCCCCCATTCTGAATGGGGTAATGAGGGTTTAGATGTCTTCATTAAACATGTGTTAAGGAAATATTACTGCACATCTTCAAACGGTGCCATTGGTCATGCTGAGTTCTAGAATATGAGGCCTGTAGTGGAGACGTTTAAAGGAAACTTACAGGTTAAATACAGCTTAAGCTCTATGGAAAGCATCTGAGTTTATAGAAAAACGAGTTATGCAGTTGTAACAGAGGTCTTCTGCATGATTACACATTTATGTAAAGTTGTCTAAAAAAAATATGTTTAAATGTTATGCTAATCATTTCAAAACAGCGTAAAAAAATAGCTTTTTGTTATCTTATTTTTAATGTTTATTCCAGTGCTGTACTACAGTTCCATTGACTTCTATTGCAAGCGCATTACTGTACCCTTGTTTGTTATTTCAAACTAACGGACGACTCCATATTATTGTCAGCGGTAATCAGCAGAAGCTGCCAATAGGGTTTAAGTTGCATTTAATCTAGAATATTCATTTTGTTTTCAAGATACAAAGGTTCTTGGCATGAAAAACAAAGGGTGGGAGTCATAGCTAAAGAGCAGATATATTTACCAAAAACGAATGGCTGCAAACCAGAGCGTTTTAGAGATTAGACTGGCTAATAAAGCATATGCTTAAGCTGCCAGGAGCTGTTGTTTCTGGGTCGGTGATTTACCTGACAACAGAGGTATTCGGGAGGGGGCAGCCAAGGGACGTGGGAAACGGCAGCGTTTTTTTTCTTAGACTTAAACAGAAACAAACACACAGTCAAACAGATTGAGCTTCAGTTTTGAAATCCACTTTTGTAGATGTGTCAATGTCACAGAACAAAATGTGTTGAAGAAAAACAGACTAGTTCACTCAAAAATTAAAATTCTGTCATCATTTACTCACTCTCATGTCGTTTCAAACCTCTATGACTTTCTTTTTTTTCTGTGGAACATTAAAGAAGATATTCAGAAAAATGTCTCCGTGTTTATTTTTTAAGTCAATGGTCAGCAAAACCGTTTTGCAACCAAAAATCTTTAAAATATCATCTTGTGTGTTTTGCAAAATAAAGTCATACAGGTTTGGAATGACATGAGGGTGAGTAAATGATAACAGACTATTCATTTTTGGTTAAACTGTCCCTTTAAATGCTCAGATTTGCACAGGCTATCACATTCTAACACGGGTACTGCTCTCATGAAGCAACCGTCTTGTTAATAAACACAGCTCACCGTAGAGAGCCATGGGGTGACTAAGAGCGAATGGAGGGTCCAGTAACGAAAGCACAGTTATGGCCATATGGTAAAGTGCCTTATATGGACACAAAAGCACCGGGACAGGTGGGCACCGGAGCCCGGTCAGCTGTGATATGAGCTGGTGCATGCAGAACTGGACCCGTCTGCTCTTGGCTGGTGTGCAGCCTCACAGGTGCGGTGGACCCAGGACTGAGGAGGATGGGTGGAGTCACCTTTGCAGACCCCACGGCCACTTCTATTACGTAATCGACATCATGAACTTTCAGAAAATGCTAAGTAATCATTGTGTTATGCAGTCAAATTGTGTTCTTACTAGGCAGTAGAGTACCATGACGCATGCGTTGAAGACTGACACGGAAGAGAAGAAATTGACGAATAGTTATTTTTGTTTACTTTGCACAAAAATGAAGTAGTTCCATAAAATTATGGTTGAACCCAGAGGTTGCATTAACCGATAATTGTCCATCATTGACAGAATTGTTTTTTTATCAGGGATGGAAAAATCTGAAGGCCGTCCGTCACTTTGACAGATTACACTGAGGGTGATCTATTGTTACTTCTAACTGTAATTCCCACCCCTGTCCAGCTGGTGGCGAGTGAGCGCCAGTGTAGCAGCAGAGCAATGGATCCAGAACAAAAATGAAACTGTCAGGAATGTTTTGCTACGGCGTTTGATTACACACAGGCGAGTACCCAGATGTTACAACGATCTATCACGCCACATTAAAGAGCGTTGAAACGGTATTTATTGCTGGAATTTTCTAATGAAATTGACAGATTTTTAAGTCTGAGACTTAAGCAACACAAAGCTTAGTATATTGCAATTTGTTAGACGGGAGGCACACTATGTACTGTTCATTCATCAGCTGAAAACAGCAAAGACCAAAAGATCGACTGAGATTTATGAATCGATATTGGTTTATAAAAATGAAAATATTTTAAAATCGCTGTCAATGCAGGGTGTTGTCAGGCGTCGTGTGCGGGAAGGAGGAGTAGGGACGAGGAAATCAGGAACACGTACTTTATTAATAACATGCAAACAAGGGAACAGGAACGGCAGGGAAACCACACACTAACAAGACGACATTAAAAGACTTCACATGATTTCAAGAACCGACAACCAAACGAGGAACTGAACCAAACTTAAATAACCAGGCTAATCAGACAAGGACAGGTGTGTGTGATTAAACAATGACGTCATAATCAGAAACGGAACAGGAAAGACCAAATAAGGACACATAAGGGAAAAACTAACGAAACAGTCCACAGGGGTGTGACAGATGTGGTGTTGAACCTGAAAAGTTATAGGCAGTCTCATCTGTTCTCTTCAAAATAAATGTATAAGCCAATATCCTGTAGGTTCATAATTAAAAATGAAAATGTGAACAAAAATAAAAGCAATTAAATGTGTTATTTTAATTAAAATCTGAAAATTAAAATGACAGGTAATAAACTATGACAGAATTTTTACGACCCTGTCCATCAGAATCATGAAAACAAGTCTAACGCATCCTCTGGTTGAACCACTGATGTCACATGGACTTAGTTTGCAAACAGTGATGACTGGTTTTTGTGGGCAGAACCTTTGTAGTAGCAAAAAATGACAGGTTTCGAATGGTTTCGAGTAGCAGTCTATGGAAGCCATGGAAAAAAGGAATAAAAAAGGTAAATTTGAGTTTATATTTTAAAATTCACACTTTATTCTCGCAATTTCGAGATTATATTTCACAATTCTGATAAGAAAAATCAACTGGTCATTCTCCCTTTTTCCCTCGGCTTAGAATCATGAGTTTATATCCCACACCTCTGGCTTTTTTTTCTCTCAGAATTGACAAACTCGCTATACTGTTGAATTAAATCGAGTTTCATGTATTAGTCTGTCCGTTTAAACATATTCGTTTAGCTTCAAATGGCATCTTTGATGACATTATTCTATAAAAATGATTTGCATTTGGATTCTGACATCCAAAGGCATAATACATTTTTTCTCTTATTCCATGGATTTTACCCGTTTCCCTCCATTTGTTACCAGTGCTTTTCTGCCACCACAATGCGCATGCAGCTGCAAGTGATATAACGGTGACTTCTATTCCAAACTGATCTATTTTAATGATGTCCTTACTACTTTTCAGGGCCCTGAACGTCTCAGTTGTGTTGCTGTCTATGCAAGGTCAGAAATCTCTCGATTTTTATTAAAAGGGGTCATCGGATGCCCATTTTCCACAAGTTGATATGATTCTTTAGGGTCTTAATGAAAAGTCTCTAATATACTTTGATTAAAAATTCTCAATGATTTTGTAAAACAACACCATTTTTACCTTGTCAAAATGAGCTCAGCAAAAATCATCTCATTCTAAGGGGTTGTTCCTTTAAATGCAAATGAGCTCTGCTCACCCCGCCCCTCTCTTCTCTCTGTGGAAAGACGGTCTTGTTTACATTTGCCTCATTTAGCCGCGTTTAGCCGCTAAACTTCCTAACTACCACGTTATAAGGAAAGGCGATCACAAAGATTCATAAAAAAATGCTTATACTCACTTCTGCTGTAAGTGAAGCTGAATCATGAATGATTCGCGCAAACATAGACGGATATATGTAGATTGGGAGGTGCATTCCCTTCACAAACAAACGTAATCCACTGCATCTTCAGCGGCTCAGATGTCGGGAGTAAATGACGACCACTATGTTCATTATTACATCCAGCAACACAACACCTCAATCGCTCATTCGGAGATATTCTTGTCTAACTTACATCCCTGCTCTGACATCAAAACATGAAGTTACTGGACTGTTACAGCTGATCTGAGGTAAGAGCTCATGTCAATCAACTATCGTGGGAGCGGCCTCTGTCGGTGTGACGGCACACCAACAAGCATCTGAGAACGGCTCGATTTAAAAAAGGGGAAATTATTTTTACAGATTAATTAAAAAACACTGCATGCATTTTTATCATTATAGGGTAGATTTGTACATACACTGCCAACACACATTAATGTTCAAACAACATGAAAAAGTGAAGTTTGCATCCGATGACCCCTTTAAACATATCTTAAAGGAGAAGTTCACTTACAGAACAAAAACTTACAAATAATTTACTCACCCCCTTGTCATCTAAGATGTTCATGCCTTTCTTTCTTCAGTCGTAAAGAAATTATGTTTCTTGAGGAAAACATTTCAGGTATGTTCTCCATATAGTGGACTTCTATGGTGCCTGTGAGTTTGAACTTCCAAAATTCAGTTTTAGTGCTTCAAAGGGCTCTAAATGATCCAAGCCGAGGAAGAAGGAACTTATCTAGCAAAATGATCTGTTATTTTTTCTAAAAAATTACAATTTATATACTTTTTAACCTCAAATGCTCATCTTGTCTAGCTCTATGATGCACATGCATACTCTGGTTCAAGATAGTTAGGGTATGTCAAAAAACTCCCATCTCATTTTCTACATTGCTGCAGAAGTATAGACCTAGTGTTTACAAAGTGAACGTGCAAAGAAGGTCAAACTCCCTTTACAAAAAAAGGTAAAACAGAGATGTAGGATGATTTTGAAGTTGGAGGAGAAAATGAGATGGGAGTTTTCTGACATATCCTAACTGTATTGATTACACAGTGCGCGCATTTACATCGCAGAGCTAGACAAGACAAGCATTTGAGGTTAAAAAGTATATAAATTGTACGTTTTTTTAGAAAATAACTGATTGTTTTGCTAGATATGACCCTTCTTCCTCAGCTGGGATCATTTAGAGCCCTTTGAAGCGGCATTTTAACTGCATTTTGGAAGTTTAAACTTGCGGGCACCATAGAAGTGCACTATATGAAGAACATTCCTGAAATATAACATAACATGATAGAAACAATTTATTTACGACTGAAGAAAGACATGAACATCTTGGATGACAAGGGGGTGAGTAAATCCATAAATCTTTGTTCTGGAAGTGAACTTCTCCTTCTCTGAAGATGAACAAAAGTCTTACAGGTTTGGAGCGACATGAAGATGAGTAATTAGAAAACAGAATTTTCATTTTTGGGTCAAGTCAAAATCTATAATAGTTTATGCTTTTCTTGTAAGCTAATGTAAACTAAAAATAATGTTGTGCTGTTGACATAAAATTCACATACTTATCATTTAGGATCAACAGCAGTTGGTCATAATTTTTGTTTTTAAGGTTCTCAAAGACACAAGTTAATGCTAAGAACCAAGAGTTTAAGTTCAAAAAAATATTTCTTAGCTTGTAATTCAATCAACAATTATGATTATTATTGATGCCAGCTATCCTCAAAGAAAACATAAAGAGTGTAGCACTCAAACCATGACGTTTAAAAAAAATCTGTAATTGACAAATCAAAGGAAAATGGAGTGCTGCGTCTGGGAAGCAAGACACATTGTATAACAGTCTGTCTACCTAACATCAAAGAGTTTTCACAATGAGAATGTCTTATGGACAGCTCTAAAATTCTAAAAATTATGTTTTGAAATATGTATATCTTATCTTTTTATTAGTCAATGATATTTTGAATGAGAGTGCCAACAAAGAAAGGGAAGCATCTTTTAAAACAGTTCTGTCACCCTCAAGTTACTTCAAACTTGTATAAGTTTCGTTCTTCTGAAAGTTACTGATAACCATTGACTATTTTATGTTTATATAATGGCTACCAGCAACTGTTTGGTTACCAACATTCTTCAAAATATCTTCTTTTAGAATAAAGAAATTCATGAACAACATGAGAGTGAGTAAATGACAAATTTTTCATTTTTGGGTGAATCTCTTTCATTAAGGCATTTTTCTTCATTTTGATATCAGCACATTTTTATTTGTATGACTCCCAAAAGTTAATTCAATAAAAAAATAAATAATAATAATAAAAAATCCAGTCATTGCACATATACATATGCAAACGCATCATGTCATTGACCCACATACTGCACAAAAAAGACAGGACAGAGTAATATCTAACAAGCAAGGCATTCAAACCTTAATGGACTGAAATTCCTCGAATCTAAAGATGGCAGAGGATGTATAGGGCAGAAAATGGTCAGTCTCAGAGTGGTGTTGGATGCCAGGGTAGCAGCCTGGGGACAGGCCTGTCCGGTAGTGTTCCTACTGGGAGTGGCACGCCACCTCAGCATTACCACTGGGCACGGGCGAAGCACCTAAGAACCCCAATGCCAACCCAGAAGGGAGTCCCAGACTGTGCCGGAAGCTCTGAAACCCCTAAAACACTCCCTCCTCCCAGTCCTGGCATCTCAAGCCTGCCAGCTATTGCTCTGAGCCCAACAGACATACATGAGGCCAAACCCCAGCCTAAGCCTGGACAGATAACCATCAAAACCTATTACGCTTATGTTTTCAATTGAAAACATAGATTATATAGTGAAACTTAAGAGCTAAGAGGGTTTGTGTGTGCGTGTATGTGTATGTGTATGCAGCAAAATCCTCACTGCCATCAGCCACAGGAGGAGGATGGGCTGCAGAGTTGCGGGGGCCAAAGGAAATGACTTTTTTGGTTGCTGTAATCCAAAATTGGATCTAAATCCTTTGAGGCTTAAGAGCAGAGGTTGCATTGGACATGTAACTGCAGCCAAATCTCTGGCCAGCTTGGCTTGCAAACTCAGCTGAGTGAGGGCATGCGTTTTGTAAAAGACACGTGTAGATATTAAAATGCATGCATGTTTAGACCAATTTTCTAACTGAACTAGTCTAGGATGGCAATTAATGTCAGGACATCTTACTATAATCAAAAAATAAGGGAGTTTTTTTAACTATTATTTCAAATTTCTTCAGTATTCAAATTTGTATTCATCTGAACAGTTGAGCAGTAGTGAGTAGTACTCACACAGGCTATTTACACTAACTCCACCCACCAATGTGTGGTTGGGCTAGACAACATTAAGAAAGACAGCTGTTAAACAAAACCTCCAGTAGCATAGGTAGTAAAGCGTGCAACACTGGCACAGTCGAACCAAGTTCGAATCCACCTTTTGCCTGAACTCGTTCTTCTCCCTTTTCTCATCACATATCACATCAGAAAAGCATTTATTTTCAATAAAAATTGAGGAAATAATCAAAAGGTGGAAAATAAAGTGCCTCATCAGTGTTAATCGGTTAGTATTGGGGTAGGTGTATTGAGGGTTTTTTGGTCCCAATAAGGTAGCATCCATTAAAATTATAATTTACACTTAATACATTATTATTGCATACTGTTTTATATGTACTACAATACTGAGGTGCAAATATCTGCCATTAAGTACTATAAATAGCATAACTACTATTTATTTTTAAAAAATGAAGAGTTCCTTTGCAAAAACGGAATTTTAACAATTTTCAAAAATCATGTTTTTTCATTGTGCATTCCAATTAATCTTAACAAAACTGCAGTTGGGTTATTTTGATATGAAGTTAAAATAACTAAAAAAAAAACAGCTAACTAACAAAATAAAACACAAGAAAAACATGATAACAATAAAAAAAACATGATTTGAGTTATCTAACTCTTTAAATACAGCTGTTTTTACATAGAATAAATAGAACCTATTGCTATTTACACTTGGTGCAAATAGCCACTGCTGTACATATGTATGTATAAAAAAAAAAAAAACATTTTCATGAAATTAATCACGATTAATCAGGATTAATTCCACCTAGCATTAAAGTTTTTAAACTTTTTTTATACTTTTATATTGCAAATAATTTCACATTCGATCTTCAAATGAATGTAGAAACAACATAAAGACAGTATTTTTAATATTTGTTAAAAAATTTTCATGACTGAAGGTATCACTAATACCAATATTACTGATGTAAATCAACCATTGGCTATAGCCATTCAACATTATAGTATAATTGAGAGCTATCAATTATAACACTTATTAGACTTTAAAAAATAACTTAGCAAGTAGGAAATATACAGAAATTGGAAAAAGTGAACAAACACTAAATACTAAATTAAATAAAAATGAATCCTTAAAGGTACAAAAGCTGTAGCTTTTTTTCTTTTTTTTTATTAATAGACACCACAGCAGCTGGGTTATTAGGTTTTTTGTCTGCTATTACTGTAAGAGCTGCCGCTGCTGAACGTGGCGCTGATCTGGCATGCAGGACAGGTAAATTAGTTTTACTGACATATGGCCCGAAAAACATCTCATCTGACTGCAGTTCACTGTTGTTTTACTGAAGCTCCTTCGTCACCTGTACCTTCCCCGCACTTGTTTGACTAGTGAAGTGAAGTTGGAGTGCGTGTCTGAAAATACTCCCGTTCGATGTGGTCGTAAAGACGTTCTGCGACTAAATAAATGCACTTCTTGTCAAGAAAAAATAGACAGAAGCAGCAGTTGTGAATAGGGTGGCCAACCCTAGCTCTGCCCCTGCGTTAACTGCGTTAAATATTTTTAACACCGTTAAACTGGGAAACAATTGCCTTCATTAACGCACTAATTTTGACAGCACTAATAGATAGACATACAAAAATACTAGTAAAATAATATTCAAAATACATATTACATGAATATGCAAGTATGAATATGCAAAGTAAACCTGGCTTCCTGCTTCACAATTTACAATGCACATTATAAGCAAAATGGATTTAAAGCAAACCTCTCTGAAACTGCTGAAGACACTGTAGTAGAATATGAAAAAAGAGTCCTGCTCCTTTAAATAGTTAGCTACTGATTGTATTTCTAAAACTTTGGTCTAGTCTGAGAGTGGCCTACCTGCAGACAGTGAAGCAGAGGGCTCCGCTAGCCCCGGCCCCAAAAACAGCGCACAGGACATTGACACTGTGTGCCGGAGAGCTGAGAGGCAGCAGCGAGAGCATCAGAGAGGACAACATAGTGAAGAGCGGATATCCTGGAGGATGGGCCACCTTGGGGGAAAACACAGCTGTAAACTCACTTGCAGAACTCTCTGATAACAGCAACAGAATCTGGTAACCCTCTCCCACCACCCATCAGCATACAGTTCAGCTTTCAAAGGCAGACCTTACTTTTGCTGGTTACAGCATCACACTGTCCTCCCCCTCCCGTAAAGCCTGATCTCCTGTCTCCTTCCCTTCCCAGCAATTAGGCACTAAGTCCCCTAAGGAGCGATAAGGACTAGAGCTATTAAAGGCTGTCTCACTCCTACTGGCCTGATAACACACACAGGCACAGCAGGCTGAGAAACGCTGCACACTAGAGCGAAGAGCAAGGAAACGTCGCAGAGAAGAGGTTGTTTGAGGGATGGATTGGAAACTCGGTGGACAAGTGGATGTCTAAAAGCTAGTGTGAGTTCAAGATCAAAGCAGGAGAGAGGGTCCCAGTCAACTGATCCCTCTAAACAATTTCGTAAGGCTGAAGTCCATGTCAGTCAGGTTTGGTGAACTGCGACAAGTCAGTGTTGGGAAGTAACTAACTAAAAGTAACTTAAACTTAAAACGCACTTAACTATATAAACTATATGTCAATTGAGATACATACACTACCGTTCAAAAGTTTGGGGTCAGTACATTTTTATTGTTTCTTTGAGAAATTAATACTTTTATTCACCAAGGATGTATTAAGTTAATAATTAAAAGTTTATTAAAAGTTAATAATAAATAATTTACATTGTTATAAAATATTTATATTTTGAATAAACACTGTACTTTTTAAACTTGTTATTCATGAAAGAATCCTGAAAAAAAAAAAAAAAATCACAGGTTCCAAAAAATATTTGGCAGCACAACTGTTGATATTATCCAACATTGATCATTCTAATAATAAATCCGCATATTAGAATGATTTCTGAAGGATCATGTGACACTTAAGACTGGAGTAACAGCTGATAAAAATTCAGCTTTTCATCACAGGAATAAATTCTATTTTAAAGTATGTTAAAATAAAAACATTATTTTATATTGTAAAAACATTTTGCAATATTACTGTTTTTTTTTCTATATTTTTAATCAAATAAATGCAGCCTTGATGAGCATAAGAGACTTCTTTAAAGACTATTACAAGTCTTACTGACCCCAAACTTTTGAATGGTAGTGTACATCATCTGAAAGCTGAATAAATAAGCTTTCCATTGACGTATGGTTTGTTAGGATAGGACGATATTTGGCCGAGATGAAACTATTTGAAAATCTAGAATCTGAGGGTGCAAAAAAATCTAAATATTGAGAAATTTGCCTTTAAACTTGTTCTTACCCATACAATGTATTTTTGGCTATTGCTAGTATACCTGTGTTACTTAAAACTGGTTTTGTGGTCCAGGATCACGTATATTACTGACAAATAAAAAAGCACGCTCAGAGTATTTTGCATTTGTAAGCATGGATCCATCGTCAGAGGTTTGTAAATTGGGCTCTCTAGTCCCAATAGGAGGCTGCAAGAGGATTTTAAGTGGTCTATAAAAATTTGAATATAGAGGAAAAGAGGATATTAGGAGGAATAATTTAAAGGGATAGTTCACCCAAAATTTAAATTCTGTCATTAATTACTCATCCTCATGTTGTTCCAAACCCGTAAGACCCTTGATTCATCTTCAAAACACAAATGAAGATATTTTTGATGAAATCCAAGTGCTTCCTGACCCTGCATAGACAACACAACTACCACGTTCAAGGCCCCGAAAGGTAGTAAGGACATTGTTAAAATAGCCCATGTGACACCAGTGGTTCAACCATAATTTTATGAAACTACGAAGAAAACAAAAATAACAACTTTATTCAACAATTTCTTGTCTTCCATGTCAGTCTCTGCCACGTTTTCACGACAGTACCACTGACACAAATAATAAGAAATTGTTGAAAAAAGTTATAATTTTCATTTTCTTTGTGCACAAAAAGTATTCTCCTGGCTTCGTGACATTAAGGTTGAACCACTGATGTCACATGGACTATTTTACTGACCTTTTTGGGTCTTGAACATGTCAGATTGCTCTCAGATTTCATCAAAAATATCTTAATTTTTCATAAGATGAACAAAGGTTTTACAGGTTTGGAATGACAAGAGGGTGAGTAATTAATAACAGAATGTTTATTTTTTGGTGAACTGAAAAAATGAAAATCCTGCCATCATTTTCTCACCCCAATACAGAAGATTTAAAGAAAATTGGTAGCCAGATAGTTGCTGGTAGCCATTGACTTTGATAGTTTTTTTTCCTATACTACTGAAGTCACTGGCTACCATCAACTATTTAGTTACCAACATCATTCCAAATATTGCATTAAAAAACTCAGTTCTGGAGGGTGGGTAAATAATGATAACAGTTTCTTTTTTGGGTGAACTATTTCTAGTTCCTATATATAGTATATAGGAATTAGAATTAAATAGGAACATATATTGGAATTAGAATATATATTCTAATATTATTCTGATTTCATCACAATTTATTATGACTTTGTTTCTTACAGTTTAGATGTAATCATCTTTTATTTTCATTTGTACCTTGTAATTTTGACTTTTTTTCTCACAATTCTAAGTTTACATTTAACAAATTCTGAATATTAGAATTTATGTCTATTTTAAGGGTGCCCAGAGTGTACATTTATTATATAAAGTAATAATAAATATGTAAATACATAAATGAAAAAAGCAGTGCAGTGGTCCAAAAAAGTGGCTTAGTCGAAATTCTCCAAAAGACAAAAGGGTGAACAAAAGGGTCTGTCTGAATCACAAAATATATTTCCTGAAGTCAATATGAACACGAAATCGAATTAGAATGTATATTGTAATTTGCATCCATGAAGTAGGCATCCTTAAAATAAAAATAAATAAAGAATTGAGAATGTCAAGCAAAAAGTCAAGAATGATGTGCAAGATGTTAACTCAGAATTTGTGAGAAAAAAGTCTGAATTGCAAAATGTTCACTCGAAATTGCAAAACATAAACTCAAAATTTTGCAATTCTGAGAAAATGTTGAGAAGTGCAAGTTGTTCGCTTAAAATTGCAAGATATAAATTTTAAATTGCAAGAAAGAAAGTAAATTTTAAAAGGGGCTGTTTTGAGGGTCCTTAAAGTTACAGAGAAAACCCTGGGAATTTGATCAACTAGGACTAGGTCAACTACTTTTCTGGACAACTAGACCCTACTCTCCTTTATTAAGCATGGAAAAACCGGATTTATTTTTGAGGATTCATTTGTTCATACAAATTCATTAAAACTGCAAAAACACAAAAAGTACCCTTATATAATATAATATTGGTAGCCACTTCGCTTGTAGTATATTTAATCATTTTTCCAGAAGGGCGGCTTGACTGTAACTGAGTGATTTTTAATGAGGAGTAGAATCAGTTGCAAAGCACCCTCCCCAACACTGCTTGAAGACAAGCAAGAGAGGTCAAGGCAGAGAAGAACAGAGAGGCTTGGGAGGGGGGACAGACACAGGACACAAGAAAGAGAGAGACAGTATGGCAAGCAGATGGCAGGGGCGCGAAGGGCACGCTCAAAAGTGCCAGCAAGGTGCGTGTGACTGCGCAAGTGATGTGTGACGTGTGTGGCTGAAACGCCTGCACCGGTGCCACGCGAGGCCAACGGCGTGGAAAGGCACGCAGAGGCGTCGGCGGGTCGGGAAGCGCGTGTGGCACGGTGGAAAAGGCGGAACGCGCGGTAGGGGGCAGTCCTGCGACGAGGAGTTTAAAGGAGAAAAGATCCATGGCTCAGGGGAGCAGGAAGGGAGGGCCAGCGGCCTGCGGCCCGGAGAGAGCCCTCCGACCCTGGGGAGAGCCGCAGACAGGCAGGCCACACGGACAGAGGGAGGGATTACTGGCATAGTGACACCGCCACAGCCTCCCTAAAAGGATCGCGACGGCGTAATAAACTTTATTAAATAATAAAACTTATTATAACTGTTAACCCGATTTAGTTCATTCTTTGCGGCTTACACACGCGCACACACGCATGCACAAAAAGGAGAGGGGTTGAGTATAATAAGCCTTATACCGTACATAAGGCGAAGCTTACAAAAGCCATCGCCTAACCATTCAGTCTAATTGGATTTGAAGAACAGGGTTGCAAATTATAGCATTCTCTAGTCCTAACTTAGTCAAAAAAAGAAGTGCGCAGAAAAGAAGAGAGGATAAAAAAAAAAAACCTGTGGCCTGAAAAGTAAATTAATCATCTTTCTTCTCCCCCCATACTTAATTAAACTTCCTTAATGCTTATAAGAGTTAATGAGTGGATTGATTAAACAATGCAGCTAATGCTTACCCCCAGCTCACAAGCAGCAGTGATCAGCTCTCCTGTGGTAGAAAAACAGAGAGGGAAATTAATGTAAACCCAATAATTATTATTAAGAGACAAGTCCGCTCCTGAAAGTTTTCCCAAATCAAATACTTGCACTGGGTTTTGCATTAATTTGCTCGGATCAAAACCTGCAAAATCTTCCCAGTGTGACATTTCCTAAGCGACACGCTCATTCTCTTCCATCGCACACGGCTCCCCTGATCCCCGAGCAGACAGACGCACACATACACAGGCAAATCTATTCACTCTTCCCGTACCCGAGGTGCATGCGCAGAGCCCCATCCGTCGCCGCGTGTCGTACAGGGGCATAAACGCCTGTGAGTCCCTCTACGCCGAGCCACACGCATACAAAAAGCTCCCTCTAAAACTCTACCAGTGACTGTGATCTATTTAAGAACCTTAGCGTTTCCTCTCACGACATGATTCACACATATCAAGGCCTGCAAACCATAACCACATTGTAAATCACTCATTCAGGGTTCATACACTTTTTGACCAATCGATTTCCATGACTCTTCTAGGCGTTCATGATTACCTGACAGTTTGTTCAACATATTTTCGTTTCCTGAATTAAAAGTTTTACAGATTATACTTATACCCTTGGAAGACAGACTGATGTTATCACATTGGTTTATTAACATTATCAAATTAGACAGCTGTCTAATTTGGGCATGGCTTCAACTAAGTCACAAATGTATTAGCCAAAATAGAGTTTAACTGGACTTTTGACTTTTTGGTTTATGACCCACCAGCCAAGAATTAAAAAATATATATATATATATATATATATATATATAATATTTTCTTTTTTTTTTCTTTTTTACTGAACTGTACCATACATTTGTCCTATGGTGTGACAGCAAAAATTAAAAAAAAAAATACAAATAGCATGAGAGAGATTTATCTTCATTGTTAGACACTTCTTTTCATACAGTGTTATTTATTTAATATGAAATTCTCATTAATATCATTTTTCCCCATGACTTGTTGGACAGTTTCAAGACAAACTTTGACAACAAGATAAACTTTGCTGTCATCAGTTCAAAACTGCAGTTTTGCAACACCATTTTAAGATGAGTGATTCTTATATCTTCCCTATTGCAGTACGCAACAGTTTTTTTTTTTAAATATATTTTGAAATAAAAACAAATCTGTGGTTCTTTTATGTGTGTCACACCACAGGACATTACGTCACACTAAAGGACAGAAGTGGTGGTTATTAAAGTATTTCTATTTAATATTGAACAGGTCAAATAAAGTTTAATTTTGATTTAAACAATATCAACATGCTCATAAACAAAACAAAATAATTTTTATTAACAAAATTCTCTTTTTTTGATATATGATTTAAACTTTATTCATTAAGATGTGAATTAATTTTTTTAAACTATATGGCTACTCTTTTTAAGGCATCATTTTGATTCTATTTACTTTCTGCATCATTCTCTGGTGGATCCCTGTTCATTTTCTGTCTATATTTGTCCTCTCTCTTCCACTAATTTCTCTCCCTCAATTCTTTTTGTTTCAAAAACAAAGTATCACATTTTATGCTTATTTTCATGACACTTTATAACAGTACAAGTTTTCTGCAAAAACATTAATAAATAGTTTAATTAATGTAATTATTGCATTTAAGAACAGTGAAAATTATGAAAAAAGAATAAAAATGAATTAAACTAATGTTTTTTTAATTATTTAAAATGCTTCTTAAAGATACCTTGTCCTATAGTGTGACAGCGTCACACCGGAGGACATTTTCTGTCACACCATAGGACATTTCAGCCTTTTGTGTCAATTAATGACCTTGCTATTCCAAGTTAACCTGTCATTAAAAGTTTGTAGGACACATTTGCATAATTTTCCATGATTATGTAGTTTAACATACAGTTTTTAATTAAAAAATATAGGGGTGTCACACCAAAGGACAACAAAACATAACACTTTAAGTGAAATATTTGAACAATTCTGAGACAAAAATTGTCCATGTGCACATGGGCTTCACAGGGGCTTCAGTAACATGATCATGAATGGGGTCCTGTAACTAATGAAGCCCTACACTTTCAGAAATAGAATAAATATTTTTGCATATAGATGAAAAAATGATTGCCATTTACTAAAATAGACACTTGTACAATTATGCCGGAGGAATTTATTAATATTTTTATGCTTTCCTTTTTAATTTATAAAAGTTGTAAATTACTGAACCATGCTTGAGACAGTCACACCATAGGACAACTTTGACAATCTTTGGCTCAAAAATGAAAAAAATAAAATAACGCTGCAGCTGTTTTAACAACAGCTCCATTTAGAACAAAGAAATGTTTAACAATTTACTACATTTTAAATAGCGACAATATTAATTATCATTTTTATCTTGTGGGACAGTGAAAATGCCATGTCACGTCAACAACCCATTTTAAAATTAGATAAGTGTCTAATTTGGGTATGGCTTCAGCTAAGTCACACATGTATTGGTGCCAAAACACCAAAATAGAGTTTAACTGGACTTTAACATTTTGGTTTATAACCATTTGAGCCATTATAAATTGATATACAGTCAAACCAAAATTTATTCAGACACCTTCAACATTTCTCACATTATCACAGACAGTTTATTTGCTATAATTTAGAAAACGGTAAGAAAATCTGACATGAACACACTGTGTTAGAACAAATTTATCTTGATAATGCCAGATAACTTTGATAGAAAGGTATGTAATGGATTACAATCAACCAAAAATTCAGACAACTGTTATTGTATGACAATATTTACACAACTATCAATACTTTGTTGACCAATTACCAAGAAATGCTTAATTTTGTTCAGTCTGTGGTGTGAAAAGTTTGCATTAGCAATTAAAGGAAAAAAAACACTTAAGCAAAACATGGTCAGATCAAAGTGTCTGAACAATTTTTGGTTCCAAATTTGTATCAAATTTACTGGTAGTCCACTGTACAAAGACTTTTTGGGTATAATATGTCACAGCTTACTTTATTTTGCTATCCTCACTTACATAAATGAACTATAGTGTCCTGCACCCACTAGTAAAAAAAATATAAAAAAATTATACCAATTATACCAAATACCAAATAATTTTTGGTTTGACTGTATGTTTCAAATATATAAAAATACAATTAGAATTAACTGCATTTACACAGTTTGGTGTCAATAAGGTTTTTACAAAAAATAAATTAATACTTTTATTCAGAACCAATGCATTAAATTGATGAAAGTCAGAGCAAAGACATTTATAAAGTTACAAAATATTTCAAATAAATGATGCTGTTTTGAACTTTCTATTAAATAAATAAATAAATAAACGTGAAAGCCTGAAATCTGAAATAATATGCAGCACAACTACAACTGATTTGATAATAATAAGAAATGTTTCTTAATCAGCATATTAAAATTATTTCTGAAGGATCATGTGATACTAAAGACTGTAGTAATGATACTGAAAATTCAGGAATAAATTGCATTTTAAAACAAATGAATATATTAAAATAATATAATAATTATATATATATATATATATATATATATATAAAATTATTATTATTATTATTAATACAAATATAATTTTTATTTTAAATTGTAATACTATTTCACAGTATTATTGTATTTTTTGATCAAGTAAATGCAGCCTTGGTGAGCATAAGAGAGTTCTTTTAAAAAGACTTTCAAAAAGACTTCAAACTTTTAAATGGAAGTGTATATTAATGACTTCAAATTTGATTCATTTCTATTCCTTTTCCAGGCCTGGAAATGTTTTTTCATGACTGCGGTAATCCAGTTCATTACAGTATCAATACAGTGGATTTATATATAAAATAAATGAGTTTATGAGGAAAAAAAGGAGCTTTAAGGGTGGCAAAAATTTAGGACTCTACAAAAGAAATCTAGAAATCTACAAACAAAAAAACCTGTAGTTCAGAGATTAATGGGCAAAAAGTCCTTTCACCTACTAATCCCGAATGTTTTTGCCCTGTTGTATAAATCTAAGCAATGCTGCCTGATGCAATACTTGCCTAAACACTGTAAAATCCTATAATCTGTGCTCTCTGATGCAATACGAAATGTTCAGTGCATCACAAAATTTTGAAATTGTTAGCTGGCACTTCCTGCGTATCACTAGCGGTCGTCTGTTTTCGTTGTCATGTTGGAAGTCCTCTATCTGTAGGTGCAGACCCCTCACACTTCAGCGGCTGAATTTTCTCTGCTTTCACAGTCTCGTTTAGAATAGAAATAGATACATACGCGGTGAGGCCAGGTCTACCGCATTTCAAAGCATGTGGATCTCCCTGTAATCAAAATTTCTCATGTTATACATCACAATTTCATTCATACGCTGCAGTGCTGTCTCTAGACCCCAATACAGAGCCCGGTCCCAAAGAGGGAGGGCTGAACGGGAAAAGGGGCGCAAACGCAGTTGAGTGCAGGACAGCGGAGAGTGTCTGTGATAGCACAGCATCGGGCACCCACAGCAGCCTTTTTCCCCCCATAATCCTCATCATTTCCACACTCGCATTCCTAGACAACAGCGGTCCCGCGGGGCGCCCGCTCAGCCTCTCCGGGGCGCAGCACACCTAAAGGGATTAGGACTGCGAGACGGAGACCTGGAGAATTTCTGCCGAGCATTCAGCTGGCGCTATCACGCCAGCATCCTGCAATGTCCCTAAACGCCACGCTTAAGGGGTTGGCTGATTTTTTTTTTTCTCTCTGTAAGCCCCAAACAGCTTCTTGCAGCCCCATCCCCTAAAAGCCTCAAAAGCCACCCTGTCTGCACATACTGTAAAGCTCACAGAACAGCAGCTTGTTGTTTACACCCCCCCCCCAGAAGAAAACATTTAATTTTGTCTCCCCATTATTGAATATGGCTGTTTATGCGCAACTTTTTAAAAGAATTTTGTGCAGGAAGGGGCAAAAGGAGTACACAATAAAGTTTTTTTTTTTTTAAATCTGATTTAAAGCACATGTGCCAAGTTCTTATAAATGCACTTTGTTTATATGTTGGTCTCATGTGGTTTTTGAAAGGTTTTATACCTTTAAATCTATCAAGTAAAAAGTAATCAAGTAATATTTTTTTTACAATGTGAATACAAATAAGCATATACATATTAATCTTATTTTCAAACAATGTTATATGTTTATCATTTTTAAGGAAAAAAATTATTTTTAAAAAATATAATGAATTATTAATATAAAGTTAATAATTATCTTATTAATGAATAATTACGTTTCTAGGGAGCCACATCACATTTTACAACCTGAACCTTACCTTGACATTTAAATATAAAATTATGATATTTTCACCTGATATTTTAAGAGACTTCTTAACCTTGTTATGCAAACATGAGGTTCTGCAGGCACCTGCATGTTTCTGCATTTTATTTGCACCATTTTTTGACTTTTTTATTTTGTTGGCCAAACCACATGATTTCATTACAAAAGACTTTTCACATATTAATGCAAAAATAAATAAATAAAATAAAAACTAAAAATAAAAAAAAATGAAAAAAGCCTTCTTAGAATTATTAACATTTCAAAAGAATTACATATTTAATGAAGCATTTTCTTTATTTTCTTCTTCTATCAGGACAGTTGTATCCCCATTCATTTTTTTATTTAATTCTGAAAAATAAAATAAAATAGTAGTACTGCTCATAACAAATCAAAAGCATTAAGTAACTGGATTAGAGGTCTAACATAACGTGAAAAATCCTAAACAATTCAGTTCTTTTATTATATATGACACATCTCACACAAATGCAGACCGCTGCATGTTTTCTTCAATTCTACAGTGTTAATATCATCATGTACAGTATTTCTCTCTCTGGTGATTAATGCTCTGACGTCATTCCAGAGGGATTAGTATTTCTCTTGACAGCTTTGAGAGGGACAGACAGTTTTTTAGTCTGACCCAGCAGTAAATAACCTTCCCATTTGTTCACACAGAACATTTTTAAGTAACGTCTGCAGTGAACAATTTCAAATGAAATACTAAAAAAAGGGCCTGTGTAAAGACATGATTACTTTTCTCATTTTCAATTCTCAATTACGTTTCACATCCAGAAAATGTCCAGTGTTTATCATAAAACAAAAGTTAAGCTTATGCTATCCTTCTTTAAAACAAACACAATTTAGTCTAATATTTTGTTACATAATGTTAACATATTCATATGTTTTAGGTGTGACTTTAGCTGCAAATTATTTTTAGGCTCCACAAGCGGTGCTGGATTTAGACAGGTGTTTCGAAAGATGAATAATAATCTCAATAGGTCTCATGCAGCTCATATTTGCAAAAGCTTCATGTCATGCGGTGTATGTGATATTACAATATGCTGTTCTGTGATAGGCTGCATGTGATATAAACACAAACACATGTGACTGACTGCAGTCCTACCTGAGTCTCCACCGGGCACAGCGCTTGGAGCAGAGACGACATACACCGCTAAAACACACGCCGCTGTCGCTCCAGTCAGTGTCCAAGTCAACTTGTCCGACGACATTTTAGCCGACTTTCAAGTTAGTAGTTAGAAGTTAGTGTTAGTTATTTGAAATTTCATTCATGTTACACGTGTCTCGGCACCTACTCTTTTCTCGCATCTACATTGCAAACGGCGCGTATTCAAAATATACCGGTAAATTCATGTTTATTCTCGGATGTATATCAATACACGGAAGCTTTACTATCGAGGTAAGGTGTTAAAACAACACCCGCTATTGTTGTGGCAGCAATTATATCGATAGCATTGCAAATGCTGCTCTTAACAGCGGCGTTTGCGCCAACGTGAACGTTATAAATATCGCGCCAGCACCGGTTTTAGTCTTCGCAGCAACACAATCGAGACAACATCTCACTGACTGCATTTAGGCTACATCTGCACTGTTGATCTTTTGACTTTTTTCGCCTAGACTCGAGGATAGTGCTGGATTTCACTTCCTGGTTGGGCGGGGTTTGTTGTAGTGCTTGGAAAAAATTACCATAGTAACTGTAGTTTCCATCAGATTATCAATAGTTACCGCAGTTCTTTTGAATAACTGCAAAATCATAATAAATTAATATGGGATCTCTACTGAACACTTGTTAACCTTTCAAATACTATATTTTGTTTAATCTCTACTTTCTTTCTTTCTTTCTGAGGACAATAGCTAAGTTGCCACAGTTTCACTGTTTATTAACTGTAGTAAGTATGGTTATGCTGTTTTGTTTCTTTCTTTTTTCATTCTAACCATAATTCTTGCCGTTCAAGATGTGAGGTTTTTGTTTTAGGCTTGTTGTAATCTGGTGATGTGTAAATTTAGTGTCTATTATGATTACTGATTCCTTTACTATAAACATACTCTTACAAAAACTGTTACTTTAACTGTTATTATTACTATCATCGAAAATAAATGAAAAATGAAAGAAAATGACATGAATATTCTAAAGAAATTCACATCCTATTATAGATCTGTAATAATAATAACCGTATAGGCAGCTGGTAACTTGCACTCTAAAAAATCCTGAGTTAAATATGGACAAAATATGGACCCAGCGGTGGGGTTAAATTTAACAGATATTGTTTAAAAATTACTACATGGCTGGCTTAAAATGAATATAAATCAGACACAACTACTAGAGTAGTACACAAAAGGTGAACATTTATTAATAAGCAATTGTTTATATTAGGTTGAATATTTTTTTATTATTTAATTATTATTTATTCAACTTATTAATAAATGTTCATTTACTGAACATATTAATAAATGTGGTAACACTTTACAATAAGGTGTCATTTGTTAACATTAGTTAATGTATTAACTAACATGAACAAACAATAAACAATATATTTATTACAGTATTTATTTATTCATTGTTACTGTAAAAATACTTTTGATTTTAATAATGCATTAGTATATCTTGAAATTAATATTAACCAAGATTATTAAATGCTGTACAAGTATTATTCATTCATGTTAACGGACGTAGTTAACTCATGTCAACTAACCTTATTATAAAGTGTTACCATAAATGTTAATTTTGGGTTCATTTTAAGCAAAAAGTAATTGGGTTAAACATTTAACCCAACCGCTTGGTCAAAACAACTCAATTGTTGGGTTTGTCCATATTTCACCCAGTGCTGGGTTGTTTTTAATCCAGCATTTTAATCCACAAATTCACCAAAAGAAAAAAAAATGGACAAAACTTAGAATTTAAAATTGAACTAGGACCATAATCTTAAATCCATCATTTTAATTTGTTTTAAATTAAATATGGCATATATGCTGACTGCTTGTGCACACTTTTAATTACCTTTAATTATTTTTATTATTTCTCTGAGTGACTGTGTGTGACTCATTCAATCGGGCTTCAGACCTGAAATTAGTCTTATAATTTTTACAATCAGTATAATTAGCTGCAGTAAAACTCCTTCTGGTGGCAGTTGCAGATGTGGATGTAGTACGAGACCCTTCAGTGCCTGACGAGTGGAAAGGTTACCCTCATAAAAATGTCATGCTAGACTGATCATTAATCCTCCACTATCTAAAGTGAGCCTGATCCTTGACTAAATTGAGAGCTCTGAGAGGTAGAGATGTGTCAGCACCTCCGAGTTCATAATCCTCCACGCTCCCCCCTTACCACCGTCCTTACTGTCTAATCACTGATTCAACCACCTACAGTACCTGACACACACACACACAAGCCTGTTTCCTCCAAGCAAAATATATGAATTGCTCTTTAGAAACATTTTAAATTGCTTTAAAGAAGGTGATACCAATATACAACAGCAGACTTAAACTAATGTATACTGTTTTCTCTTTAAGCCACAAAGAGTAAAAAACATGCACGTAATTCAATTTATATTCAATTTTTTTGCAATATACCTCCAAATAAAAGGGACGAACGCTGATGCCAGTTACATAAGCAGTAAACGTAGTTAAAGATACCAGCCATTTGCAGTGGGAAATGTATGCTTTAAATTTAAATATTAAGGATAAAAACTAAGAGTCAATTAGAGTGCAGTATTCATACTATTCAAATGCAAAGAATGTGAGAATTATTCATTTGGGATAAGATGTTAAAGGAGAAGGCTTAGATTTTTTTCTCTGACAGGTTAATCTGGGTATTCTTGGTGCGTTTTAATTCTGCATCAATCTGTAACGGGTAAATCTGCAGTTCTGAAAGTTCAAGGGTTTGTTTTATCATTTATGTGAAAGTATGAATCATTTTTATACTTTGTCAGAAAAATACATATATATATATATATATATATATATATTTTTTATCTGTTTATGTTATATCTGTAATCCTGAAAAATAAAATACGTATTCACCTACACCTACAGGTCAAAAGTTTACATACACCTTGAAGAATCTGCAAAATGTTAATTATTTTACCAAAATAAGAGGGGTCATACAAATTGCATGTTATTTTTTTTATTTAGTACTGACCTGAATAAGATAGTTCATGTAAAAGATGCTTACATATAGTCCACAGGAGAAAATTATAGTTGAATTTATAAAAATGACCCTGTTCAAAAGTTGATTGATCCACAGCTGTGTTTTTTTTTTGTTTAGTGATAGTTGTTCATGAGTCCCTTGTTTGTTTTCAATAGTTAAACTGCCCGCTGTTCTTCAGAAAAATTATTCAGGTCCCACAAATTCTTTGGTTTTTCAGCATTTTTTTGTATTTGAACTCTTTCCAACAGTGACTGTATGACTTTAAGAGCCATCTTTTCACACTGAGGACAACTGAGGGACTCATATGCAACTATTACAGAAGGTTCAAATGGTTGCTGATGCTTCAGAATTAGACAATGCATTAAAAGACAGGGGGTGAAAACTTTTTGAATTTAAAGATCAGGGTAAATTTAACTTAATTTGTCTTCTGGGAAACATGCAAGTGTCTTCTATAGCTTCTGAAGGGCAGTACTAAATGAAAAAAATATGATATTTAGGCAAAATAAGAAAAATGTACACATTCATTCTGTTCAGCTCTTAATGCATCGTTTTTTTTTTTTTTCCTTCTGGAGCATCAGTGAGTGTTTGAACCTTCTGTAATAGTTGCATATGAGTCACTCAGTTGTCCTCAGTGTGAAAAGATGAATCTCAAAATCATACAGTCATTGTTGGAAAGGGTTCAAATATATATGAAAATGCTAAAAAAACAAAACAAAAAAAAACAAAGAAATTGTTTGACCTGAAGGATTTTTCTGAAGAACAGCAGGCAGTTTAACTGTTCAGGACAAACAAGGGACTCATGAACAGCTATCACTAAACAAACAAACACAGCTGTGGATCATTCCGATAACATTAAGAATCAAGTGTAAACTTTTGAACAGGGTCATTTTTATAAATTCAACTATTATTTTCTCTTGTGGACTATATGTAAATGTATTTTATGTGAAATATCTTATTGAAGTCAGTACTGCATTTTGTATGATCCCTCTTATTTTGGTAAAATAATTAACATTTTGCAGATTCTGCAAGGTGTATGTACATTAGTTGACCTCAAAACACTTTTTAAAAATGCAAGCATTTACTCTGTACTCTTTTTTTTTTTTAGGGAGTTGCCTGCTGACTACAGCTGGTGCAGAGAAGCCACCAGAAAACTGCAGTATTTTAAGAGCAAAGTCATTATGCTAAATGGTAACACATCACATATTGACATCTGCACATAAATTCAATCAGTCAGTGCATCAGTGAAAACTGGATTAGGTTTTCCTAAATCGCAGATAAATCCGCCACTCACTGCAATATGTTTCAGCTGCAGCCTGTTGCTTACTATCTGCTTACTTACTGTACACTGACAGTCTGTTTTAATCTAAACCCAAGAGCCTAGCAAACAAGTGGATTTTCAATAAAGCCCTTTAAAATCTGTAGAGAAAAATCCCATGATCCTCTGTGTTAGCTACACAAATATGCACAGCAATGAAAGGATTCGGTCTGAAACAGATTAATTGCAATGCGTCTCTCATGTAGTGTGTACTGTGTATTGCTGCACTGTGTTTTATTAATATACAGCTCTATCAGACAAGCTTTTTACAATCTCTGAGACAAGCATGTAATGATATACAGTTCATTGGGATCTCGGTTTCTTGAAAACCAACAGGACAAAAAAAGGCACATCATCCGACTATTCAAGGTGCATTTAGGCCACCTTTGTCTTCTGTTTACCTCCTTGTGGTTTACAAAGCACTCCAATTAAAATCCCAGAGATTAGGACAATTGTGATTAATATTTGTTGGTGAGGCCTGCAGTATGAGACACAACAAAAGCAAGGGCTGCTTGGAATTGCCTTGAGCAGAACACCTAATGGTGGCCAATTAAAATAAGAGGATTCAATTTGGCCAAAGCAACAGGAACCTAAAGATAATGCATGTATCTAAAATTGCAGTAGATGCCACACTCTTGATTCGGCTTCTATCATGTTTGTTATGGCATTTTCGCAAATGACCTGCAGCCGATTGCAACAAACCCTTTAATAAACCCTATAGGGGGAAAATAACTTAAAAAAGGTTTTCTTAACTTAATTGAGAAAGTTTTGGTTTTAAAGTAAGACTCCACTGTGAAGACTAAGAAACATTTTTGAGTATATTTTTAATTTAATTGTTAGTTGATGCTTTTACAGAATCTAGGTAAATAACCTACTATAGTTTCACTTTTCAAGCTGCATAAACTAAATTAATGCACACTACAGTTTGGGTCAGTACAGTTTAAAAAAAAAAAAGTTTTAATTATTGTTAGCTAATGCTTTTACAGAATCTAGGTTCATGTTAATCTACTACAGTTTAACTTTTCATGCTGCATAAATTCAAATAAATAAATTATTATAAGCCAGAAAAATTAATGCACACTACAGTTTGGGGTCAGTACAATTAAAAAAATAATAATTAATTATTGTTAATTAATGCTTTTACAGAATCTAGGATAATGTTAATTTCTACATCTACTACAGTTTAACATTTCAAGTTGCATAAATTAAAATTAATAAATAACTATATACCCAAAAACTAACGTACAGTACAGTTTGGGGTCAGTATTATTATTTTTTATATATATTACTAGATTTATTCAGCAAAAACTAAATGCTGAATTAATCAAAGTTAAAGAGATTTATAATGTTTCAAAAGATTTTTTATTTTAAATAAATGCTGTTCTTTTGCAACTTTCTATTCATCAAAGAATCCTTTAAAAATGTTTATCACCGTTTCCATCAAAAAATTAAGCAACATAACTTCAATATTGATAATAATAAGAAATGTTTATTTATCATTAAATTAGCATACACTGTAAAAAAAACAATTTGTTGAGTCAACTCAAAAACAGTTTATTCAACTTGAAATGTTAAGTTGTACTAAGTGACAACTTAGATATTTGAGTTGATTCAACTTAAAATTTTAAGGCAGCTGGGTTACTTACCCAGCTTTTAAGTTTAACAAACACAAATATCTAAGTTGTCACTTAGTACAACTTAACATTTCAAGTTGACCGAACTTATTTGAGGTGACTGAACTTAACATTTTAAGGCAGCAGGGTAACAAATTATTTTAAGCTGACTCAACAAATTGTGTTTTTTGTTTTTTACAGTGTATTACAATGATTTCTAGAGGATCATGTGACATTAAAGACTGGAGTAATGATGCTGAAAATTCAGCTTAGCATCACAGGAATAAATTAGACTTTGAAATATTTTAAAATGGAAAACAATTGTGTTACATTTCAATAATATTTAGCAATTTTTACTACATTTTTGAAGAAATTAATGCATAAGAGACATCTTACAAAAACATGAAAAATGCTTCTCAAACTTTTGAACTGTAACAATAGTATATTTATAAATTCTGGGATTAAACAATTTTAGTTTGTGGTGCATGGTTCCCTAATTTTGACATAATGGAACCCAGCCATAAAGATGGAGTTAAATGAAGCGGTTACAACTTCAAGAAAAGAATGAAAGACCAAAAAGGCTTGAGCTGTGTTACAGAGACGCGTAGCGGAGAGACTGCCAGGTTGGAGGAGTGTGTGTGGGTGAGTGTATGTGTGAGACTGAAGATGTGCACAGGGGAAAGTGAGACAGCACATCACAGCATGGGCTCGATGTGGGAGCAATCCAGTTACTTAAACTGATCAAGATTTAATTAACACAACGCTCGGCAATTACTCTGTAATTAAAGTCATTTGTCCTCTTGTGGAGCTGAGAGTGCCACTGCTGCCATAGAGCTGCAAATTAGAGAGGGGAAGCGAGGAGGGGGATGATGAGGGGCTCAGTGCTGCTGATGTGTTTGTGTATTAGCCCTAGCCCTATAAATTCACTGACGTTCAGAATAACTGCTTGCTTTGGCATTGGACAAGAAGAAATAGATGTAAATTCACAATATGGATTTGCAAGACCAATTTGCCCAACTTTAAACTGATATTTTTGAGACTGAGAACATGCTTGGTCAGTATATTATTAAAAATATCAAGGTCTGTACCTGCATATGAAATATTGGTAATGCTTTAGTTTAGGGACCAGTTCTCACTATTAAATAGTTGCTTATTAGCATGCATATTACTAGCATATTGGTTGTTTATTAGTACTTATAAAGCACATTAATGCCTTATTCTGCATGACCATATTTTAGATCTAATCCTGCACTTAACATCTACCTTACTAATTATTATTAAGCAGCAAATTATGAGTTTATTAAGGCAAAAGTACTTAATAATGAGTTGATAATGAGAATTGGTCACCAAACTAAAGTGTTTATTTGAATGATATTTAATAAATATGCATGAAGGTGAATACGGCTTGTCACACTATTTAATTTTCTGAAAGTAAAGACTGTAGGTATACTACATACTTAAAGTCTTTCCCTGTTTTTTTCTATTTACATTTCAAAGCACTCTTGCAATTCGTAACGTTTTTTTATGTCTTGGTGAATTGGTGACCAATTCATACAATCTTGTTTGTACCTGGACCTTTATTCTTTTGTTTTTCACACATTTCCATACAAATCACATCATACAAATCCATAAGAAATCACCAACTTTTTCTTGTGAGATTTCTATTGTTATTGCCTAAAAGATACAGTTTAACACAAGTTGACCTTATAGTGTAGCATGGTAAGATCTGTGGGGTACGTTGTCACAAGGGGAACTTTTTTTTGTAATTGACTTTAAAAGTTTTTAATATATAATTAATAATAAATCAATATTTAACAACTAAAAGAAAAATGAATGAAAGAATGAAAAAAGTACAAAAGCATTTCTCTACAATATAATAGTTTTTTTTTTTTTTTGTAATGATTGTTTGTTGTCTTTTCAGCCAAATTTGATCTCTGAAGCAATTATGAAACGCAAAATTATTCAGACAAACAAATAAAAATATTATAAATGTATAAATTATTTTATATAATTATTATTTTAATTAAAAACATATTGCCTATGTGACAATTTGACCTGGACCTAAAACATTTTTTGGTCCAAAGTACAACAAAAACAGTAAAATTTTGAAATATTTTTACTGTTTAAAATAACTGTTTTCTATTTGAATACATTTTGAAATGTAATTTATTCCTGTGATTTTTTTTTTTTTTAGGATCATTACTCTAGTCACATTATCCTTCAAAAAAACATTTATTATTATTATGTTGCAAAAAGCTGAGTAGAATTTTTTCAGGTTTCTTTGATAAATAAAAAAGATCAGAAGAACATCATTTATCTGAAATAGAAATATTTTGTAACAGTATAAAAGTCTTTATCATCACTTTTGATTAATTTAAAAATATATATATTCATTTCTATAATTTCTTTAAGAAAATGCTGATCTTTGGATCTTTCTATTCATCAAAGAATCACGATGAATATTGATAAAAAAAATGTTTCTAAAACAGCAAATCAGCATATTAGAAGATTAGAGATTTTATATTAGAGATTATTAGAGATTTCTGAAGGATCATGTGACACTGAAGACTGGTTTAATGATGCTAAAAAATTTAGCTTGATCACAGGAATAAATTACATTTTAAAATATATGCAAATAGAAAGCAGTTATTTTAAATATTATAAATATTTCATAATTATTACTGCTTTTGTTGTATTCTTGGATAAAATAAATGCACGCTTGGTGAGCAGAAGAGATCTTTAAAAAACATTAAAAATCCTACTGTTCAAAAACTTTTGACTGGGAGTGTATATATACATTTTTCTGACTAGTCTAAAAAATGATTTATATGTCTACTTGCAGAAATATGATAAAAACAAACCCCTGAACCCCTAAAATTCATAAATTAGATTTATTGTTAGGTGTTTGTAAACAACATAGATAATAATATCAGATAATAGAGAGAACAAGCATTTCTGCAACTGCATTTTTGACTGACTTATTCAGTTAATGTGACAACAAGTCCCGGTCTCACCTTCAGCGATTTTTTTTCCGATAGGGGCCTAACCTGGAACAGCTCCTATGACAGATGAAGACACTGTTATTGTGTGCAGACCTTTAATCTGACGTCACGTATACTATAAAAGGTTTTTTTTTTTTACAGAGACAGCGGTGCACCGCGACTTTTGCGCCTTCGGGTGCTCGCGAACAATCCATGATGACAACAGACGACAAACTGAGACGCCTCATGCCGTTCCTTCACACCGAGGCAAAGATTACGCGTTAAAAAGCAATTAAAGAGACATTTCAAAAGCGTCAAGCATTCTCAGAGGTGAGGACACTGAATGCGGACCTCTCCCTACCGCACCAAAATCTTCAGACAGTAGCCATGAGCGCAACTCCACTTACAGGCCGTAGATAATTAACGGGACATTTTCAGCGGCAAACAGTGACTAATTGCGCTAGACAGAAATAGCGAGGAATTAATAACATGCATCCAACACTTGCCACGATCCCCTACCGCTTCAATTTGCCGGGAGATTAAAAACGACTGCCAAGTTTACTAAATTAGGAGCGCGGGGGAAACAAACGCGCGTCTTGTTGTGTTCGCGTGCGCGCGCCTGTAGCATTACTATCTCTTATTTACAGGCGATGATCTGCATATCATCTCTCGGGGTCTCACGCTGGGGGAAAGAGGTAAATATCAAGCACACCAGCTCCGCCGAATGTAGGTGTCCTCTTGATAATTTGGCGTCCAGCCTCCAGCCACCTGTGGCACATATTGCCTTGCCAGTTCACCGGGTCGGTGGACAGGGAAAACGGAGAGACGAATCACGGTTAGACCTGTTTCCCTCTGCAGGAGTAACAGAGTTTAGCAGTCAACACCTTCCTTAGCCTCCACTAGCCCTTAAAAACCCCTGAAGCAATGCTATTGACATCCGTCATCATTTGGAAGCTAATGGGATCAAACGAGCTTCCTCCTGCATACAGTGACATTCTGAATTAATACATGGAAAACTAGGATTTTCCGTTTATCCAGCAGGATCATATTTGATTCTGAGAGGATTCTTGTTTTATCCCATTTAGGATTGGTTCCAAATTATGATAGAAATTCCATTAGCATTCCCTCAGGATATTTTGCTGCTCCACAAAAGACCTCATGCGGTCAGGACTGATCACGTGTATCCAAAAGGACACCATCAATGAGTGTCCACGATAAACAAAAGGAAAACAAATCTTTGAAAACATGTGCTGTGTACTCTTTTATTAATCGTTTTGATTTTAACAAGCTTTTATATGGTTTTCAAATGTCATGTGGTGCAACCAGCAAATAAAAAGTAAAAAATATTTGGTCCCACTTTATTTTAGGTGGCCTTATGTACACTTAAAAGAATCGTGCGATACAATACACTTATTGTGTACATAGGCCTACATTGTTTTTACATTATACTTATCTGTAATGAATTTCTGTAATTCTGTTATTACATTACACTTAAACCTATCCATAGTACCAAACTTGTCCCTAATCTTACCCGTATCCCACCTCAGTAGCAGCATAATTGTTTTGCAATAAAATATTAACATACTAAATGCATTGTGCTTATTTTTTTATGTAGTTAAGGCCACCTAATATAAAGTGGGACTAAATATTTTTTTTTACTTTTTATTTGCTGGTTACACCACATGACATTTGAAAACATAGAAGTTATTAATACACAGGAGTTCACACATCTCAATCGTTTTCAAAAAGGGTTTTAAATACATATTTTAAAGGTAATTTTTATAATGAATTAATATATAATGTTTTTAAAGTGTTGCACCACATGACATTTTATAACCTTAACAATTCTGACCTTATCATAAAAAGATAATATTGACTGATATTTCTGAGACATACTGACTTTGCAGGGTCTTCTCTATGATATAATTTCCTCTTTTTTTCCTGAATATTGGTTGGACCACATGACTGGTCATACCACACAAAAGATTAGAAGACTACTGTAAGTTATAATATATTATAACGTTTTTTATATTATATTAAGTTTATATTATTAAAATAAGTTTTTTCTTTTCAAGATTTCATTCCTTTATCAGGACAGTTGTAGAAGAGGTGCATTCAAGTCACTGTATGAAATGCACCTTATTTTTCCAGTAAGAACAGGTGCCATTTGTAAATTTAATGTGTCTGGCTGCAGGTCTCATCAACTTCCAGCTATTTTTTTCCAGCTCCTTTTGCTGCTTGATATTGCAAATTGGTGTTTCTTACCATAATGTATTATCTTAATTATGAACACACTGGTTTGTAGTGCAAATAGTTTACTGCATTTCGTTATTTTTCTCATTTCCCTACAGCTGCTAATAAACCGGAAGTCTCACACATTACCAGAAAACAGCTTACTTACGTATTGAAAAATAAGGTGCTGAGACAGGACAAAAAAAGAGCTTCATATTCTCTCTAAATCTCTCAAAATGATAAAGATGCATTAATCTAACATTACAACATTTATGTTACATACAGTATACATATAATAACAACAGAAATGAACAAACTATAACAAAATCGCTGCACTGCACAGCAATTATCATCAGTTTTCATATGAAGTGCATTGTATATCATGTTTGTTCTGAAAGATTGATAAAGAAAGCTAATATTGTCTGAAAATCACCTTTCTAAAGGACTCAGCACTCCATATTTTGGTTTGATGTCACAATCTTGACATTGCTGATCGGGGCGACATGTCTTGATTTTCTGCGGCTTTGATCCTTCAACAGTTGACTGTCTGAGCTGGCAGGCATCCTGAAGGAGACAGCTAGCAGGCAGCAAATAAAAAGCCATTCTCTCTTTCTCTCTCTGAGAACGATCGTGCAATATGCCCTTGCAAAGCCTTCCATATCACGCAGTTTTGGGTGGATGCACAGAGAAACTATTACTGAACTGCATTTCAGAATCACTGCAAAGACAGGAAAGGTAACAGCTGTAATTAAAAGGCTTAATCTTATTTTCATAATTCAAATAATGACAAGAGAATACAGTTGCACATATTTACGCCGTTTGTGACAGGCATCCTCGTCGTGAGGTGGCCTTTTCAGGCATATAATATTACATCACACTTGAGAATTTAGCACGTTGCAAAATAACGTTCCACAGGAACCACAAAAGACGAGCCGTAAGCTTCATCACAAATGCAGACGTTATGTCATTTTTTAATAAACCCTCTTAAATGGGGGCAAGCCAAGCAGAGATTTCCCAACGAGCTTTCTGTCACCTTTACTACGATGACTGTCATTTGGAAAGGCAGCGTAGAGTGGGACCGAGACACATCCCATCTCCCCAGCATCTACAGGAGGAAATGTTAATTAGCAGTCATGGCATCCCACTGATCTTCCCTTTCAAAGCAGCTAAATGGCATGCTCAAAATCTAAATCCTTTTATATGCCCTTATTTGCACAGAGAGCGCGTATGAAAGGGACGAATATGTCATCACTGTTTGATGGATAATGCGGTTGCCATTATTCGAAGCCCTTTCACTAGGTGATTTTAGTGTCGTTTTTCAGACTCACAGTGAGTTTTAAACAGGAAACGTGCACAACTGCAGACACGCCATTGCATAAATGCTTTAAAAAATAATAGCTATAAATTATATTCATATAGTGTAAAAAAGTTTAGTTAGAATGGTTTAATGTTTTAATGTTACATTTATTTTATGCATTTCAAATTGGTACTTAACTTATTTTTAGTTTAGTATGTTAAAAATAGTTTTAGGTTATTAAGGTTAAGGTTATTATAATCAGAATAGCATAACTTCTTGAAAGTTGCACAGCTCTGTTCATAAATTAAATGTATTATTGGCAAAATAGGCAATAGATTTGCAAATAAAATGTGAAAAATGCACTGATCATGTTTCTGCAGTATGTTTAACTCATAAATATGATCGGTGTCATTGTGGAATATCTCAAGTTCAGAAACTATGATAACAGCACCCTCTTGCGGTGGTGAATAATTACTACATACACTAGAAAAAAATTGAATGAGTGACGTGGACGATGTTAGCATTTCTACTCATCTTTATTCATTATTCATTTTTACATCATCTTTACCGAATTTTTATTTTCATCTCTTACAACATCTGATCTCTAGTGATGATCTTTGATTTTAGCCAATCTTTCACAAGCGTTATCTTGAAAAAAAACTTCATAATTTTACTGAGAACTAAATTTTGAACTTTCATCTTAATAATGGGATTGATGATGTAATGCGAGAGCAACTGAAAAATGAGGAGCAGGAGAAAGCACACAGACAATCTTTACAGGCCTGAAATCAATTGTGATGGATTTAACATACATTAGCAAGTACTCCATTAAACTTTGATGTACAGACAGTGTTAGCTACACAGTGCTACTTCTAAATATTTGAACAATCGAAAAATAGGTGTCTGGTGTGACCACCGAGTTCATTCAGAAATGAGAATTGCCAACATTCATTTACTCACCTTCATGTTGTTTTCACTGCAACAAAAAAGGAAATAGTTTGATTATTCATGCTTGAACAATAAAAAACGATTCTGCTTTCAATAGACATTAAGAGAAAATGTACAGTGGAGATCAAAACAATCTATCCACCTTTTTCTTTATAAGGCTTTATAATGGCCATGAGCCTGTGTGTGAGACTACTGATTTATTGGCCAATAATAGGGAAATAACAATTAGAATAACAACATGCAGTAAACGATGAAACTGTTTGTACTACAAACCAGAGATAATACAAAACTAGATGAGTAAAGTTTGAGAACAAACTTTGAGCTGGCTTGAGAAAGCCTAGCCTGAAGGTTTGAAGCAGTTGTAAAAGTATGATGTTGTTATCATGACTTAACGTGTTACATGTTTTAGCATGATTAGCTTGTTGCTTGCATTTTTACACACTGTAACAATGTTGTTAGCATTATTAGCAAGTTAATAGCATGTTGTTAACATAATTAACAAGATACTAGAGTGTTTATAGCCTGATTACCATGTTGTTAACGTTTCTAGCTTGATTAACATGTTACTAGCATGTTTCTAACGTGATTAGCATGTCGAATAGCCTGTTACTAACATGTTACTAGCATGATTAACAAGTTACCAGCATGTTGCTAGCATGATTAACAAGTTACTAGCATGTTTCTAACATGATTAGCATATTACTAACATGTTGTAAACATGATCAAGTTGCTATCATGTTTCTAGCATTATTGACATGTTACTAGCATTTTGTTAACATGTTTCTAACATGATTAGCATGTCGTTAACATGTTTCTAACATAATTAGCATATTACTAACATGTTGTTAGCATGATTAGCATGTCGTTAACATGTTTCTAGCATGATTAACACGTTACTAACATTTTGCTATCATTTTTATAACATGATTAGCATGTTGCTAACATGTTTCTAGCATGATTAGCAAGTAACTAGCATGTTGCTAGCATGATTAGCAAGTAACTAGCATGCTGTTAACATGATTAGCAAGTCACTAGCATCTTAACATGATTAGCCTGTTACTAACATGTAGCATGATTAACAAGTTACTAGCATGCTGCTAACATGATTATCAAGTTGTTATTATGTTTCTAGCATGATTAACATGTTATTAGCATGTTGTTAACATGATTAGCAAGTTACTAGCATGTTGCTAGCATGATTAGCATGTTAATAGCATGCAGCATGATTAGCAAGTTACTAACATGTTGCTAGCTTGATTAGCATGTTCAAACCAACCAGTTGGTTCAGTAAAGAACAGCTAAAACCATCCTAGGCTGGTTGTCTAGTTTTTTAGCAGGTCTCCCAGCTTAGCAAGCAAAGACCAGCCAAAAAATGTTCAAAACCACTTTAAAACCAGCCTGGGAGACCAGCCAAAGCAGCCATTCAACTTAGGCTGGTTTTAGCTGTTTTTTAGGTCAGGAGTTTATAGCTTTCCTATAGCAATAAACAGCTCAGATGCACCATAGGTCTCTGTGTAAAAGTGTTCACCCACTCAGTGAAAGTCTATAGGATTTCAGGTGGGTTTGCTAATCTGGTTTTTAAAAACCGTAAGCCGGATCAGTTAGAAAAGATATAGCAATTAACTTCAGTCCATTCTGAAGGTCTGACCTGAGTTTGGTGGCTGTAGCTTTAAAGCTCTAGTAGGAGATCCTGACTAAGTACAGCTCAGAAGAAGCAGCAGCAGCTCATATAGCAGAGACATTGGCTTTCTCAAGCCAACACACCAACTTGCAATATCAAGCAGCAAAACATTTCGTATAGCTAAAAATAGCTGGACGTGGATGAGACTGGAAGCCAAACACATAAAATTTACAAATGCCTGCGCCCACTCTTACAGCAAGAAACAGGTGGATAAATACTTGATTTTTTCTAAAATATTGTTAATCTTCATCACTCACTGTTCTACTAATGTTTGACAAATAAGCAAGGTATTACAAAAAAATCTTCATTTTGTGGAAAACTCAAAATTAGAGAACAGTAACCACTGTAGCACAAAAGATGATTACAACTATAATTTTGGAGAGTTACAGCTGTCAGAAGTGTAAAGGCCCTTGCTTTGAATGACTTCAGCACATCTGTGGCCACAGGACATCTCTAGTTACTCACACTAGTGGTGTGATCTTGGTCCACTTGTCTTCCACAGTTTGGTAACAGTTTCTTAGCCATAACTTTGTCGGCAAGGATTTTTAATAGACTTTAAATCATTAAATCATTACAAATATTTAAATGTTCCTTAGCTTTAGGAACTGCTTTACCTGTTTTGCAGCGTGACAGCGGCATTATCTTGCATGAAAATTGCAGGTTGATTGGGAGATGCTTGCAGGGAAGGAACTGCATGCAGCTGAAGGAGCTTCTGATAATCATTTGCATTCATCCTGCCATGTAGCTGTATAACGCCTGCTGCAGAAAATATCCCAAACAGAAACCATAGCACTTCCTTCTCCACCTTTCACCGACTTCTTTACGCACTTGGGCTTCAGTCTTTCCCAAGTTTAATGCCAAACAAAATGTTTCCCATCAGACCCAAATAAATTCAACTTGCTCCCATCACTTAAGTGAACTTTGGACCAGTTTTCCTCTCTCCACATAACATGCTCTTCAGCAAAGACAAGCTTAGCCTTTTAATTCTTTCTGCTGATGAGAGGTTTGGTCACTGCAGAGTGTGCTCTCAGTCCGACTTCTCTTAAAGGGGTCATCGGATGCTAAGTTTACATGTTGTTTGAACATTAATGTGTGTTGGCAGTCTATGTACAAATCTCCCCTATAATGATAAAAATCCATGCAGTGGTTTTTAATTGATCTGTAAAAATAATATCCCCTTTTTCAAATCGAGCTGTTCTCAGATGCCTGTCGGTGTGGCGTCACACCAACAGAGGACACTCCCACGATAGTTGATTGACATGAGCGTCTTACCTCAGATCAGCTGTAACAGTCCAACCTCCATGTTTTGATGCCGGAGCAGGGATGTAAGTTAGACAAGAATATCTCAGATTGAGCGATTGAGGTGTTGTGTTGTTGGATGTAATAATGAACATAGTGGTCGTCATTTACTCCCGACATCTGAGCTGCTGAAGATGCAGTAGATTACGTTTGTTTGTGAAGGGAATGCACCTCCCGATCTACATATATCCATCTATGTTCGTGCGAATCATTCATGATCCAGCTTCACTTACAGCAGAAGTGAGTATAAGGGTTTTTTTTTTTTTAATGAATCTTTGCAATCACCTTTCCTAATAATGTGCTAGTTAGCAAGTTTAGCGACCAAACACGGCTAAATGCGGCTAAAGTAAACAAGCTCGTCACTCCACAGCCAGTAGAGAGGGGCAGGGTGAGCAGAGCTCATTTGCATTTAAAGCAACCTCGACCAGAATGGGATGATTTTTGCAGAGCTGATTTTGACAAGGTAAAAAGGGTGTTGTTTTACATAACCATTGAGAATTTTTAACCAAAGTATATTATAGACTTTTCATTAAGACCCTAAAGAATCATATCAACTTGTGGAAAATGGGTATCCGATGTGCCCTTTAATACATGCCAAGACAGATCCTTACCCTGTTCAGCACTGAACTGGCCAGCACTTCCAGCTGCAGTGCTGAACCGATTCCCTATTCCCTATATACACCAACTTCTCTTGCAATGGCTTAAAGCAGGGGGGCCCAACCCTAATCAAACACACCTGTCTGTAATTATCAAGTGCTCCTTGAGATCCTAATTAGCTGGTTCAGGTTTGTTTGGTCAGGGTTGGAGCTGAACTCCACACGAAGGTCGATCTCCAGGACCAGGGTTGAGCACCCCTGGGTTAAAGGTCATTGCTTTTGGCCTTCAACTGGACAACCTCCTGTCCCAGGATTTCAGAGCAGCCTTCTTGCAATCTCAGTATAAATTGGACAAATGCTGCCAGTTAAATAGGGTTTGTCATAAGGAAATTAGCACCAGGTGCCAGATTAACACCAACAACTTGGAGGTATCTGTAAGTGTTCTCCATTTTTTTCTTTTTCAAAAGAGTTCATTTTCAAATACCTAATTTTTGTATACAGAGCACAATTTATTATGGAATATGCTTAAACTGCCCTTCTACTCCTATTAGCACAACTTCAAATAGGACTAAACACTGACATTGAAATTTAGAAAAAAAAAAAAGTAGGTTCTCTTATGTTGACCTCCACTGTAAACACATAACTCAGAAGTAATTACATATTTTCTATTAAGAAGTAGGGATGTGATGAGATCTCGAGATCCAGTCGGATCTCGCGAGATCTCGTGACGATATCGTCGGAAAAAAACATTTTGCAGTGTTTCCATTAGAGCTGCACGATTAATCCTTAAAATATCGAGATCTCGATTCAGATATCAACGCGATCTAATTCTTGAATGACAACGATTTAGCTATGTCTGTTAGGACTGTTTCACATCGCCAGTGTCAGTGGAGCGTGAGAAGCACGTTTTGTCGCTGCCCATGTTAATGAATCAGAGGGTCCGGATAAATGTGAACGCAGAAAGAGCAACACAAACAGTCTTTTCAATCACATCATAATGATTATTTCTGTGTTAAAGACATTTAAATAATAGAAGTACTGGGAAGTTTATAGTTTAGGTATAAACACTTACTGTCTACAGTAGCGATCAAAACGAAACTTGTATGTATAGTAACGCTTATCCTCTTCCGCCAAGAGGTGGCGACAACTGCCCGTTTAAAAAAAGTAATTGAATCATTCATTCAGGAGATTTCAATAGTGAAACAAGTCTTATGAAGTGAGACACTGACTCCTTTATTGAATTTTTCAATGAATTTTTTTTTTTTTTTTTTGAATGTATGTTATTAAAAGACTTAAGCAATGAACAGTTTGTCAGAAACACTAGTAAATTATGTTATTTTGTTTAGTTTTCCAATCTTTTTTTCTCCAGAATCATGAGAGAATCATGGTCTCCAATTTATTAAATATAACTGGGATTCTCAGTTTATCCATAATCGTGTAGCTCGTTTAAATGTTTATTACGGCATATAATTCATTAAAATTGAAGCTTAATTTCATAAAGTTAAAAATGCACCTACATTTGTTTGCACTGTCTTTGTCAGTTAAATAAAAGACTATTTTCCCTATATATTTCATCACTGAGGATTTCCTAAGAAAAGTTTAAAAATCTCATCTTGTCTCATGGGATAAGTGTCTTGTCACACCCCTATTAAGAAGCATTGTATTATGCAGCATCCAATACATAAATGTCTAGAGAACATAACATTGTTTTAAGTGAAAGAGTGAAACCTTTATTTACACACATTTTTTCCAAGCATTCCATGAAGCACAAAATATGATAACAGAATTGTTATTTGTGGCATGGGCTTTTTTTTTTTTTTTTTTTTAATTCAAGTCCTTATTGACATTTTATGTCTGCATATGAAAACCAAAAAAAAAAAAAAAAAAATCTTGATGACTATAGCTAGTAGTTTCAGTGTATGTATTGCATTATTTCAGTGTTGTTTCTTTCATGTGGATCTTTCACAGATGTTAAACTAGCTCTTTTAACACCGTTAAAAGATTAAAACACTAAAGCACTGTAGTGTGATGTTTATTGTGCCTAATTTTGCACAAACAAAATTTACAATTGTTTACACATGTATTGTGCTCCCTGGAATTCAACAGGACAAAATACAAAAAAGCTTTTTCACAAAATCCTTTTTGGCATTGGGGGGAAAAAAGTTTTGAAAAGTTTTGGCCTTATTTTAGGTAACGTCATATGGAAGAGCCTCACATCAGCATCATTAATGAACAGTAGCTTTGCTTAAGTAATACATACTCTCTATCCAGAATTCATTTTGCTTTTTGATATGTTATGTTTCAAGAAAACACAGTATCTTCTACAGAAACTCTCTCTAAATGTATAATCACACAAGGTGTTTACACCACAAGAAAGAAAACAAAAAAGAGAGACAACAGAACATTTCATTAAATCATTTACAAATGAAATCCAACGTGACAGTTTACAGTGTTCCTTTAACGTTTCATATTGGGTCGTGGAGTGCGGGAGGAACGTTGGGTTATTTTGCAAACACAAGCGTAACCATAAGATGGATCAAAAGCTTGAGCATCAACAAAAGAAATATGACAACCGACTGTTCACAGGTTAAGCATCCAGACACAGCATGCACTTATAAATGAGTGATGACCGGATGTTGCTGTTCGGGCTGATACATTCATACAGACACCTACCACACACTAAAGTACATATTTGAATAAATATATTAGTATCTGTTTTAAAACAAACTGTACATGGGCTATGGTGTAGTAAAATACTTCTCAGTGAGTAAAAAGGCTCTGTAAAATGCAAGCGTTTTAAAAAAAAATAAAAATACCCCTTCAGTATGCCTAAAATATCTTCACATGCCATAAAAACATTTTTAGGCATAAGAAACCATCTCTGTATAAATTTATTAGGAAAATAGTGGAATAAAAGTAATCTCATAAGCTTATAAAACAGTTGAAATAGGAAGAATTTTGACCAATAAGAAAAACTCCTTTACGCCATGAACCTCCACCATTGTTTGTTCTCCACGTTTAGGAAAAGTTTAGATGCCGACTGCAGAAACAGCCACAATTTTCTTACTACTTTGATTTCATACCAATATCAATAGGTGGAAAAATAAACAAGTGGAAATTTTTGGGACAGTTTTCAAGAAATGGTAAAAATAACACCAGGAACTATTTTAGCTACTAACTCCGTGTCCCATTTCAGAAATATTTGGCAACATCCTTTGTTAATCTTGTTACCGGTTACCCCGGTATGAATAAAAATACCTTTACATCAAAGCTTAAAATCCTTAACCTTTGAGACTGAAAGGGAGAAAAAAAAAAGGCACGTTAGTTTTAAATACTTGAGATCACTGAAGTAGGTGAACAGAGGACTAGGCTAAAATGAAGGGAAAAAAAACAAAAAAACAAAAAAAACAAAAACAAAACACACTGTAATTCCATAATGCACGATCCATTTGAAAACAAAGCCGATTAGTATTCCTGCAAGATCCTTCAGGAGTGTAACGTTGGTAGTTCTTCATTTAAGGAATCACAATTTTTTAATCTTTGGAAACGACCATTTTTGTATTACAGTTCCAAAATCACTGCTCCAACGAGTGAATCCTTGTAGAAGCCCTCAGTGGAGTTTGGGATCCTGACCTTTGGAAGTTCCCACACATGAACTACTTAAAATAATGGATGTTCAGTCCTAGTCCTGGTCTTCCGACCATCCTGCACGGTTTAGTTCCGACTCGACACTCTAGAACCACATAATTAAGTTCTTTGGAAAGTACCGGAAGGATTATTAAAGCAACAAAACTCCACAGGAAGGCTGATCACCAAGAAAGAACCAAACGAAGCACCTCGGGTCTAAAGCCAGAAATGTATCATCTCCTGAGTGATGTGGTAATGCTGGTGTGAATTGACATCTTGTAGGCCGGTAGATAAATTCAACTACGGAAATCGTGACGGACACCTGTTGTTCGCCAACTATCACCATGAGCAAGAACCTGCTCTCCAGCATAAGAATTTCAAGGGCAGTTTCACAGCTTGCGGTATGAATCGGTCCTCAGTCACACCTTCTACGAATTGTCCTTCAGCATACTGGATTCCGCTTCAATTACGCACCAATCCACCTCCTCTACAGCTCAGTCTACAGGCCCTTGAAAGATAAGCTTCGCCCACTTTTGCGCCAAATTGAGCTGGGTAGCGCAGAAGGGGCATGCGGCGTGGAAAGCGTGGGTACCGTGCGGTAACGGAATCTCCGCCCAATAGCGGGCTGACTTTTCAGAGCACACGTGGCCGCAAGGTACAAAGGCGTACGTTGGTGCGCCAGTGTCTACGTAAAAGGCTGGTTCGCATCCGAGCCAGAGAGGGACATACGGGCCCACGGCTCTACACATGGGACACTCTCTTTGAGCATTGGGGTCTCGTTCAGAACGGTGGCCCCAGTCGTGGTAGCCGTGAACGTGGCCACAGGCAAGGTAGACCCAGGGTTGCTTGTCCTCCTGGGTGGGGACGCTGGTCAGGGCACGGCTGCAGCGTTGCATGCTGGGGAAGGCTAGGGTGTTCAGGCCTACAGGGCATTGAGGTCGAGCTGCGTTGAGCTCCTGCCGCAAGGCCTCCAGGTGTTTCTGAGTCGGGGTGTGGAAAAGGCCGTCGGCTGTGCGCCAGAGTAGTGTGGCTCCACAAAGGTCAACCAGAGAGCCATCTTGGAGTACGTTACTCTCGCTCTCCACCTGAGCAGAAGACAAACATCTGAGCATTGCATTCATTGCAGGTGTTGCATACATCCTTTTTTCAAAACATATGTCCTATGCGAGGAAACCAGAGCCTATCTGAGTATCTCAGGCTTTTGGCGAGGAACCACCTTGCACCAGGTGGCCAACCCTAATCAAGCACATCTGCCTGATCTTGAAGACAATGATTAGCTTGTTCAGGTGTGTTTGATTAAGGTTGGAGATAAACTCTTAAGGACAGTAGTCCTCCAGGACCAAAGCTGCCCAAGCCCTGATTTGGACAAATGGCAAGTCCATCATAGGGCTCACACTTGTTCAAACCTGCACTCACACCTACAGACAATTTGTGGTGTCCAATTCATCTGTCCTGCTTGTCTTTGAATTGTGAAGGAAACTAGAGGACCAAGTGAAAATCCAAGCCAAGCCAGGGAGAAAAAGCAAGCTTTACAAAGAAAGGCTTTCTGGCTTATCCGCGAGTCAAATTAGGGATTATAAGTGTTCATTAAATATAATGACTTTTCTGTAAAGTCTAACTGGTTAACTGCTCCTATTACAGGCCTGATAAACAACAAAGCCTTGTTCCCATGACCTTTAAACCCAGTGTGCCTCAAAACAACAATAACAGATCCTTTTTACACAGCTTATAAATTAGCATTTGGGTTGTGATACTCTCTGCCTTAATTGTTGGGATCATGTAGGTTAGGGATGTCTAAACTTGGTCCTGGAGGGCCACTGTCCTGCAGAGTTTAACTCCAACTTGCCTCAACACACCTGCCTGGAAGTGTCTAGCAAAGCCAATGGAAGGCAAGCCTGCAACCTTTAGCCAAAAAAAGTGTAATGGCTAAAGCTAACGCTTCCAGTTTGGGAAAGGAGATCAGAGGCAGTTTTCTTTAAATATATGTCTGTGGAGGAGAGGCTTCACTACGCTGAAACAGCTTTTTGTTTTTTTTTGTTTGTTTTTTTGAGGAAACGGCTTATTTAATGAATCAACCACCTATTGGCTAATTTTTTAACATGTTTTACACTAAACCATTTTTAGAGTTTACACTGAAAAAAATAATATATATATATATATATATATATATATATATATCTCCATTTTATATGACAATTACTTTACATATAAAATGGATGGATTCAGCTTACGACACTTCCCATTCATTCCTATGGTATCCATCAACAGAATGTCGCAAAACTCAGTGACATCAAGGTTGTAATATGATTGGTTATGAAGGCACACGTGATTCAAGGTTAACAGTTACGCTTTCTCCAATAGTAATTAATACAGAGCCTCTCATCTCCCAATAGTAAGACAATCTCTGGTGTCTACACTAGTCAACATTTGAAGTGGATCAAAACCTTTCAACAAAGTTGTCCTAAAACCAAAACAATACTTGTTCTTGTCTTAGGACAACTTTTTTGATCCACTTCAAATGTTGACTACTGTAGTATGCCCATTAAGACCCTAATTAACTGGTTCAGGTGTGTTTAACTGGGGTTGGAGCTAAACTCTGCAGGGCCCCAGGTCTCCAGGACCAAGTCTGACATCCCTGATGTAGCCAACAGCATTTGAATAACCAGTCACTAACAAATTACACTGTTAGGGTTTACAACAATCATAACTGTAGACTGATATAGTGTAGATAAAAGCAGCTGTGCAGGTCACTGTTTGGGTGTTCTTTATGCAGCAATGTAAAATGAAAGTAGTTTTACTTTGACACCGTCACCTCACAGTAAGATCATCCCCGGTTTGAGTCCGGCCTGACCCAGGAGGCTGTTTGCTTTTTATACCAGAAACGTTGGAGTCCTGAAGCCAGAGCCTATTAGTGTTGCATAATATACCGGTAAAAAATAAAAATAAAATAATCGGGATACCCTGCTTTTAAAAACGGTATGATTCCGCATTTTACTAGTACCGGTACTTTAAGAATGTGTTTTAATAAGAGCCTTATTTCTATGTGTGTGTTAGTGAATGGCGCAGACGCGCCGTTTTGTTTACTACACGCATACACGTGATGCTCGCGGTGTTTTCAGCCTCTGACGCCTCAATATACGAGTACATGAACATGTTAACATCTCTAGAACTGCTCTGAGAGTCACTTCATGTGCATTTTACCGTTTCTTTTGTGGAAAACTAACGTCATATAATGAAGATCCTAAAGGTCTTCACAGCAACCCATCAAAAAAAGTTTGGTTTAATTTGGCAGCTAGAAATATATTAATATATTACCTAATGTAAAGATAGTATTACTACTAATAATAAAAATATTATTAAAACAATGTTTTTGTAAATACACAACAGTATTTCCGAAAAATAAATAAATAGCATTTACTAAGTTAATTCTTTAATTAACCTTTATAAATTCATTAGACATGCTTTTGATTATTAAAATGTAATGAAACGATTAAAATAGAATAAAGATTAGAGAAATTAGAGAAAAATAATAAAATGCATTTCATAGGGCCTTAAAAACATGTTATTTCTGTATAAGTGTTAATAAATTGCTGTTAAATGCAAGTTTCATGATTTCAATTAATTAGACATGCTTTTTGCTAAATTAAAATGGTATCGGTTCATTAGTTGTATCGTGATATTTTAGTCAGGTATTGTATTGAAGTAAAAATGTTGGTATCGCGACAACACTAGAGCCTATTATCAGCCAGTTCTTAACCAGGGAAACTGGATCCTTTATGAAACAGCTGCATGTTTCAACAAACTTGAAGTGAACGGTGACAGTGCTACTACATGTTGTTCACCTGACTATAACCAGTGTAAATACAAACATTGCACGTTACTGTGTTTTTGCTGGCAATGCATCACTTATTTTTTGCTTTTCACAATACTGGGAGTGGTTCTAGCCTGTCGGCAGCTGTAATATAAACTTCCAGTAATCTCTTCTGTTTTCGCTGGAAAGATATTGAAACTGAAATGGCCGATTAACTTATTCGCTCACACCCACACTGTGTCCCTCTCTTGAGCAGTTTTATACACTTAAGACATACAGAGCAATTTAGTGCAACGTCGTTTAATTTCTCAAGCCCGCCATAGACAGTGTCAGCACTTCTTCACCTCTGCTCTGTTGAAATGAATCTTCCCAGCCCTCTTTCATGCAGAAAAAAAAATAAAAATAAATAAATAAATAAATAAATAAATAATAATAATAATAATAATAATAATAATAATAATACACAGTATGACTTGAGAACTGGGACTAGTCCACTATTTGTGATTGCTGTGTCTGTGTGGGTTTCATCAGGGTCCTCCAGTTTCCCGCACAATCCTCAAAACATGCATAATTGAACAGGAGACACTAAATTGTCCATAGCTCCCCACAATCTACAGAAGACAAGCAGTTTCATGGATGGATGATTTAATTTTTTTATTTTTTTATTTTTTTTTTTATTTCTGATACCGTGAACTTTAGTGTAATTGAGAAACCTCATGGATATTTGTATGTATTATTGTATTGTATTATTTGTACATAATTATGTAAATATTTACTTTTAGCAGTGTGTTCATTAGAAAAACAGTTGTGGTACTGAAACTGGCGGTATGGAAACAATGAATGCAGAACCACATTTGTCCTCCAGGAGGAGCTACAAGTTCAAATACTCAAAGACTCAAACATATGGCTTGTATAGCACAGCTCTAAATAACCAACCCTAACTGCTTTGGTTCTTAAAAAAAAAAAAAAAACAAAAATTTTGGGAAACATTACATATACATATATACACATATACACACACACACACACACACACTATATACAAGTAATATAATGTTTCCCAAAAAGTTTCCTAAAAAAACAAATTACCCCATGATTTATTTACCCTCAAGCCATCCTAGGTGTATACGACTTTCTTCTTTTAGTTGAATACAATCCAAGTTATATTTTACCAAAATTATATATATATATATATATATATATATATATATATATATATATATATATATATATATATATATATATATATATATATATATATATATATATAAATTTTTTAAAAAAAAGCCATTATAAAGCTTGGAAGAGCCAGGACGGTTATTAGGGGGGTTGAGATACTGAAGCCCACAAAAGTAGTGCAGAAGCTTATAGGCTTATAAATATGGATAATTTTTCTTACACATTGTTATTTCACTTTAGAAGGCCTTTATTAACCCCTGGAGCTGTGAGGAGCACTTTTTATGATAGATGGATGCACTTTTTTTTGGTCTTCATAAGTCTCATCCATTCACTGCCATTATCAAGCTTGGAAGAGCCAGGACATTTAATATAACTCATTATTCACCTGAAAGAAAGTCATACATCTAGTCATACATCTTTTTTTATGCACTATTCTTTTAAGGTCCATCCTTACTCCTTGACCCTGGTCTGGACCCCTAATTCTGATCTGCATTTCAGATAATCAAGTCTAAATGGATTCTGCAACTGCTTAAATGTGAACTAAAGTGAGCAGATGCAGCTGAAATACTAACCAGTTTGCCTCGCATTTGCGCAGACCGTGTTTCTCTCAGTGTGTAAACATCTCCACACACTGATATCTCCCTCCACACTCCAGGCTTGGACTCCTCTGTGAACCCGCCCCGCGGGTGCATGACTAGCACACCATTGGTCGTCAGCCCGTCCATGTGACCATCCGGATTCTTCCATTTGGCTGCTTTCTCCTACAGAGAGACTTAATTAGTATACATAAACAAAAATGAGTGCGCTGCACTCTCTTTTTAGATACACACGGGTGACTCATTCCAGTTAGCAGGACACACCTATATTTACCAGGTAAGTTTAGATCAGTTCCACTAGATCAGCAGAAGTGGATACTTCCCCAGCAGCACATACACAAGTACATATATAAATAAAAGTTTCTTGCAACTCTGATGAGAAATGCATCCCACAGACAATTCCATTTCAAGGCCAGGCAAGAAAACACACTTACTCCGAGAAATATATTCTTGGAAGAATCAAAGCCTGCAGCGTAGATACGTGCGGTGTAGGGCGGGTTACGTTCACACACCACCCGGCAGGCAAAGCGGGAGATGGTGCTTTGAGTGATGGGTGTGTCCTCACTCTCCCCTCCACCTGACACAGTGTCAGTCACCACAAAGTCAATTGGGCCCTCCGTTGATCGACCGATCTAACATGCAAAAATAAATAAATAAAATCAAGTTATATACTCATTTGCAGCAGCCATCTGATAAGTTGTATTCCAGATCATGACAATATTCTGAAGCACACAATGCAAATGTTTCGTATAGTTTTGAGCCGACTGACAAATACTGTCCCTACACTATTTTGTCTCTATAGTAAACAGGAAGAAAAACAGTCACGCATGTGCCCGGACTTGTTTGAAGAGCCTATTTTAGTTTTAAAAGTGGGGTGGAAATTCCCAAGAATAGAGAGGTGCTCACTGCACTAAATCCTGTTTATAAATACATGTACTGAAATAAAGATGCAGCAGTGTCCACTTTATTTCCTTTTTATAGATAGTGTTTCTGTTTTGTCCCCGTGGCTTGTTGCTGGTTCCCGTTTTTGCTTTTCTTCCCATTTGCTACAATTCAACTCTTTCCCTCATGAGCAGACCAGAACCAGTATAACATATACACAACACTGCATCTGAGCATGTGACTGGGGGAGCTATTAAACTGTGTCCCATATCACAGATCTTGATTAGCTGTGGTGGAGTTTAGACCTCAGAGTATATCGCACATAAAAGTTGTAGAGGAAGAAATGTGCCTGTGTGCAGTCAACAGGCAAAAACTGAATTTATGCTCAAAGTAAAGTTTTGCAGAACAGTACCTGGAACATGTCTGTGTCTTTGTCATGGCTGTACTCCACCACCACCGTCTGGTTTCTGGACAGCGTGTAGGAGATGCTGTGCTGGCCCTTACAGTTCACCGCCTGTCACAACACAACAAAAGCATCTGTCAGAGAGGGTTTCCTGCTACAGGGGCACTGTGCCCATGTTCGAGTAACCAGCAAAATACCGGAAGTGGCACATTTCACAGATTAGAGTCCAAGAAACGCATTATTAGACTTTTCCATTGCTGCATGATATATTAAACCCATTTAAAAATGAAAGCATAATGCTACTGCGAATTCACAAGCGCTACGATTCCGTCTAATAAATATATGCAAAACAGGTTTAATATATGCACTTTATTTACATGTGTACTTATTATGGATGGATGCATATTATTGGACTTGTTTTGGACTGATGAGGAGAAACACCCATCTATGCCATTCTAAAGCTTGGGAGTGCCAAGATAAATTTTAATATAACTCCGATTGCATTCGTCTGAAAGAAGTCATATACACCTAGGATGCATGGAGGGTGAGTAAATAATACACTACAGTAGTGTTGGGTGCTATCATCAGCCTGCGAGATCCCGCATTGGCAGCGTCTGGACCAAAAAGCTACACTTGAACACACCGCACAGACTACAGCTGACTGCAAACATGTGCGAAGATTTATCTGTCTAAATCAGCAACTTTTAATCATATGTATTCATCATTCAAGGAGAGAAGAAACAATTCAAGGACAAACAAAGATATACCAGATATACGCAGATAAACAAAACGTAAACAAAGCAGAACTTGCTAACTATTTTGAACATTGGTTATGTTGATAACATTCTTTATCTTAAGGGGCTCATGTTATGAAAATATTCGCATATTGGAATGCTTGGGAAAGATCACGTCAGCCTTCCGTTTGTGCCGACTTCATTTATTTACTTGATTCATCACTTTTGTTTTAATTCTCCGGCACTGACTTGTTCGCTAAACTTACCCCAAACGGCCCAACGCCGATTCAACAAGTTGCACAACAGCCTAATATTGACTAACGGCCAATCATCAGCTTGGTGTGTCCCAGGCTTAATGAGCACTCAAGCGCACGCAAAAAAAGCTTGCCAAAGTGCACCGGCAGATATAATATAATTTACGTTGTAAATTTACTGATAAATTAGCGCTTTGTTTTCAGCTTAAGAGATGAAGTCAACCCCGCAGTACTGGAAGCACCTGTATGCACGTTTCATACGGATGACATAATCTGAGAATATAGTTTTCTATTTGAATTGGTTCATTTAAAAGTGGACATTTCACTCTCAGTAGATGCATCATTCATGTCTGTAAGGCAAGTGATGCACTCAAGTTCACAGAGACCAAGACAGCAGAAAGCGTGTCCTGTTTGTTTTCATTATTTTACAAAAGTGCAAAGTTTCGTTGTTATTCTGAGTGCACACAAATAAATGTAGGGTCTTTATAGATCCAAAAGATGTATTCATTTTATCTGTATGATCAAGAATTACAGAGTATTTTAAGAGCAAGTGACTGCACGGTTGCCTTCATCTGTCATGCAGTGAGAGCGTTACTATTCAGCTTCCATACTCTGCACAGACACTTCAATAGCACAAATTTTTCTAGGTTAACATCAAATTGAGCAAACCTGTAAAGTTGATACTACATACATTTTTCAGCTGAAAAGCCACATGTGAGGTCGATCAATGATATGTGAGCATTTAGATGTCCTGCCCAATGTACTATATTACCACACAGACCTGCCGTTAATGATCTGTCCGACACAGACTGCCTGACTTTGCTACTTCCTGTGAAATTTTTTTCTCATTGACTAACGGTTAGTCGATTATTAGGGGGTAGCCCTAGTCCACATATTAAAGAAATGACAGTGGCTGTAGCATGTGTCATAGCAATGGCCAAATATTAAAGATTAAGTGGAATTAAATGTCGTTTTGTTAATATTAAACAAGGATTAGATTGCTCTGTAAAGTGTAAAAACAATCACTTGGGTCTATTTTTTATTAACAAAAAAAAAAAAAACAACATCATTATAATTATCTGATTACTCAATCATCAGAATAAAATCAGCCAATTACTTAATTACTAAAATAATCGTTAGTGACAGCCATACTATATAATTTCTAAAGCATTAAGTGTGATTTTTATGCTGTTGCCAAGTTGCTAGATCTATGAGATTTGTTTGCCCCTTTCATAAAACACATTATTTTAGGCTCACACCCAAAGCAAGCTGAGGGATTCTTTACTTATTAGCTCAAGTTTATTTGTTCAATTAATAATTAAGTACATTTAATATTGCATGAGAAATGCTCATTTAGCAGTCTTGAACAGAACTCACTGTGTTGTTTAACTTTCATTTTCACCCCTTTACACTGAGTGCTGCTGACGAAGTGGCTGCAAAGTTAATGAGGAAAAACAAGCAACCACAATTATTGTTGTTAATGTGCAATATGTACTGTCTTAGGTTCATCCTTCTGTCTGCTAAATGGCATAATCAATGTCAGTTTATTCCCATTTGGAAATTCATGAAAGCTTACAGTACGGGAAGACAACAGTGACATTTGCCATGACCTCACATGATGGCTCTATTATCATGATGCCCTTTACGCTGCTAAACCCAGAAGTGTGAAAAGGTTATAAAGCAGCACTACTAATAACTCTGACCTTTGTTTATGCATTAAGTTTGTCTAAAACAAACACCACTCTAACATATGTATGATTTGAGCATTTTACAGTCTATGTGATGCAAACCCCATCAAACATTCATTACTCAGACAGCTGTCATATGCAGCTTGTTATAAATAAATCATAAATGATTCAAGTCAAGGGTGTAAAATGATGCAAAATTCACAAAGTATAGTTTGAGAATTGTTCTATATCATTTTTACTCAACACTGTCGCAGAGACGCGTGTATGATCTGAACTGCGATACGAATTGAGTTCACTTCAAAGCGCACTGTGTGTGAACCCTATTCTTGTGGCTTGAGACCAACCACAGCATTGCAGTTTTAAAATCCAGCCAATATCCCAGCGTGCTTATTTCTCACTTCCCAATTCACCCTTTCTGTCCTCTAATCTGTGATTTCCAAATTACCCACATCTCTATCACGTGTGCTCAAGAGGGAGTGGAAACTGGGTCATGGTTACTACACTAGTGTGCAACAATGGAAAAACACAGTCAAGAGAGGAAGGTGGTTTGTATCTGTACAACACAGCCCAATGCATTCTAGTGTTCAAAACTCTGTGTCCATTCATATGCCGAGCACAGGACTGTGTGAATGCACACAACACTGTTCTAAATAACACCAGAGGTCACAGGCAGTTCACGTATGCAAACGGAAAGCCAAAATTTCACGCCCCACATATGTCCTGTAATAACCCAGACTAAATAGTTGTGCTGGGTGAGTCTGTTATCAGACCAGCCAATATATACAAAGTACTCAAAATCTAAATTAATTTCATTCAGCCACATAAACATGAATATTGGAATCATTAAAACGGTGCTGTGCTTTATTTTTTTAACCACACAACTTGCCAGTAGTACAGTTTGGTTCTCACTCTGTCTCACTCAAGTATCAGAGTTTTGAGATAGATATTTTAATAGATTTTGAGAACTTCCACAAATTCAGATCTTTCAGTTTGAGTCACTAAAATGATGAAGTCCCAGCGAAGCCTTTTGCATGCTTCAAAATGTTTAAATCTAATAAACGGCACTGAAAAGAACCTTTGTCAGTAATGTCACCTTCAGCACATATAAAACACAAAAAAAATAAAGAAATAAATAACTGCATGACCCAAGTTGTCCCCAGCATGGGAGCCATTTCAAATGTTTCAAAGAGGCTAATAAAGTAGACTTTAATGTGGGCTGGCTGTGCTTACACCATTTATTGCTCATGAGAGATGCTTTCTTCAGTGCATAGCTTATATTTTAAAAGTTATATTCTATATTCTGTAAATTTTATGAACTGCAAGTCAGGTGCATATTTTCATTCCGCAAACAGTTTATAACAAGTCTCCATTAAACATTACAGGCAGTAAGTGTGCATCAAAAAGACGGAACGCAATAGAGTAAAGCCCATAATATTTTAAAATATGAATTTTTGATTACATTTGTGTGAGCAAATGAAATGAAACTGATTCCTTTACATTTATGCAAATATTCTTCCTGAACTGAAACGACTAAATGTGACCCTGGACCACAAAAACAGTAAGTAGCACGGGTATATTTGTAGCAATAGCCAAAAATACATTGTATGGGTCATAATTATTGATTTTTCTTTTATGCCAAAAATCATAAGGATATTAAGTAAAGATCATGTTCCATGAAGATATTTTGTACATTTCCTACCGTAAATATAGTAGTCAATATTTGAAGTGGATCAAAACCTTTCAAAGTTGTCCTAAAACCAAAAAAATACCCGTTCTTGTCTTAGGACAACACTGATGAACTTTAACCATTTCAAATGTTGACTACTATATATCAAAACTTTTGATTAGTAATATGCATTGCTAAGAACTTCATTTGGACAACTAAAGAATATTTTCTAAATATTTAGATTTTTTTTGCACCCTCAGATTCCAGATTTTTACGTAGTTGTGTCTCAACCCAATATTAATTAAAAGCTTATTTATTCAGCTTTCAGATTACATATAAATCCTAAGTTCAGGGTCAGAAATACGTACACATAATAACCAAAAAAAAAAAAACACACACACACAACAACACCACACCACCACCACCACCACACACCCACAACATTTTTTGTGTCCCTCTTTGAGCATAGGCTGAAATTTTTTTCCCAATGTAGCAATTGGAGTTGGAGGATGCTTGCTTTTTTTTTTTTTTGCAAATTGTTTGAATTGTTTAAATCCCAACAATTATATTTTTTGCATTAGGGAAAAAATACTGTGACTAAAGAGCTTACACATACTAGTACACTAACTATTACAGAAACAAATGATTTGTGCAAGCATGCTATTATTTATTTATTTAAATATAATATAATATTAGTAAAATCTAGTTACTTATATTTTTATATTACTTATCATAACTATATTTTAAATCTATCCCACCCAACTATAGTCCAAAGCTATACCAATTATGTCGTGATGAGACTCATAGTTTAGCGTGTCTGACCGGCTTCCAGTTCAAAATTTGGGCCGTTATTGTTGGTGGCGCATTTGTGTCCATAGTAAAGTGGAACAAAGAGGCTTGAGGGTGAAACATTAGGCAGCTCTCCATGCTCACTGCCAAATCACAACAGGGGGTCCGTCAATCCACCCCCCACATCCCACCCCCATTTTACAGTGGGCCACAAAAGCTACAGAAAAGACCCCGAACAATAGACCTAGTGGAGCCGCACCCGTTGAGCAACATGGTGTATGAAGCAGCTCCATCTGCGAGACGCCGGAGCAGCTTGAGCCTTGCGTTAGTCGTAAACACATGATGAGATGAGATGCTGTGGCCACCAACCTCAAACCACAGGATCCAATTCAACTGTACCCTTCATCATCTCTGGACAGTCCTCAATGCAAGTGGCAAGAACTCTAACCTCTGCAAAAACCTCCAAGACATCCATGAAAAACCCTTATTGTTCCTGGAATAGTTCAGTGACATTTTGTGACCCATTATCTGAAAGGAGTTCGCAGTCGCGCTGCGAGTAATCCCAGAGTCTGTTCTTTGTTCAACTTTAACATTACAATGATGCAGCTGCGCTTGTGTCACTGCTGGAGAACTGGTCGTTTTTTTTAGTTAACCCCTTCAGACTGACGCCTGGAGCCATGGAAGGCCTTCCACCTCAGAGCGCTGTGACCCCAAAGAGCAGCGTGATTCACATATGACTGTACGCCGGGCTATTTTCAGCTCTGACGAGGCACTGCGGACGGATAATAAGCAGCCAACAGTAACAAAACCTTCCCAAAAATACAGCATGCCAGCCAGTTTCATGGCGAGAAGAAAACATTCCTTACGTTCATGGGACTTTAATTACGGAGCCTGTGTTTTTGTGTAAAACAAACATATCACAAATATCACATTCTTCCTTTTTAAAATGACAAAACAAGCCTAAATTTAAAAATAACAACACGGCTCTATAGTGTGACCATGTCAGTCACTTTTGCAACTGAAAATTACAGCGTGGGACTGTGAAAAACGTTTAGGTAAAAAAACAAAAAGCTGTATAATACAAGCAATAAAACTTATGTCGTAAGACCTTTGTTCATCTTTGAAACACAAATTAAGATATTTTTAATGAAATCCAAGAGCTGTCTGACTCTGCATAGATAGCCACGCAACTACTATGTTCAAGGCCCAGAAAGGTAGTAAGGACATCGTTAAAATGTGACAGTGGTTCAACCATAATTTTATGAAGCTATGAGAATACTTTTTATTTGCAAACAAAATAAAAATAACTTTATTCAACAATTTCTTCTCTTCTGTGTCAGTCTTCTACTCATTCACAAGAGCACGACACATGGTAGTTGCGTTGCCGTCTACGCAGTTTCCATTACAGATTTGCACAAAACTGTTACAACATTTTATGAATGTCAATAAAAAAAAACGATTGGAAAAAAATGTTTCCATTAACCAATGTTATGTGACTAAAACAATTTTTTTCCTCTTGCGATAAATCATGATGACTGATGTTGGGTACATATGTAGAGCGCATCCACTGCACTAGCTATTATTCTTAAATCTAAGATGACATAAGTGTGCCTTTAGCAAAGCAGCGTGGAGAGACGCTTCTAACACAAGCATTGACTAGAGTGGCCACGATCAGCTCTGGTGGCTGTGTTGGAGCCGTAATGCACTGCAGAAGTGCGCAGTGTAAATAAGGGCTTATTCAAGCATTAATGGCAAGGAAAGCCCCTTATGCTTATGAGCGGCCACATACGAGGCGATATAGTAAATTAAAGAATGATCAGGTGACTTTTACATACACCAAGTGAGCTTTTAATGCGGGGAAAAAACACACACACAACTGTTTCCGCTGTAGTTTTGCGAAAATTCCTTTTTTCGAAACGCCTGAAAAACCACCTTACGTGAGCATAACTTTTTGCAACATATGGGAGTTTTTGTACAATTAATGCGTTTTCATTGGGCGTATTTTCAGTTTCAGTTTGCACAATCTGATGGGTAATGAAACCACAACTATTGATAGCATATCTGAAAATACCTACCCTACCTTTAAATAGCATATACAGTTGAGGTCAAAAGTTTTCATACACCTTGATTCTTAATACTCTGTTATCTGCATAATCCATAGGGTTTTTTTTTTAAAGTGATAGTTGTTCACGAGTCCCTTGTTTGTCCTGAACAGTTAAACTGCCCGCTGTTCTTCAGAAAAATCCTTCAGTTCCCACAAATTCTTTGGTTTTTCAGCATTTATGTGTATTTGAACCCTTTCCAACAAATGACACATTTTGTATGATTCCTCTTATTTTAGTAAAATAATTAACATTTTGCACATTCCGCAAGGTGCATGTAAACTTTTGACCTCAACTGTAGTTGCTGGTGCAAGCTTTGTATGGAAAAATCCAGAACACAGTATTCAACCAACACTGATATCGGTTTGAACACTGATACTGGTGTGAAAATTATGATACTGGGGCAAGTCTATTCAGGACTAGACTTTAGACAGCATGACAGAGAAGAGTAGAGCCCTGCTGGAATCAGGCAGGTAAAGATTGAGGCGTTAAGAAGGATAATGGATGTAAGGTGGCACAATGCCATGGCTATTCTCAGCCACTGACCTAACATAGCTTCAGGGTTCTGCTCTGTTGATCGCGGCCTAAACAAGTACAATGAACAATTGCCCACTTGACCTCCTTCATCAAGTTGGTATAGTTGTACTCTGTTAACCTCTTTAAAAAGGTCACTCCGAGTGGGGAAAAGTACATTGCACTTACATTCTATAAAAAACCTTTACTACAAATTTGTGGTTTCTGAAGTGACTGATTTAGCATAATACATCATTTTTGGACTTTCTGGATGTAAAGGAGAAGTCCACTTCCAGAACAACAATTTACAAATAATGTACTCACCCCCTTGTCATCATGTGTTTCTTTAGGTGTAAAGAAATTGAGTTCGAGGAAAACATTTCAGCATTTTTCTCCATATAATGGACTGATATGGTTCCTTGAGTTTGAACTTCCAAAATGCAGTTTAAATGCGGCTTCAAACGATCCCAAATGCAGTTGTAAATGATCCCAGAAGAAGGGTTTTATCTAATGAAACGATCAGTTATTTTCATAAAAACAATACAATTTCTATACTTTTTAAATGTCAAACACTCATCTTGTCTTACTCTGCTTGAACTCATGACAGTTAGGGTGTGTCGAAAAACTCCCATCTCATGTTCTCCCTCAATTTCAAAATAGTCCTAAAATCACAGTTTTACCTTTTTTGTTAAGGGTGTTTGAACTTCTTTGCATGTTCATGCAAAGATGGTTGGTACTTCTGCAGTGATGTAAGATGATTTTTAAATGATTTTTGAGGGAGCTGAAGTTGAGGGAGCAAATACGATCCGAGTTTTTCAACATACCCTAACTGTCTTGAACCAGAATACAGAGTTCAGGCAGAGCAAGACAAGACAAGCGTTTGAGATTAAAAAGTAATTAAACTGTATTTTTTTTTTTTTTCTTTTTAATGAAAATAACTGACCGTTTCGCTAGATAAGACCCTTTCTTTCTCAGCTGGGATCGTTTACAACCGCATTTGGGATCATTTGAAACCGTATTTAAACTGCATTTTGAAAGATCAGAATCGGGGCACTATAGCAGTCCATTATATGGAGAAAAATCCTGATATGTTTTCCTCAAAAAACTATTTCTTTACAACTACAGACAGACAGACAGACAGAAACAAACATCTTGGATGACAAGGGGGCAAGTACATTATCTGTAAATCTTTGTTCTGGAAGTGGACTTCTCCTTTAACATTTTAGTGAAAAGTATTTTTTAAAGACACTGATCTAACAGTTATATTATAGTTTTGTTTTTCCACTGAACATAAAATTGTAATGTCGGTCAAGAACACATGAGATGCTATTCTATTGTCCGTCCAAAAGAAACCATGCCTCATGTCTACGATAACCATAGCTCTTAAATACAGTCTTGTTAAGCAGCTCACTAGGTTTTGGAAAGAAACTACAGTCACATGCTGTAATGAAGCAGCTCTCATTGAGAACGATCTCCTCAGACAATGCCGGGTGTTGGCAGTTTGCCTTCAGCTGGTTGGAAGAGCAGCAAAATGAGAGTCATCAGCAATCATCACAGAGGAGCCACCAACCACAATGGAAAAAAGGATCAAAATGGATAAAAATCTCATGTTCTCAAAAAGTCACTGGGACAGAAGTTATGATCAAAATATTACCATTGTGAATTGATGCAATGTGGGCTGCACTTGAAAGTTGTGGCCTGGCTGCTCCAATGTGTTCAAACAGATCTCCAACACCACGTCACCCATTAAACTTCTCAAGTATCAGAGGAAAAAAACTATGTCTGTGAATTTCAATAACATCTGGAGACTCAAAGCATCAGCACGGATTAGTTTATTGGCTGTGGCTGCTCTAAATGACAGTAAACTTTTTACAACTCAACCCCACCCATTGTCTTTAGTACCACCCTGTAAATCCCTGAAGAATGTCCCAGTAGCAAGCAGACATTTGAAAGGCGGGGTTAGGTATGCTATCATAGCCAGCACTGTAGAGTAAATAAGTCGCAATCTTTCTTAACCAAACACTGCATTGCAGTTTACAACTGGGCATGAAACCAGCATACTCTACAACTTCTCTGCTATGTGGAGTTGGAAGGTCTGGTGAAGGAATTCTAAATTCCATGTATTGCTGTTGCATAAAGTTGATTCTGGATATTACAAGCTTTAGAGGAACATGTGTTGATCACGTGCTTTAACAAAAATCAGTCCCTTAAGTTAGACTTTCTCCACAGCCCACAATCTAAAATGAGTTGACACACCCCTGCTGCAAAATATAAAACGAAACACAATCTCTTCAAAAGGGCAAGGCATTTGGTTGTGCCATTAATGTCAGATTATTTATAATATTATGTTATGGAGAGTGGAGGTAAGACCCAAAAAAAACACAAACAAACAAACAACAAACCACAGGTATCTAGATGTTCTGCATCCCCACAATGAACTGTACATCACAAGTTTACTTCCAATTTCTGATTTTATGATCTCCAAACTAAAAACTTTTTTTTTTAAATAAGTAACGTGAAGTGAAACTCTGGCTGTGAGATCTGAAAAATAATAGTAACAAGGAAAACAAACCAAAAAAAGCAGCAAGACAGCACAGAGAAGCGGTGAAAAGCAAATCTCACAGATGATTAGGTTTCCCAATTATGGCTTCTGATATGAGATTACCTTGCTGGCTTGTGGTGTGTTAAGGATGTGTACAGTGCTGGGTTTGACACCGTTGGCTTTGGTTCTCTTGTAAAGGGCAAACCGGCTTTTCCTTCGCCCTCTGTCTCCATTGGGGAGTGAACCATTGTACCTGTTCAAGAAGCGAAAAGCCCAAATTAGATAACATTAGATGAGAGAGATATCGTATGTCAAACACAGAATTTAATTTTCCATAATGCTGAAATGGTGCTTCGCAGCTCTACAGATTCCTGCCACGTGAGCAGACCAACACAGACACCAGAAAGCCTTCAGATTTCTGAAGCATCAGAATATTTGTCATTCATGATGTGCGTCATAAACATGCTTTTGCGCAATTATCAAACTGCACCGAAACCTCTGTATAGACAATACACGCTATGAGTAGAGATAGTGCTCTGTCTCATCTACTACACCCTTAACCATGTTCACTATTCCACAAAATGTGGCCACAAATTTTTTTTTTTGCTCATATGCGACTGACAGTTTTATTTCAAGCACAAAACTATTTGAATCTGATCTTTTCGATTCAGATTTGGGCCCCTTTTGGCCACGTTTACACTTGCCATTTAAATACGACCTGTATCCGAAAATTATCCACATACACATTAAAAAGACAAGTGTAAACGTGTTTCTGATCAGCGTGTCCTGGTCCAGAGGTAGTCGAGGACGCAATGTGATCGGATCTCAGTGTAATGTAAATGCAATCTAGCCATCGCGTCTCCATTTACAGATTGACGTGACGCAAAACCCCACCACCCTCTCTCCCGAACTGTCAGAACAGAGAAGCTGTGGAGCGCTAGTGAGACTCGTACAGTTATTTTCATGTTAAATGACCAGTGACTGAAAATGGTTTTCAAAAGAAAACCCACTACTTCAGGTCAACTTTGCACCGGGGCCATCCTCTGCAGACTTATTTAAATGTTAAATATTAAATATAAAAGACAGTTCCAATTGGTTATCCAGATCCAAATCAGCTGACGTTGCCAAGTGTAAACACGCCGTGTCCTGATTGACCGAGTACGTTTACATGGACAACAATTGTTGTATTTAACACGATAAAGACAATACTCCGATTAAGAGTCTACTGTGTAAACAGATTTTTTTTATCATAAGTCATACTCCAAGCAAACAAATCGAATTAAGACATGTGGAATATTCCTATTTTAGTTGCATTATCCAAGTGTAGTATAGACATGTACACACCTTAAAATTACCTTCCACTATTACCTTCATATAGGATTTTGCGACAGGATACACATACACACAGCAGTGGTCAAATGTCTGACGCCAAACAAAAGAGCACAGCTTCAACTCCGTTGTCTGTTTGCACATATAACATTACAAATAATTAACTGCACTTGAAACTGTATGTTGATACGTGAAATTCTGGAGGGGACGTCAGATGCCGTAATGTGGGGCCGTAATTATGTGTGCCATTAATTGATCTCTGTACTATAACATGTAAAATGGGAACATGAAAGGAATATTCTAAAAGGAGCTCATGTAAACATCTTAATTCATAATATTGTCTTATTTAGAATAAAGTAAACAGTTAGATTACAGATGTCAATGTAAACGTAGTCACTGAAGATTCCATCTGCTCGATCGGATAATGGTGACTGCATGTCAATGCCAAGTGTAAACGCAGCCTTTGGCGCTTCTCCACTGCGTCGGCTAGCTTTACTCCGGCGTTTTCTACCCTCAAAAACTTGGACTTTCGAAAATGCTGCAGACCCTGCTTTAGTATGAAAACTCTGGGGTTGCATTTCAGTGTAAACGGACCAAAAAGGAGACTTTTGAAAACAATGGCATGGCTTCCCACATTTCATGCTCCTTGTTGTACCCATAGATAATGTATAGGTAGATTCCCCATTTGACCGTTCCAAGCACGTAGACGTGTTCACCATCTAAATAACAGGTCATCTACCTATACATATCTATGCTTGTACCTGCATGAATGGTCATGCGACATGCATTTTCAGTTGTGTAGTGTAGACGGAGATCATTTCTGAAACAGCAAAAACGCTAGTGTAGATGAGGATAGTTTTCACTTTAAAACACAATTTTAACATGAAAACACTAGTGTAAACAGGGCCTTTGGCTCAGTTTGCTTTTCCACTGCAGTGTAGTACCACTTCAGAGTGGGCAGGGTTATAGACTGATTGTTTCCTGTGGGAAAAATGCAAGTATCTTCTGTAGCTTCTGATGGGCAGTACTAAATGGAAAAAAAAGATGACATTTTCACCTTCTGGCTCTTAATGCATCGTTTTTCCTTCTGAAGCATCAATGAGCGTTTGAACCGGATAGGAGTCCCTCAGTTGTCCTCAATGAGAAAAGATGGATCTCAAAATCATAGTTGGAAAGGATACTGGTAGTGACTATTCTCTCTAGCCAATCAGTGATCTGCAGTGTACGCGTCACACATTAGTATTGGTATGGCACACAAGAAACCTCAACTGAGGTGGTAAAAAAAGTAAAAAGGTAGTATACACTGTAGAAAAAGCCCCCCAAAAGTGAGCCGTACCATGCAATGGAAAAGCACCATTTCATGTGTGGTCCTAAATCATATGTTTTGCAATGTAACCGCAGTCTGAACCGTCATATCGGAATTCATGAGGCTTTTACATCACTCTAGATCTGTAGTGTCCAACCTCAATCCTGGAGGGCCGGTGTTCTGCAGAGTTTAGCTCCAACTTGCCTCAACACCTACCTTGAAGTTTCTAGTATGCCTAGTAAGACCTTGATTAGCTGGTTCAGGGATGTTTAATTGGGGTTGGAGCTAAACTCTGCAGGACAGTGGCCATTCAGGACCAAGTTTAGAGGCCCCTGCTCTATCGACATTTGTAATTATTCTGTAATGACAGGAGTCACGCCAATGATTTTAAATACCGGTAGTTCTTTGATCACTGTAAATATGACAGACAGTAGTCAGTGTGGTGTTATTTTACAGTGTATCTTTAATTACAGCTATATACAAGCTAAACGTAAGGGGCTGTACTGTAAGTATTTAAAAACTGGGCTCTCCTCATCTTAGTCCTCTTTGTCACCTACTCACAAATTCGCTGGTTGTGGCACATCAGCATACAAGTGACCACGTAAATGCTTACTTAAGCAGCCTCAATGTTTACTTCTGAATGACAGTGTGCTGCGTGCCGTTCTTTTGCGTGTGCAGATCAGTTCAGCAACATCATTAACACTGGAATCTGACATTGGCCACATTTAAAAAATAATAATGTGAACAGTCATTTAAAAAAAAAAAAAAAAAAAAAATCTGAATTGTTGCTTGTAATGCTTACAGTGTGAACGCAGCCTAACAAAGGTTTGTCCACTCAAACTCCATCTTTGGTGGTGTTCAGAGATTTACATTTTACTTGAAACATGTTAACTTCAAAACAACACTGCTGTAATGTATATTGTGAGCACAAAATGCTCCAGATTCACTGTATTTTCACATCTGCATAATTGTAAGCGTTTGCCACACACACACACAAAGAAAAAAAAAGCCTCTTCTGAAGAGAACAAGTGTGAACACCCCTAAACACAGAAGTGGTTTCTACTGTAGCACAATGAAAGCAAAACAGGACTTAATTTGGAGACAAAAGGAATCATATGCCATTCAACATTAGGGATGGTGTTAAAAAGTGATTTCATGCCATTTCATTAGAATTATATTCTGAATTTATTTAAAAAAAAAAAAAAAAAAAAAAAGCACACCACACACACCCCCTTCAGGGTACCATTATAAAATATTCAAGTTGGCAAAGTTCATTTAAAGTCATACCTGTTTGTTCACAACTGATATACTTTCGAGTGAAATTGCTTGGGGGAAAACATGGGGAAAAGAGAAGATTCATCATTCATTTCATATGAATTAAAAAAAAAAAAAAAAAAAAAAAGAACTGCCAATTATATATAGTTTTTTTGTGATAAATGCTTGCAACAAACAATTTACCATAATACTCGCTATTCTCCGATTTCTCCCAAAATCAGCACAGAAAACAACAAAAGTCTACAGATTCTATCAGTGTATAAAAGGAAATAAATTCATCAAGATTCAATACATCTAACAAAATCCACTCACATTACTAAAGTTAGCATGTTTATGATAATAATTACATTAGGTGTGGTTGAATTTAAATATTTGAATATAGATACTTAAATACATTCAAGTAATTGCTGCAACACATCAACAACGAGGAACATGAATCACATGCAAAAGTTCTCTTGTATAACAGCAAGTGTAGTTCTCATAAAGTTACTTCCCTTGAGCAGGTTCCTTTTAGTGTTGCATGCAAACTTAAGTATAATGCGAAAACAATTCTTTCTGATTCACAGTGAAGAGAAATGTGCATCATAATTACACATTTTAAACTTGCACAACATTTAATTAAACCCATTACATTATTTAATCAAGCTACTTATAGTTAAAAACACACAACATGATGCTCAAGACACCTTAGACTAAATGCTGTTAATACAGAGACCGAGTCAGGTCTTTGTTCAGCTCCATTAGATTTTTTCGTGGTAGCGTCCTGCGTCTTTTTTCATACAGCATTCAAGAGAAAAAGGATTCAGGGTAAAATGCTAATCTACAGCTCCCTACAGCGTGCATGATGTCAGCACTTATGAGACGCCCCAACATCCTGTCTATCGATGCTTATCACCAGACATGCAACAATTAGAGAAAGTATCAAGACATGTCCGAACCATTAAATACGTAACATCCTGTCTACTGCGATGCCATTATCTGGTCAGATTTTGAAGATGCACCCTTTAGCCTTTAAGATCCGACGATCCTGTGCGAGTGGTTCATGGAAAGAATGGTTAATGCATGACTACATTTTAGCGGGAACAAGTCCTTAAATGCTTGGTTGGTTGTGAGTAAATTTCATTTGAATTGCTCTAGATCATTAGACATGGTGCCTTGGAAGTCTATCTGAAACTAGTTTCCTTAGAAGGCGCCCTTATACGAAGCTGCTTTAGCTTTCTGATTCAGCCAGGATGATGTCTGGCTGGTATGAAAAGTGACCAATTACAGTTTGACGTGCAGTTTAAGGATGCATTTATTTAAAATGTATGATACAACAATAATAGGTCGGGTGTAAGAAATGCATAAACGTTAAGTCAATTTTAAATTTAGGTTTTAATTATACCAATCATGGAGTTGCTCTAGGTTTATCGTCTCTTCCTTTGAGAGGTCAGAGTTTGAATGACAGTGATTGTTAGGCCATCTCAGTGAGTTGGCAGAAACTTTAGAGTCAGCAAGATCCATCTCCCCACAGCTATCAGTCACAGAGGGAAGACACCATCACAAAAGGTGCATTTTCGAGGGTTGTAGTGTCCCACAAAGCCTTATCAAAAAGCTCAGTCAGTCTAATGAGAACAATGAACAGAGAGAGGAGGACTGGAGGCTCAGATGCGCCTGTGCCCAGATCAATAATACCCTCTTTCAGCCTCTGCTCTCTGTGTGCCAGCAGCCAATGCCAGGCAACCCCACTGAATCAGGGCAGTGGAAAGTTGGTACCATCATTTTTTTTTTTTTTAACACAAGGAATATGCTACAATAGGTCTGTTCGGCTTATACAGGTTCTCAAATTCTATATCATCAAATATTCCAAGAATTACAAAAATAATTCCATGCCATCTGCTTAATTTCATACTATGAGAGTTGTATAATAGAACTTTATTCACTTTACGTTAAAGACTCGGCCACTCAGCCACGATGTTCTACTGATAAAACTTGACAGCTACATGTGCTGATCTGGATCATGTGATGTGTTAACTTAAGATTTCATACAACTCTGAAATTATGCTGCCGAATTGGACATTTGTTGCTACCCCGAATTGCCAAATTATTGCTACCCCGAATTGGACATTTGTTATTATCACATCACGCATTTATTTATGCGACATAACATGGATGTAGCCTTAAAATAATTATATTGTGCATAATAATCATAATTACATCTGAATTTAAAATAATTAAAATTATTCATTTTTAATCACCAATGTTGCGGTCACATTTGTCCACTTTTCAGTGAATATTGCTTGGTAAAATTACCTGGGTTCAAATCAATACACCACTTACGTTATCACAACTTGTGGGAATCTCTGGATTCTAGATGATATGCTTGTAAATATGACTGCCTGGTTATTCCTGTGCTCAGAACTCACTTCAATATTTATTATCTTACAAAGGCTGCCTTGTCTCAGTCACATTTAAAAATTACACAACCAGTCAAAAGTTTTTGAACCGTAAGATTTTTAATGTTTTTAACAAAGTCTTTTCTGCTCACCAAGCTTGCATTTATTTGATCCAAAGTACAGCAAAAACTGTACAAATATTTCAATATTTAAAACATTTCAAATAACTCCTAAGTTACATTTTAGAATATATTTAAATATATTATAGTTCAAAGCTGAATTACTGAATTTTAGCATCAATACTCCAGTCACATTATCCTTCAGAAATCATTCTAATATTCTGATTTGATTTTTATCAGCACTTTTGACAATTTTGACTTTTGACAAGTATTCATTTTTGTAATTTATTTCCAAAAAAAAAAAAAAAACTCCAAGCTTTTGAATGGTATAGTGTATGGTACAGTGTATAATGTTACAAAAGCTTTTTATTATTCCAGATAAATGCTGATCTTTGGATCAACCATTTTAAATATTGGTAATAAAAAATATTTTCTGAAGGATCATGTGACTGGTGCAATGGTGCTGAAAATGTAACTTTTGTCACAGGAATAAGTTATATAAAAATATTTCACAATATTACTGCCTTTGCTGTATTCTGGATCAAATAAATAAATAAAATTATTATTATTATTATTATTATTATTATTATATAAATAAAATAATAATAATAATAATAATAATAATAATAATAAAAAAAAAAAAGTGTATATTCTGCATGAAAAAGAAACATCTTGTAGCACCTTTAGAATAAGCATTTTCATGAAAATGATTGTTTCAAGAAACTTTTTGTTCCACAAAATTTACATGTGTATTTTGAAGCTCCTGTGTTGCTAAACAAGTATCTACAACCACCATAAGGATGTGAAATCAGACAACACTTGTGTTACGAAACAAAACATGACACTTTCTTCAAGTCTTGTTAACCACAGACTCTTAATTTACTCAAATCAAAACCACTATTATAAAAAAAAGCCCATAGGAAATTCCTGAGAGAACCCAGGGTGCCTGCAGCCAGTTTGGCCTACAAATTGACGTCAAAGTGGAGACCAAAACAAAGCTTTCTCTGCTCTTTGACAAACTGCTCCAACAAAAACACATGTACCTCTGAAATCATGAAATTCATCTCACCATTTTAACCCTGTTAAGACTGATTTACAAAAGAGTCTGAAATCTTTGTTTTGTTGTGTTATGGCTCATATACATTATTATGGGAATACAGAGCTCACATTTAAGGACGAAGAAACACCAATTATATCCAGAGGCCCACACGGAGCAAAAACATACAATTATGGTACAGATGCTGATATAGTGATAGGTTGTAATGTGAAACAATGAGCTTTTTGTAACATAAAACGCATATAAATATCAGTTGTCACTTTATGTCTTCCAACAATATATCTGAGATATGTTTAAATGCTTAGTTTTTGGTAACACTTTACAATAAGGTTCATTAGTTAACTACTTTACCTAACACGAACTAAGAATGAACAATACTTCTACAGCATTTACTAATCTTAATGTTAATTTCAGCATATACCAATGCATTATTAAACAAAACAAAAAAAAAAAAAAAACATGCTTGTTAACACTGTGAATTACCATAAACTAACAATGAACAACTGTATTTTCATTAATTAACATTTGCAAAGATTTTAAAAATGCAGTAGTAAAAGTGTTGTTCTCCGTTTGTTCTAACTAACATCAACTAATGGATCCTTCCTGCATTTTTTTGTTTTGTTTAAAAAAAAAAAATTAATCGAAGCAATATAGTTTTTGCGGAGGGCAAAATATAATGCACTGCAAAAATGCATTGAGGAAAAATAAAATATGGATAATCAAGTAAACCTAAGTTGCTTTAGTCCGATAAATGTTCAACTTGAAATATTAACTTTTACATTGTTAGCAATATTACGTTTACTTAAAAGACAAACAAAAAATGATTTCACAACAAAGACGTAACAATCTGAAGGTTGACATTTTTACATTTATATTAATAATATTAAAAAAAAAAAAAAGTATCAATCACATTGTATACAACGATGTCTAGCAAAGTTGTGATCATGTTGTTCATTCAAAAGCCTGTAAAATGATACAGTAAGCGTCACAGGGTTTAAAAAAAAAAAAAACTCTTATAGCACATTTGAGATGCATCTCAGAGCTCAAAGTTGGGATGATTTTGATTGTAATGCTACTGAAATGAGTTTTGGGCTCTGACACATCCAAACCACACAATCCAAAGCACACAGAACATTTACTAACTAGTGAAGTAGACATCCAACATATGCAGTGCTCCAAGAATGATTTGAAAGCCCTTGCTCTAGTGTAGATCACTGAACATTTGTAATTTACAACCCAGCAGAGCGAGAAGGGGGTATTGTAAAAAGACAGCCTCTTTGCTCAGTCACAGAAAAGGAGGGGGAACAAATAACTTTAGTGGGCTGCTTCCGAATTCCTCCACCGCCCTTCATCTCGTTATGACTTCCCGTACAGATGATGAACGAGCCCGATGAGAAGGTCCCATCAAGATCCCAACGCTGGAGCCCAAAATGAGAGCGTTGAGAATCAAACCAATTCACAGCTACACCATCCACCCCCATCATGGAGTAAAACGCACATCACATTTAAAAACAGTGTTTCTGAATCATCGAGAAATCACTCGAATCAGTTTAGAGGATGCATAAAAATAATAAACGCATGTAGTTATTTGACTGGCTCGTGTGAGCTTACAGACAGCACTCGATAGAGCGCACGTGTTTCATTTGTGCAGTAACGTGAGCGCACATTGCACACCAATATCAAGTGTGTAAACAAACTATTTCCGTACTCTCCAAAAACACGGTTACTAAACTAAACAGCGGCGCAAGAAAATGCTTGAGAGTTACTAAAGACCCTATTGTGAGATTATCAAAGCCACGTGAAAGAATGCTCAACTTAGAAATAGGAAATAACAGAAGCAAAGTCGCATGAACTCGTCAATATTGGACACACATGAGGAAAAATATCTGCGCGTATGGACTCACCCCAAAACCACCAGTTCGCCGTACTTTACTGGCTCTTTGGTGGGCGCACAGTGCTCCTCTTGACCCGGTGAAAACATGAGGCTTTTCAAAAAACACGCGATCAATTACACGATCAATCCAGCGACGAAAAGGGAAAAGACTTCAAAGGACGCTCCTAACTGCCATATTTCCCATTTACCTGCTCCCAATCTTGAGTTGTACTTTTCAGAAAAGAAAAAAGCAGTTAAATCTTACATCCGAGAGGGATTTAAAAATAAACAATAAAAATAAAGCCGTAAGTCTCGGAGGCATTTCATTATAGGAACAGCGAATAACTTAGTGCTTCCATCCGCTGTAAGAAAAACAGTACTAGTAGGGGGTGGAACGTACCATTCACTTAGAACGACTTTACGCGGGGAAGCATACGAAGAAACTTTTCAATAATTGTAGTAAATATTCTCATAGCTTTATCATTGGTTTGTGTATACTTAAGAAAAAATTGGGAAGTATATTCCACTGCAGAATATGTAATGGAAAGTTTGATCCTGAGATATTTCACTTTTTAATCTAAAAAAAAACTCACCCCCTGTAACGGCTCAATCCAACACAACGGCGGTCTGAGGCGGCACCTTCAATTATGTAAACAAAGGCTGAAAGTTAGACATATTTAAAGTAATACACTTGGTTTTGAGCATTTTATTAGTCTTATCGATTTGGGCACACTTTATCCCTTTAACTGTCACCGTCCCCCAGGTGGGACGCCTAAATTTACTTCAGCATATTACAAATAAATCCTAATCTAATCATGACAAACTATACATAGCTGGAAATGTCTAAGACTCCTAAATAGATATTTTACCATATTTTGTGATTTTATTGAAATTATGTAGGGAAAGTAACAGATTAACATATGTCAAGAGTGCAACTTAAAAAGCTACATCATGAGTTCTGACCTTTGTCACAAAAGACTTTCTTCGTTGCCTTTTTCCCTATCATGCAATAGAAATCTTAAGAACTTATATATCAATTCAAAACTTAAAATATCAAAATTCATTCTTTGAGAGGCATTTTAAAATCAGACACTGCATTACCACGGAAAAAAAAATGAAAATCATATTACAAAATGTTTTCATTCATGAATTATTAATTCATGAAGAAATTAAGTCTGGATAGTGCATTTTTATGTCTGTTTTATAAAATGGGAGTGACAGTTAAAAGGTTAAGTAAGTAAAAATAATAATAATAATTTAAAAATATATATTTTTTATTTCAGTAGTGTCAAATAAATGTTTTTGCGTTTCCACAGATTTAAACAATAGACCAAGACCATTTTAGTGTTTCATACAGGCAAATTCAACCAAAATGAAAGGTATGCCATCATTTACTCACCCTTATGTAACTTCAAAGTTGTATGACTTTCTTTTTTTTCTGCAGTACACAAAAGATATTTTGCAGAACATTGTGGTCCAAGCAAAAACTTTTTAATCTATCTGTAATACTATCTCTTTTATTTGCAGCAGTCTTTTTTGTAATTATCTTTATGCTGGATGGGACTCGCCTTTAGGCATAAATGATTTTGACTTTGAAAAAGCCCATGTGCAGCCATAAAATATGTAAATTAGGCAATAGGGTCTGAGAGTATAAAGTGTTGACCTGCTCGGCTGTAAATCATCATGGTGTTAAATGCCGTCAGTTCCATCACAGACATCATGCTGTTCTAACAGCTCAATCCACATGAATGAGCCATTTGCTAGGAGTTTGCTTTTCACCCATACATGCCTTCACAGAAGCTTTCAGATTCTTTGTAAATTTGATGGCTTGGTAATTAGGATTATAGATTTATCGCACCTTTTAAACCGTTTGAGACTAGAAATGTGTATTTTTGTGCTTAAAGCAAGACACAGGTAAATAGGCTACTAATAGTTACTAAAATTTGATCAAACACAGTACAGTAAGACAACTGTTTTGTATTACAAGTTTTCTGAAATGTTTAAATATGCAAATGCAGCATTATCTAATTAAAAGAGAAGTCCACTTCCAAAACAAAGATTCACATATATTGTACTCACCCCCTTGTCATCCAAGATGTTTATTTCTTTCTTCTTCAGTTGTAAAGAAATTATGTTTTTTGAGGAAAACATTTCAGCATTTTTCTCCATATAATGGACTGCTATGGTGCCCCGATTTTGAACTTCCAAAATGCAGTTTAAATGATTGTTTACAACCACATCTGGGATCGTTTGAAGCCGCATTTAAACTGCATTTTGAAAGTTCAAACTCGGGGCACCATATCAGTCCATTATATGGAGAAAAATCCTGAAATGTTTTCCTCAAAAGACATAATTTCTTTACACCTGAAGAAAGAAAGACATGAACATCTTGGATGACAAGGAGGTGAGTACATTATCTGTAAATCTTTGTTTTGGAAGTGGACTTCTCCTTTAAATGCACTAATTTGCATACATTTCCAGAATATAAATCTAATAATTGCATAATACTGCGTTCAAAATTCTTGTCTTTGGATATCTTCTTTCCACTTGTCTGGAAAGCAAAATCCTAAAGCCCAAAATCCTAAAATTGACCAGTTCATGAAAAAAAAAAACAATGGTTTTGCCTGTAGTGTCTTGCCTTAAAAGATTTGTTCACCCAAAATGAAAATTCTGTCATCATTTACTTTCTTTCTTGCATGAAACAGCAAATAAGATACATAAGTGAGTAAATGATGACAGAATATTAATTTGTGGTGTTTTAAAAATAATTTTCACCCATTGGAAGGAAAAAATGTCTCTCTTGCTATTCATTCTTAATTTGACAAATCAGAGTGTGTGTTTTTATTTGAATTGCATGTTGTCAGCTTGCTTTCTCTGGATAAATGAATGCTAAAGTAGTGTTGTTATTGATCACAGTAGTGGAGCCTCCCACTTGCGATCAGCCGTTAAACTCTACTACACCTCAATGTACTTTGACGGCTGTTCAGCCATTCGCACGTTCCTGCTGAATGTGTTACCTCTACACGTTTGTGAAGTCTTGTAATTAGCCCACACTATCACCACAGTCCATCCAGAGCTGTGTTTTATCTATTTAAAAAAAATAGAAAAGGATATTGAGAAAAATGTGAAGAAATAAGAGTTTAGATTTTACTTATAGAAAATGAAGCCTACTTACAATATTTTAATACACAATTTGACAGTTTTTGTTGAACTGAATTAATGCTAATGGGAATGTGACTGAACATGTCCAGACGCATATCAGTAAAGTGAAGTTGTGCTTAAGTGTCACAAAGCAAAACATAGGCTTATCAGCATTTTACAATATATAGTTCATTTACTTAATTTTATATTTTAATTTATTTTAGTTTATTTTATATAATTTTTTTTATTTATGCTACTTTATTTTATTTTATAACTGGACATGTTTTGAATGTAAATTGGACATAAATTTCACCTCATACCTATTTACTAAAATGTCAAATTATTGTGAAATAGTATTTCTAAAAACATAAATAATAAATTTATTCCTGTGATTTCAACACACATTTCCAGCAGATGTTACTCCAGTTCAAGCTAAAAAAAAAAGTTATGCTTAATTTTTTAGATGTAATATCTTTATTACTTTATTTATTATTTTTTATATGATGAATAGTAAGTTAAAGAACAGCATTTATTATTGTGAAATATTTTTACTATTTAAAAGAACTGTTTTCTATTTAAATATATTTTAAAATGTAATTTATTTCTGTGATCAAAGCTACATGATCCTTCAGAAATCATTCTAATATGCTGATTTGCTGTTCAAGAAACATTTATTATTATTATTATTATTATTATTATCAATATTTACAACGGTTGAGTACGTTTTTTTTTCATGAACAGAAAGATCCAAAAATCACCATTTATCTTAAATAAAACGCTTTTGTAACATTTTACACTATACCATTCAAAGTCAGTATAATTATTTATTTATTACTCTTCATTTATTTATTTATTTATTGAGAAAGAAATAATAGAAATTAATACTTTTATTTAGGATGCTTTAAATTGATCTTGAGTGATGATAAAGGCATTTATGTAACAAAAAAATCTATTTCAGATAAACACTGTTCTTCTGAACGTTCTATTCATCAAAGAAACCTTTTCAACATAATCATAATAAATGTTTCTTGAGCAGCAAATCAGAATTTTAGAATGATTTCTGAAGGATCATGTGACTGGAGTAATGATGCTGAAAATTCAGCTTTGAAATCACAGGAATAAATTACATTTTAAAATATATTCAAATAGAAAACAGTTCTTTTAAATAGTAAAAACATTTAAAAATTGTACTGTTTTTATTGTACTTTGGATCAAATAAATGCAGGCTTGGTGACGTCTTCTTTAAAAACCATTAAAAATCTTACTGTTCAAAAACATACACAGTTAACAGCTTTATTACAGAAGCAGCTTTTAAAATACATTCATTTTGAGAGCACTTGAATGAATCATCTATTTAGAACATCCTAGATATTGTAATTAATGACTGCAACACTAATCTGCTTTTAATCAGTTAGTTGCACGGTAGGCACGTCCCAAAAATCTTCTTCTATTGTTCTTACATTGTGCCACGTCTGAGTAAACAAAAACAAGAACACTAGATTTTGCTTAGTATGCTGATGAATAACAATGCCGTGTCAGTGACTTAAATATTTCTCAGTTTTGCCAGTATGCTGACAGCATCCTATGAGCACATATGTGCTTAAAGGCACATTTATGAATTACAGTCAACCCCTTCCCTCAACCCCTCCACACACGTGCCTGGATGAAGGATCAAAGACTTGGTCGCTCATTCCATCTTGATGGATAGCAGATGCAAAGAGCTGCTGTTCCTGAAAGGCATGTGTCTGGTTTAGATCTTCATACTATGAGAATATAACTGCATGTACAAAAGACAAATTAGTAAGCATGACGCATGAGAGAACGATTGCGCAACTTAGACAAGAGTCCAAATCTGGAGCAAATAATGATTTCTTTTTCTTTCTTTATGCATAAACACTAGTCAGGATGATCTGAGGACAAAGTTGCAATGCTAGTTTATTTTATAGGTGGTTGTCAGGGTGTTGTTATGCTGTGGTTTTTAGTGGCCTAAGACAAAGATCCCAAGCGCTGAAGAACTCAATGTCGCCAGTTACATTTATGTAAGTTCATGACTAACAGTTAAAACTTAGAGTGGCTGTTTCCAAGACAGCAGAGTCAGGAAATTATGTTGTTATTACTCAACCTGGGTAAGTCTATCAGACAGTGAGAGGTTCAAGAAGATCTTTGAGGACTTTGACTCATCTAAGTTATTGCTTTAGGTCAGAGGACTAATGTCACGCTCTGTGTTCATGTGATATTTTACACCACTTCCAAAGCTTCCTCTGATCATCAATGGTTGTGTTCAAAATGGAATGTATTTCCATATATCCTTACTATAGCTGCATAGATGTACCCTTGTGAAAAAGAAGTGCATTTTATTCATAACTAAATGTAATGTCAGATGCTTATTTGACAAAACTGAGTTATAGGTTGAATTTTAATTATGCACTGATGTCACATAGACTATTTTAATGATGTCCTTACTAGCTTTCTAAGCCTTGAATGTGAAGTTGTGTTGCTGTCTGTGCAGGGTCAGAAAGCTTTCGGATTTCATCAAAAATATCTTCATTTGTGTTCTGAAGATGAAGGTCTTACAGGTTTGGAACGACATGAGGGTGAGTAAGCAATGTAAGAATTTTCATTTTTGGGTGAACTGTCCCTTTAAATGCACAAGCTCTATAAAGTCGGGTGGGTTCTGACTGGCTGCCAATGTTTTTCATGTTCATCAGTGTGAAAAAATGAAGTGATCTCAATGATGTCGTTCCTCTGTGTCATTACTGTTATAGTTGTGATGTGAACTTCCTTATATAAAATAGAGCCCTGCAGCTGTTACGACAAAACCCAGATGACTGATTTGCCATGGGTTTGAGAGTTTGTGGGGTTTTATAATGAGGTTTTTCAGTTCCTGAATAAAATAAGGTCGGTGGCAAACAAAACTTGACGATACTTGGGTGCTTTGTTGTACAATGTAAAATGCACACACTCACACCCAAAGCATTCTTATGTAGTTACTTATTGCAAACATTTTTAAATAAATAAATAAAATAAAACAAATAAATGCAAAAACATCCATGGAGAGTCTTTAAATAAGCACAAGTTTTGCTTTTGTATTTTCAGATACAAAATGTTTGCTTTTTTGCATATAGCGCCAAGGGCACCTGGAAACACATCCTGTGGTGTGTCATGTCAGAGATATGTAAATATTACACCCACCATCTAAAGTTATGCCCATCAACAAACTTAATTAAATTTAAATGGGGCTTCGGATGCAAAACTCACTTTTACATGTTGTTTGAACATAAATGTGTGTTGGCAGTGTGTGTACACAAAAATCCACACAGTGGTATTTTTTTAATCTTTGTAAGTAATATCCCCTTTTTCAAATCAAGCCATTCTCAGCTTCTTGTCTGTGTAACGTCACAGAAATCCACGATAGTTGATTGACACGGCCGTCTTACCTTAGACTCGCCCTGAGTGAGCGGAGAACAGTTTGACTTCAACTGACTCCGGTGCAGGGGAAGACAAGAATGTCTCCGTGTTTTGTTGTTGGATGTAATAATGAACATAGCAGTCGTCATTTACTCCCAACATCTGAGCCGCTGAAGATGCAGAGGATTAATGTTACTTTCGCTTTTGAAGGAAATGTGCCCGGCGATCTACATAAATGCATCTATGTTGGTGCGAATCATTTGTGATCCAGCCTCACCTACAGCAGAAGTGAGTATAAGGATTTTGTATGCATCTTTGCAAATCACCTTTCTTAATAATGTGCTAGTTAGCAAGTTTTGCAGCAAAATGCGGCTAAAGTAATCATTATGGCTCCTCACCCCACAGAAGAGAAGGGCGGAGTGAGCAGAGCTCATTAGCATTTAAAGGCAAATGCAACAAAATGGCTCGCTCTCCAAAAGGCTTATTTTGACAAGGTAAAAAGGGTGTTGTTTTACACTACCACTGAGAAATTTGAACCAAAGTATGTTATAGACCAGGGATGGTGAACTCTTGAACTCTGGCCTTGGAGAGCCACAGCCATGCAGAGTTCAGCTCCAACCCTAATTAAAACTCACCTGTCTGTAGCTTTCTAGTAACTCTTCAGACCTTGATTAGCTTGTTGCGTTTGAAGCAAAACTATGCAGGGCTGCGGCTTTCCAGGACCGATGTTATAGACCCTGTTATAGACTTTTCATTAAGACCCGAATGAATCATATCAACTTGTGGAAAATGGGCATCCGATGACCCCTTTAACAGCTTACATACCACCATTATTATATTTGTAATGCCCAGTTATTTCCACTTTTTGCAAACCACATTTTGAAAGCCACTGTTCTGGAATATCATCTCATTGTATGGTGTAGTGGAGCACTGAAGGGATAGTTCACCCAAAAATAAAATTTACTCCATGATTTACTCACCCTCAAGCCATCATAGGCGTATACGACTTTCTTCTTTAAGTGAAGACAATTCAAGTTACATTAAAAAATGTCCTGGCTCTTCCAAGCCATATAATGGCAATGGATGGTGGTTAACATTTTGAAGCCAAATAAATTGCATCCATCCATCATAAAAAGTACTCCACGTGGCTCCAGGGGGTTAATAAAAGCCTCCTGAAGTGAACTGATGCGTTTGTGTAAGGAAAATATCCATATTTAAAACTTAACCGTAATCTTCAGCTTCCGTTAAAGGAGAAGTCCACTTCCAAAACAACAATTTACAAATAATTTACTCACCCCCTTGTCATACAAGATGTTCATGTCTGTGTGTCTTCAGTCGTAAAGAAATTATGTTTTTTGAGGAAAGCATTTCAGGATTTCAGTCCGTATAATGGACATCACTGGTGCCTCGATTTTGAACTTCCAAAATGTAGTTTAAATGCAGCTTCAAAGGGCTCTAAACAATTCCAGCCAAGGAATAAGGGTCTTATCTACGAAACGATCTGTCATTTTTTTTGAAAAATAAAAAATTGTATACTTTTTAAGCACAAAAGCTTGTGTAGCACTAGCTCTGGGATACGCGTCCACGACGCTACGTACTATTGAATCAAGTCGAAAGGTCACGCGGAACTACAAACCCAGTGTTTACAAAGCGAACGCGCACAAAGAAAGTTCAAGTAAGTCAAACGCTGTTTACAAACAAAAAGGTACAACAATGTCGCACAATTCTGAAGATGTAGGAGAAAATGAGATGGAGTTTTTCGCCATACCCTACCTTTTTGAGCCGGAGTACACAGACAATGAACTTAGACGTGATTCGTAGTGTCGTGGACGCGCATCCCAGAGCTAGCGCTACGTGAACTTTTGAGCTTAAAAAGTATAGATATTATTTTATTTAAATATTTAATATTTAAATATACGCATTACAGCGTATGACGTATGACGTATGCTAGTCTCGTGAGAACCAAGTTTTGTTTATAGCGAAGGAAAACCAGTTTCCTCTTGGCTTATATTGAAATCCTCCGAGATTTTTCTTCACAAATCCTTGTTTTGTACTTCTAATTCGTGACCGGAATGACTGGAATAACAGAAAGACGCTAATTAGAAGGGGGAGTCCACACACTTTTTAAACATATGAGGTTTATCTACACTACATGCCACTACTTTACCTCCATGTCAGTGTATGATGGTAAAATGCCCATAGTGATGTTGTCACGGACAGAGGCAGGTCTGGGATCAGCTGATTGCAGTATGATACAAGGAGGGAATGGCTGGAATGTGCTGAGACTACGCTAGCGAGTCTGCTGACCTCAGAGCCGCACAAAAGTCTTGTTGTTATCCTGTAACTTGTTCGTCACTCTTCATTAAAGTCTAAATTATCGTAGCCTCTGGAGAAAAACAAAGGTAGGGCTAAGTGAAAGTGTGTGATCTACTTTGAATTTAAAGCATTGTGTGAACGTTAAACACACGTGATTCATTTAAAGGGACAGTTCACTTTGCATTTGATTACCAGGAGCTTTATTTGTAAAAGCAGCTAATTAACTCATTTTGTGTTTCATGAAAAGAAAATTATAGGCATACTCGGTTTGTCTTATATGAGGGTGTTGCTAATTATAAATAATTGATCATTTAAGAAATAACTGCACTTCGTTCTTGTAATGAAGTCTGATATAACCATTATAGGTCTGTGTTTTCGTCTTTCATAGAGAGTGAGCTTAATCATGAGAAATGATGGGAATGTGTATTTTGCAATCACATATATTACGAAACGGCATTAATGTGTTCATCGCATTTAGATTACAATCCAGATGACTGCTAGTAAGACGTTCATTAAATGATGACTGCCCCCTGCTGTAGTGAACGACACATTACATACTCACTTTCTGAATACTGTAACTAGAGGAAATAAAACTTATCAAATCTCATTTATACAAACCTCAGATTGAAACATCCCATTCAGAACTACATGTTTACAAATAAATATATTGCCTAGTCTTCAAAGTTTTTTGTAGTCGGTAGTCAGTAAGAGAATTTTACATTAATACTTTTATTCTAAAAGGATGCATTATGCAACAGTAGAGTTTTAAATTGTTATAAAAACGGTGTTCTTTTGAACTTTAAACTATCAGAAAAATCAGCTTCCACCAAAACATTAATCAGCACTGTGATGCGAAAAATAAATTAAAATAAATAAATAAAATAAAATAAAATGAAACAATTGCAGCCTTGGTGAGAATAAGAGACTTCTTTCCAACAATAAAATAAAATAAAATAAAACAATTGCAGCCTTGGTGAGAATAAGAGACGTCTTTCCAACAATAAAATAAAAAAAAATTGCAGCCTTGGTGAGAATAAGAGACTTTCCAAAAATAAAAATTAAATAAAATAAAAAAATTAAATAAAACAAAATAAAACAATTGCAGCCTTGGTGAGAATAAGAGACTTCTTTCCAACAATAAAATAAAATATAATAAAATAAAATAATTGCAGCTTGATGAGAATAAGAGACTTCTTTCCAACATTAAAATAAAATAAAAAATAAAATAAAATAAAATAAAACAAAATAAAACATTTGCAGCCTTGGTGAGAATAAGAGACTTCTTTCCAACAATAAAATAAAATATAATAAAATAAAATAATTGCAGCTTGATGAGAATAAGAGACTTCTTTCCAACATTAAAATAAAATAAAAAATAATATAAAATAAAATAAAACAAAATAAAACAATTGCAGCCTTGGTGAGAATAAAAAACCTCTTTCCAGCAATAAAATAAAATAAAATAATTGCAGCACTGGTGAGAGACTTCTAACAATAAAATAAACTTTTTATCATGTAGAATTATTTTTTACTATAGAAGCTAAAATAAATCTTAAGTCTTGAATTATTATTAAGCATGATAAATAAATGTAGCGTAGTTCAAATTAGCCATAGATCATAAATGAATCATATGAATGAATCATAAATACTTTCCTCCTAAAACTGTGGCCTGTTAATACTGTGCCAGGCAACTATTAACTCATATTATTTACCATTTTTCAAATAGCTTTGAAAAATTCATTGTTTCACAAGATAGGACTCAGTGTCACCATAATAAATAAAGAAACAAAGAAAGAAAGAAACAAAGAAAGACACTGCAAATAAATAAATAAATACATACATACATACATACATAAATAAATGGAGGCCAGACAGCATTTTTAATCAAGCATCCCTTTTATTACCGGTCACCTGTTTTACAAAAAATGAAATCTCGGTGTTAATGAAATTAGCAACAGTATAGAGTGTGATAATAACAGATGAGGAGGATGCCTCTGTCTGAGCAGCACTTAAAGAATTGCTTGCAGTGGTGTTTAGCACAGATTTAACCCGTCTTTTACCCACGATACCATAATATGTCCCTCATTACAACAGGCCCCCAGGAAAACAAAAACTAAATTGAGCATAATTAGTCAGCATTTATTGGTTTAAAATGGATCTCCTGCATGTGCCTCTGAGTTTAAGGGTTTCAAGACAAGAGCTGAAAACACACAGTGCGTGTCAGTAGATCCTAACAGTTATTTTAATTCTTAAAACAACACAAATACCCTCGACGCTCTTTATACGAAAGGATAAAAACCTCTCTGGTCAAAGAGAGCTAACAAAAAGTAGTATTTAAAGTATTTGGACTGAAAAAGGGTCAAACGAAACGCCAACGAGTCTAACCGTCTCGTCTATCGGATGCCTTTGCTCTGTACGTCTACTGAATAATGAGGAATGCCACGGTAGAAGAGTCGACACAGCGTTAGAAAGGATCCGGTTCACTGAGTGCACGTCATCAGGGTCCTTCTGGGAGAACGGGACCCCAGTATGGAGTGTGCAGGATTGTGGATTGGTTGAACTGGAGATCACATGGTAGATCAGGTGCAGTAAACAGGGCTGGAATCTGAGGGTGGGTGATTCTGGTATGACGTCATGTGGCTTTATGAGAACCTCTCCCACTCTCTTTACAGTTTATAATTAGAGTATAATTTATCTCCATCATCCTGAAAAGAAAGGAGAACAAGACACTTGTTTACCATAATTGGGAACCAACATTAGCAAATACAGTAGCTAAAAGAATGCACAAAACGCTTAATGATCTTACATTTTTCCAGTTTAACAGTGTTAAAAATATTAAAGAAATCCACTTCCAGAACAAAAATTTACATATGATGTACTCACCCCCTTGTCATCCAAGATGTTCATGTCTTTCTTTCTTCAGGCTAAAGAAATTATGTTTTTGAGGAAAACATTTCAGGATCTCCATATAGTGGATTTCTATGGTGCCCCGAGTTTGAACTTCCAAAATGCAGTTTAAATGCGGCTTCAAATGATCTGAGGAAGAAGGGTCTTATCTAGCAAAATGATTTTCATTTAAAAAAAAAAAAATACAACTCTCATCTTGCCTTGCTCTCCCTGAACTCTTTAGGGTATGTCAAAAAACTCCAATCGTATTTTCTCCCTCAACTTCAAAAATCATTTCAAAATCATTCTACATCGCTGCAGAAGTACCGACCCAGTCTTTGCAAGTGAACATGCAAAGAAGATCAAGCACCCTTAACAAAAAAGGTAAAACAGCGATATAGGATGATTTTGAAGTTGAGGGAGAACATGAGATGGGAGTTTTTTGACATACCCTAAACTGTCATGAACCGGAAAAGCATTAAAGCAGAGAGAGACAAGCATTTGACATTAAAAAGCATATAAACTACTATTTTTATAAAAATAAGCAATCATTTCGCTAGATAAGACCCTTCTTTCTTGGCTGGGATCGTTTACAACCACATTTTGGATCAGTTGAGACCACATTTAAACTACATTTTGGAAGTTCAATTTTGGGGCACCATAGAAATCCATTATATGGAGAAAAATCCTCAAATGTTTTTCTCAAAAAACTATTTCTTCATGACTGAAGAAAGACATGAACATCTTGGATGACAAGGGAGTGAGTACATTATCTGTAAATTTTTGTTCTGGAAGTGAACTTCTTTAAATGCAGAGGAGGGGTAGGTTTGGCCACCCCACTCCAACTGCTTCTGTCTCTTTTTCTTGACAAGAAGTGTGTTTATTTAGTCACAGAATACGGGGCACGAGGACTAGAGTTGAGAAACGCTGGTTTAAAAGACAAAAAGGGGATCCTACCCTTTCGTTTCCCTTGGTAAGCTGTCTGTTGACAGACTGAAGTAGTTCCTGTAGTTCCTGTACTGTCTGATTCAACCCTGCAGTCATCTTCTCCTTACGGTCAATCTCCTCCTAAGAACATGAGTCAAGAGATTGCAGAAGTCAGGAGGATATTTTTAAAAAGTCACAATTTTCCCAAGACTAAACCCAATGGCCACACTTGCAGTCTTATTTTAGTATTATCTGGATACTTTTAGAATTTGTATTCATATTTTTATATTTTCATTAAAATTTTCATTCCTGTTTTTATTTTTTATAGTTGTATAGTGTGTATAATTGTATTATATATTGTATTTATACTTTTTATATAGCCTACAGATAGATTTTATTAATATTCATTTCATTCATTTTTAGTTTTAGATATTTTAGTAAAATGAGAAATGTTGCCTTGCAACTTTTTTTTTGTTACACATAATGTGTTTATGGTTTTCTTTGTAGTTTGCTGTAAAAACCCTGTACAATACAGTTCGCTTTTCTCTGCCATTGTGGAATAAACTTGAAATGTCATTATCATCAAATGTACAGTTTAGCCGTAGTCACTGACAGTGATTTAGAGTGCTCATAACAATAATTATTAGGGCAGTAAAAATTAACGCATTAATTGACCCTTCGTAAACAGCTTGATTGACAGGCGATCTGACCAATCACAATGCCGAATCCGCCATTCTGTCCAACAAACAAATCAGACAGGAGAGTAGATTAACTTCAGTAGACTTAAACTTGAAATACTGCGTGTACTGACGTTCCGTGGCTGAAATAAAATATATTCTGATGTTCATTCACATTTTTTTTTTGGTGCTTTAAAGGGGTCATCGGATGCCCATTTAGGTAGTGTAAAACAACCTAAAAAACCCTTTTTACCTTGCCAAAATGAGCTCTGCAAAAATTAGCCGCTAAACTTGCTAACAAGCACGTTATTAGGACAGGTGAATGCAGAGATTCATTAAAAACCCTTATACTCACTTCTACTGTAGGTGAAGCTGGATCATGAATGATTTGCGCGAACATAGACGCATTTATGTAGATCGGGAGGTGCATTTCCTTCACAAACAAACGTAATCCACTGCATCTTCAGCGGCTCAGATGTCAGGAGTAAATGACGACCACTATGTTCTTTATTACATCCAGCAACACAACACCTCAGTCGCTCAATCTGAGATATTCTTGTCTAACTTACATCCCTACTCCGGCATCGAAACAATGGAGTTCGGACTGTTACAGCTGATTTTTAGGGCGGGTCTAAAGTAAGACGCTCATGTCAATCAACTATCGTGGGAGCGGCCTGTGTCGGTGTGATGCCATCTGAGAATGGCTCGATTTGAAAAAGGGGATATTATTTTTACAGATTCATTAAAAACCACTGCATGGATTTTTATCATTATAGGGTAGATTTGTACATACACTGTCAACACACATTAATGTTCAAACAACATGTAAAAGTGAACTTTGCATCCAATGACCCCTTTAAGTAAAGAAAAATCGGTTCCTGTGTCGATTGATCTAATAAGGCAATACACTGATCTGTCACAACACATTTAAGAGTCACAAAATGGTATTTATTGTTTGAATTTCTTACAAAAATAAGTTAAAAGCTAAAACTTTGTTTTATACCAGAAGTAGCTTGCTCTGTCTTGTCTGTAAACACATTGTCAGTGAGAACATGATTTGTGGTGTGAGAGCATCATGGCTTTGCGAAGGGTCAACTGTGGCATTATTTTTTTTTCTCCAGTTTAAATGTATTAAAAATATTTAACACAATTAATGCAGCATTTTTTCCTGGCATCCTTTGACCTCCATTACTGTAGCCTATATGAACACACTATCAAGCACAATGAGATGCAACTTAATTCAGGACTGGCGGGCTGTGTGTGAAGCAGCCCTCTGTGAACACAGGTATCCACCACATGCACACTTCAACAGACAAAAACAAAGTTTTGTCAAAATGACTCTTTTTGGTGAGCAAACTCGTAAACAGCCTTAAACGAGTTTTTAAAAAGTCCTAAATGACTATGAAGAGTTGTGAGAAATCTGAAGTGCATCAGATCTGTCTCATGTGCATCAGGTTTTAAAGAGACAGCACTGCTTTAAAAGTGAAACCTGCTGCAGTCCGTCATTAAAATGAAACAAAGAACAAAAGAAAAAGAGAAATCACTCACTGCTCTGCTCACTGATTACCTTCTGTAGCGTGAATGAAAATATTCATTTTATAGTTTATGCATGTACAATTAACAGGTTATGTGAAGACTGTTTTAAGTTCTCTTAAAGTAAAAGTTTTTTTTTTCAAAGCCTATTAAATGGTGTCGTTTATCTCAATAACCCACTAACATCTGACAAGCAAAATGCATTTGTTGTCTTTATGCTGAACAGTATATTGTTTTGTAATTATTGTTTTATTATTTAAAAGCTAGCAAACGTCTTACCGTTTGTGTGAGGCTGCTGGTCTCTATCAGGTCAGCTTGGCCTGCTTCTTTAATGATCTCTGCCTGAATCAACTCCAGAGACTGCTGGGCCTGAATGGGTTAAACAACATACAATTAGAAGAAAATAACTTGATAGCAAACAAGCCTTTTAATCACTTTGTGTTTTAAAATGTGGATGGTTTAACAGAAAAATCCTCCTGCATCACAAGCTTTACCTTATAAAGGTCTCCAGCCACTTTCTGTCGCTCGCTCTCCTCCGTTTCAAGCTTACACAACGTCTCCGTCAGCTGAGTCTTAAGCTGAATAAAAACCCAAACCAAATGTTTACTGACACAGCAATGATGGGACTCTTAAACGGATAGTTTACCCAAAAATTCAAACCATGTACTCGCCTCAATGTCTTTTAAAACCTGTATGACTGACTTTCTTCTGTGGAACACAAGATGAGACATTTACAGCAGAATGTCCAGGCTGCTCTTTTCCATGGAATAAAAGTTGAACGCAGCAGTCAGGTTTTTTAGTTGCCCTGTCCAAATACCCACACTTGCAACTTTTCATTATCTGATGGGACACACTTACAGTGTTGTAAAAATGCAAGTTTTTAAAAAGCTTTATTTGATTTTCAATACTTTGCATTTTAAAAAAAAAACTTCTAAATGTCTGTTCCTTATAACAGATGATACAATTTAAAGTCCCCCTGTAGTGAAAATCAAGATTTTTGTTGTTTCTTTGTCTATGTGGCGTTTTTAATATGCTTTTAGACAACCCATGTGCCAGTCCATTGATCAACACCACTGCTGAGTAGTTTCTCCTTAAAACTGTAGTTTCCCAAAGGCTGTCCCAGAAATGCGGTTTGAAACGGCACTTTTTTGCTACGTCACAAACTTCAGTAACCAATCACGTCAAAGAACAGATTTCTATTATTAGCATGCAAAATATACCAATAGGATTATCAGCACAAAACCAAATATTAAATAGAGCATTTAATAGAGCACAACCGCTAACCTCTCCCGCAATGCCGTCTGCACTTTACACGCATATGTTCGCGGGCGCTAACTGGATTCACAAACTAGGCTGCATTCGAGCCTTCAAGGGATTTTGAGGGCACTGCATCGTCAAGTAAGTAACTTTAACAAATGTTACAGTATCTACTGTAGTTGTCCGCTAGTAAAAACATAGTTTTATCAGTCATTATCCGCCTTTCTCCATTAAATCGCGTTTACTATCCACCTTATTTTTCAATGCTGAAGTAAGCTGTTTTCTGGTAATGTGTTAGACGTCCGGTTAATAATCCGTCATAGGGAAATAGCGAGAAAAATATCAAAGTGCAGTAAACGGTAAAATGGTTTGCACTACAAACCAGTGTGTTCATAATTAAGATAATACATTCAAATAATATGGTAAGACACACAAGTTTGCAATATCAAGCAGCAAAACGAACCTTCTTTGCAGCTAAAAATAGCTGGAAATGAATGAGACTGGAAGCCAGACACAAAAAAAATTTACAAATGGCTGACCCACTCTTATGTGAAAAATAAGGTGGATAGGGATGGGTCGTTCTTGAACGATTCGTTCATTTTGAACGAATCTTTAATGTGACTCGGGACGAACGAGTCGTCTCTAGGAGTGATTCGTTCAGTCACGCATGCGCAACATCCTATTCGAGTTCATCTTATGGGGCTGTCACGTGATGACTCGACTCTAATCATAGACTAAAGACCCAGGTAAACAATGAATTAATCTTTTCTGTTTCTTATAGCATTTTAGTTTTGTCTTGTTTGTAGAGTGATCAATGTTTGTGTAAGCAGTAGATGTGTTAGGGAGGTAGCACGTAACATTTTAATTGTATTTTGCTAAAATGAACGAAATGACTCGAAAAAAAGATTCGTTCATTTTGCTGAACGAGACTCAAAGGTCTGAGTCGTTAAAATGATCCGAACTTTCTATCACTAGTACAGTTCAGTTCAGGGGGCTCTGGCTTGTGTGACGTCTGGGGGCGGGGCTAATTTGCATATTCACAGATCCACGTATAGTAAATGAGGCAAGGGGGGTAGAGTTACATTCAAGCCCTTTTATGCATGAAAAATTATTTTCACAAGAAATCTTTTTGATGATCAAAGATCAGTTTTAAGGGATAAAAATTGACTACAGGGGGACTTGGTGCTTCTAATTAAGTGATAAAAAGCAGTTGCAAATGTTGTACAAAATAAATATACTCATCTTTGCACCAATAAAACGTGCAAAGTGTATGTTATGGGCACTGTGCTTTGGGACAGTCTTGCGCACTTCTCTGTTGCGTACACGCACTCTCTATTGGCCAAGACCGCAAGTGTGGGTATTTGGACAGGGTAGGTAAATAGTGACTTAATAATGAACAGAACAGACTATTTTAGTGCTGTTGTGTTTGGCATTTAAAGCTGGAAACCATCTGGTCCCTCTCTATTCACTGTCATTGTATGGAAGAGAGCAGCTTGGACATTCTGCTAAACATCTCCTTTGGACTTCCACAGAAAAAAGAAAATCATACAGGACTGGAACGACATGAGTAAATAATGACAGAATTTGCATACAACTATCCATTTAAGGAATACAGTAAACTGTGCCAAATATGTAAAAAAAAAAAACACCTCATTTTATTTTTTAACAAATTTTTGTAGTAAAGGTTTGGATACAATAATAGCTACTTCAAAATCATGGAAATGGACATTTAAATTGTGGAAATTTGAGTTTCCTTCACAAAAGGGGTGAAGAAGGTGATGTCTAAAGGTCAAAAACACAAACATTGAGGATATGACACTAGTTCAGACAATAAAAGGTTAAAGAACAGCCAAAAGACAAACATTTTAAACTTAAAAAAAAAACAAAAAAAAAAACACACACTACTGTTCAGAAGTTTAAAGTTGATAAGAGTTTTTAATTTTTAGTGTCTTATGCTCAACAAGGCCGCATTTATTTGATCAAGAACACAGTAAAATCATTAATGTTGAGAAATATATTATTACAATTTAAAATAAGTCTTTTATTTTAATATTTTGTACATTTTAAATAGTTCCTGTGATGCAAGGCTAAATTTTCAGCATCATTACTCATCTTCTGTGTAATTATTTTTTTAATTTGCTGAATAAATAAACTTTTGATTGTTGTATGGTTTGTTAGGATAGGGCAATATTTGGCCGAGATACAACTATTTGAAAAGCTGAAATCTCATGGTGCAAAAAAATAAAAAAATCAAAACACTGAGAAAGTCGCCTTTAAAGTTTCCTAAATGAAGTACTTAGCAATGCATACTACTAATCAAAAGTTTTGAAATATTTACGGTAGGAAATTTATAAAATATCTTCATGGAACATAATTTGTACTTAATATCCTAATGATTTTGGCATAAAAAAGAAAAATACAAAACTTTTGAACAGTAGTGTATGTAACAGACAAGAGCTGAGCCGTTAGGAATGTGTGTGTGTTTGTGTCTGCAGTTCCAAGTTTTAAGCAAAGGTGGCAGTAAGTTAAACTGTGACCGCAGAGTAAACAGAGTAAGGTATTAGATGACAGATTAACACATCATAACTTTGGCAAGGTGTATCTGTCATCTCTAAATATTCATAGGATCAGGACTTAAAAATCAAGAACGCTGTAAAATCAATTGCTGTTTATTATGTTGTCATCACTAAAGCATGACAGTATCATAATTGGAAAATGAATTCACATGTACAACTAAATAAATGTTTAAAAATTAGAGATAACAGATAGCAAGCCCTTGCCGTAAGCGTCCAGGCCCTTGAAGCGAGCGCCCCAACCCATGTGAGCTCAAGAGGAGAAAGGGAAAGCTACTTCAGTTTAACCAGGGGGACGTCTTACCAAATTCAACTCCTCATTCTGTCTGACGGCCTCTGTGTATGAGCCGTCGAGTTTGCTTTGCAACTCGGTCAAGAGATCTTTGAGCTGAAATGAAGTTTGAGATGTTTAAAAAACGAGCGGGGCTTAACCAGTTGTTTTGGGAGGATCTGTCTGAAGACAATAAATCTAAGGGACTTCCTATATCATTTCAAACACGCTTCCAGCAGTTGGGTTTGGTGAATGTGCTCTAGGTCTTTGTTATGATTTTACGAGATTCACACAAGTAGGACAAGTTCCCTGAGAAACCTCCAGGCAAGTTTAGTATTATTGATTACCACAGAAAACAATTTTGACTCCCTTACAGTGGAAGTAACTGCATCATGTTTAAACCCTCTACTTTGAAGAAAGTCAGAATTTCTTTCTCTGGTAATCGACAGCGTGCTGTAAAAGCATAAAGCTTAACCTGCATTAAACCCAGAACATTCCTTTAAGACAGTTCTATCCTCAGTCCAGACAATAAAACTTTCTTTCGACAAAGAAAACAAAGAATATCATAAAATCATTCAGCACTGATAGCTGCGATAGTTTGGACTGAGGATAGATAAGTAGATGCCAACCCTTCAACAGATTTTAGTTTAGCTGCTAAAATCTAAAATGTTAGACATTTAAAAACAACACACAACCACAAGCAACAAACTAAAACATAAAAGAACGAGAGGCAGAAGTATAAACATGCAGCAATGTTGTTAGGTTTCGTGCGTACCTCTCTGACTTCTGACACATAGGTGGCGCTCTCACGCTCCGCTCGATCCAGTTCAGCCTCCAGGTGCTGTTTTTCTCGTCTCAACTACAATATATAAATTGCAAAGCAGTATTCAAAGGTATGCTCTTTAGCTCAGCGCTATTTTGTTTGTCAAATGTGAGGTGTTAGTTGAACTGTGTTTCAGAGCTGATAAAAAGAGCAGGTTTAAACTGAAAGCAAACTCACACTCTCCACATCTCCATCTGAGCTCAGTCTGTCCACTTCCTGTTCCAGTGCAATTACCCTCTGAGTCATCTAAACACAAAACAAACACATTTTTACTTATTTAGTCTAAGGCTACGTTTACACGACAACGATGTAGTCAAAAACTGAAACGTTTTTCCCTTGCATTTTGAAAAAGTTTCACGTATACACGTTTTCAAAACAATTCATGTTTACACATCCGCGACAACTGACGAAAATGCTGCCCAGATAGCACACGTACATCTGCAAGATGTCAGTTTTACATACATTCTAAATCAGAAACATCTTGAAGACATCTAATAGGCGTCTATTTATAAGAAACTTTTTCTATAGACATATTGCAGATGAGCAAACACTCTATTAAAAAAAAGGTACATCTTCCAGATGTAAGTGCAGACATCAAATAGACGTCTCTGTGATGTATGTGTCCTATTAGGGTGTATTACATATGCCAGGCCAGTAGTTGGCATGCTGTTTGTTTGCGCTTGCCTTTAAAATAGACACATACTGCGCATGTCTACGTACTTAATACGTACTTCACACGCACATGACACTACAGTTTTCAAAGATTCCCGTATCGGGTGTTTACATGGAAGTGATAACAATGGTGTTTTTAAAAACATGCACTTTGAAAATTATGCATTTTCAGTCCGTTTTAAACGAAACGTGCAAACAAACAGGCAAAACGCATAAAAAGTTTCCCATTTTTGGCTGAAAACGTCATGTTGTAAAAATATTTAGATTTTTTTGCACCGTCAGATTCCATATATTCAAATAGCTGTATCTCACCAAATATTGTCCTATCCTAACAAACCTCACATCAATGAAAAGCTTATTTATTCAGGTATGAATAAATAACGACTGGTTTTGTGGCCCAGGGTCACATATGACATAAAAAACACATTTTCCACCCAAACTGTCACTACCATGTTGTGTCTAGGTGATTTTTTTTTTTTTAAACTGCACTACTATTAGATATTGTACTATTACTAATATTATTAACAAAATGCATTAAGAGCTGGGGGTGAAAACTTAGAAGATCATGGTAAATTTAACTTATTTTGTCTTCTGGAAAACATCAGAATTATCTTCTGTAGCTTCTGAACGACAATATTAAATGAAAAAGACAAAAAGATATTTAGGCAAAAGAAAAACGTACACATCTTCATTCTGTTCAAAAGTTTTCACCCCCTAGTTTTAATGCATTGTTTTTCCTTCTAGATCATAAGTGAGCGTTTGAACCTTCTGTAATAGTTACATATGAGTCCCTCAGTCGTCCTCAGTTTAAAAAGATGGATCTCAAAATCATACAGTCATTGTTGGAAAGGGTTCAAATACACAAAAATGCTGAAAAAAAGCAAAGAATTTGTGGGACCTGAAGGATTTTTTTGAAGAACAGCAGGCAAACAAGGGACTCACGAACAACTATCACTAAACAAAAATGATCCACAGCCGTGGATCATTCAGGTAACAACACAGTATTAAGAATCAAACGTATGTAAACTTTTAAACAAGGTCATTTTTATAAACTCAACTATTTTTTTTTTTCTTACGTGAACTATATGTAAACATCTTTTATGTGAAATGTCTTATTCAGGTCAGTTCTAAATAAAAAATACAAAGAAAGCTGATGTAGTGTGTTTTTACCAACCTCTCTGAGATCAACCTGTGACTGCTCCAACTTCTCCCTCCAACGCGTCTCCTCCTGCTCCACGCTGCTCTGTAGCCGCTGCAGGATTCCTTCCTGTGTATCCAACACCGACAAAACCCCTTAATAACCACATCACTACATAACCCTCAGCCCACTACTGCTAACATACTGTCAGGTGTCACACATTTTGTTTTTTTTTTGTTTTTTTTAAAATCGCAGACAGATACTCACCGTCTCCGCTAGCACTTTCTTGTACGTCTCGCAGTCTTTCTGTAGAACTTTCTGGGCCTCTTCAGCTTCCTTCAACTTTTCTGCTAAAGCCTGCCCAACAAAAAAACATAAATCTTGACATCTGAATGTTTATGCACCCACTTGATTCACAAAGTGCTGGAAGTTGTTCATTAGACACGGTCTCTCAAAGATTTACAGTGAATCTATACCTGAGCATCTCCAGCTCCCGAGGCAGGAGCAGAAGTCACTTCTCTAGCCGAGCTCTCTCTCACAGACATCTCAAACTTCTGTAGCCACTGCTGGTGGTTCTGTATAATCAGAATATCAATGCACATTAGAGGATTATGCAATCATGCACTGGACAATGAAATACACTGTAAATGCAATGCACACTTCTGCACAGATGTGAATCCTGATTCAGTGTATTAGGATGGGGAGGTAAAATTATCTCTGCTTTCCTTGCACAACTTTTGCATGCGTGTTTGTGTGTGTATAATGCACCTGGTTGGTGGGCAGTGGCACGTGCGGCAGGAGTCTGTGCAGCAATGCTCGGCATTCAGCCTCCGCTGACTCCAGCAACGTCTGATGCTCCTGTGGAAAAACACAGATCAAACACTCCAATCAAACTGCTTAAAACTCCAATTACACTTCATAGTTCAGCTAAAAACACTCCATAATCCACACCACAAAAACTGTGCCCAAATCTGTATAAAGCCAATAGTGCTCCCCACCAAACTGTGACAGATTCACCTATAAAAATCTGTGTGTTAAAATCTCATTCATTCTCACTAGTCATACACTCAGATGTAACCATTATCACATATATGCACACAAATAAGATGTACAACTGTTTTGTCCTGGATAACACTCAGCACCAATCCAAGACTGAGTTAAGTTAATATTATTGGTCTGTGAAGTTTGTCCACCACAAAACTTTTTAAACCTCTACTCTTATCAACACATAAACAAGAAAACAACATCTAAAACCCAGCACTAAATCAGAGTAATTCAAAAGATAATTTGTTTTAAGACAATTGTAAAAACATATAAAAAGACAAAAGACTAGGAAAAAAATAAATCTACTTCATCTACATTTCCAAAGAAAACAAATTAGCCTTTATTGTCACCATATTACACTGAAACATGTACGTCAATAGTGTGATGCATTTCCAAAGAAATGGGATATTTTACTAGATAGATAATAGTTGAGGTCAAAAGTTTACACCCTCTTTCAGAATCTGCAAAATGTTAATTATTTTACCAAAATAAGAGGGATAATACAAAAATATTGTTTATTTAGTACTGACCTGAATAAGATATTTCACATTAAAGACATTTACATATAGTCCACAGTAGTTACATTTATAAAAATGACCCTGCTCAAAAGTTTACATACACATAAGTTTACATATGATTTTTCAGCATTTTTGTGTATTTGAACACTTTCCAACAATGACTGTATGATATTGAGATCCATCTTTTCACACTGAGGACAACTGAGGGACTCATATGCAACTAATACAGAAGGTTTAAACACTCACTGATGCTCCAGAAAGAAACGCAATGCATTAAGAGCCGGAGGGTGAAAACTTTTTGAATTTGAAGATCAGTGTAAATTTAACTTATTTTGTCTTCTGAGAAACATGTAAAATCTTCTGTAGATTCTAAAGGGTAGTACTAAATAAAAAAAAAAAAAAAGATATTAGGCAAAATACAAAAAAAATGTACATATCTCCATTCTGTTCAAACGTTTTCATCCCCCAGCTTTTAATGCATTTTATTTCCTTCTGGAGCATCAGTGAGTATTTGAATCTTCTGTAATAGTTGCATATGAGTCCCTCAGTTGTCCTCAGTGTGAAAAGATGGATCTCAAAATCATTCAGTCATTGTTGGAAAGGGTTCAAATACACAAAAATGCTGGAAAACCAAAGAATTTGTGGGACCTGAAGGATTTTTCTTAAGAACAGCAGGCAGTTTAACTGTTCAGGACAAACAAAACAACTATCACTAAACCAAAAAAAAAAAAAATCACAGCTGTGGATCATTCAGGTAACAACACAGTATTAAGAATCAAGCATATGTAAACTTTTGAACAGGGTCATTTTTTTTAGAAATTTAACTATTGTTTTCTCTTGTGGACTATATGTAAATGTCTTTTATGTGAAATATTCAGGTCAGTACTAAATAATAAATAAAATGCATTTGTATCCCTCTTATTTTTTGTAAGATAATTAACAATTAACACAAGGGGGATGGACACTTTCGACCTCAACTGTAAGTACAGTCAAGTAAAACAGGATATTTACAGGGATAAGTTTACTCAAAAATGCATTTACCCTCATGTTGTTCATACTTCTGCAGAACAAAAAAGATACGTCAACCAGTTGGTTAACCTGCTTACTTCTGAAAATATCTTTTATGTTCCACAAAAGAAAGTCATAAAGGTTGACAAGAGTAAATTATGACAACTTGTATTTTTGGATGAATTAACCCAGAATGCATCAAAATCAAATAAAAATGTGCTAAAACAATGTTAAAAGGATAATTTAGCCAAACATGAAAATTGTCATTAATTACTCACTCATGTCGCTCCAAACTGTAAGACCTTTGTTCATCTTCAGAACACAAATTAAGATATTTTTGATGAAATCCAAAAGCTTTTTGACCATCCACAGACAGCAACACAACTGACACATTCAAGGCCCAGAAAGGTTAAAAGTCCATGTGACATCAGTGGTTCAACCGTAAAGTTACAAAGCTATAAGAATACTCTTAGTGTGCAAAAAAAACACAAATAACCACTTTTATTCAACAATTTTTTCAAGGTGCAGTGCACCAAGGTTGTACATCAGAACGCCGGCTCGTGGATTTCCTTTGGATTTCATCAAAAATATCTTTGTGTTTTAAAGATGAACGAAAGACTTACGGGTTTGGAATGACATAAGGGTGAACTATCCCTTTAAATACAAGTTTTTGATTAAAGATTAGAATTTCTTTGAAATAACAAATATTGATGATTTCACTTAACACTTTGAACATGCAAAAACAAACCTAACTGTTCATTTTGATTTCATATTTGCTTTAAAGGCCAAAACAAAACACTTTGTACTTTTTGGAAGGTATTTAGCTTGAGCAGATCCACAGAAGAGCAAGAAAAGAACATAACAGAAATCTGGCAAATGCGGAGTTTGTCCAGCAGGTGCAGGGCTGGGATTCGTACAGCTGGAGATAACTGAGAGCAGATGTCCACACACTGGACAGTACATGCCGTCCATTCGACTAGTGACAGCGGGCCGAGCCACAGCAGAATGACTCATGATGTAAGCAGTGTTAGTTATAGCTTCAGGAGCGTTTATAGAGTCACTGGTTACTCTACGCCGTTATGCCTCGCTACATTTAGACGACTGCTCGACCCCATGAAGGGGCAGCAGGAGTTTCTGATTACTAACAGGTCTACACACCTGGCAGAAGGAGAGAGATGGTGAGACCTTAAAATGTGCTGGGAAAGGGGAAAAAACAGGATGGATCCAACTAATAAACAGAGTGACTTCAGATTTGGTCATTTTCTTCCCAGTTTGCTTTTTTAATGACATTATGGTTCTTTGGAATGATTGTGATTAAATTGAAATTGCTGCCGACAGAATGGTGGAAATCAGGTGGTGATCAGCATGCTCAGAAAGAGGAAATCAGGGGAGGTCAAATGACACAATGGGCATGAAATGATTCCTAATCTAATAAAAAAATTTAAAAAAAAGGCTAAAAACATAGCTGCACACTCATTTCAGGTGTCTTGTTTAAAACAAGTTTTAAAAAAAACACAAAGGAGAATTTAAAAACAAACAGCCAAAATTCAGCCAAAACGTTTGAGCAAATTTCAAAGCAAGTTGGCAGCTTTTTACAGCTCTTAGCATTCAACACTGTGCATTAGTAGCATGCAGTTGAGCGGTTCAGAGTTATGAAATGAGTATGCAGCCATTAATGAGAAAGTTAATAAGGAATGAGAACTTCACTGGTCAATAAATGGCAGAGGCTTATTGGAGATGCTTTGATTTGACTCTAGAGTGAAGTAGTTTGGGAGTTGTGGTGCGAACCTTGGCGCTCTTGGTGAGTTTTCCCTGAAGTATGGTCTCGGTGGCTGACAGCGCCTCCATAGCGCTCCAGTTTTTCTCCCGGAGCTCCTAGTCAGTTTCAGAGAAACACCACTTTCAGTTCAGCCTACACTCTTGCCAAACAAATGATTGTCCCATTCATTTTGCCAAAGCACAACCTGGCCACTTCCACGTACCACTGTTTTACATCAACACTGACATTTCACAAAATACGTTCATAAACTGAAAAAAAGTTTAGAAATGTTCATAGGGATTAAATTCCCTAACAAGGACAAAAATTGTCCTGCTATTCAAAAATCAAAAAAAAAAAAAAGAAAAAAAGTACCATGAAGAATGCTTAGCTAAAAAGCAGCGGAACAAATGCAAGATGTGTCAACAGAATACATCATAGCATACCTAAAATAAACAAATACTCTAAAATACATAAAATATACTTAGAAAATATACTTAAAAAACAAAAATTATGTACACATGCTCCGAGAGCATCTAAATCTAAACCTTTTTGACTCAAAGGCCTTCTACTGTCCACAACAATATTTGAAGACCCCATCATTTTCTATTATCTAGAGTTTTTAAAGCTTATTTTAATACCCGTTTTCTTAAAAAAAAAAAGCATGTTAAGTCATACTGACGCCCCCTTAGAAGTTCACTATGGTTGAGAACCAAAACTGACTTCCTTTTCAATGTCTTTCTTTCATACCAGCTGTGATTTAAAATTTTGTATGCAATTTTTTAAGTTAAACAATTATATTTTTTTAAAGGAGAAATTCACTTCCAGAACAAAAATTTACAGATTTAAGCACCCCCTTGTCATTCAAGATGTTCATGTCTTTCTTCAGTCTTAAAGAAATTATGTTTCTTAAGGAAAACATTTCAAGATTTCTCTCCATATAATGGACTTCTATGGTGGCCATGAGTTTGATCTTCCAAAATGCAGTTTAAATGCAGCTTAAGAAGGCTCTAAATGATCCCAGCTGAGGAAGAAGGGTCTTATCTAGTGAAATGATTGGTTATTTTTTTAAAAACAATGACAATTTAAATACTTTTTAACCTCAATTGTTCATCTTATCTAGCTCTGCGATGCACATGTGCAGTGTTGGGGAGTAACTAGTTACATGTAACGGAATTACGTAATTTAATTACAAAATAAATGTAATTGTAATTAGTTACAGTTACTGAGAAAAAATATGTAATTAAATTACAGTTACTTTTGAAAAATGCCAGTGATTACAAAGGGGATTACATCTGAATTTTTTCACACACCCACCCCCACTTACAGATTTAACTGACTTCTTTTAAATTGCATTGACTGCTCTAAAATGAGACACCAATGTTTCAGGAGTTTAAGACACAGAACAGGACACATGCTTATTCGATAACTGTTTTATTTCCTATTTGGGTTTATGCATAAACTTTATTTTTTAAGATTGTTTTTCCCAGGCATTGTTAGATGCTAGTGTTTTCTGTCATAACTATGCAAACATTTCATTTCAAACCCAATGTCATAGTTATTAAACTATTTCTTGTTATGATGTTATTTATGTTATGATCTTGTTATGACATATAGCGCAGCTGCGTTCACAGTGACCCGAGTTCGATTCCCGACTTGAGGTCCTTTGCCGATCCCGCTCCGCTTACCTGTCATCTCTCTGCTGTCCTATCACAATAAAAGGCATAAAAAGCCCTAAAATATAAGTTAAAAAAAAAAAAGAAAAAGTCTGAATTTGTGGTGGCTGTGCTTTAAATTAAATTATTACACAGCTCAGACTATTTCGGGGCAACTTAAGTCAGTGCTATATGCTTGACAATTTTTCTTGGCGGAAGCTTTGCGTTTGGTTAGCTAATAAAATATTAAAGCTTAATTCAATATTATGTGGACAATTTCTTAATTCTGTCATCCTGGTATCGTGGACTTGCTCTGTTGTTTCATACAAATGCAGCTGCTGCCATTTTTTTTTTTTGTACACTGTAATGTATTATACGATAACTAACAAACTAGTACTACTACTTAATTATTTATGTGGTGAAATGTTGTGTAAGAAAACTGGTATGACTGCACTGTATCCCTGTATCCCTAAAATGTCTAGTTTGAACTTGTTTGAAAGTCTGACAGTAATCAGTGTTGAACGCTACTGTAAGGTTAACTCTGCCTGGTTTAAATGTTTCAAAATGATTAACAGTTGAAAATATTAGAAATTTAGAAAAGTAATCAAAAAGTAATTAAAAGTAATAAGTTACATTACTTTAATAAAGTAATTAAAAAGTTACACTACTTATTACATTTTAAATCAAGTAACTTGTAATCTGTAACCTATTACATTTCCAAAGTAACCTTCCCAACACTGCACATGTGTACTCTGTGTAATCCGGGACAATACATTTAGGGTATGTCGAAAAACTCCCGTCTCATTTTGTCCTCCAACTTCAAAGTCGTCCGACATCGCTGCAGAAGTACTGACCCAGTGTTTACAAAGTGAACATGCAAAGATCATCAAACATCCTTTATAAAGGATGATTAGGATGATTGTGAAGTTGAAGAAGATAATGAGATCTGAGTTTTTCAACATACCCTAACTGTATGTAAATTGTAATTTTTTGTTCCGCTCGTTTTGCTAGATAAAACCCTTCTTCCTCAGCTGGGATCGTTTAGAGCCCTTTGAAGCTGCATTTAAACTGAATTTTGGAAGTTCAAAATTGTGGGCACCACTGAAGTCCACTATATGGAGAACATTTCTGAAATGTTTTCCTCAAGAAACAAAATTTCTTTATGTCTGAAGAAAAAGAAGTGAACTTCTCCTTTGAAGGTGTATTTGGTCATTTTTTGTTTGTGCGCAGATAATAAGCTACAGTGATCTCAGACTTTATACTGACAACTATGGATATAGAAAAAGCAAATGTTACTATTTTAGAAATTCTCTATCAGCGTGATACGTTTTGTCCGACAATGTGGGGTTATCAAGATAAAATGAGTAGCATTTGGCTAAAAACAAAAAAAAATGCTTTTTCTAAGTTACTGACATTACAATCTCATGTGAGCGTATCATATTTTTTACAGATAAAAGTCACACCTAAATATAGGTCAAAACTGCCACCAGGTCAAAACAATAGATAAGAAAAAGTACAGTACATTTTAAAGGAGAAAATGTACCTCCAGAACAACAATTCACAAATAATTTACTCACCCCCTTGTCATCCAAGATGTTCATGTCTTTCTGTGATCGTCAATGATCGTCATTTTAGGAGAAAGTAAGATGGAGTTTTTCGCCATACTCAGTACACAGACGATGAACTTAGACATGATTTGTAGTAGTGATAGGAAGTTCGGATCATTTTAATCGACTCAGACCTTTGAGTCTCGTTCAGCAAAATGAACGAATCGTGGACGCGCATCCCAGAGCCTGTGCTACATGAGCTTTTGTGCTTAAAAAGTATACAAATTTTTATTTTTGAAAAAAAATGACAAATCGTTTCGCTAGATAAGACCCTTCTTCCTCGGCTGGGATCATTTAGAGCCCTTTGAAGCTGCATTTAAACTACATTTTGGAAGTTCAAAATTGGGGGCACCATTGAAGTCCACTATATGGAGAAAAATCCTGAAATGTTTTCCTCAACCATAATGTCTTTACGACTGAAGACAGAAAGACATGAACATCTTGGATGACAACTGTTGTTCTGGAAGTGGACTTCTCCTTTAACGTACCTTTAAATGTTGTAAATATTACACAACTTAAAAGTTTTTGAAAGCATTTTTAATTTAGTGCATCTAATTTAAAATTAAAACCCTTAAAACTTCCAACATTTTTAAGAAATGTGTTTTTCAAAGGTTCAGGGATGCATAGTCTATAGAGCTGCCATTCAAATTCAAGTCACCTGCTTTACATGCTCATTAGCAAGTGCATTAGACAAAAAAAAAGCTAAAGCTTGGCTGCCTCTCCCTTTTCTACAGGAAGAGAGCTGCTCAAGACTTAACCTTGCTTAACTTACATTGTTCTTCTTGCGATGAAGCTCCACCGAATCCCTCAACTCAAGCAGCTCTTCCTGAAGTTCAGATACCCGCTTGTCCTTCTCAGCCAGCCTGAGGAAAAACACAGAGCAGAATGAGTGCATTATGTCAGAGTGATAATAGCCTTTATACTGGAACATGGTTGAGATCATCAACACACAAATAAATATGAATCTTACGCTGTTAATAATTCCTGGTTGTGAGCTGCTGACACAGTTTGCTTTAAGAAAGAGACACAAATTATTACATCAATGCAAAATAAAAACTGAATGTCACAATGTCAATGCATTTACCTGAAGTAAATCTAATGTTTTACATTAATAGTTTGTTGTAGTTATTCAGAGCATCTTATATGAATTTCTTAGCTCTCTCACCTGCTGCTGCTGCTGAATTTCCTTCTCCAGTTCTCTCTGCAGTCTCTCAACATCCTGATCCTTGGCCGTCAACCTACGATATACACATACACATTATTGATTTGTACACATACACATTATTGTTTTTGTCAGGGAAGCTCCAAAAGAATCTCTTGCAATATAGTAACTGCACAGTGTCAATTTACAGCCAAAAGATGAGAGAAAAAAAATGTAATATGACATATGGTAAAAGCTAGAACTGACATTGCAATTTCAACACAAGGTTTTATAAACGTAATATTCTCAAATATCACTTAAATTATGTTCTCAGAACTGCAACTTAATTTTAGGACCTGACTAATGGAACTGAATGTAATATTATGAGTTGCTCTTAAAATCACAGTAATTTTTTTTTATATCATTCAATATCATCCAAATATTTGTTTCATACCATTAATAGAGAAGGAAATGCATTCCACATGTTTGTTAGACCTTGATTAATGAAATTAATGTAAAAATAACATCGGACCCTAAAAAAAAATCCATTAACAGTCTGTGTTTCGTGGTTTAATACAAATGCATCATCAAAACTGTGAATAATTCAAATTGTAAATTAAATTGAGTTCATTAAAAAGTAATCAAATGAAAATCTAACACTGAATTTATGACAGTGTTTTAGTGTCATGTTAAAAAAAATAAAAAACGTAAGATTCTGAGATTAAAGTCGTAATATTTCGAGAATAAAGTCGAAATTATGAGAATAAGGTCCAATCATTATGAGAATAAAGTCGAAATACTAAGAGAATAAGGTTGAAATACTAGGAGAATAAAAGTCGAAATATTTCAAAAAATAAAGTCGAAATTACAAGAAAATAGCTGAAATATTACGAGAACAAAGTGGAAATTATTTAGAGAATTTAAATCGCATAAAGTTGTAATATTTTGAAAGAACAGCCTGTATTGCGCATGCAAATTTCCTGGATTTGAGAGCACCAGAAGTTACCAGGCCACTGGAATTTATTATTTATTTATTTATTTAAATATTGTTGCGTCCGAGTGGCCGCATCATCTTACAGGGATGAGGAAGAGTCAATTTTAAGGACTCACGGTAACAGCTTAATATAAAGAATATGATATTTATTAACAGACTGAACAGGAACAACTTTTTATTCAGCTCACACACCCAATCGATATTCCTTTAAGGGGCGCAAATATATGTGGGATTATTAGCAGAAATCGCAACATGTGTCATGCTCGCGGGGACAGTATGCTTGGAAATGATATTTCATGTCTTCGATTGCATTCGTTATTTTTTACCACACCAGCTTTGTGCATGTGGTGTTTTTAATATAAAACAAAGTCTCAGCTTTCAAAATCAGTTTTATAGCAAAATACAAACTGAAAAATGTATTTTTCGAGCTCTTTGGCGTGACAGATCGCTGTATTCATGTGATTCAATGAATGAAATTATACTGTTTTTTTGTGAAATTCCACCACCTACTCCACAAAAACGTCTGTGGTGTCCAACCTTTCATTCCTCACATGTATTTAATTAAAAACAACAATAAAACTTTCTAAAAGTTGAAGTGGGCACCAATGGCTACAAATTAATTCTTGTAATTTTGACTTTATTCTCGAAACATTTCGACTTTATACTCGTAGTATTTAATTTTTCTCTTGAATTTCGGCTTCATTCTCGTAGTATTTCGACTTCATTCTCAATTTTTTATATATATATATATATATATATATATATATATATATTTTTTTTTTTAATGGCACTAAAACGCCTTTGTACAATTTACAACAAAACATTGCAATTTTATTAGTTTTCATAAAACCAATTTTACTTCAAAAATCCATAAGAAAAAAAAAAGGAAAAATATTTTAAGAAGATGTTACTTGATTTATTCTATTGGTAATAATTGACAAGCAAAAGGTCACGTGACAGGAGTGATACATACTGAGCATGAAGCTCCTGGATTTTAGCGTTTAAGTCTGAGTTTGACTCTTGAGTTTCTCTGCTTCTCAGCTGGGAAAGTTCAGTGTTTAGAGTCTCCACCTGCTGTTGTAGATTCTATAAACAAACATACATATAAGCCTTTAAAACATCATGCAAATGGCTGAGCACAGATTGCTCTAGAGCAATGAATCGTCCAAACGAACAGAACACACTTACCTCCACTGCCTTCTTTATCTCCGATTCTTTGTCCATCGCTGACTGCAAACTTTTCTCAACTGATTGAATTTTTTCATCCTTCTCCTGAATCCTGATCAAATCAGAAAGTTGAAATATTTAAACACTCAAAAAACAGTTTCTGCCTTTGTAAAATCACTTTTTATACTAAGTGTGTTTTCAAACAATAACAAATGGCATTCTATAACTTCACAAACTCTAATTCATAGTTGTGACCAGGCCGGGAGTGATCATTGGGAATATCGGAAGAATTACCAGTGAGCCGTTCTTAAACCGGTGCACGTGCAAACAGTGGGATTTTGGGTAGAAGTATGCATCTGCTTGCAGGTACACATCTCTTTGTGGCGGTTTTTAAATATTATATGTCATATAAAAATCCCCAGAATCTCCTGGACTTTCTTTCCATATTTCACACACACAGAAAAAGCATGTGTGTTACATTACTGTATTTCAATCTGATTTTAATTTCATTTATTGACTTATTAATTTGTATGTGGTGTATTTTCAGCTGCGCCTATTCATAAGTTTGACTGCAGAACATTTAAGAAGTTTGAATGTCACTTGCTCTTGTTGAAACACATGAGGAGCATCAAACTCTCAGGCTGAAAATAGGCCCTGCGCCTGCCCTGGTTGTGACTATGTAACTTACTTTTGCTGTAGCTCTTCTAGTGTCTTTTCTGACATTGTCTGGAAAAATGTGGAGGAAAGAAACAGGAAGAATGTGAGTGGGCAGCTTCAGCAGGCAATAATCACAATAGCACTCTCTCTTTCCTACACAAACAATGCCTGTGTGTGGTAGTGGTATTTACTACCTGTTCTGTAGCCTGTTTCTGCACTGCCTCCAGTTGCTGTTTCAAACCATCATACTCATTTTTGACTGCCTGTTAAAAAAAATTAACACATGCAAAAAGTTGCATTCAACACAAGAAATATAAACCAATGATTTAACTGCACTTAAAAGTGCATTCGTGGTGCTTTAGCCAGTTTACGAATATTATATATGTATTAAAACTGTGATTTTCTTGTTCACCTTCAGTTCGTCTTCCTTATTGGCCACCTGAATGAGGCTGGACTCCAGCAAACTCTCCACCATTCTAACTTTCTCATCACGCTGTTGAAGGCTAAAGACACAATACAACAGGTATTAATTAAAGATGTTTAATAAACAATATGAGTCACTGCATTTATACTGAAAAATTACTGGTTGAAGGAACTTAAATTAGTCCTTTCTCCACACAAAGCAAGGCCATGTGTTTTCAAGAGTACCTGTGAGTTCCAAATGTTACTTAGAAATGCAAAATTATAGCTCTAAATCATCAACTGCCGTTTAAAAGTTTTGGATCCATAAGATATTTAATGTTTTTTAAAGAAGACTTTTGTGCCCATCAAGGCTGCTTTTACTTGATCAAAAATACAGAAAATGCTGTAATATTGTGAAATATTATTGCAATTTAAAATTGCGGTTTTCTATTTTAATACACTTTAAAATATAATTTATTCCTGTGATGCAAAGCTGAATTTTTAGCACCATTACTCTTAGGTGTCACATGATCCTTCAGAAATCATTCTAATATGCTGATATATTATCAGTGTTGTAACATTTGTGCTGCCTAATATTTTTTTGGAACCTGTGACACTTTTTTCAGATTTTTTTTGATGAATAAAAAAAAAAAAGCTAAAAAGAACAGTATTTATTTTAAATAAAAATCTTTTGTAACAACATATGCTACCATTCAAAAGTATGGGGTTTCTTTTTTTTTTTTTTGAAAGTTTAGAAAGTAATCACAGGTTCCAAAAAAAAAAAAACAAATCAAAAAAAAAAAAAAAAAAAAAAAAACTGGAGTGACACTGAAGATTGGTGCCATGGCTAATGAAAGTTCAGCTTTGCAACGCAGAAATAAATGATATTTAAAGCATATTAAGACAGAAATCTATAATTTTAAATTGTGATAATATTTCATAATATTACTGTTTTTTTTTTTTTGATCAAATAAATGCAACTTTGATGAACGTCCATAAAAAAAATAATAATAAATAAAATCCTAAACTTTTGAAAGGCAGTGTACTTAATTTAATTAGGAATTCAATTAAGGAATCTCTTGTTAATTTCACAAGTGTCTACATATTTTCATATTATTAATTTCACAACTTCTACATATTATATATATATATATATATATATATATATATATATATATATATATATATATTTTTTTTTTAACAGACCTTTTTTATTTATTTGAGATCAAAATGTGTAATGTGTTGTAAATGCATGATTATAACATTGTAAATCCATTTGTAATAATGTTAAAGCTTAGTTAATATTTTTAATATTTAATATAATTGATACCCATTTTTAATACTGGCCATATAATTGGTAAGTATTGTCCAAGTTTAATTTACTTTTTGGGTTTAATTTATTATTTGTTTTGCAATAACTCTTCTTTTAAATAGTATTGTTAATAATTTATTATACTGGCCATACCATGAAAATAGTAGGCAAAAAGTTATTTTAATCATACATTTTTGGACATATTTTTTTTTTATATCTGCTATAATATGAAAATAATCGGGTCACCAGTATTGGCCAGATTTTTAATATGTATTTTGTTTATATTTCTAACCAATTTCAATGCACTCACCTTTGCTTAAGTTGATCCACGGATACAGCCTGGGTAAAGAGAAGACACGACAGTGGCGTGCATTAGCATAAACGTGTATTAATGGATTAGTGGATAGAAAAGCAACTGAAGTCTAACCTGCTCAGAAATCTGTGCCTGCAGACTCTGGAGGTCTGTCTTCAATGTCAGGTTCTCATTGTGTATGGCCTGCAGAGAGCAGAGAGAGCCGTGAGTTCACGACACAGCGGAAATCACACTTCAGTTTAACTGGTGTGAGCTGGAGCGATGACGGTGGTGACACTTGCCTGCATTTTTGTCTCCCTGCCGGCGCTGCTGCTCCTCTCTGCATTAAGCGAATCTTCTAGACTCTTTCTCTGTAGCTCTTTTTCAGCCAGCCTAATGAGAGACACATGCAAGATAAAGTATAATGAGGTTTAAGACAGCTGACCGCCTTAAGCTGTAGCTCAACCATATGAGGCGTGTATAAAGTGCCAAGTGATAAATCCCTTCCATGTAAGTAGAAGGGCTCATTGCTCCAAATTTAATTCTACATAGCTGTATATTAAATAACAACAAAAAAAATGTACTGTCTAATAAGCTAATACGCTATTTTATTGCTTCACGTAGCATTTTACTTGACCCTGAAAACTGACTTGTAAGAATGCAGAGTCAGGCCTGTTTCACACTGCAAGCATCAGCATCGTGCAAGTGAAGTAGCAACGAAGCTCACATCACGCTTTCACCCAGTGATGTCAGGGCTGAGAAATCTTTGGTTAAATACAAATGAATAATACAGTGTTTTAGGTTTATTAGCTGACCTAATTTATTATTGCAAAATCAAATCAATTTATACATTACCATTCAAAAGCTTGAGGTCAGTAAGTTTTTTAACAACAATAATATTAATAATAACAGTAATATTCCTTAAAGATGCATTCATTTGACCAAAAGTTACAGTAGAATTGTTACAAAAAAATCTTTATTTCAAATAAATATTGTTTTTTAAAACGTTATATTATTTAAAAATCCTGAAAAGAAATATGATGGTTCCCACAAAAAGATTAGGCAGCAAAACCATTTTCAACATTGATAATAATAGGAAACATTTCTTGAGCATCAAATCATCATATTAGAATGATTTCTGATGGATCATGTGGCACTGAAGACTGGAGTAATGTGCTGAAAATTTAGCTTTGCATCACAGGAATAAATTACATTTTCCAACATATTAAGTTATTTTAAATTTTAATAATGTTTTATATTATTTACTGTTTTGGTCTAACAAATGCAGCCTTGGTTAGAAGAAAATAAATAAATATTTTATTATTATTATTTTTTTTTATATTACCAGCTCCAAACTTTTCAACATATTATGCCGACTGCTTTAATGCTTTAAAATAACTTACTTTTTTTTTTTTAACTAGATTGTATAATTTGCGGGCAGTTCCAGTGGTGGACGAAGTACACAAGTTGAGTACTTGAGTAAAAGTACAGATACGTATAATAAAATATTACTCCAGTAAAAGTAAAAGTGCTTCTCTTTCAATTTTACTCGAGTGAAAGTACAAAAGTACCCGATTTTTTATGTACTTAAGTAAAAAAGTACTGATAGATTTATTTTGCAATTTTATATAGGCTACTTAATTTAATTTTATATTAGCACATATTTTTTTTAGAATCCTACTGCTCAAAATACCTGGGATTTTCCCAAAAAATACATTTTTGTTGTTGATGTACCTGAGAGAAAACAGATTTGACCATCAAATTTTTAACCAGTAAGAAAAAAGTTTTAAAGCTTGTTTTGCATAACGTCACAGTTATATATGACATGAGAATAAGGCCTGAAATTAGCAAGAACATTTTAAGGAAAATGTAATTATATTTTCATAGTGATTTTTTCCTTACACCCCTGGCCCAATGCCCCCAGAGGGCCTCACTTCCCACTTTGATAATTATTGTAGTTACCATGTTCTGAGCATGACATCCTTTTTTTTTTCTCTCAGATGTAATCTATCTATGTGGTTAAATAAAAATATGTGGACTTTGTATCTAAAAATTATCTCAACTTAGCACCAGCAAGCAGCTAGACAGTTAGCATCAGCTAACAATATTTACTTATTTTCAGTATGGTTATAAATAAACATTCATATCTGTCTACTCTAGCTGATCCAAACAGTATAAAACATTATACGGTTGCTAAACAATATAAAAACAGACGTCACGTAGGGCTACATGCGTAGCATTTTAATACAACTGCTAATGTTAAATCAGCGAGGAATATGAACGTGCAGGAGTTATTTTATTTAAGCTGTTATTTAAATTTTTCGTTTTTGATGTGTCTGAATTCAAGCATTTCAGTGCGCTTAAACAGATCACCGTTTACAGCAGATGTAATTCACAAACAACGGACAGCTTTGACCTAAATATGATTTTCAGTTATAATAATTAATCCTAAAATTCAACATTAGTAACCTACTTTTCGCAGCATCAGTCGCGCGTGCACAAGATCTCCCGGTTCTTACTTGTGAATTCAGTTGACTGGAGACTCGCTCTAAACGGATCATTTGAATCAGTGGGTTGTCGACTCGAGAACAGCTGCAGTTGGATCATTCCAATTCGTGAATTAATCGTTTGGTGCGATTGGCGAATCAATTTAACAGGTTCATTGAAAAGAATCAGTTTATTCATGAATCAGACACCGCTTGTAAGTCTCAGAGCACGTGATATATTATAAGGAGTAACGATATGTTTTATGAAATGTAGTGAAGTAAAAAGTACGATCTTACGCTTTGGAATGTAGTGAAGTAAAAGTGAAAGTTACTCAAAATAAAACTACTCCAGTAAAGTACAGATACTTGAAAAATGTACTTAAGTACAGTAACGAAGTACAGCTACTTCGTTACTGCCCACCACTGGGCAGTTCAAAGCATGTCTGTCTAGCTGTCTGTCTAATAAGCTGTTATTTTATTGCTTCACACAGAATTTCACTTGACACTGAAAACTGACTTGTCAGGAAATAAAAATAAATAAATAAATATCTGACCAACCCCAAACCTTTCAACTGTAGCATATATATTAAGCTGACTGTTTCATACTTAAAACCTGCTTAAATCATTTGAATTCACTCAAATTTTTTGAACAAGTGCTGTTTGCATGTCACTGTAACTACATCAAGTAATGAATCTGTTCCATTTTAGGAGTTTTGACTGAAAGTAAAAGGTCTTATCGTCCATATTTCATTCTACACAGCTGTATATTAAACAAATACTGTACTGTCTGATAAGCAGTTTATTTATTTGTTCACGTAGCATTTTATGTGACGTGACTTTTCAGGGAAAAATAAAACTAAAAATTTAAAAAAATTAATAAAATAAAAAAAAATTACCAACCCCAACTTTTCAGCTGTACATATGTTGTTTAATACTTCAAAACATTTTAAATTTTTATTTATTTTTTATTTATAATCAGTGGGCAGTTCAAACTACTATATTCAAAATTACTATATTTATTTGCCCCCTAATAGTTGACTAACCGCTAGTTGATGAGAAGAGGCTTGATAGACCAAAATTTTATTAGTCACAGAAAAAAAAAAAAATTTATATAGTTTATTAATAAACATGCGACTAATAGTCGACTAATGTTTCAAATGAACGACTACTAGTTGACCAGAAAAATCTTTAGTTGAGGGCAGCCCTACAAAAAAACAGCTTGAATCATTTGAATTTATTGAATAAGTGCTGTTTGTATGTCACTGCAACTGCCTCAAGTGATAAATCCATTCCATATTAGGACTTTTGACAAGTATATATTTCGAAATAATGTATGAGGTGTCACCAATGACAATTGATAAACAGGTCTACAATACATTTTTAATATTTTCTGCAGTTAGGTTTCTATTCACTGTCAATGTGAATACTGGAATCTAACCTGTTAACAAGGGTGCCAAAACATATGCACCACTTATATGTGCAGTGTGAAACAGGCCTTACTTTGTGCAAAACCATAAAAAAGGAAGTTTTGAGATGATCACTTACAGTTTCTGAAGCTCATCGAAATGTGATACTGTTGTAGCCTGAGAGAAGAAACAACGAAATGACTCTTAAACTTGACTGTACACCAGCAAGCACAGATTCACCCTCATCCAGCAGCCCACACACATACCTGAGTGTTGAGCTGAGTCTGAAGATTATCAATCTGAACTTTCAGCGTTTTGTTGTCATTAAGAAGATCCTGTAAACAACAGTGTTGTGAGATGCTCAGCTGCCATTTAGCATGCATACACGCTTACACAGAGTACTGTGACTCCTCAGGTACCTGCACTTGTTCCTGCAGTTGGTCGTCAGGCTTCATTGTGTGCTGCGACGCCTCCAACAGCTGCCTGACCTGCTGCTCCAGCTGCTTGACTTTCTGCTGCTCCTGATCTTTAAAGATGAGCGTGTCCGTCAAGTTGCTGTGGAGAGTCTGGATCTCCTTGTTTTTGCTGGTCATCTCGCTTTCCACAGCCATCAGCTGATTCTGCAGCTCTGAGAAGACACAGGAGAAACTGGTTAAGTGTTCTGCGCAGAAAACTTGATGTCTTTAAGATTTGTGTGTGCGTGTGTGTTTTTCTACCTTGTTTAGCAGCCTGGAGCTTTTCTCTCTCTGCACTCACGTTGTGCAAATAGTTCTGCAGCTCTTCCCAACGACGTTTTGCATCCTGCGACAAAAGATACAAACAGTTTCAGCTCAATAGGGATTAAGTAGCTAAATGCAGTGATGCTACATTTTAGAGACATAAAACAAAAGCTCAGCTGTTTTCAAGAGTAGCTTTTCTGTAAGCAGCTAATTCTGCCAACAAACAGTGGTGTAAGGAAAACGGAAATACAAATCAAAATGCATAAAGTGAGCAGAAGCGACAATAAAACAGATGATTCTAGAGACTCCCGTCTGTCTTAAATACAGGAAAATACAATTCATTTAATCAAATTGGTTGCAAACGATTAACTGATATTAAATCGCATACAAAATAAAAGTTTGAGTTCGCCTAATATATGTGTGTGTATGGTGTGTAATTATGTATATATAAATACAAACACATTCGTGTATAAATGTAAGAAATATTTACAAGTATATGTATTATATTTTTTATATAATTTATATTAAATATTTTGTACATAAATAACATTTCTCTTTATATATATATATATATATATATATATGGGCAAACTCAAACTTTTATTCTGTATGCGATTAATCGTTTGACAGCCCTAAAAATCATTTCCATGAACAGGTAAAATGTTAAAAAATAAAATAGTAATTAAGTATATAAATTAATGAACGAATGAATAAATAAATAAATGAATTAATATGCCAACCATCAGTGGTCACAAAAGTCCCAAATGTCATTTAACTTGTCAAAAAAAATTGGTTAAGCAATGATATTAAAACCACAGTTTGTTTCAGTGGTTTACTTATTTTATTAATATTTGATATTTAAAACTGTGAAACTTGTTCAATTATCCAATCATTATTAAGACAACCTTATTGAGATCTTCACTAACGCGGTCAAAAAATTTTTTTTAGTGTTGGGAAATGATTAATCATGATTAATGGCATCTGAAATAAGTTTCTGTGTACATAATACATGTGTGTGTGTGTATGGCATATATTTATTATTTATACGCAAAGACACACACATACAGTGTATATTTAGAAAATATTTACATATATATATTTATATTCATATAATTTGTATTATATATAAATATATTTAATATATAAATATAATATACTTCTTAAATACATACATGCATGCATGTGTGTGCATTTATAAATGCATAATAAATATACACAGTACACATACATATTATAATATATAATATACATATTATACCATATATAAATATATGTAGGTGTAGTTCACTCCCAGAACAAAAATGTACAGATAATGTACTCACCCCCTTATCATCCAAGATGGTCATTTCTTTCTTTCTTTCTTTAGTCGGTAATGTTCTCCATATAGTGGACTTCAATGGTGCCCCCAAATCTGAACTTCCACAATGCAGTTTAACTGCAGCACCAAATGGCTCTAAACAATCCCAGCTGAGGAAGAAGGGTCTTATCTAGCAAAACAATCCGTCGTTTTCTAAACAAATTGACAATTTATATACTTTTTAACCTCAAATGTTCATCTTGTCTCGTCTCTGCAAAGCACGTGCAGTACAGTTAGGGTATGTCGAAAAACTCCCATCTCGTTTTCTTCCACAACGTCAAAATCGTCCTACATCACTGTTTTGTAAAGGATGTTTGACCTTCTTTGCATGTTCACTTTGTAAACACTGTGTCGGTTCTTCTCCAGCGATGTAGGACGATTTTGACGTTTTGAGTTTTTCGACATACCCTAAGTGTATTGATCGCATTGAACCGCAAAAAAAACAGTTTACGCAGACTTAGACAAGACGAGCATCCAAGGTTAAAAAGTATATAAATTGTCAATTTGTTTCGAAAATGATCAATCGTTTCTCTAGGTAAGACCCTTCTTCCTCAGCTGGGATCATTAAGAGCCCTTTGAAGCTGCATTTAAACTGAATTTTGGAAGTTCAAACATGGGGGCACCATAAAAGTGAACTATTCCTGAACTTTTTTCCCTCAAGAAACAATTTCTTATCGACTGAAGAAAGAAAGACACGAACATCTAGGATGACAAAGGGGTGAGTAGATTTTCTGTAAATTTTTGTCCTGAAAGTGGACTTCTCCTTTAATTTATTTACTTTGTGCAGTTTTGACTGCATTTTTAAAAATGAGTAGCTTGGCAAGCGACGCTGGTTTTAAAACAGCTTTCAAAATTCTTTCAATGAAGGCCAATCAGAACAGCATCCAATCAATATCTCCATATTGCACTTCACGCATCATAAAACTTTTCAAATCGTTTCTTCTATAAATTTTGTAAACGCCTTGTTTGGTGTTCTAATAAAAGTGGGAATTGTGGGATGCTAAAATGTGAATTGTTAAAAAATGTGTATTGTGCAGGTTTGTAGGCACCTCCAGCTGGGACACATTCTGCTTGTAGTTGACTTCTAGACTCTTCCGTTGCAACTCTTCCTGCTGCAGCTTGTTTTTGGTCTCTGCTAGCTCTTTCATCATGCCATTGCATTCCGAACGCAGCTTATTCAGCTCAGATGACTGCCTGCAAACACACATTAAATAAATCATCTAAGTTTGCAAAAGATTGTGAAAATTTCCAGTGTTCCCACCAATCCTGACACTTATAACTGATAACTTCATGTGGACAACTTTAAAGGCAACTGTCTCAATATTTAGATTTTTTTGCACCCTCAGATTCCAGATTTTCAAATAGTTGTATCTCGGCCAAATATTGTCCTATCCTAACAAACCATACATCTATGGAAAGCTTATATTTTATTCAGCTTATAAATCTCATTTAACAAAAATTGACCCTTATGACTGGTTTTGTGGTCAGGGGTCACATTTGATTCCAAAAATCAGAGGAAGGCTGGAAGACAGTCATGAAATACTATATTACGAAACTTGACACTATAAGTAGACCAAAAGAGAGGAATTTGGGGGTTGGTGGGACTCACTTGGTCTCCATCTGGTTGGTGGTGGAGCATCTCTCCACAGCATCCCTCAGGATGCCGTTTTCTTGCTGCAGTCGAGCGATCTGACCGTCCAGCTGTTCTCTTACCTGCTGGAACTGCAAAAAGAAAGTTCACTTGTCATTATGGCGTGCATGGTCAGATCTAGTCCAGTAATCTGCCATTTGCCTTCTACATGACAGTCTTATTGGTGAATGATTGATTACCTTAATTTGCATCTCCTGGTAGCTCTGAGCTTTCACCTGCATGATGTCTTTCTCTCTGGCAACACGATGCTCATGCAGCACAGACTCCACGCGGCCCGTCTTCTGCTTCTCAGCCTGCAGTTCCTGAAGTTCCAGTCAATAAATTACCACCAAGCTCAAAGTAAATCAAAGCTTACAGAGTTATATTTATGGTACTTATAACACACATTAAACAGTTATACGTATGGCTATTTTCTATATTCTGTCACAACTACAGCACGTTTATGTGGCACTTTGCAAAAAAAAAAGGCTTGAAAGATACCTTGAAATTAATAAAAAGCAAGCAAGTTTATTTTATATGAGGTATGCAAATTTTGCAAAACCTACAAAGGAGTAGTTCACTTTTAGAACAAAAAATTACAGATAATGTACTCACCCCTTGTCATCCAAGATGTTTATGTCTTTCTTTTTTCAGTCGTAAAGAAATCATGTTTTTTGAAGCAGACATTTCAGGAATTATCTCTATATAGTGGACTTCAATGGTGCCCACGACTTCAAAGGGCTCTAAACATTCCCAGCCGAGGAATAATGGTCTTATATAGCAAAGCTATCAGTTATTTTCTTTTTAACTTTTATTTACACATTTTCACTTCAAACGCTCGTCTTGTCTAGCTCTGCCACGTGCATGTGTACTCTATGTAATCTGGGTCAATACAGTTAGGGTTTGTTGAAAAACTCCCATCTCATTTTCTCCTCCAACTTCAAAATCATCCTACATCACTGCAGAAGTACCGACCCAGTGTTTACAAAGTGAACATGCAAAGAAGGTCAAACGTCTTTTACAAAAAAAAGGTAAAACAGCAATGTAGGATGATTTTGAAATTGGAGGAGAAAACGAGATGGGAGTTTTTCGACATACCCTAACTGTACTGACCCGGATTACACAGTTCATGCAGAGCTAGACAATATGAGCATTCGAGGTTAAAAATTATTTTAACTTTTACTTTTTTATAAAGAACATTACAGATTGTTTCACTAGATAAGACCCTTCTTCCTTGGCTGTGATCGTCAAGTGCTCTTTGAAGTCACATTTAAACTGCATTTTGGAAGTTCAAACTCGTGGGCACCATAGAAGTCCACTATATGGAGATAACTCCTGAAATTATTGAAATTGAAAAAACTATTTCTTTACTACTGAAGAAAGACAGACATGAACATCTTGAATGATAAGGGGGTAAGTACATTATCTGTAAATTTTTGTTTTGGAAGTGAACTACTCCTTTAATAGTGTTTATTTTTTAGTAATAAACATTAAGTAAACCTAAATTCAATCTAAAATTTAATCTTTGGGTGCATTTAACATGTTTATTAATGTATTTATTCTGTCAAAACAATTAATCGTGTGCATCCAAAATAGAATAGTATATATATTTTTTCAGATTTATGTATGATTTATATTATATATTAGGGCTGGGCTATATGGCCAAAAAATTATATATATATATATATATATATATATATATATATATATATATATATATATATATATATATATATATATATCAGTCGATATTGAAATTTTCAAAAATTGTCAATTTTTTTTTATTTCTTACAAGTTTAAAGGCTAACAATTTTTTTGTTTGTTTTGTTTTTGCTACAATGTGAAAGCTGTAAAAACCAGACGGTAGTACTTTCTTAGTTCTGCATGTTTTAATGAGTAATATTGTTTCAGATCAAGAAACAGGTCTGTTACCTGATATTAATACATCACATTTTTTGTCTCTTAGAAATACACATTTGATAGTAGCTTGAGTTCCGACGCAGATGTAGATTTATTATCAAAATCAGTAATATCTGTAAAAGCTGTAGCAAACTTATTTTCATATGGTGAAATTTAATTATTTTGACTGTTTGAATTTTTTTTTTTAATTAACCATTGCTCTTCCATAGTATCATCCACAGATCATGACAATAACAGTTAAAACCACAATACCGCACCTCAATACCATGGTAAAAATGGTTACTAGGTATTTGTATAAAAAACAGTAATCTAAATACATTTAGTATAAATGCATAAACACTATAGCTTCATTAAAAAAAATACTGTAATTATATTCCATTACTCCTCCTTAAATACATTTAATACATGTCTATATTAATAATAGAATAAAATTCAACACAAATACTCACATTTCTGACACAACACCACTTTGCCGTTAGTGCTACAACAGTAAATCTATGGTAAATGATGCCGATTTGTGAACTTAAAAGCCTTCTGACTATATTTCTTAAAAATATACATGTATATGTGTATATTTATATATACACACACACACACACACACCTAAATATATACACTTCACACAGTTTATGTAAACACAAACTTTTATTTTAAATGCGCTTAATCACGATTAATCAATTTGACAGTCCTATTTTTTTTAAATTGTGAATGAGGAACTTAAAAAATATTGTGTCATGAGTAACCCATTTGTACCTTATTCATGGAAAGTGCCAGACATTACAAAACCATGAAGCCTTGTACTCACATAAGGAAATATAAGCAAAATAAATCACTAACCTGGTTTAACTGTTTGACTTTGCCCTTGGCGATGGACACCTCCTCCTGTAGCGTGCTCAGAAGACGATCTTTCTCTGCGAGCTGCTGGGCCGAAGGCTCAAACTTAGCTGCAGACTGAGAAAGAAAAACCAGAAAAATCATCAGAAATCTGACAACTCAAGCTTTCACTATCAAACACATTTCATTACTGCATGACGGCAAAAAACGCTAAATGAAAAATAGAAATAAACCTAATCCTCTAACCTTATACCAGTTGTCCAAAGCATTAGGACTCTTGCCCCGGAGCAGCGAGACGAGACTGACCACCTCGGCATCTGACAGCACGAGTCCACTCAGACTGGCCTGCAGCTCCTTGAGCTTCACCTCAGAGTTCTCTGCACAAAAACGGACACGTATCACGACCTCCTGCTCACACCATCAGGAAACGATCACAATTTCACAACCCTCCGTAGGCAGTATTTTATTGGGTCATAGGTTATGCTGTGTCCTAATATGCTTCTTTTAGGCCAAATTCTAAAGCAGCATTGATTACATCCTTTGTAATTTCAAGATGTTGGATTCTGAATATATTTAAATCATTAAAAATAAAAATAAAAAAAATCAATAAAAATATTCGAAATACTTTAAATCTGGCTATATTCCCTGTTTTGTGTGCCACCGTTTAAAAAAAAAAAAATGTATTAAAAGATGCACGCCAAGTACCTTTGTTGGTTTCGCTCTTCTGTTTCTTGCCATGTTTGGTGGGTGCAGGAGCAGGGGGCGGAGCCTCATTGTTTTGGTTGCTCTGGTGGTTTGTCGAAGTGATCAAGTCAGTCTGAATGACCGGGGCTGAGGACTGGACATGTGCCTCATCCACTGAAACAAATATGTCCACAGGAATTATTAAAGCAATACTTTACACAAAACTAAAATCATTTACTCATCATAATGTTGTTCCAAATCTGTTTAACTTTGTTTCTTCTATGGAAAACTAAAGGAGACGTTTAGAAGAATGTTCATGCTGCTCACTTCCAAGCTATATTTAAAAATGCACTACAGCAGGGTCAGAAATTAATGAGGGCTTGTGGCAAAAATGCCATCAAATGAACAAAAATGGCTTACAAATTCAAAATAATGAGACAAAAGATGCCCCTGTACAAACTAAATTATTACAGCTGTGATTAAATGCAGATCCAAAACAGTGAATCTAATCATCATTCAGGTAAAACTCTGCTTCAACAATAAGCCACACTGCAGACGTGATGTAATCGCTAGCACACCCTGAGCACATGCGAGTTATTCCTCACACATCTTTTTTTGAAGATATTACATTTTAGCCATTATCGGACGATTCTTATATCGGTCTGATAGTATTGTGCATCCCTACTGTTGGTAACAGTTTATAGTATTCTGATTGATTTATGAAATTGGTCAAAACTGAAGCATTTAAAAGGCAACAGATACAATTAATAAGTTAATTATAAAAATTGCCCTTGCAAAGATTTAAAAAAAAAGCCCAATCCCAGGGGGGAAATATTGCCCCTTAAAGGGATAGTTCACCCAAAAATGAAAATTCTGTCATTAATTACTCACCCTTATGTTGTTCCAAACTCCTAAGACCTTTGTTCGTCTTCGCAACACAAATTAAGATATTTTTGAAAAAATTCAAGAGCTTTCTGACTTTGACTATTTTACCTCTTTAACGCACAAAAAGCATGTCACATGGACTATTTTGACAATGTTCTTGATACCTTTCTGGACCTCGAATATGTCAGTTGCATTGCCGTCTATACAGGGTCAGAGAGCTCTCAGATTTCATAAAAACATGCCTTAATCTGTGTTTTGAAGATAAACAAAGGTCTTACGGGTTTGGAACAACATGAGGGTGAGCAATTAGTGACAGGATTTTCATTTTTGGGTGAACTTTTCCCTTTAAAGGGGTCATCGGATGCAAAGTTCACTTTTTCATGTTGTTTGAACATTAATATGTGTTGGCAGTGTATGTACAAATCTACCCTATAATGATAAAAATCCAAGCAGTGTTTAATTAATCTGTAAAAATAATATCCCCTTTTTCAAATCGAAACATTCTCAGATGCCTGTCAGTGTGGCGTCACACCAACAGAGGCCCATTCCACGATAATTGATTGACATGAGCGTCTTACCTCAGACCCGCCTTATATCAGTTGTAACAGTCTAGTAACCTCCATTGTTTCGATGCTGGAGCAGGGATTCGCACAAATTATTCGTGATCCAGCTGCACTTACAGCAGAAGTGAGTATAAGGGTTTTTTTTTATGAATCTTTGCGATTGCCTTTCCCAATAACATGCTAGTTAGCAAGTTTAGCAGCTAAATGCGGCTAAAGTAAACATGCTCATCACTCCACAGAGAGGAGAGAGGGGCGGGGCGAGCAGAGCTCATTAACATTTAAAGCAACCTCGACCAGAACAGGATGAATTTTGCAGAGCTTATTTTGGCAAGGTTAAAAAGGGTGTTGTTTTACACAACCATTGAGAATTTTTAACCAAAGTATATTATAGTCTTTTTATTAAGACCCTAAAGAATCATATCAACTTGTGGAAAATGGGCATCCGATGACCCCTTTAAGAATGTGCAGTTTGAATTTGCTTGAGTGAGATACAAAAGCATATAGACCACTTGGTTCTTCTTTGCTCCTTCTGGAGCGTCACAAGTTACCCCTGGTCATAGTTTAATTTTACTTGCAGAGAAAAGAGCAGCATACAGAACATCTTCAGAACAACTCCATTTCATTGCAGTCGGTTTGAAACAAAATGAGAGTGAACAGATAATAGATTTTTCATGTTTGGCTTTAGTTTATAAAATCTTGCCATATATCTAACAGACCAGATGTCCACTTTAATGATTCACTTACTCAGCTGAGAATTTTAACCTCTATCTAATTCATCTGTTTTTGTTTTAGTCTTACCTGTGATGACAGGTTCCACCTTCTGCTTCTTCTTCCTACGCCCACTGCCGCTAGAGGCAGTTGGTGGTGCTGCTGTGGAAACAGGGGCGGCTCCCTCCTTTGCCTTTATCTCCACCTCAATAATCATAGGCTCCTCCTTCTTCACCACAGGAGGGGAAAGATCAGGCTTGACCTCGGGAGGATGCTCTTCTGTGAGGAACATGAGATGATGTTCTGGGTGTTTGTTGTAATGATGGTGTTTTTTCAGGGTGTTCTGATTGGTTTTTAAATTGTTCTGAATGCTTTTTAGTATCTGTGCACTTGAATGTTGGTAACTGGCAAGCAGCAAAAACCAGCTGTACATACATATGATATAAACAACAAGTGTTTGCATCACAACTAAGACATATTCTTATTTGTAGGTAGTCCACTCACCAGACTCACTCTTCTGTTTCTTGGCTTTCTTTTTGCTGGTAGTCTCAGTTGGTGCAGGAGGCGTGGCCTGAGGCTGCGGTGGGCTGGACTGTTTGGTCAGGGGGAGGGCCTGCTCCTTACGGACAGCAGGTTTGGAGCCGTTGATTTCCGGTTCATCTAAAGCAGGAAGGGTAGTTGGGGTTGTACGGGTAAGGGGCACAACCATTGGGGCAGCAGCGGGAGCAGCAGATGGAGAAGCTTTTGGCTTTTTCTCTTTCTTTTTTCTCTCTCTTATCCCGGACGGAGATTCTGCCAGGACCGGAGCAGCAACAGGTGGACTTACGGGCACCACCTCCGAATCCTCATCATTCGAGGCAGGGCTAGTGGCATCAGATGTATCGAAATCCCTCAGGTCTTCCTCTGACTCGCCGCCCCCGCCTCCTCCCACTCCGCTTCCGCCGCTCTCCTTCTTCTTGTTCTTCTTTTTCTCGTTCTTTTTACGAGTATCAGGCTTGGCAGGAGGCAATTTAAGGTCTCGTTTCTGGCGGGCCAGAACCTCGTCGTAGGAAGTCTCTTTCATGAAGAGCCAGAAAAAGAGGAACATGAGAGCGATGACCAGCGACGGTGCCAGGATGAGAAGATACTGTGAGTCTGCCATGTCCAGCGCCATTCTAGAAGAACGCAATGAAGAACAGAAAGACAGAAGTGAGCACAAATGTTCAATGAAGCGGGATACATGACAATAGGGACAAACAGCTACTTGACTAATGCAAACTACAAAGAATCAAAACTATGAATATAGACACACTTCAAGGTCTTTTGGCCGAATTACTAACATGAAAAAAGGCATAACGTCTACACAATTTAACCAATCCCAATAGTCACTTACACACTGCAAAAGTTTGGGGGTGCAAACTAGGGATGTACAATATTTATGGTCTATGTTAATATTGTAATTGATGTTTTACCAATATATGGGATTTGACATCATCATGTATGTCCCTCATTTTGCAAAAAAAAAACACATCTGGAGAGTTCAAAACCATTCAGTGACTCATGAAGCCTGTTGACTGACACTTAACTGAAAAGTTATGAAGGCAAAAAAAAAAAATATCCCTGTATAAAACTGTTTTTTATATTTGTAAAATATGATGAAGTTAAAGGCAGGGTAGATGATTTGGTTTAAAATAGGGCTGCAAGAAATAATTATTTTGAAAATCGATTAACCTAACGATTATTAGAACGATTAATCGACTACTCATTGATTATTTCACCGATTAATCAGTAGACTCTGATTATTCAGCTTTTGCAATAAGTTAAAATAATCAGTTATACACGTTCTAACGAATAAACAAACGTCACCTCAGCTTTAGAAAAATCATATTATGTAATTAAACTTATTAAACAATTAATTTTCGACAAATAGTTACAATACCAGTCAAAAGTTTTTGAACAGTAAGATTTTTAAAGAATCCTCTTCTGCTCATCAAGCATCATCAATGCATTTATTTGATCCAAAGTACAGCAAAAACAGTACAATTTTGAAATATTCTTACCATTTAGGGTTTTCTAGGTTCATATATTTTAAAATTTATTATCATTATTTATTTATGTGATTTCAAAGCTCAGATTTTTTTAATAATCATTACTTCAGTCATATGATTCTTCAGAAATCATAATAATATTCCAATTTGCTGCTCACAAAGCATTTATTATTTGTATTAGTTGGAAAACAGCAGAGTAGAATTTTTTCAGGTTTTTCTGATGAATAGAAAGTTCAGAAGAACAGCATTGATCTGAAATAGAAATCTTTTGTATCATAAATATTGTTATCACTTTTAATCAGTTTAAAGCATGCTTACTAAATACAAGTATTAATTTCTATAATTTATTTTCCAAAAACAAAAACAAAAAAAAAGTATACTGACTACAATGGATGAATGGTATAGTGTATAATGTTACAAAAGCTTTTAATTTTTTTTTCAGGATGAAAAAAAGTACTCAACTGTTTTAAATATTGATAATAATAATAAATGTTTATTGACTATTAAAATCAGCATATTAGAATGATTTCTGAATGACCATGTGACACTGAAGACTAGAGTACTGATGCTGAAAATTTAGTTTTGATCACAGGAATAAATTACATTTTAAAATATATATAAAAAAAAAGAAATTTGTTATTTTAAATAGGTAAATAGTTACTGTTTTTGCTGTACTTTGGACCAAATGCAGGCTTCGGTGAGCAGAAGAAACTTCTTTAAAAACATTAAAATACTTTTGACTGGTAGTGTATAAGCCTAAGGCTAATGTATAAACACAATAAGACTGACAACTGCATTCAGCAGCAGTGTGTACATGGTAATATTGCATCCTTTTCACACAGCTAAATAACTCTCTGTGGATATTACAATTGCTTTTGTGGTGTCTAATTCAAAGCAACAAACCTAAATGTAAACCACAACAGATTACCCCTCAGAATCTCATTATCCATCATCTTAAACAACATGAGATAACACTATATTGTCAGTTGCTATCGGACTATATTGCTGCCACAGCCATTTGTACTTTCACCAGGTGCTGTTTAAAGCCAATGCGTAACAATGCCTCAGGCAAAGCTAAATCATCACACCTTGGCACACTTACTCAGCAAATTGCATAAGATGTACTAATATGGCCAACCAGCATTCTCCGACTTCCCTGGAACGCCTCCTCCTCTGTGGTTGACTTGCTTGTCTTACTCTTAAAATCACACCTCATCACCTCCTACATATTTCTGGCTTTTCCGTTCCACCTCCACCCTCTCGCAGTGGTATGATCCAATTAGTATGTGTGCTGAGGGCAGCAATCTGGGTTTGCTTATTGACACCAAGCTAAGTACTTGTGAGCGGGCGACACTCATTCTCACACGTCCACTTTTTTTTAGAGACTGTATACAAGTAATCTGATCACGGAGCTAAATTATAAAGCCTAAACCAGCACAATTATAAAAAATACATTTGTTTGTGGAACAGATAACACTGTGAAGCTACGCAAAGCCAGAGCGGTCATTCAAGACACCCTTCACTAACTCAATTGACATCCTAAACTGTGCAGAGGGGCTTTGCAAGGAACAAAAATATCCAGCTGGGAAAATGTCACTCTAGCACGCTGACGCTAAGTGGTCTCACATATGAAAACGGCACTGGCTGCCCCTTCAATGCTAATCTATCTAAAGCTTAGCCAGTAAAGGCCTTACTGTGGCCTTATAAGAAAAAAATCTTCTCAGGATAAATGTCAGTCTTGCGTGTGTTTGATATTAAAGCCAAAGTAAAGCTGGATGAAGTGACCTAAAACCAAAATCTTGATTAATTGAACGTTTTACCTTAATTACTATTAATGAATGATTATTTTTTACATTTTATTACACACACACATATATATATATATATATATATATATATTAAAATGTAAAAAATAAATCACATACACATATATAATATGTGAAAAAGTTAACTTTTTGTTTGTAACTTTGTAAAGTAAAGTATGTTCTTTATACTTGGTCAGCAGCACATATTACAGCAAATTCCTTGCTCCTAGCACAAATTACAGTATCAGAAAAGTGTGACATGTAAGTGATCAGCCTGTGGCACTGCTGAGGCACTATTGAGGCTTCAGATCGTCTATATATTGTTGGATTGACACTTTCTTATCTTTCTCTTTAAAAATATCCCATAGATATGGAGTTAAGGTCAGGCATGTTGGCTGGCCAATCAAGCACAGTAATATCATGGTCATCAAACCACTTGGAAGTGTTTTTTTGCACTGTGGGCAGATGCTAAAGTCCTGCTGGAAAAGGAAATCAGCATCCTCATAAAGCTTTTCAGCAGATGCCAGCATAAAGTGCTCCAAAATCTCCTGGTAGACGGCAGCACTGACTTTGGACTTGATAACACACAATGGACCAACACCAGCAGACATCACGACACCCCAAATCATTACTGACTTCAGAAACTTCACACTGGACTTCAAGCAGCTTGGATTCTGTGCCTGTCCAATCTTCCTCCAGACTCTGGGATCATGATTTCAACATGATATGCAAAATATTTCTTTTGTCTGAAAAGACGACTTTGGGCCACTGAGCAACAGTCCAGTTCTTTTTCTCCTTAGCCCATGTAAGATGCTTCTGACGTTGTTTCTGTTTCAGAAGTTGCTTGGTAGCCCTTTCCTGAAGACATTTGAGTGTGGTGACTCTAGATGCGTTAACTCCAGCTTCATTCCACTCCTTGTGAAGCTCTCCCAAATGTTTGAATCAGCTTTACTTGACAGTATTCTCAAGCTTGTGGTCATTCCTGTATCTTGTGCACCTTTTTCTACCCAATTTCTTCCTTCCAGTCAACTATACATTTAATATGCTTTGATACAGCACTCTGTGAACAGCCACCTCTTTCAGTAATGACCTTCTGTGACTTACCCTCTTTGTGGAGGGTGTCAATGACTGTCTTCTGGACCACTGCTATGTCAGCAGTTTTCCCCATTATTGTGGTTTCAAAGATAAGAGATACCCGGAATTTATACTGTAGTGATGGACATTTAATGAAACTCAAATGTAAATATTCTAATATTTTGAGATACTGGATTTTTGACTTCCATGAGCTGTAAGCTCTAATCATCCAAATTAAAAAAAAAAAAAAACTTTAGAAATGTTCAGAATTTTTTTTCCCTGCCCTCATTGTTATAGATGTGAATCTGACTCATGATCGCTGTTGCAAGTGATCTTTCTCTCAGTGATCTTGTGCACAAGTATTATTTACTCTGGGTTTTTATTGCCCTTTCACACAGAGCACGTCTTTGAGTCTAAAACGAAAGACGCAGCATTCAGAAATGGTTTAAAAAAAATAAATAAATAAGCACAGCGCAGAATGGCTACTCCGTCACACTGCTGTTAAAAAGTTGCCATGCCATACTGTAAACAAAAGCTCGCAACACTTGCCCCGCCTCCATGGTCTTCTGATTAGTCCACTGACACTGATGAATGGTGCTGCGTGCAAGTAAACGAGACGCAAGCCGCTGCACATAAGACGCAAACGCAACGGTCATGCATGTCCATATAGTGCCGACTACACACACGGTAGTATGTTTTTAATGAGAAAGGAAAAGAAAAAGGAAAACTGACATGGGAAAATGACGTTGGTTAGAGGTTCTGAATTTTACTCAATTAATCAAAATCAAACTTTCAACTTTCTCATAATTATGATTTAAGTATATTATATGATGTTGACTTGTGTCAAAATTTTTGACTTGGCTTTTTTGTGCATTTAATGGACAGGACAGTAGAGAGATGACGGGAAATTACTGAGCAGAGAGAGGGGAGCAGGATCGGCAAAAGACCTCGAGACGGGATTTGAACTCGGGCCTCCGTGAGCACAGTTGTTCTATATACTTAAAAAGTTAAAATTTTGTCGGCGCCAGTAGCCTTGTGGTTAGTGCGCCGACAAAATTTTAACTTTTTAAGTCGTAATTTTTATTTTTTCTCTCATTATAAGAAGTCATAATTTCAACTTTCTCATAATTATGATTTCAGTATATCATGATGTTGCCTTGATATGTAAAATAATGTTACTTTTTAAGTTGTAATTTTACTTTTTATCTCATAATAAAGAGTCGCAATTGCAACTTTTTCTCAAAATTTCGACTTCACAATTATGATTTCAGTATGTCATAATGTTGACTTGACATGTCAAATAATTTAAACTTTTTATCTCTCAGGGAACCTTGATCTTGGAGGGCCGGTGTCCCTGAAGAGTTTGGCTCCAACCCTGGGGAAAAAAAGTATCCTGAAGACCTTGGATTAGCTTGATTAGCTACTTCAGGTGTGTTTGATTAGGGTTGGAGCTAAACTCTGCAGGGACACCAGCCCTCTAGGATCAAGGTTCCCCACCCCTTTTTAAGTCATATTTCGACTTCATATATCTTCATTTTTTGATGTCAAAATGTCAAGTTGACATCAAAATATTGACATTTTAAGTCATAATTTCAACTTTTTATCTCATAATTTTTACTTTTTAAGTTATAATTTTATATATATGTCGATCACATTGAAAATATGTTCAGGAGCACCATTCTACTGCAATTTCCCAGGAGTCCTTAAAGACTTTTTACCTCATAATTCTGAGTTTTTAAATCTCATAATTTTGACTTTATAAGTCATAATTTCAACCTTGGAACTTTACGAATTTCATGATAAATTTTGTGACAGAAATGGGCTCCCATAGTTTTGAGGCAATATATATATCTTTTTTTGGACAGCCCCTGGTCACTATTCAATTCTATAGTCAAAGATTCCCCAAAAAAAACAAAAAAAAAAACAATCCTAAACACTAAAAAGAGTCTTGTGTGATAGTCTGATCAGCGTTATTTTAGTATTGATATACTATTACAGTTTTTCTTACTTTGAATTTATTTGTTTAATATTTTCTGTTTTCATTTTAATTTTAGTTAAAGTTTCAGTAATTTTTAGTCATGTTTTTGTCATTTTATTTTATTTTTTTAAAATATGTATAAAAATATTTTTATTAAATGTCTTTACAGTTTTAGTTTATTTTATTTAACACAAATACATATATATAAATTTTTTTTCAATATTTATATGTGCACTTGTATATAATTTAGACTAAATATAAATATTTTATGCATAAATCCAACATTTTTTCCTTAATATATACATGCATGTATGTGTATTTATACATACATAATAAATAAACACAGTACACATAGATATAGTACGTAATTATTAACTTTTATTTCGAATGCGATTAATCACGATTAATCGTTTGACAGCCCTACGATTAAACTGCCAAAATTTGGTGGAATTTATTCATCATTTCATTTACGAATTAAAATGTAATGAATTAATTCATAAATTAAAATATATTTATAAAATATTTAATTAATAAAATTTCTAAAAAGAATTGATATACGTTTAAAATGTATAAAAATACTTTCTATGAATTTAAAATTTATTCAAAACAATTTTGCTAACTGGATTCAACTTGCTAAACTAAAAATGGCACAAAGAGATATCGTAACAATTTTTACTGTTAACAGTTTCAGCCTATTTGCAAAAAAAAAAAAATTGGAGGCAGTATACACAACATATTACAATCCAAACACAGCCAATCATTGTCATGGTTAACTACTACTCACAACTTTCCCTGAATTAGGAAATTACTAATTTTAGTACTTCAGCATAAACTAAATCTTCAGAACACAAATTATATTTTGATATTTCGATGAAATTGGAGAGCTTACTGACCCTGCATAGACAGCAACGCAACTGACACGTTTAATGCCAAGAAAGGTAGTAAGGACATAATAAGGAAAATAGTCCACGTGATGGTGCTTTAATCGTGATTTTATGAAGCTACAAGAATACTTTTTGTGTGCAAAGAAAACAAAAATAATGACTTTATTCAATAATTTCTTTTTGTGAACTGCTGTTGTCACATTGACTATTTTAATGTCCTTACTAGCTTTCTGGGCCTTCAACATGTCAGTTGTGCTGCTGTCAGAAAGCTCTCAGATTTCATCAAAAATATCTTAATTTGTGTTTTGAAGATGGACAAAGGTCTTACGGGTTTGAAATGACAAAAGGGTGAATATTTAATGACAGCACTTTCATTTTTGGGTAAACTGTCCCTTTAAAAATAATTTGATGATAACAAAAAAAAAAAAAACCCTGAGTCTGACAGAACAAAATTGTTTACTACAAAAAAAAAAAAAAAAAAAAAAATCAATGTCTTGTCTGATGTTTAATTACGATGAGGCAACAAGGAAAAGGCTCTTAATGGAAGCCATAAAAGTGGACGTTTGGTTGAGTGCTTTCGTACAAAATGCGAAGCAAACAGAAACAGTGCGCTGTTGTGCTGGACGACATGCCTGGCTGAATTCTGCCTTCAGGACAGTGAGAAAAGCCAGTGACAAGAAGCACCAGGTCCTGGAACGGCCATTTGCTCTGTGTCAGACTGGAGTCTGTCGGGTTCAGCGTGTCCGAGAGACTCACTGTGTTGGGAATATGGATAAGCCGATTACATTAAGAATACATTTAGGAGCACCATTCTACTACAATTTCCCAGGAGTCCTTAAAGAGGCCATCAGTCTAACGTTCTCCATTTTCCGGTCACATCTCACACCAGTACTTAGCCAAAAGACACCATTTCCAAGAAAGACACATGTGAACTCTGTATTTATAGTATGGCATGTTCTTAAGAAGCAATTAGTTCCATAACAGATCCAGATAGAATCACGGCAGATCTGGAATGCAAGTCATTCACAAAATTCAGCGTGTGCACATTTATTGAATATTTTGTCTAATCTGATTAGACTGTGCAATTATCTACCAGGAAGAAAAGTGTTGTGCTATCAGCTCTGCTTCAAACATTTTGCCACGTCTAAATTCAATCCACAGTATTTGCATTAAAAAAAATAACAATTAATTGATTTAAAAAAGATAATTGCTTTGAGCAATATTTTCTGCTGATATTCTTTCACTCTTTTTTTTATAACATAATTGGTTAATGATTTTAGGGTTTACCAATAAATAGTACCATGTGTTGAATACTCAATATGGTTTTCATTAATAATTAATGAAATTATTAATAATAAAACATTCATAACGCATGTTTTATTGCTGTAGTATTATGTATTAATTGTGTCAGAAAGCAGAATTGAACTAAATTAAATGTGTATCTATTATCTGACAAATAGTTTAATTCATTAAAAGAAATAAAATGTTAACAAAAAACAGACTCTGATTATTCCTGAGTATTAAAATCTACATTTACAGTTCTCATTTAATAAACAATCATATCTGCTTAAATAACATGTAAAAAAAAAAAAGGGCTGTCAAACAATTAATCGCAATTAATCACATCCGAAATAAACGTTTTTGCTCACATAATTTGTGTGCACTGTGTATATTTATTACATACACATGCATGTATATCTTTAAGAAAAATGTTATGTTTATATATTAAAAATATTTACATATAACATCAATTATATGAATATAAATATATACATTGCATTTATATATACATACATATACACAGTATACACACGTATATTATGTAAACAAAAACATTTAGGATGCGATTAATCACGATTAATCGTTTAACAGCACCAAAAAAATTATACATTACATTTTACAATATATGTCAATAGAAAACAGTTGTTTAAATTGTAATAATATTTGATAACATTACTGTTTTAATATTATAATCACAGTACTAATATTAAGTACTGTTTGTACTTTTGATCAAAAAAATGCAGTCTTGGCAAGCATAAACTTCAACTGTAAAATTCGTTTGATTTTTAACAAGGAATTCAGTGATTTTACATAAATTGACTACTCAGTTTGATTATCAACTAGTCATTGCAGCCCTTATTTAGCCAGTATAAAAAAAAAAAGAGAGAGAAAAATATAATACTTGCGTAAAAATGAATACTGGACTGCTCCAAATGCAGAAAAGGAATTCTGAAAACATACAAGATGGGACAAGCAGCTGTTGAGGTGTAAGCTAAATCTGCTCATTGCCCTTACTTGCATATTCCTTGTTAAGTAAGTGGAAACACATTGCTTAGGTTTCACATGTGTACGATTCACACAGCCCTATGCACAGAGAACAAAGTGGAGATGGGTGTGGTGCGCTCACTTGCTCTGACCTGCGTGTACTTTTCTTTGCCCTGCTAAAGAGGAAATCAAATAACAAAGATGTGAATTACTCAGAAGCAACGTGTCTGTAAACGCTGCCATAGGATGAGATGTTTAGCTATGGCAAATCTGTCAGAAACTGTTGCTTTATGTAGATGGTGGCAAGCAGAGTGGAACTATCTGCTCAACACAATGCTTCACTATGCTGTGTTTAGAATACCACACTGCTATACTATTCTTTCTATTTCTGTAGTATACAGCACATGTGCTTTACATAGTTTGCGAAATGCAGGTATGGAACACCCACCTGGCCTATATTTTAAATATGGTCAACCGTTTCCAATATGATAACTAATTCAGATGTAATGAAAACCCCTTTATTTTTTAATATCTCATAGGGCTGTCAAATGATTAATCGTGATTAATCGCATTCAAAATATAAGTTTGCTTAGATACTTTAGGTGTGTACTGTGTATATTTATTATGTATATATATAAATAAACACAAATACATGTATATATTTTTTTTAAATATTTATATGTGCACTTGTATATAATTTAGACTAAATATAAATATTTTATGCATAAATCCAACATTTTTTCCTTAATATATACATGTATGTGTATTTATACATACATAATAAATATACACAGTACACATAGATATAGTACGTAATTATTAACTTTTATTTCGAATCCAATAATCACGATTAATCGTTTGACAGCCCTACGATTAAACTGCCAAAATTTGGTGGAATTTATTCATCATTTCATTTACGAATTAAAATGTAATGAATTAATTCATAAATTAAAATATATTTATAAAATATTTAATTAATAAAATTCTTTCTATGAATTTAAAATTTATTCAAAACAATTTTGCTAACTGGATTCAACTTGCTAAACTAAAAATGGCACAAAGAGATATCGTAACAATTTTTACTGTTAACAGTTTCAGCCTATTTGCAAAAAAAAAAAAAAAAAAAATTGGAGGCAGTATACACAACATATTACAATCCAAACACAGCCAATCATTGTCATGGTTAACTACTACTCACAACTTTCCCTGAATTAGGAAACAAATTGAAATAGATCCAGTTTTAAGCTATTATTTGTTCAGAAATAAAACAATCAAACGGTCCCTCAGAACCATGGAGGATAAAGATAGGAAAGCCTTTCTTTGTATGAGACTTGTGTTGCGAGTTTCACCTCAGGAGGCACAGGAAGCGAAAATGAAGTCATCTACTTGTCTTAATTACGTAAACTTCTCTCTTTGTTTATTTAAATACACACTACTCAGAACAATGCTTCAGACAAAGAGAGGAAAATAGGGTACATATTGGTGCAAAGGCAGTGTGGTATGGTGTGACAAAAAACCTGCAGCTCTACACCAATACAAACAAACTTAGACTTCACAAAATACCTCGATAATTTTCTGTAATAACATTTTTACTGAAAGATGTTTTTGGGACTGGGCATGTTATCTCTGCTTCAGCAATAAAAAAGCCAATATGCTTGAATTTACATCAAATCTGAGGACCTTGATTAGCTACTTTAAGTTGCAAGATGAAGCAAACTTTGCAGCAAAAAAGTATTTGAAAAATGGACTAAAAGACAAGAGTACTGTACTATACTTTAATAAGCAAAAGTACAACTCCATGAAGCACTGTGAATGAAAATCTGGAATAATTATGGATAAAACTAGTGATTTATAAGACATTGATTATGTATATATTGATTATGGGGTTACATTTATTGTCAAAGTTTTTGAACAGTAAGATTTTTAATGTTTTTCTTTTTAAAGAAGTCTCTTCTGCTCACCAAGCCTGCATTTATTTGATCCAAAACACAGCAAAAACTGTGAAATATTTTACTATTTAAAATAACTGCTTTCTATTTTAATATATTTTAAAATAGAATTTATTCCTTTATCAAAAGCTTGGAGTCTGTATAATTTTTTTTTTTTTTGGGAAAGAAATTACAGAAATTAATACTTTTATTCAGCAAGGATGCTTTAAACTGATCAAAAGTGATGACAAAGACATTTATAATGCTACAAAAGACAATTTTAGACAAATGTTGTTCTTCTGAACTTTCTGTTCATCAAAGAAACCTGAATAAAATTCTACTCAGCTGTTTTCAACACAATAATAATAAAAAAAAATCTAAATTAAAATATTATAATGACTTCTGAAGGATCATGTAACTGGAGTAACGATGCTAAAAATTCAGCTTTCACAGGAATAGATTACATTTTAAAATATATTCAAATAGAAAGCAGTTATTTTAAATTGTAAAAATATTTACAAATTCTACAGTTTTGTTGTACTTCGGATCAAACAAATGCAGCCTTGGTAAACAAAAGAGACTTCTTTTGAAAACATTAAAAATCTTACTGTTCAAAAACTTTTGAATGGTAGATTTGGATTTGTCGTTCGCAGCACTTCATGTGAGTGGGTGGATGCTAAAGAGAATGATGCAGTCCACTTGCTTCTCTATTTTGCAGAGATTTCTTTATAGAATCACGTCGTTTTTCACCAAAGTCCCACTTTTAAACAGTTATTTTAAAAATATTTTGAAACAATGCAGGCTGATGGCTTCAACAAAAGCATATACCATCATTTAACATCCTTGGAGCTCACAGTAGGTCTTTAAAGGTTATAAATGATTGATTTGAAGAAAATGACCGCCACTTTTACTTCCTGAAACCCAACTGATGCACTCCATATGAGTCACTGACATTTCAGACTTATTTTTCCACTAGAAATGACTATGTTTTAAATATACCTGCTAGAAGTAGTATAGCCTTAAAAGTGTGCTAGACAGACAGACATGGATTAAAGTCCACAGCACAATGCTGATTTCATGAGGTTTTTAAATACGACCTGAACACATGCGTCCTGCTTTCTCCCATTTCTTTGAATGACACGTCAGTGCGCATGCGCAAACTTAAAGCGACTATTAAAGGCCACCCAACTACTGACAGATAATCCTTCCGTTTGCTATATCAAGGGAAATGTGCGCCGCACCAAAGCTACAAAAGTCAAAACAGTCTCCAATTAAAGCGATAAGCGTTTCAGTAAAAACTAAGGACTAAACAATAGTTTTTTTCCATTGTGAGGAGGTATTCACACCACCAGGTCTACAATAAATCTCGCACCTTTACGATAAGATAACGGTGGGTCAGGGCAAGGAGCAAAGTCCCTAGAGACGGCCAGCCCTTCACCGAAATGACTGCATGACAATCGGGATTTAAAGTAGGTCGAGGCGTTTAATAAGGAACTGACTGACACTTCATTGGTCACAACATATGACTGACCAACTAACGTTAACCAGCAGGACAAGCACAGCGTGTGCTGGACAGCCTAGTCAAGTGAAAGGTGGTGAACATACCACAGCAGGGAAACGAAAACGAAAATCATCAGTATAACTAGCTTAGCTTTAGCTTTAAAGAGAGAGGCGTGGATTGATCGGACATCATCAGCTTGTTCAGCAGGCTTAAAACCCGCATACAAAGCGCTAAGATCGTGAGCTCGTGTTATCGCGGTCTACCGACAGCCTGGATCTCAGGTCTTCGTCGTTTAAGTATGTAGTGAACGGTCGCCTGTGTTCCGGAGGCATGGAATGGAGAGGAATCAGCGGGGCAGACAGTGCGCTAGGCCCCGTATGATCTGCTCCATCCACTCACGCTTCATTTCACTGCCACAGTCTGTAGATGTAAAGCGGCATAAAGCCGCTGCTTCACGTACCTGCGGTGGTGTCCTTGCTATTTTTGTTATTGTCGGGATGTAAAGGCGTTCCTTAAGTGGAAGCGCTGTGGACTGCGGCTCCGGCCCGGTTGTAGGCGGCACGTCGACTTGTTTCGCTTTGGCTGGGTCAGGTCAGTGTGGGCTGAAACGCACAGCGAGAGAGAGGAAGACGGAACTCTGCCAGGGAGACCGGGGATGACGAGATACGGAAATCTCGCGAGAAGTGGGGCTGGGGTTGGGCTTTAGGAGCTCACACCAGCACAGCTACAGTAGAGAAGTTCATGGTTTGTTTTACACACGATTTTTTTTTAACCACGTAAAGCCTGACATAGGAAATTATAGTCAGGCTATTGTGCTTTGTGTCATATTTGATACATTAGGCTTTTGTGGCTCAAATAGGATGATATAGTGAGAATAGCCAAAATTGAGCAAATATATGCATTTTCATGCATTTTTATTTACTAAAAAAAGAGCTTGTAATGTAAATCAATTAGATTTTTATAACAGTATAACAAACTACTTAAATAAAATGCATATACACTGCCCTCCAAAAGTTTGGAAACGCCCTAGAAAAGTGGGGTTTTGGACAATATTGGCATGAATCCTTTTTAAATTGTGATAATTTTGCACTGATACGGGACAACACAAACTACAAAAACATATTTTATTACATAAACAGTTTATACATAGAAAAAACGTACATTTTCGATTCATCAAAATATCCAGCATTAGCAGCTATTACAGCTCTGCATAATCTGGGCCTAAATTCATTGTATTGCAAATTTAATAGGCAATCAATTGTTGAAGGTATTAAGGTGTGCTGACCCAAAAATCTTTTAAAAACCTGGGCCAAGTTTAAACCAGTAACCAGGCATCACAGCTGGCAAAGGGGCATGTCTGACTTTGACATATATATATTGCTATTATTACGTAATCAAAATGAAAATTATTATTGCTGGTCTTCAATGATAATGTCAAGTTACTTTAATGTATTTGCACCAAAAAATGATAAGGATTTATGCTGATATCATCCAAAACCACACTTTGCCAGGGGTGTTTCCAAACGTTTAGAGGGCAGTGTAAATATCACTTCATTGTCACTCTGTATTTCCACTTTGTATAGGTTTCTATGGGCTGAGGCTGGAATTTAACGAATTTGAAGTAAAGCTATTTGATGGACGTATACTATGTGTCAGGAGCATTAACTCAGTATCATTATCTCATTTTTGACCGAGATGGCTTTTAGCTAGTTTTGCATCTGAACTCTTTAAATATTCCTAATATTTTATATTTTAACCAGATCAGATTTCTTAAAAAATAAATATATATATATTTATATATGTAAACTACCAGTCAAAAGTTGAACAGTAGGATTTTTAATGTTTTTTAAAGAAGTCTCTTCTGCTCACCAAACCTGCATTTATCCAAAGTGTAGCAAAAACAGTAAAATTTTGAAATATTTTACAATTTAAAATAACTGTTTTCTATTTTAATATATTTTAAAATGTAATTTATTCCTGTGATTTCAAAGCTGAATTTTTAGCATCAATACTCATGTCAGTCACAGGATCAGTCACATGATCCTTCAGAAATCATTCTAATATTCTGATTTGCTGCTCAAAAAACATTTATTATTAGATAAATGCTGATCTTTGGATCTTTCTTTTCATCAAGAAAAAAAACTTGAAAAAATGTACTCAACTGTTTTAAATATTGATAATAGTAATAATAATGAAAAAAATGTTTCTTAAACAGCAAATCAGCATATTAGACTGATTTCTGAAGGATAGTGTGACTGGAGTAATGATGCTGAAATTTTAGCTTTGATCACAGTAATAAATTACATTTTAAAATATATTTAAATAGCAAGCAGTTATTTTTAATAGTAAAAATATTTCACAGTGCGTTTGCTGTATTTTGGATCAAATAAATGCAGGCTTGGTGGAAAAAAATCTTACTGTTCAAAAACGTTTGACTGTATAATTAAATAAGGCAAAGCCAAGTTGCTTCAGTCCAGTAAATGTTCATATTTAACTATTAATAACAATATAAAGATCATTATTTTGTTAACTTAAATGTAAAGATTTCAATTATAAGGATTTCATGCACCACATATAATTTAACTAAAAGGCGTTTTACTAGCTAAAAAGTATTAACTATCAGCCAGATGACAGATTAGATCATGTTGGTAATTTAGAGGCCTTAGAAATGTATGTATCAAAAGTGTTACAGTGGGCTTTATAGGGCTCAGTGCAGATATGAATCTACTCTAAAAATAAAAGAGTGAATTTGCCAGTTCAAGTCTCACTGGCTGAGTGAGCTTGATTGACAGCTGCTAGTATTACTGATACTGACAGAACACAGTCTGACAAAATATAATACATGAGACCTTAGTAGTAGAAGCTGGGTTGTGTACTTGACCTAAGACATTGAGTTTGTATCTCTCTGCTTGTCTGTGAGTGTTCCAGATAGTTTGTGTATTAGGTTAGGTATGAGCTGCGATTGATGACTCTTTCTGGAGGCTACATTTTTATGGCCGTAAGTGGTGTCAAAGAGTCATAGAATCATTGACTCGAATGAAACATCAGTTGAGTCAGTGTCAGAGTCCGTTCTAAACAATTGGGTAGAATGAACAATTCAATGACTCACGCATAACTTGTGTTGTTCTTAAATGAGTCTGTTGCTGCGTCCCAATGTGTATACTTATACTGTGCCCTCCGAAAGTTTGGAAACACCCCTGGCAAAGTGTGGTTTTGGATGATATCAGCATAAATCCTTATCATTTTTTGGTGCAAATACATTAAAGTAACTTGACATTATCATTAAAGACCAGCAATAATAATTTTCATTTTGATTACATAATAATGGCAATATATACATGTCAAAGTCAGACATGCCTCTTTGCCAGCTGTGATGCCTGGTAACTGGTTTAAACTTGGTCCAGGTTTTTAAAAGATTTTTGGGTCAGCACACCTTAATACCTTCAACAATTGATTGCCAATTAAGTTTAGAATACGGTGAATTTAGGCCCAGATTATGCAGAGCTGTAATAGCTGCTAATGGTGGATATTTTTATGAATCGTATAAACTGTTTTAATGTAATAAAATATATTTTCGTAGTTTGTGTTGTCCCTTATCAGTGCAAAATTATCACAAATTAAAAAGGATTCATGCCAATATTGTCCAAAAACCCACTTTTCTAGGGCGTTTCCAAACTTTTATGTACTGTTGTGTATGTACTCTTTTGGTGAAGAAAAAGTACATACTTCTGAGTGTGTAGTAGAAGAGTAAGCAAGCTTTGGGACATACTATAACGTCACAACTGCGTCTTTACCCTGTCACAGTAAACTGGCCTGTCAATCATCTTGTCACAGTTAACATCCTCCACATTTAATTTAATTAAACTTCTTACCATATTGGAGACAAAGGAAGAAGCACGTTACTCTGCCAGTCGCAGGTCTTTCATGCCGAATACTCTGCTCATATTTTCTGCATAATGATGCATTTAAAAGTTAACGATCAAACGGATGTTTCTAAAAGTTCATTGCTGTTGCAGATGAAACATAACACAGATAACATTAAATATATATATTTTTTTTTTCCCAGGTATATGTTGATTATTAGTCACTCAAACCCCTTTTTCTAAACATCTCTACCTAACCGCCAGTCGCGCACATCCGCCATGTTTGTAGTTTTTTAAACGCGTTTCATTCGTGTTTGTAGTTCTAGAGCAATGGATTGTGGGCAATATTAGCCATTAGAGTGTGCACGGATTCACACTTCAAAAATCGACCTAAAATAGTAGACCATCCGGGGACTTTTGGCATACTCTTTTCAGCATACAATGCTTTGGGACACACTTATTGTAATCTCACCTACTATTTAGGATGGATAGTATGAACACTGGGACCCAGGGAAAGTCTTTAATGAGTCGGTTGGGTGAAATGATTCAATGACTCAAAAAAACCTACTGGTGTTGTTGTTCCAAATATCAGCACATCGGTGATTACCTGCAGCCAGAGGTGTGGCAATATTTGGAACATCAGCACTCTTTGTTATACACTAAAAACATACACTACCGTTCAAAAGTTTGGGGTCAGTACATTTTTATTGTTTCTTTTTTTTTTTTTTTTAAGAAATTAATACTTTTATTCACCAAGGATGTATTAAGTTAATAATTAAAAGTTTATTAAAAGTTAATAATAAATAATTTACATTGTTATAAAATATTTATATTTTGAATAAACACTGTACTTTTTAAACTTGTTATTCATGAAAGAATCCTGAAAAAAAAAAATCACAGGTTCCAAAAAATATTTGGCAGCACAACTGTTGATATTATCCAACATTGATCATTCTAATAATAAATCCGCATATTAGAATGATTTCTGAAGGATCATGTGACACTTGAGACTGGAGTAACAGCTGATAAAAATTCAGCTTTTCATCACAGGAATAAATTCTATTTTAAAGTATGTTAAAATAAAAAACATTATTTTATATTGTAAAAACATTTTGCAATATTACTGTTTTTTTCTATATTTTTAATCAAATAAATGCAGCCTTGATGAGCATAAGAGACTTCTTTAAAGACTATTACAAGTCTTACTGACCCCAAACTTTTGAACGGTAGTGTATATAGAAATATTGGTGCAATAAATGAACCACAGTGAAACTCGTCTCACATGTTTGTTTGGTTAACAGTTTATATTAACTTAAAATGAAACACATGAACATCTTACCTGTGTAGTTGAACAAACAAATAAATCTGTGAAAATGAAAACAAGTTACTTTTGTTAAAAAAAAAAAAAAAGGTCTACATCAGGGTCTAGTGACAACCTCCCTGGCTTTGTTCAAGAATTGTATTTTGTCTGTTTTTCTGTTTTCACCTATATTCCAACCCCACCATCCCATTCCTCATTCCTCGTTCTCTACAGACTCTGCAGCACTTTGAATTTCAGCCTCATACTGTCTCTTCAAGCCCTTCAGGAAGTGACGTAAGCTCTCTGGATCCAGCCGTGAGTTACGGGCTGTCTGCAGCAGTCTGGTGGCTAGACGGTAGACTGCCTTCTGTTTGACCGTGGCAGGGTCACTATAATGCTTGGCCTTTGGACAACACAGTGAAGACACAGGGTCAATAACTTTGTAGGCTGCCTATATAGGATTTTCCTCCTGTACCTCTATATTATTCATGAGATATAAACATCCAAGAAGAAACTTACCCACAGCTTTTGGCCGACTGTAGCTGCAATAGTTTTGGCTTCCTGAATAATGTCTGATGGTAAACTGGTGATCTCCGCTGCTCTTATGCCTAACCAAACAGTTTCACTAATTATACACATTGAACAAATGTAGTGTAGAAAAATTTGGAATCATCTTAACCCACCATAGTTGCGCTCCTCTGAATGGCCTCGGGTGAGCTGGTATGTGTATACAACCCTCTCTGCTCTGCCATCTTCTGTGCGGACGTGCTGAACCTGCATGTGCTGGTTCTCCACATTGGGGTAAAGAGTTTGCAACTGGCACAGCTCAAGATAGTGCGTGGCAAAGAGTGTGAAGGCCTACAGCACAAAATTTTGTTAGCTTCTTATGGAAATACCGCAAGTAACAGGTCAAATATGTTTAATATAAGCAAATATATCTTGTTGTTGTATCTATATACTCTTGATAAAACAAATACAGAACCTTGAGATTGATGAGGAATTCACAGACACTGTGGCAGATGCCAATGCCTTCCTCCGGACTGGTGCCTCGACCCAGCTCATCAATGATGATGAGTGACTTGGCGCTTGCGTTGTGAATAATGTAAGAGACCTAGGAGTGCAACTGAGTATTTAAATGAAAAAATACTTTTTTTGAATGATTACTTAAGGAAGTTTTTTTCTGCTCACCAAGCCTGCATTTATTTGACCCCAAATACAGCAAAAACAGTAAAATTTTGAAATATTTTATTTTAAATAACTGTTTTCTATTTGAATATATTTAAAGATGTAATTCATTCCTGTGATTTCAAAGCTGAATTTTTAGCATCATTACCCCAGTCACATGATCCTTCAGAATTCATTCTAATATTCTGATTTGCTGCTCAAAAAACATTTTTATAATTATGCTGAAAACAGCTTAGTAGAAATTTTTCAGGTTTCTTTGATGAATAGGAAGTTCAGAAGAACAGCATTTATCTTAAATAGAAATCTTTTGTAACATTATAAATGTCTTCATCATCACTCTTGATCAATTTAAAGCATCCTTGCTAAATAAAACTATTAATTTCTATAACCCCCCCCCCAAGTATAAATTACATTTTAAAACATATTCAAATAGAAAGCAGTTATTTTAAATAGTAAAAATATTTCACAATATTACTGCTTTTGCTGTATTTTGGATCAAATGCAGGCTTGGTGAGCAGAAGAGACTTCTTTAAAAAACATTGCAAATCTTACTGTTCAAAAACTACACAAGGGCTATCCGGAAAGTATCTAGCCATGTAAAATGAAAAAGAGAGGCGTTTATCAAGGAACGTACAAGGTACAAAAAACACTGTACATAAAACAGTGTTGCCTCAGAGGTGATTTTAGTTTTGGAAAAAACCCAGAAGTCACAGGGTGCCAAATCTGGGCTGTAGGGGGGCTGAGTCACCTGGGTGATTAGATGTTTCACCAAAAAACTATGCATTAGATGTGATACAGAGGCAGGTTGTTGTGATGAAGCTGCCAATCACCAGTTGCCCAGAGCTGTGGCCATTTTCAGCAGACTGCATCTCTCTTATCTTTCATATTATATAGCTGGATGCTTTCCGGACAGCTCTGGTATATGTTATTTATTGATACATACTGAGGCCATGTGTACACAAAAATATACGTAAATACAAATACAAATTTTAAGACATTATAAATACAAATTTTAAGACACTATATTTATAAGTTTCATTAACCCTTGGATGCATACCTTGGGTCTTTAGCAACCCAGGATGTCATTCACTACCCTTTCCCTCCTTTATTTTTTAAAGTTAGACATCAGCTTTATTAGTATTGTCACACGTACCAGATCACGTGAGGTCACGAGGACCCGGAAGTAACTTCACGCAGGTATTTAAGCAGGAAGCAGGTGCTGTTTTGCACCAGACATTGAGTTCATGCTCGACTCCACGTCAGGTCCCTTCATCGCTTCAACTCACGTGAGTAAACTCTCTGCTCTACGGAGCGCTTATCTACCGGTCTGTGTGCGTGTGAGAACGCGGATTTCTTGGTGGAAATCTCAACTCCTTATCGGAGCGTTCTCAGACCAACTGCGTGATTTACCTGCTCACTCGTGCACTTCCGCGTTTGAGTTTTCCGTCACGCTACAAGGGGACTCATTTCGACCATTCATTTCTCGTCCAGCCTCCGTGACAAGTATTCCCTAACCTATTCATTATAAACATCATAACATTTAAAAGAATGTCTGTTTTCTGATTATTTTTTATAAAAAAGTGTATAGGGTCGCTAGAGACCTGAGGTGTGTAATATCTTATGACTCAATACATGTAATTCATCTTTATTCCACAAGGTGGCACTGTTTAATAGACAGTAATGACCTGATGTTTCACTCATAATTCCCGCAGGCATAAAACAAAAGAATATCATTAGCAAAAATTGAACTGGTTTGAATGGCTTTACTGCACAGCAATTGCTCTACGCTTTAAAATATAAATATAACTATTATTTGATGGTAGATGTGGTAAATTGAGGTCATTGTAAACGAGTTTTGCGAATATGATTAAGATTGCAATTATGAGCCAGATGCTGAATGTACTGTAAGTCGATGACAGAGATGGTACAATCATCTGCTCAAACAGAACCCTTCTAAGTTTCAAAAGGTAACGAAATATGCTTTATTTTATTCTTCTGTAATTATTTTTAAAATATCAATAAAGTTTTTTGCTATTGCAGCAGTTAGAGATCCATCCGTGCTGGATATATAGGCCCGGGTCGCTAAAGACTATGTAATAGTGATTGGTTAAACATTCATGCTTTTAAGGGTTAATCAAATGTTAACAAAATATGCTGTTTCTTCAACATCATCTAACTGACCTCTTTCATCTCAACCATGAATGTGGAGGAGTTGGTCTCAAAGTCATCATCCACTCCTATTCTGGTGAATATCTGATCTGCAATTCGAACAGAGGCGTACTCCACTGGCAGAAAGGATCCTGGAGCAAAGAAGAATTTCTAAATAAGTTATATAAATCATGCACAGAGACAAGTTTATTAATCCATGATCTTAGAACCCACCCTAAACCTGCTTATCATTATCCACAACCGCTTACTGTATATAAACAGTGTTTGCAAATGTGGAAATTACAGAGAACTATGTAGTGACCAAAAAAGTAAGTGAACAATTAATAAAGTCTTATTTTTTATATAAAAGCAACTCTGTGTACCTATCTGAGCCATTATCTGGCAGAGGGCCACCTGTTTAAGGTAGGTGGACTTGCCACTCATGTTGGGGCCTGTTATGATCACAAAATTGCTTCCCTCAGAGATGCAGCTGTCATTGGAGATTGGTTGTTGCCCAGAAATGCGCTCCAAGATTGGGTGGCGACCCTGCTTTATTGCCAGCGTATCAGTGAATTCAGGACGCACTGTAAAAAAACAAATGCGGAAAAGAGGAAAAAAATCATGTGCTCACATAAATGTAATAATGCTTATCTGGTGCCTAAACATTACCATAATCTGAGACCGTGCAAGCGTGAGCCAAAGAGAGCAGCATGTCCAGCATTGACACAGCATCAGACAGTTTGTACAGGCAGTGAATGTGTTCATAGATGTCACTCAGTAGCCTGGACACCACCCTGCAGTGTATGTAAAACAATCTATGGTTAAAATGCTTTTTTTAATCTTACTCTAGTTATCTTGCAATATACTCACACATAAGACATGTGGAAAATGTCTTTCAAAGCCTCCTCACAGTGGTCATTCAATTTCATAAGGTCTACAGTGGTGAACCCATAGTTGTTCTTCTGTCTGGTCACCTAAATGCATTTAGCAAACACTTGCTACCAAAACTTTAAACTAAAGCTTGGGAAGTGCATTAAATGTGATCGCAGAACCTGATTTTACCAAGTGCGACATGTTCCTGGATCAACGGCTTTGTTGACCCTGGAACAACATTGAGATTAATCAATCAGATTTGAAAAAACAGTTTATAGTTTTCATGAAGTTTAGGCTTACAATAACTGTTTGCTGCTTGTAAATCAGTGTCATTCATCTATCTTTTCCTCTGTTTTTAGGGATTACTCATGGGTAAGGTTAGGTTTAGGTGTAGGGATGTGGTCAAGATTAAATTTTTGGATTTAAATGTTGTTCCAGGGTCAACAAAATATGTTGACCCAGGAACACATCTAACTCAGCAAAATCAGGATGTGCGTGTACCTTACATGAACACAGATGATGTATTTAATATATGTTACATTTAACACACTTAAGATGTTCAGTAAAGTTGTAAAAGTTTAATGTCTTTCTCTCACTTTGATGAACTCCTCTGGTAGCGTCCCCCCAGGTAAGACCCTGCCCTCCAGCCTCATTTGAATAAAGAAGCCACGTGTTTTGCTGAAACTTGTCCGGAGGGGTAGGCCGTACTTCTCTCCAAGCTGAGCCACCAATCCTGATCAGCAACAGCACAACACATCAATAATGCTGATGTTCATGACTAACATGCAAATAGGATGGAATGTGGAAAGATCTGATTAGTAACTGATCTAAATGTAGCATGTCATTCAAACATATGCACATGTCCGAACACATTTACAGTGCCTACTTGAGTTTAAGAAACTTTTTTTAAATTACGAATTTAAATGAACATCATAATCAGGAACAAAATGTAATAATAAAATTGCATTTAATCCCTGTAACAGTAAAGGATCATATGTTGTGATGGTGTGGTTAGTGCACATGAATTGGTAATTCACAATAACCTTCATCGAGCATCCATCCTTTTCACAATCTACCAAAGTTGAGGCACTCACCTGCTATGTCATCTACCACCTCCGTGTAGGCTCGCCGTGCAATATCTAAAAATTCGCTGATGTTGGGCCGCACAGCATAGCACTTCTGTGTGCGCATGGTCAAACTGCCTTTGGTGTAGCTGGTGTCATCATTAATCAGCGATTTGATCTGGTCCAGAATGCTTTTGAATCTAAACCAACACAATTGAGAAAATTTAAAAGGCATAGTTCCCTCAAAAATGAAAATTAGCCCATTATTTACTCACCCTCCAGGCATCCTAGATGTATATGACTTCTTTCTTTCAGACAAATCCTATCGGAGTTACATTAAATATTATCCTGCAACCTCCAAGCTTCAGAATGGCATGTTTCTCCTCATCAGTCCAAAACAGTGGCCTCATCAGTCCAAAAGTGCCTCACACAGCTTCAGGGGGTGAATAATGGCTTGCATCAAAGCATTTTTGTAAGAAAAATATCCATATTTCAACGTAAGAATGGGTGGATGATGTTGGTGTTGCGCATGTGCCACTCGGAAGTGATGAATGCGGGTGCGCAGGGGAGAGACCAAAACAAATCAGCAGTCACAAGTTAGAAGCACAAAACGGGGATTTGTAAAAAAAAAAACAAAAACAAAAAAAATGTCAGAGAATTTTAATATAAACCAAGAGGAGACTGGTTTTCCTTTACTAAAGTAAGGAAACTTTGCTTCCTTTGCACCTGTAAACAAACGTTGGTTTTCACAAGACTCACCGGCACATGCGCAACACCGGCGTCTTACGCCATCCTGGAGCTGTTTCCGTGTACGACCAGTTGGCGCAAGCTAGATTAAAGTGATTCTTATGTTTTAAATATGGATATTTTTCTTACAAAAATGCACCAATTTGCTACAGGAGGCCTTTATTCACCCCTCGGTGCTGTGTGAGGCACTTTTTATTATGAATGGATGCACTTTATTGGACTTGTTTTGGACGGATGAAGAGAAACACCTGGCTATGCCATTCTAAATCTTGAAAGTGCCAGGATAATTTTTAATATACAGTCATGTGAAAAAGTTTGGACACCCTATTGAATTCCATGGTTTTCCGTATCAGGACATCATTAAAAAAAACTAGTCCTTGGCTGGTCTTAAAATTTTGAAAATAAAACCTAAAGTAAATTGCACCGTGTCATTATTTACTGAACAAAAATAAAGCCAAAATGGAAAAGCCATGTGTGACAAAGTTAGGACACCCTTACTGCTAACATTGGAATTAAGAGGGTAAATCACAGTCAAGCACTGCTAATCAAACACCTTTGATTAACTGATCATCGGCAAGTCTGAGCGCCTCTATAATAGCATAAGCTTTAGCAGTTTGCTGGTCTGGAGCCTTCAGGTGTGTGTTAACACAATGCCAAGGAGGTAAGACATCAGCAATCATCTTAGAGAAGCAATTGTTGCTGCCATCAATCTGAGAAGAGTAATACGGACATTTCCAAACAATCTGACCTTTATTCCCAAGTGGGAGACATTTAAAACAGACACCCCTCCTTCCAGGAGTGGACGTCCCAGAAAATTCCCCCAAGATCAGACTGTGTAAAGCTCGAAGAAACGGCAGACAACCCAAGAACTATTCCTCAGACTCTACAGGCCTCAGGTAACATGTTAAATGATAAAGTTCATGACAATACAACTAAAAAAATATGGGACAAAACTGGCATGTTTGGAAGGCTTGGCAGAAGAAAGCCTCTTCTACCTAAAAAAAAACATTGCAGCACAGTTTAGGTCTGCAAAGTTGCATCTGAACAAAACACAAGTCTTCTAGAATAATGTCCTTTGAACAGACGAGAGCGAAGTGGAGATGTTTGGCCATAATGCACAGCGCCAAGTTTGGTGAAAACCTAAAGAGCATATCAGCACAAACACCTCATACCAAAAGACAAGCATGCTGGAGGAGGGCTGATCATTTTGGGCTTGATTTGTAGCCAGTTTGTAAAGTCCTGGGCACCTCACAGTCATTGAGTTGGCCATCAACTCCTCTGTATATCAAAGTATTGTAGAGTCAAATGCGAGGGCATCTGACCATGGTATACCTTGTGCGGGGGCCGGGTGGCACTGTGGCCGTGCATGGGTGCCCAGGCAGTTTGTTTAATCAGTCAGCTAATCAATTATTTCTATTTTTTTATTCCACTTATTTTTATCCTACGTAAAGAAAATAACACTTTTTTTTCTTTTCCTCTGTAACCCTCCTCCTATGTGACCCAGCTTCCATCTTCCCGACCCAACAATAAGCCAGTATTACTCCTTATATACACCCACACATACATACACACACACACTATCACACGGGCATCCCCACATACTCATTAAACCCCCCCAACCCCACAAGGCCACCACTTCCACATTCCCAGAACTACCATCCATAACCCTAACTCCCAAATCCCCTCCACAATCCTGCCCCCCCCCCTTTTCTTTTTTTTTCTTTCATTCCTGTCATTTATTTTATTCCCGTTATTTCATTTCTGTCATTTCATTCATATCTATAGTCAACCTGTATGCAATAATTCTCAGCCTCTATATCTGTTGTTAATGTTATGCCATGTCAAGATATGTCAAGTCAATGTCATGTCAAGATATGTGTTTTGTGTAGTGTAAAAAATAATGAAAAAATAAATAAATAAAAAAAAAAAATAAATAAATAAAAAATAAAGCACATTACCCCCAGAACCCTAAAAAAAAAAAAAGAAAGAAAGAAAATGAATGCTTCAAGTTATTGCTGCTAAAAGTGGATCTACAGATAATTGACTCATAGGGTGTCCTAACTTTGTCACACATGGCCTTTCCATCTTGGCTGTATTTTTCTTAAATAAATAATGACACTGTGTGATATGTCATGTGATGACGTTTATCTGAGGATTTATTTTCCAAATTTTAAGACCTGCCAAGGACCAGACAATTTTTTATTATGTCCTGATATAGAAAACCATGAAATTCAATAGGGTGTCCTAACTTTTTCACATGACTGTAACTGCGGTTGGATTTGTCTGAAAGAAGCAAGTCATATACACCTAGGATGCCTGGAGGGTGAGTAAATAATGGGCTAATTTTATTTTTAGGTGAACTATCCCTTTAAAGATAAAAGAGTAATACCTGATGTGAGAGCTCTAACTAAACCTTTAAATACACAATAGCTGAGTATGTAAAAGTTATGACCTGCTGTCCTCAAGTGAGTTGTAATATGCTTCCAACAAGGCTGTTTTGGAATGTGACAGCATCACCTAAACAGGGAGAAATTTACTTAAATCTGGCATAATTTTACATGCAGCACTTTTATAGGCCTTCTCAACCAAGTCAGAAAATATACTCAGTATACAGTCTTGACATACAGATATAGTTACATAATTAAATTTATTGCATGAATTTCATGATTTTCCCTACTTTTTCCCTGCTAAAAATGATAATAAATAAGGTCAGTTGATTTAATGTTGACTTTACACTGCTGTGAGATGACTGCCGCGCTTATTGGTAGCTGATAGCGAAAAATTGTCAAAATATGGGTAATTCTGCAATTCTGTGGAAATCTGCTGACCTCTCTACAGACATATTTAGTACGGGCCTGCATGACTTACAGTAGTATTTGAATGCATAGGCACAAGTTACCTTCAAAGATGGGACGAGTTCCAGAACGTGCTTCAGCTGAATTACTTGCATTATTTTTGCTTCAGCCACAGCGACCTACAAGATCAAACCATAAAAAAGATGATCTTGCTAAATAAACTGTTAAACTACTGAACCGCTAAACAAAATCTAATAATGATGGCTTAAAAAGTCATTTTTAAAGATAGGGATTTAACAATATCAAAATCTCACCATACAACAATATCTTGATATGAAGTCCACAATACAATATTTATTGCAATATTAAAAAAAAAGACAAATGAAGAATAAATGAGAATTTTGTACATTTTAAAGTTTAATTATTCTACAATTATTCTATTGAATGCACTTTGAGAGTTCAAAATTAAGAGCTCCAACCCATGTTCATAACTAAAAAAAAAAGGCGCGGTTCTCAGAAAAAGGTTCTGAGGCGCGGAAAACATCGGATCACAAGCTGATCACCTGAACAAAGTGTGTGCTTTGGGATTAAGGGATTAAGCCATACTGTGCTTTCGGTTTTAGTTCAGTTGACAGATACTCTGCCATAATGCATAATGGCCCAAAACACAACTTTAAAGACTTTTTATGTTAAAATAAAAAACCTAAATATAAATTAAAAACTACATTTTTTGCCCAGAAGACCTATCGTTTTATATCGTAATGTGACCACGATAACATCGAGACAGTTTTGCTATCGCGATATCATGATATTGATAATACTGTTCATCTCTATTTAAAGATGAAAAAGCTGAATTTACAAAACAAAAAACTCCCTTGCTGAAGGATTCTGCGTAGTATTTAACTAGACCTTCTGAAAAAATGCTAAATTATAATATGCTAAATTGAACTGAATTTTAGTGAACATCTTGTAAAATCAATTACCCACCCCATCGTTCTCATACGAAAGCAAAATCTTTTTAGTCAGTGCTTAAATGTGTACTTAAATTGATAAATGTGTTTCCTATGCCTACCGTCTCTTGCTTTGGGACCTGAACGAGAGCAGACAGCAGATCATCTATATCCAGGAAGTGTGCAATGGCTGAGAATTAAAGCACAACATCAATAATGCCCCATCATGCTGTGGTGCCAAACATTTAGACATCTAGTTAATATTTATATATTATGATTGTGTCTGTAGTTCCAGAACCTGTTTTTGTTGTGAGTTTTGTTATTTGTAACAAATGTTCAATTGTATTTCACATTTGATGAAATGCAACTCTTTATGGTTTGGGTTCTGATCTGTGTCATTATGCTAATACCTAAATGTAAATGTGGCATTCCTCCTCATGTAAATAATATTTCACAAAGTTTGCAATAATTTCTCCTGATAACGGCTGTCATGAAAGCAAATTTTCAATACAGTAAGCTAGAATTAACTTTTTACTATATAGAGGAACAGTTACCAAGTAACAACATCAGTGTGAAATCACAACTTTGGTAAACTGCTTATGCATGTGGTGCAGTACAGACCTAATAAACATATAATCATAAGCAAAAGAGCCTCAAACAACAGGGTGAAATGAGGAGAAAAACATCCTGGAACAATATTCCTAAAACTGAGACATACGTATTGTTATTACCGTTCTTCAGACCAAAGAAGAGCTCCTCATTTTGCAGCAGTTCCTGGAAACATTTCAAAGAGCAGATTATTTAATTAATGACAAAAGAACAGAATGAAAAAAAGGCAGATAGATAACAGATAATCACCTGTATGGTGTCCAGACGTGAGTTGATAGTGACCACATCCAGCAGGGGCTCAAGAATATTGGAGCGTAACCGTCGCTCCCCACCAGCAGTCTTAGTGTAGTTCAAGACCCCAAACAGGGTGTGTTTACTTCTGCACACAACAGTATATGGTTACTGACATTCAGACACATGCAAATTATAAGTATAGTCAACATAGTTTATAATTACAACAGCTTTATGTGCAGAAAAAGGAGCTGTCACCTTTAACACCCAATAGAAATCTGTGTGCTTTTTTATATTCTTTGATAAGTACTTAAATACAATAAAGTGTTTGAAACAGTGCTGAGTTTAGGGTAGGGGATGAGCATGGCTCTACAGTGCGACCATTTCAGCATTTGTGAAAACTACTGTATGCGACTATGAAAAAATATATAGGAGCACCAGTGCGAGTGACCCGATCAGAATATTTGTGTTTGTGCTGAAGGGAACTTCAAATGTTTCTACGTGTCTTTGCAACGTTGAGTAATATATCACAGACATATCTCGCAAATCCTTTCATAAAAAAAGTGAAAAGAGAGTGTAAATAAGAGATTCATTGAGCAGTGTAGAGAGCTTTGTTTATTATAATGGAAGTTTGTGAGATTGCAATGAACTAAGACGAGTAACAGCTTTTAATGATTTTTTAAGGAAGTTGGTAAATTAACAAGAAGTTAATATTAAGTGACTTACATTGTCTGACTATAACACTATTGCCTGACTTTGCTCTATTCCGTCGTCAAAAATGGTTTAAAACAAGTCACAACTGAGCCGCGTGCCATCTCCATTCAAACACAGCGGTGTTTCATTTATGAATGAACGTGCATTTTTAAACTAGTCTAGTGAGTCAGTGATTCAATTTCCTATTCATAAAGACAGTCACTTGATTTATTCCCGAATGAATCAGCCGTTCGAACAAATCGAATGAATGATTCAGTAATTAAATCAGTGATTGCAGCCACCTACTGGCAGTTTTAGTTTCATTTTTAAAATATCTTTTCAGTTATTTAAATAATTTAATATTTCTATATTCAAAATTTAATTTTAAACATCAGTCTCAGCATGAATTTATATATTTGATTGCACTCATGCCACCTCTGAGCCTCATTAAACACATGAAAATACACCTACAAGCCACTTTTGTGTTCTTCTGTGCCACCTACAAAGTAATTTTGTTAATACTGATTTCATTTGATTGGTAATTTATTCTACTTGCTCTTATTCTGTTGTTTTAATTAGAAAAATTTGACATAAAAGACGGCATATTTTTAATAAAGTTTGAAAAATGCCAAAGGTAAAAACAAAATTCCCCTGTAAATCACTTTAAGGAGTCAAATATCACTTTGTAATGAGAAGGCTATTTTTTGATTATTGATTAGAAGGTGCTCCTGAAATTTTGACTGTGCTCCTAAATTTTTCCAGTGCTCCTAAAAAGAAAAGTAAGTATAGAGCCCTGATGAGTACATCTTTGTAGATGACAGGTGTTCAAATTCTCTGTGAAACATTTCAGCTTTTTAGAATTCTATAACATAAATATGTGCAGGTCATCTTAAAACTGCAGAAAAGCAACTAACCGGTGGTCTCTGTGGTTCACTACTAGTTCCAAGTTGACAGCTGATATTGCGTCAATCATGGCTGTCTGCTCACTGCCGGTGAAGATCACTTTCAGTGACTTAGGAGCATATATTGAGTTCTGAACAAACTCAAAGTACTTTACTAGGGCAGATGCAGAAGCCAGGCAGTAGTATCTACAACAAAGAACATTTCATTTGATATTGTTTACTCATATTTATCATCTGAAATGGAACTGAAACTGGCAAATAATTCACACTGACACAGTGAAAGGTCACCTCTGAGATAATGTCTATCTTGAGTATTTTGATAAGCACATGTAGGAGGAGTTTCTATACTGCTACTAATAGTGTGAACGTACATCCAAAATCCTGGATCTGCAAAAAAAAAAAACTTAAAACAGAACTCTGGAAATCCATTTCTTACTTAGTTTGCACCTCCATCAAGACAGTGCTGAACTCAGGGACACAGAGCTGCTGTATGTACTCCAGGCCCTTCTTCTCATTGAAGTACTTCCTCATAACGGCAGTGAATGTGACTGACTGCACACATAGCAAAAGCAAATATTCTGTACTCAGTGGAAAGAAGCAGCTGTAATTCTGAATTAAATCAGATGAAGGTGTGTGCACAATTTCCAACAATAGTTTCCATTTATAGCCTGTATGTTGTAGGTCACCCAGCCATGATTTATAGCCAGGATAGATGCAGTAAACATGTATGATACCCGGAAAGTCTCTTTAATGAGGTTGTAGAGCTTGGTTCCTTGTCCTTTCACACTAGCAGTGTCTGGCATCAGAACCTCCAGAGGCATCAGATTATGCAGCTTGGTAATAACCTGTATTAAAAGTAAGCATAATTTTGAAATGTATTAGTTTTACAAAAAATGATGATATTGTCTCTGAACAAAAACACATTATCTTTGCTTTGTAGTTATAAAATGGTTAAAAATTAAGCAATGACTTTACATAAAAACCAATAAAAATCTATTTTCTTGGTCACACTACATTCTGGCAGTCATTTTAAAATCTTTTTTCTGGCATGCTGCACTGTGTGAAGGGCTCTGTTCTGGAGAACTGCCCAGAGCAAAGCATTTTTATTGATTTTTACACATCAATTCACACTTTTTAGGGAGTAAACTTTATTTTAAAATATTTCAAACATACTATTTGTTTTTTATTATGGGAAATTGATGAATTTGATATCTAGCAGAAACACTGTGCGACTGTTAAATTGATCTGGATACAACCATTATTGAGTATGAGTTATTTATTATTTGTATGAGCTTCTATGAAATTTGTATTTACCCTGTAAATGTTCCTAATTAAAATAAGCTCAGCTAGGAGCACACTCTATTAGATTCTGCCCTGTAATGGCTAGTGTAAACTGAAGTCTCCCACATTCTCTTATACGTGACCCTGGACTACAAAACAAGTCTTAAGTAGCATTGTACAGGTTGAAATTATCTAATTTTCTTTTATGCCAAAAATCATTAGGATATTAAGTAGAGATCATGTTCCATGAAGATATTTTGTAAATTTCCTACCGCAAAATATATCAAAACTTAAATTTTGATTAGTAATATGCATGGCTAAGAACTTGGCAGCTTAAAGGCAATTTTCTCAGTATTTAGATTTTTTTTGCACCCTCAAATTCCAGATTTTCAAATAGTTGTATCAAATATTGCCCTATTCTAACAAACCATACATCAGTTGAAAGCTTATTTATTCAGCTTTCAGATGGTATATAAATCTCAATTTTAAAAAACTGACCCTTATGACTGATTTTGTGGTCTAGGGTCACATATTTATAGTACAGTAATTTGGAAAATGGATGGCTCTTTACCTTTGCATAAGTTCCCGTGTCTGCAAACTGTGAGAGCACCAGCTCTGGGCATTTCACATTGATACTGGCCATGCCAATCTCCCCACGAGCTAAACCACGTCCCTCCACCACAGCTACTATTACAGAGGCCGCATGAGATGCAGATGCAGACGCAGATGCAGATGAAGACGTTGTCACTATGTTAAAAGAGTTGTCCAGTGAGTTATCAGTTTTAGTTTAAGATTTAATCAGGACTACAGATATTTGTCCAGAAAAAAAGACAGGTGTGGTTTAGTAAGTTGCCTACTGTTGAGGCATCTCTGAGGGGTTGGACCATGGTGTGAGAGTGCAGGCGTGGCCCTCAGATGTGGAGTGTTGGAGCTCCAGGAGAAGACAGATGAACCCACCGAAGAGCTGATCCTGTCTGCTCTTCCAGTGATGTTCAGCTGGCACTGAGCTAAGGAGAAAGCACAAGACTAGTTAACTGATATGGGTTTTTCATCCATATCTATTGTTTCCGGATTCTGTGTACAGGATTTTGTGAGACTCTAAGGATATGCCCTCCAAAAATTGTACAAAGGTTAAATGCATCAATCTAGATTTGACAGCAAAATTAAGAGGTCATTTTTCAGTCAATATAAATAAGTTCAATTTTGTTACTAAAAAGGGGTTAGAGCTTTTTCAGTAACCAAATTAAAGAAGAATAAATTATTTGCATTGACAGAATTTTTTTTTGGAAAGTCCCTGGACTTTAAAGTGAACTCAGACCTCTTTTTAGTTGTGTTATATGAATATAACAATAATAATAGTAATAATAATAATAGTAATAGAATAATAATAAATAAGTAAATTAATAAATATTAGTACAATGTAAAATAATAAAAGTATTATTGATTGTCATTATTATTATTATTATTCCTAAGACAATAATGCATTATTAAAATTATTATATTATCATATGATTTATTCATTTGCAAGAGTTAAAACCTCTTTTTCTGACATTTTGCAAATGTATCTCATTACAAATCTAATAAAATTAATGAAAATAAAAAAATCATTAGACTGTTTTATGTTTTTTATAGGAAGTATAAAAATATTTTTGGCTAATTTGGCTAAACACTGTATGTAGAGAGCAGAATTGCAGATGGCCGAAATAGTGGGGCCCAAGTGTTTGAGACCAATTTGAAAATCTTGCGATTTAAAAAATCAAAATTTAAATTAAATTTAATTAAAAATTAAACCCTTAAAATTAATCTTATGTCTTATTACAATTCCAGGTTTATTACATTTCCTTTCTCACATATCCGGGTTTTTCAGCAGCGGAAGTCGTCAAAGTTGGGTAAAATCTGAGAGCAGTGAATAGGAGAGTACGACAAATATGTTTTTTGCATTCCCATTTGATCTAATAGCTAAAGAAAACCCCCACGATAATGTTTTCACGACTTTCAAAAAAAGAAAAAAATAGAGAGAGACGGATATCAGCAGTCAGAAGAGAGAACAATGTCAAATTTACTGTCCCTCCCATTAACGCTGCACTGGAAACACCCTTGCATTAGCGATAACTATTTTTTTTGTAAATTGATGAAAAGGTAATGTAATATAAAGTACAGTGTTATAAACGTACATTTAAAAAAATCTAAATATAATAAACTTTTAAGGATTTATGATACTGATGACTATTGAAACACATCATCACAGTCTTGTGAACAGGGTCCAATGTTATACAAATAACAGCAAAAGAGATGTACACAAATTGCTTAAACTGCATTATTTGATTACAATTTTCACTCCAAATCCCAAATTTTGTTGTTGTTGTTGTTGTTGTTGTTATAATATATATATATATATTGGTAAAGCTGTTGTTAAAGAAACCAAATTAGGTTCAGTCATCATGCTTTTTTACTTACATTTTAGCATTTTATTTCATGTGTAATAGCTTCAATTGCTCTGTCACCTCCAGTCGGTGTTGTGTCTGTGAACACAGTTGCTTGAGCACCAGTATCAGTGGCAGTGCTTGATCCTGGACACAGACTGTTCCTGACATCATCGGATCCGTGTGAAGTCAGCAGGACAGAAGATGATGGAGGATCCTGCTGTCCACGGATTACATGTCTGTAGTCAGTCAGGTTATGTGGGGTTACAGTGCTGCTGCTCGGCCCGGCCTCAGGGCTCGAACCTGGTGTCACCTCTTCAGTGCTGCTGCACAACATCTGTCTGCTTTCACAGGGCATTAGAAAACAATGAAAAACCCTCAAGTACTGTGAAAATAAACCAAATGTGTCAAAGCAGCTAGTAAATTACCATTGCTAAATATTTCTCAAAATAAGAAATTCCCAAGAATAAAATTATAACAACAAAAAATAAGGCATTATACAGTACGACACGTTTTTCACAACACTGTTGTGCCATCTAGTGGTTATATGTAGATACTGTAGCACGTAAACATTTACTAAGGCAGCACATTCGACTCCTTTACATCAAAATATGTTTAGTTTACTTTAATAGTTAAGAACCCAGATGTTTATTTATAGTGCTTTTACAATAATGTTTTATTAAGCCAAGCCCTGAAGCTGATTTGTTCATAAAAAGTAACGTAGAAGGATTATCACTGCTTGGCTCTGTTACTGTAACCAATTTACCTAGTCATCATTTACGTCGCCTTATTCCTTTGGAATATTTTTATTTATATTCAATAACGTTAGTATTTGCTAGCATTAGTATTTGTAATTTGACTATACAACCATTCTTAAAACATTTAAATGTTTTATATAGTGGAAAAACAAACATTTACTCACCCCAGTTTACAATAGGAATACAATGGCACTTTAAAATAGGATTTTAAAATACAGTATGCGAATCAATGCAGAAAATTAATTTAAAAAAGTTTATACATTAAAATAATAATTATTCCTAAGTATAAAATTATAACAAAAAAATTAAAACATTATAGGCCTTCAGTGCAGTAGCACGTAAACATTTAACGTACTAGGGCAGTATATTGGGTCAAAATATGTTTAGTTTACCTTAATAGTTTATGTTAAGAACGCAGATGTTTATTTACAGTGCTTTTATAATAACGTTAAAGCCCTGAAGCTGATTTGCTCATAAAAAGTTAACGTAGAAGGATTCGTACTGCTTGCTTCTATTATTGTAACCTACCTAATCATCATTTATAATAAAATAACAATACATATATTTTTTTTATTTACAATAAAATTCGCATTTCCTTTGGAATATTTCTATTTGTATTTAATAACGTTAGTAAATTTTTATACAGCCATTCTTAACACATTTAAGTGTTTTATATAGGGGAAAAACGAACATTAACTCACCTCAGGAACAATCAAAATCTTCACAGAAGATTAACGGTCGCGTCTGGCGTTTGATTTTCGCGCCAATATCAGCTACAACTTATGCTCGCTTGGTAATGCTGGTAATTATCTTTGGTTCTTTTAATTGTGATGATTTTGGCTCACATTTAACAAAACCCTACCAATTCACTCAACAAATTAGAATTCATAAGACCAATAAAAAAAAAACATTTTTAGTGAATTGTTGGCCTTCTGGAAAGTATGCTCATTTACTGTATGTACTCAATACTTGGTAGGGGCTCCTTTTGCTTTAATTACTGCCTCAGTTCGGCGTGGCATGGAGGTGATCAGTCTGTGGCACTGCTGAGGTGGTATGGAAGCCCAGGTTTCTTTGACAGCTCATCTGCATTTTTTGGTCTCTTGTTTCTCATTTTCCTCTTGACAATACCCCATAGATTTTCTATGGGGTTCAGGTCTGGTGAGTTTGCTTAGTCAAGCACACCAACACCATGGTCATTTAACCAACTTTTGGTGCTTTTGGCAGTGTTGGCAGGTGCCAAATCCTGCTGGAAAATGAAATCAGTATCTTTAAAATGCTGGTCAGCAGAAAGAAGCATGAAGTGCTCTAAAATTTCTTGGTGAACGGGTGCAGTGACTTTGGTTTTCAAAAAACACAGTGGACCAGCAGATGACATTGCACCCCAAATCATCACAGATTGTGGAAACATAACACTGGACTTCAAGCAACTTGGGCTATGAGCTTCTCCACCCTTCCTCCAGACTCTAGGACCTTGGTTTCCAAATGAAATACAAAACTTGCTCTCATCTGAAAAGAGGACTTTGGACCACTGGACAACAGTCCATTTCTTCTCCTTAGCCCAGGTAAGACACTTCTGAAGTTGTCTGTGGTTCAGGAGTGGCTTAACAAGAGGAATATGACAACTGTAGCCAAATTCCTTGACACGTCTGTGTGTGGTGGCTCTTGATGCCTTGACCCCAGCCTCAGTCCATTCCTTGTGAAGTTCACCCAAATTCTTGAATCGATCTTGCTTGACAAGCCTCTCAAGGCTTCGGTTCTGCATCTTTTTCTTCCACACTTTTTCCTTCCACTCAACTTTCTGTTAACATGCTTGGATACAGCACTCTGTGAACAGCCAGCTTCTTTGGCAATGAATGTTTGTGGCTTACTCTCCTTGTGAAGGGTGTCAATGATTGTCTTCTGGACAACTGTCAGATCAGCAGTCTTCCCCATGATTGTGTAGCCTAGTGAACCAAACTGAGAGACCATTTTGAAGGCTCAGGAAACCTTTGCAGGTGTTTTGAGTTGATTAGCTGATTGACATGTCACCATATTTTAATTTGTTGAGATTGAATTGGTGGGGTTTTGTTAAATGTGAGCCAAAATCATCACAGTTAAAAGAACCAAAGACTTAAACTACTTCAGTCTGTGTGCAGTGAATTTAATACACAAGTTTCACAATTTGAGTTGAATTACTGAAATAAATTAACTTTTCCATGACATTCTAATTTATTGAGATGCACCTGTATGTTTACAATATAGGAGTAAATGTCAGTAAATGTTTAAATAGTATTTTAAAATACACTTATTAATGCAATTGGCTAAGGTATTACGGTTTGATACTTACCCTGGTGAAAAAAAACAGCATATGCTGGTAGGTATGTTTTGATGCTGGTTTATGCTGGTCCTTTGCTGGTTTATGCTGGTCCTTAGCTGTTCATGTTGCTGGTCAAGGACCAGCATAAACCAGCTAAGGACCAGCTTAAACCAGCATCAAAACCTACCTAACCCGCATACGCTGTTTTTTTCAGCAGGGCTGTCAAGAAGGAACACCAATTACTAACAGTACACTGACTTGTTTGGATGCTTGTTCACTAAATCAGGAGATTGCATTTCTGTATAAGACGCTGTGACTTATCTAAATATTGTAAACTATTTTAAACAAAATCTCAACCACACTGTTGAGTTAATTCATCCTGCTTTATTATAATTACATCATCAATGAATCTACAGTTTAGAATCAGCATGGATGGCAATGAATGGATCCTCGTCTGTGTTGCTGATGCTGAAGGTGGCGCGTCCATCAGCGGCCACTGACACCTGTTTCCCTGTGCAACTGCTCCCACTCTTGTCTCCAGAGATGACGTCACAGTACGTACCCATGGGCAGGCTAGTGTTCAGCGTCACATCCATTGCCCTAGGACATTCATTAAATCCAGTTAAGCGTTTATAATTTACATTATAACATGTTCATTATCATGGATTAGTGTTGCAGGTTTCTTACCAATCATCATTGTTGATAACAATGAAACCCTTGCTGCCACGGCTAAAAGCGATCTGATTTTTATCGTTGTCCCACCAGTTGGAGAGGGGCTGGCCATCGACCACATTACGGAAAATCACCATATTCCTGGGGTGGGGAAAAAAAGCAGGAGAATTGCTGGGATTTGACACTGACTTTAGGATGATGTGTCGAGCAGACCTAAAAAAAAAAAACCTCACACCCACCTGATCTGGCGCCATCTGTGCTCACATATCCACTTGTCCCCACAGGTGGAGTCTGGGTTGATGGGTACTGCCTTAGTGGATCCATTGGCATTGCTTGGAGGACCCATCCAGTCATTCTGATCCTGTGTTGTATTTCACCAAAACATTATTTGTTCAGGTTTTCTGAATGTTTAGCACACTCATGGCACAACGTAAGGAAAATGTGCTTTTCTATAGTCCTATTGTGCATGATTGCAGGAAAATACATATCTTTTTACTGAACATTAATGGAGCAACACATTTAGCCAAAAAAGAAATCATAAAAGAGTTTTTGTTTGTTTGTTTAAACATTAAATAAATATATGAGGTGGTGACACACTCAGAGTAAAAGGCTCACTAGCATGGTTAATACAAAACAATTTCAACATTTCAGTTTGTACCATATTAATTTCAATAAAATAGTTAAATGTACAGTGTTTAATAATAAAAAATAAATTATGTTTCTATAATGTCATATTTTTAAACATTACTGTTTTTTGTTATAAATATGCTGATTATAATGAACCTAACCATGTCAGCAAATGAAAGTCAACTATTTATGATCATGTTAATTATTGTGCCTTTAGCTCCAAAAACAGCATAATTTTACATATTCTTCAGTTTTTCTAGAAAAAAAAAAGTGCTTTAATTACCTTGAACAAAACTGAAAAGAATTAACAAGACCTTTGTCTCAAAATATATTTGGTAATGTATTTTTAATGGTTCTCATTTACTACATAAATCTATAACATTTTTAAAAAACATTAGTTATTAGATCAACTTGCAGAGTCCATTTTTGATTACTACTTGCAATCACATAAAGATCAGCCAAATTTCCACCAAGTCTACCTGTCAAAGGTTTTTGAAGAATAAGATTTTTTTAAAATTGTTTTTGAAGAAGTCTCTTCTGCTCACGAAGCTTGCATTTTTTTGATCCAAAATACAGCAAAAACAGTAACATTTTGAAATATTTTTTCTATTTAAATAACTGTTTTCTATTTGAATATATTTAAAATGTCATTGTGATCAAAGCTGAATTTTCAGCATCATTACACCAGTGTCACATGTTTAGTGTCACATGATCCTTTAGTGTCACATGATCCTTCAGAAATCATTCTAATATGCTGATTTGCTGTTCAAGAAACATTTTTTTTGTATTATTAATATTTAAAAAAGTTGAGTACTTTTTTTTCCAGGATTCTTTGATGAATAGAAAGATCTAAAGATAAGCATTTATTGGAATTAAAAAGCTTTTGTAACATTTTACACATTATACTATTCAAAAACTTGGAGTCAGCAATATACATATATATATATATATTCTCTTTCAGATAAATTCTGTTCTTCTGAATTTTTTTTATTCATCAAAGAAACCTGAAAAATAATAAGAAATGTTTTTTGAGCAGCAAATCAGAATATTACAATGATTTCTGAAGGATCATGTGACTGGAGGAAAGATGCTAAAAATTCAGCTTTGAAATCACAGGAATAAATTACATTTTAAAATATATTCAAAAAGAAAACAGTTATTTTAAATAGTAAAAATATTTAACATTTTTACTGTTTTTGTTGTAATTTTTATCAAATAAATACAGGCTTGTTGCGCAGAAGAGTCTTCTTAAAAAAAAAAAACATTAGAAATCTTACTGTTCAAAAACTTTTGACTTGTACTGTAGAGTATATAATGAAACATGGATGCTTAGGACAGTGCTGTGGTGGGGTTTTGTCCTGTCTAGTGGTTTACCCCAGTGTGCCTTTAGCCCTACTATTCATATCCCATTATTTATTCATATAATGTCATATAATGTCTTTTTCTAAGTAACTGGTAAAGTATTGCATTACTTTTTAATTGACAAGAAAATATCTGAGTTACTTTTTTCAAATAAGTAACGCCAGTTACTTTTTCCCCCATTTATTGATTAAAAGCTCTCCTGTCTCCATGTTGAGAGAAATCTGGAGTAAGATGTTAGTTCTGGAATAAATGTGAACATGCATTAATTCATCTCACTCACAAAAAACTGATTCAGTATTCCTCAAAATGAATAAAAACAGTGAAATTCAACTCAGAATATGACGCAAACCTGCAATAATTAAATATGTTAAATAATACAAATATCCTTTATGCATTTAATCCCATTTTATTAACCAATGTCTTTGCTGAGGCCTGAGGCTTTTGGTGTGAAAAAGCTTTTACATTTGCCAAAAATAGAACTTTTTATATTAAAAACAAACATGCAAGCCCTGCCCAGATTTAAAAAGTAACACAAAAGAAGAGTAACACGACTTTCCATAAAAAACAACTAACGTAACGTTAGTTACTTTTTTAGGGAGTAACTCAATATTGTAATGCATTACTTTTAAAAGTAACTTTCCCCAACACTGATGTCAAGCATTGTGGGTTTAACCAACTTAAAGACTTCAGTGTAATTGTTATTTTATGTGAAAGTGTTTACCTTTCCATTGACAAAATGTCGATCCCAGTGGTAGCTAGACATGACTCTGGTCACACCGTATGGATGAGCCAACATGATCCCTGCAGCGATCTTATAAAGCCTGCAAAATCCACAATGTAAAACTTCTAGCTTCAGTAGGAATAATCATAGTTCTAGGACAAAATATTTTACCTAGAGTCCCAGAATGTCAGAACAGAAGCTCCACCAGAGCCGTGGCCTCTCTGATTATCATGATTGTCCACAAACACCACGGCATTATCAGAAGGCATGAAACCCCAGCCCTCTCCCCAGTTCCTAAAAACAAAACACTGTTTACAACTCTCTTAATAACCTTGCGGAATTTGATTTTAATCACAATTGTAGATTAGTTTAACTTAATAAAACAAGCATTGTTGGCCACAGCAACAGTGTTGACCATTTATGCTGTATTTGATCAATCAGAATCAAAGTTTTCACAGAGCTGTGTCATAATAAAGGTTACTGTTGCATACTTGAGATAGCTTAGCTTTTCTTTGTCCCATTTACGAATGACTTTGCCCAGTTTTGCGCTGTATTTGAACTCTGTCACTCTTCCCAGTTCAAAATATTCACTGGCTTTAACGGATTCCCCACCAAGGTCAATCACCTGAGAAACAGTCATTTGTGTTAATGCTTTCAACAACCATTTTAGGTAACTCTGGTTTGATGGGATGCTGATACCTCTTGATAAATGAAGGGCTTGGTGTCTGGAGAAAACCAAGTGGTATTAAGGGTCTTGAGTCTCCCGTAGATGTTAGTAAGGTCACCAGGCCACATGTGCTTAGAAGCATCGACTCTGAATCCAGCCACACCAAGGTCGATCAGTTTGTTCAGATATTCAGCTACTTTTCCTCTAACATAGTCCTTCTCCAGAGCCAAATCCAGGAGACTCACCAAGCGACAGTCCCTCACCTGTCCGGACAAAATCAACAAGATGGAGTCAACAACAAAAACATGTCTTAAAGTGTTTACACAAAAGTGTTAAAAGCACTGCTGCAAACAGGAACCTGGAAAATATCACTGTAGCTTTCAATCTCTTCATTGGGAGTTTTACATTTGTCATCATTGAAGTCCCATGATGAGTAGGGAACAGAGGGAAATTCCTCATTTTTGGCGTTGAAGTATGATCCACAGCTGGAGTGAGTGCCCTCTCCACCAGAGGCTCCACACATGTGATTTATCACTGCATCTACATATATGTTCACCTACAGAATGAAAAAAGTAGCCCAAAATTAGATGCTGCATAATTATCAATTGCATTGAAGCATTTGTATTGTTAGCATCGTCATTTGGCTGTTTTTGAGGTACAATACCCCAACATTGTTACAGCGTGTGATCATGTCCTTTAGCTCTTCCTCAGTTCCTGATCTGGAGCACAAGTTGTAGCTGATTGGTTGATACCTTTGCCACCAAGGGTGCCAAGGATTGGACACTACAATGCTCTCACTGGGGGGAGAGATCTGTAAAATCATACATTTTTGTAACCCTTCATAGTTCAAAACCTTCTGTACATATCTAATCTGAAAGCTTAGACAGTTCAAAACATCACATTTCTCGTTCTGTTAGTGCAAAATAGTGCAGGCGAATTTGTGCTGGAATCAATAAGAATTGTAAACATACCTGAACTCCTCCGTAGCCATTTGGTGCCAGGTATCTCTCACATTCTTCAGCTATATCTGCCCACCGCCACTCGAACAGATGAACAATAGAGGTCCTATTATGTTTAGTGTTTGGGTTGTGCTGGGCAAGACACAGTCCAACAAGTGCAGTCAAAATCAGGAGCTTCATTGTGCCTTTGCGCAGAGGAAAACAGCTTAGGGTGAGTGATCTCAGTGTCACAAAATCATCGCTGTTGCTCTCGTAATGTAGTGCTTGAACCAACTCAGAGTTTTGAAATGTCTCGCAATGTTTAAATTGTAAGCCGTTGGTAATAATTCATTTTTGGAAAGACAAATATGTACTTAATAAGCACATGGTGTCTTTTCTTTCTCTAACATTCACAAAAAACGTCCTTTTTATTTTAAAATCTACTTGCTTCAAATATAAGATTAAATTATTGCTAAAGAATCTTTTCTGTTTTAAATCTTTTTACAAAGAAACAGTGCGTTCCACTATCTGCTTTTGTTTATTTTTGTTTTGCAATATTAGCAGGTCTTGTCCTTGGCTTTTCTGAAACTATGCCAAGCTGTCGTCTATAAAACTGTGCCAGAATTTGTTATTTGTTACAATTGAGCAATTAAGTGAAATAGCATATGATGTTTTACTTAATTTGTAACATTTTAAAGAATTTATTTTCTCATAATTATATAACATTTGTAATATATAACACACACACACACACACACACATATATATATATATATATATATTTTTTTTTTTGATTACAAAACCAGTCATAAGAGTGAATTTTTTGAAACTGAGATTAATTTTTTTTACATTCATTTTTAATTAATTTTTTTTAAACTAAGATGAACAAATAAGCTTTCCATTGATGTATGGTTTATTGGTATAAGACAATATTTGGCTGAGATACAATTATTTGAAATTCTGGAATCTGAGGTTGCAAAAAAATCTAAATATTGAGAAAAGCAACCTTTAAAGTCGTCCAGATAAAGATCTTAGCCATGCTTATTACTAATCAAAAATTAAGTTTTCATATAATTACAGTAGGAAATTTACAAAATATCTTAATTCAACATGATCTTTACTTAATATTCCAATGATTTTTGACAAAAGAAAAATCGATAATTTTGACCCATACAGTGTATTGTTGGCTATTGCTACAAATAGGCCACGTTCACACTGTCAGTTTTTGGGATTGACAACCACATTTACTTACAGGTGTGAGTCTCGAAATGCCCTGTTCACACAGCAGCTGTATTAAGGACTCAAATAACGTGGCCATGTACCACATACCTGTGCTACTTATGACTGGTTTTGTGGTCACACATATATATATGGCATCCTTGGTAAACATAAGCAAAGGTGGGTGTGAAAATAATCTGCATTGTTTATCCTTTTGATCTTTCATTCAAAAAATCCACAAAATTTGAATCTATCATGGCTAGCATTGAAGTAAAACAATGGAAAGTGGGTGGAAAATCTCTTTATGAAACTAGATAGTAAAGTTCGTAGGCTTAAAAAAGCCTAGTCAGAAAGTTTTGAAAAGTTTTGAAAAGTTTTAAGTTTGACTGTTTTCAGTTCAAAACAGTTTGAAAGTCTGAATGTTTTAAAGGCAATCCAATCTATTAGAAAAACAGATAGGGTGTTGCTAAGTGGTTGCTAGGTTACTCAGGGTGGTTGCTAGGGCGGTTGCTAGGGTACCTGGGGTGGTTGCTAGGGTGTTGCTATGTGGTTGCTAGGGTATCCATTGTGGTTGCTAAGGTATTGCTAGGCAGTTGCTTGGGTCCAATGGAATTATCCACATCCATAATTCCAGTTCCAAGAAGTCACCTGTGTCCTGTCTGAATGACTACCGTCCCATAGCACTGACTCCAATCATGATGAAGTGATTCGAGTGGTTAGTCATGCATCACATCACGTCCAGTCTCCCAAAACCGCTGGACCCATTCCAGTTTGCATACTGTCCAAACCACTCCCACGGACATTGCAATATCCAGCCCTCTCCACCTAGCTCTCACTCACCTGGAACAGAAAGACTCTTATGTTAGAATGCTGTTCATTGACTTCAGCTCAGCATTCAACACAATAATCCCTCAGCAGCTCATCCACAAACTAAACCTGCTGGGCCTAAACACCTCCCTCTGTAATTGGATCCTGGACTTCTTAACTGGTAGACCCCAGTCAGTCTGTGTCAGCCGCAACACCTCGAGCACTTCCACACTGAGCACAGGTGCCCCACAGGGCTGTGTTCTCAGCCCACTGCTCTGACCCACGACTGCACTGCCAAGTTCAGCTCCAACCACATCATCAAGTTCGCAGATGACACAACTGTGGTAGGCCTCATCAGCAACAATGATGAAACACACTACAGAAAGGAAGTGGCACAGCTGGCTAAATGGTGTGGCGCTAACAATCTGTCCCTCAATGTGGGTAAGACAAAAGAGGTTGTGATGGACTTCAGAAGGAACTGTGTTGACCACCCCCTACTGACTATCGACAGCTCGACTGTGGAGAGAGTCAGCAGCACTAAATTCCTGGGGGTGCACATTACAGAGGATCTCACCTGGACCACCAACGTCATGTCGCTCAGCAAGAAGGGCCAACAGCGCCTCCACTTCGCAGGCTGAAAAGGGCGAGTCTCCCTTTATCCATTCTCACCACTTTCTATAGGGGCACCATTGAGAGTGTGCTGACCAGCTGCATCACTGTCTGGTACAGGAACTGCAGTGCTGCTGCCCGCAAGACCCTACAGCGGACAGTGAACACAGCTGCAAAGATCATCGGTGCCCCTCTCCCCTCCATCCCGGACATTTTCCTTGCATGATGCTCCAGCAAGGCCTCCAGCATCATGAAGGACCACACCCATCCCTCCCACAATTTCTTCCAGCTCCTGCCATCAGGTAGAAGGTACCAGAGTATCAAAGCTCGCTCTGTCAGATTTCTCAACAGCTTTTTCCCCCAGGCTGTGAGAGTCCTTGACTCCAATCTCCCTGTAACCCTCTGAAACCATGAAAACCTCAGCCTCCTCCCCCCAACTCATTAAAACTGCTGACAATCTTTCAAAGTGCAATTCTGAGTGTGTTACACACAGGTGAGTGGGCTATACAAACCACTTGTAGTAACACACTTATGTACATTAGACACTTTCTATAAACACTTGCTGCTACAAAGACTCAATAGGATTATATGTTTATTTGTGCATTGCACTATGTGCTGCTTCCCTCAAAATCTCTCTTTTGCACAATTTCATGTACAAATGTCTCTTTTGTAAAACATCATGTACAGTACTTATGTAAAGTTTTTGTTGTCTCAGTTTTGTATGTGTAGTCAACTATTTATTATAGTTATAGTATTTATAGTATATGTATAGTCAAATGGTTAACCGTTGTATAAGTCTGTAATTGCTTTTCTTATTCGTGTACTGTTGTATGTTTATATTATGCTTAACTAGTATGTAGCACCGCGTCCTGTGAGACATGACATCTCCCTTCCACACATGTAGCAGAATAACAATAAAGCTAGAGACTTGACTTGGGTACTCAGGGCAGTTGCTATGTAGAATGCAGCTGCTAGGGTACCCGGGTGGGGTGTTTCAGGTGATTGCTAGGGTACCCAGTGTTGCTAGGCAGGCTAGTTGCTATGCTGGGGTGGTTAAGGGGCACGTGGTGGTTGCTGTTGCTAGGGTGTGGTTGCTATGGTGTGCTTACTGCTAGGGTACGGGTTGCTATGTTGTTGCTAGGTGGTTGCTATGCTACCTAGGTGGTTGCTAAGGTGTTGCTAGGCGGTTGCTAGGGTACTCAGGGTGGTTGCTAGGGTGTTGCAATGCGGTTGCTATGCTTTCTGGGGTGGTTACTGGGGTACTCAGGTTGATTACCATGGTGTTGCTAGGTGGTTGCTAGGGTGCTCAGGGTGATTGCTATGGTGTTACTATCATGTTGTTACCATAATTAGCAAGTTACTAGCATGTTGTTAGCATATTTAACATGTTACTAGCATGTTTCTAGCATGATTAGCATGTTACTAGCATGATTAGCATGTTACTAGCATGTTGTTAACATGATTAACAAGTTACTCGCATGATTCTAGCATGATTTGCATGTTACTAGTATGTTGCTAGTATAATTCGCATGCTAATAGCATGTTGTTAGCATGATTAGCATATTGGTAAACCTGATTTAAATAGATTAGAAATATTAGATGAGTTTAAATAGGATAACAGTAAATTGGCTTTTTCAAGCCAACTTAATAAACGTTTTTCTCTAGTTGTTGGCACCCAATTATTGCAATGTTGTTTTCCCAAAATAATAGCTCTGAGTTCTCTCCCATAATTAGGGGTGCACATAAGTGGTACACAGGTGCGCATGCCTGACCAAAATAAAAAATGCGCTGTGTAAATAAGTTTATGGTCTGACATGGTTGGCAGCTGTTAATGCACATTACCATTTCAGATTGACAAACTGTAATACTCTATAAGTGTCAGGATTGTGTTCTGTTTTGTCTTGTTTTTCCTAGTGTTTTTTCCTTGTGTTTCTTGTGTTTTTGGTTTAGTCCCGGTTTTCCCCCCTTAGGTTTTTGTTCAATTGGTTTAGTCGTGCCCTTATTTGTACTTCCCCTCATTATCTCGTTTGTGACCACTCCCCTGTTTTTGTATATTTAAGGTTGGTTTGTTCCACATGGTCTTGTCGGTGATTGTTTTGTCATTCTGTTGAATGTCTATGCTGTTTCTGGTTCCCTGCCGTTCCCCTGCGTTTGTTTCATGTTCACTTTTGGATTACTTAATAAAACTACACTTGTTGGGATCTCCGCTCTCCTCCATCTTATTTCCACGCACACCACGACGACGTACTACGTGACAGAATCACCGACCTAAAGACAACAACATGGATGCCGAGAGGAGGATCATGGGCATTCGTCGGGGGATGAGGCCGGTGGAACGATATGTGGAGGAATTCTTGGAGGTTTGTCATCTGGTGAGTTGGCGCGATGCGATGATTAATACGTGTTTTCTAATGGGGCTAAATAATTCCCAGTTGCTCAGTTCCATACCCTATGAGGATCGCTATAAACCGGTTGCTGAATTTATCAACCAGGTCCTCACCCTCTGTCATTCCGATTTTTACGTGGATGTGAAAGATTCCGATCTTTCCCCCATTAGAGAACACGTTGCCGCTCCAGCCCACCATCAACCGGCTTCCTCCACATGCCGTCCCAACCGGTCCGCTCCCTCTGGTCTTCCTGCGCTTCCTCCTGTTCATACTCCCTCCTCTCTCATCGTCAGTCCGGAGATCGCGGCCAGCCCTCCGAGGTCATGGCCAACCGTGGTGGCCAGTGTGCTGGACCCCCCGCTAATGTCAGCATGGGCAGCGACGATCCGAGTGTCCACCCCTGCTTGCACCATGGAACCCGCGGCGAGCACTCGGACACCGCCCATGGCACGCAAGATGGCTGCCGCCACGCCAGAGTCTGCACGCAAGATGGCTGCCGCCACGCCAGAGTCTGCACGCAAGATGGCTGCCGCCACGCCAGAGTCTGCACGCAAGAAGGCTGCCGCCACGCCAGAGTCTACACGTAAGATGGCCGCCACTCCAGAGGCTGCTCGCAAAATGGCCGCCAAGACTGAGCCTCCGGCCAAGATGGCCGCCAAGACGGAGCCCCCGGCCAAGATGGCCGCCGCACCCGAGCTCACTGACCCGCCAGAGCGCCCTCATGCGACCGCCCGCACAGAGCCTGCTCATCCAGTGTCTCCGCTGGAGACGCCCAGCCCTCCAGAATCTCCGCTGGGGTCGTCCAGCCGTCCAGAGCCCGCTCGCCCCGAGCGCCGTCCAGGGCCCTCTCCTCAAGTGCTTCCTTCAGAGCCCACGTCTCCTTTGGCACTTCCTGAGTCAAGTCAAGCGGCCGAGTCAAGTCAAGACACAGCTCCACTTCCTGAGTCAAGTCAAGCTGCTGCTGTCATTCCAGAATCAATTAAGATACCAGCTGCTGTAAGTCCGTCATGTCAAGTTGCACATGCGTTTCCTGTGTCTGGTCAAGCTGCAGCCGTGTCGCCTGAGTCCAGTCACGTCACGGCCGTGTCAGGTCACGTCACGATCGAGTCAAGTCACGTCATGGCGAGTCAAGTCACGTCAGGGCTACAACTCCGGAATCAAGGTACATCTCCTGAGACGAGACCAGTTCCTGAGCACACACCAGAACTCGAGCTGTCTCCAGCGCGCCTCCCAGAGGCAGAACTCTCATCTGAAGTCAAGTCCACTCCAGTACCCTCTTCCGCCAGAGAAGCCGCGCCCATGCCCCCAGAGGTGTCAGCCCCGGCTGTAGAGCCTCTTATGGGGGCGGCGTTAACTTTAGAACTCTCGGCTTCTCCCCATTTCTTCTCTACCTCCGCTATCCCTGTTCTCCCCAGGTCACAGTTGCTGTCGCAATTATCTGCTCTACCCTGGAAAGCTACAGCGGGTCTTCCAGAGCCAGAGCTCCCTCCAGCGCGCCCTCCAGCGCGTCCTCCAGAGTCTGCGCGCGCTCCTCCTCCAGCGCGTCCTCCAGCGCGCCCTCCAGAGTCTGCGCACGCTTCTCCTCCAGCGCGCCCTCCAGCGCGTCCTCCAGAGTCTGCGCGCGCTCCTCCTCCAGCGCGCCCTCCAGCGCGCCCTCCAGAGTCTGCGCGCGCTCCTCCTCCAGCGCGTCCTCCAGAGTCTGCGCGCGATCCTCCTCCAGCGCGCCCTCCAGCGCGTCCTCCAGAGTCTGCGCACGCTTCTCCTCCAGCGCGCCCTCCAGCGCGTCCTCCAGAGTCTGCGCGCGCTCCTCCTCCAGCGCGCCCTCCAGAGTCTGCGCGCGCTCCTCCTCCAGCGCGTCCTCCAGCGCGTCCTCCAGCGTCTGCGCGCGCTCCTCCTCCAGCGCGTGACAATAAGATTTCTATTCAAACCGAAACCATAAATCTAGGCTATCCGTGCCATTTTTAAAGCACAGTGCAAAACATTTCATCACATTTCATTCACTGACGCCCTTTATTCAGAAGCACTAAACCCAGCAGTGCATATCCATCTTATTCTTCAATGCGGAAGTGAGCTTATTGGCGAGACATTCCCGGTTAATTAGCCGCTATAGGGAAATAACGAGAAGAATAACATTACATTACAGAGACAAAGCCGGCTTTCTTTCTCTATATGTCCTGCTCTGCTTTAGCTAGTTTCTCTGGCATTTTGATTTTCTTCCAGCACTAAAATGTTTTAGAGCAGGGCTCGAAATTAACTTTTTTACTTGGTAGCACCGGTGCTCCCAACTTCAAAAAGTCAGGAGCACCAAAAAAAAAAAATTAGGAGCACCAAATGAATATTAAGGAGCATCACAACTGGCATCACAAATGCCTGGGCCTGGCATTTCTTTTTAGTAATGCACCGATCTTGCTTCTTAATGGCCGATTCTGATTGCCGATATTTTTACAAGTAAATGGGCTGATTCTGAAAGCCTTTTTTAAATATTTATTTTATGCCTTAAGCAAGGGACAAAAATGAATGAAAATATGAGTACATGAATAAGATGTTTATTTTCTCGATTACATGTAGAGCCATTTAAATTAGAGGCAACCACTGCATTTTTAAACAATCTAAATAACAAAAATAAACGACACAGTTCTTTCTTAGTCGTATTAAGTGCAAACAATAAATGCAGCCATAATCAAAGTAGGCTAGTCTCTCAATATTCAAAGTGCAAATAGAGACCGAATTTTTCAAGCAGAGCTATAGACAACTACACAACCTATTACAGCCTACAGCCTAGATATGTTATGTAGCCTAATTTGCGCACATTGGGAAGTCGCTCTCTAAACGTGTGGTATTAAAATTGCTTTTGAAGGTGCGTGCGCGTTTTACTTTCGGTTTCGTTTTAACGATGGCGCGAAACTCTCGGCGGTGCTGAGCGTGCATTATACAATACAAGACATTAATTTAACAAAACAATTTGAAAGTGGGGGGACACAATCGGGATTTTGAAAAGTGTGTCCTCGGTGAAAATTACGCCCCTGCGTGAGTGGAACTTTGAAGCCGAGTTATCATTTGATGTGAATGTATGCCAGAATGTGCGCTGTAGCACGAAATATAGTATATTTCTTCAAAAGCAGATTGTGGAGACATTTTAATTGTCCACAATCAAAAATCGTCATATCACACGCCCCTAATTTCAATGTAGTTTGTGCAAATCCGGAACAGAGGTTGGTTGAGAGAGAGAAAAAACGGCCGGTTCCGAGTTTCAGCGGAGCGCAGTGTCAGGGAGTGATTGACGGCTAATATCTAAAATCTGCATTAAAGTTAAGAATGTAAAGATTAATTAAAGTTTAATTAGTAATGTGTAATGTTGGAGAGAACGGCGATCCTGACACTGTATCAGCTCACAGCAGTCAGTAGTTAAGCTAGCGAAAGTTTTGTAAAGGAATGAAAACAAGTCCCACCACAACAATTTCTCGCACTCGCATAAATGCTCCCAAATATATTTTCAGGTCGCGCAGATTAAATTTTGGGAGCATATGCGACCAAAACGGTCGCAATTTCGAGCCCTGTAGAGTAATATTTGGTACAAAGATAGTAAGTTTATCATTACAACAGTTATGACAAAATTACTTTTTGAAAGGTTTTGTGAAATACTCGTAATTGTCTCTAGTTTCTTTCTTCTCACCTCAGCGTTTATCAAATCCTCCTGTGAGATCCTTCTTATTCTTTTCTTTCTTCAGAAGTCCACAGGAAGAGTGTGGCGGTTCATGCTGTTTTCATCTCCATCAGGACCAACACAAACTATTAAAAAACAAACTGAAAACAACACAAATTAATTGGTATTATTTTTTTGTATTGATTTTATTGTCAATAATATACTTGCACACTTTAAAATAAATAAATAAATAAATAAAGATATTTATTTATTTATTTTATGAGAGAAAATTCCAAACCAGGTGAGCAGTCAAATGGTATGGAAGCCCGTTTCCGACACTGAATAAAAAATAAAAAATATATTTTATTATTATTATTTTTGTATTGTTTTTGTCGTCGATAATATACTTGCACACTTTAAAATTAATAAATAAATAAATAAATAAAGATTATTTATTTATTTTCTGAGAGAAATATACAAACCAGGTGAGCATTGAAATGGTATGGAAACCTGTTTCCGCCACTGAATAAAAAATTTTAAAAAAGGTTATTGCGACTTATCATCTTACAATTCTGACTTTTTTTCCTCAGAATTGTGAGATATAAACTTGCAATTTTGAGAAATAAAGTCAGAATTGTGTGATAAAAACCCACAATTCTGAGAAAAAGGTGCAAATGCATGATATAAACTTGCAATTGCGAGTTATAAAGTCAGAATTCCAAGATTTAAAATTGTACGTATCAGTATTTTTTTCCCTCAGAACTGGACTTTATAACTTGCAATTGCGAGTTTATATCTCACAATTCTGAGAAAAAAAAAGTCAGAACTGTGAGATACAAAGTTGCAATTGCAAGTTATAAAGTCAGATTTGCGAGATGTAAACTCGAAATTGAGAGAAAAAAAAAGTCAGAATTGTGAAATAAAAAGTCGCAATAACCTTTTTAAAAAATTTTTATTCAGTGGCGTAAATGGGCTTTAATAAAATAGTATTAATGATTGAAAATCACTAGATAAATCATGCCAGAACCTACAATGTGTTTCTTTGCTTTCTCCTTTTCAGCCTCTATATGTTTAGAAACTTAATAGAAAATCAAGACAGATCAAAAACAGAATTAATTACATAATAAGAGGATATCTGTTGTTTTTGCTTCATTTGGTCACTGGACTTTTACCAAGCTAGAAAACAAAAGACAACAAAACGATAAAAAATAAATTAATATTGTGAACAACATGTACAGTTGAGGTCAAAAGTTTACATACACTTTTGCAGAATCTGCCAAATGTTCATTATTTTACCAAAATAAGTGTGATCATACAAAATGCATGTTATTTTTTATTTAGTACTGACCTGAATAAGATTTTCACATAAAAGACGTTTACATATAGTCCACAAGAGAAAATAATAGCTGAATTTGTAAAAATGATATACTTAATACTGTGTTGTTACCTGAATGATCCACATTTTTTTGTTTAGTGAAAGTTGTTCACAAGTCCCTTGTTTGTCCTGAACAGTTAAACTGCCCGCTGTTCTTCAGAAAAATCCTTCAGGTCCCACAAATTCTTTGGTTCATCAGCATTTTTTGTGTATTTGAACCCTTTCCAACAATGACTGTACGATTTTGAGATCCATCTTTTCACACTGAGGACAACTGAGGGACTCAAATGCAACTATTACAGAAATCACAGAAGGTTCAAACACTCACTGATACTTCAGAAGGAAAAACAATGCATTAAGGGCAAAATGCATTAAGGGTGAAAACTTTTTGAATTTGAATATCAGGGTAAATTTTACTTATTTTGTCTTCTGGGTAACATGTAAGTATCTTCTGTAGCTTCTGAAGGGCAGTACTAAATAGAAAAAAATATGATATTTAGGCAAAAAAAAGAAAAAGCTCCATTCTGTTCAAAAGTTTTCACCCCCCATCAATATTCAATATTGAAAAACCAAAGAATAACAAGAACAAGGGACTCATGAACAACTATCACTAAACAAAAAAAAACCACAGCTGTGGAACATTCAGGTAACAACACAGTATTAGAAATCAAGTGTATGTAAACTTTTGATGATAATGGTAATAGAGAAGCATATAATACATGCTCTAACTGACTTACTGATGACATCAAGTTGTTTACGTTCAATTGAATCTCAACATTCTACATCAGTACAGCAGCTTGAGTTGATATTTGAAAATCAACACAACTGTTCCTCAAGCCTCAAATCCTGATTAAGCTCTGCTACAAGCTCTTCACAACTCTACAATTTGGTGAGTCTCAGTAATTCATTGAGTTTGTGAAGTTTCTGTGAAGTTCTTGGTCTATTGGCATGGAGCAACGTCGCACAAGAAGAATCAGGGCTCTTTCCACACGCCTCAGGGGATTCGTAGTGGAGGGCATCTCTTCCATTCGAGACCCGTGTGAGCTTTCACAGCTGGTGACTGTCATCAGGTTGGACCACTCTTACAGCTGTGGTCTGGAAGAGCGCTACCTAAAGAATGCTGCCATCCTTCCTGACATCCGTCCAGCAGCATCAGCCTCTTCAGTGACACCTCTGTGTCAGGCCGAAGAGTCTGTCTCCATTCACGGCTGCAGCGTCCGGGCCTACCAGGACATTTACCACTCTGTGGTTGAGCCCGTGATGAAGAGACGCTGTGGCCGACGTCGTCCCTACAGCCTTGAGCTGGGACTGGAGATCAAGCAGCTTTCTGTGGGAGACACTCAGCTGCCCCTTGCTGGTGGAGACAGAACAACCTGATGGATGCATCCTGATCGCTGAAAGCTTCTCTGCCGACAACAGAAGCTTCGCTCCTCAAATTCACGTGGACATCAGTGAAGAGCCCTTGCCTGAAGAGCCCAGAAGAAAGAAGCCCAGACACTGAGTCATCACAGTGTCACATGGAGCCTGAAGTATGTAAATACTGTATATATTGTATATAGTTATAGAGTAAGTTTATAGTTTGTAGAGTAAGTTTTCAGCACATGTTCGGATTGGTTTTCAATGCTTTGCTATGTGGTTGTCAGGACATTTCGAGTGGTTTCCTATGCTTTCACATGGTTTTCTGTGCAGCTGTTAGGCTGTTTTGTGGTTGCTGGCCTCCTCCGTGTGTTGTTCGTGCATTGTCACATGGTTGTCAGTTATGCGTTATGCTTGGTTGTTTTGCATTATGCGTGGTTGGTTGATTTGTGGTCGGTTTAATGATTCGGTTAGGGTAGGTTAGGGTCTCTCACATGGTTTGCAGCTTGACGTGCTGTGAGGGCTTGTGTGCATCAGCGATGCTGAGAGCTATGCCACTGGTACTTCACAACTACTGGTAGGGTCTCCCATAGTGGACAGGTCTCAGCTGAGATGCCAGACGAAGACAAACCACAAATGCAGATCACAGTCTAATGTACATGGGTAAGTTAAATAGACATACAGTGGGTAATATTTGTCAGTTAAACCCAGTAATTCATTTTGCTGTGAAATTTAATTTAAGATTATGAAATAAGTAGTTTTGGTTTTAATTTATAATCAGTCAATTAAAATAACCACTCTAAAAATAGAGTTAATTAACATTAACCACAGATTTTGAAAATGCTAAAATCTTTATTTACTTATTGCTCTTGGCAAAATGCATTTAGCTCCTTTTCAAGGAAAGAAAAACAAAATATGTAACATTATTTTATATTATATTTGTACATTTAAAAAAAAATAATAATAATAATAATAAATATATTGTATACATTTGTTTGACCATGCCATTTATTTTGAATCCACCTGAATATTATGTGTGTGTATATATATATATATATATATATATATATATATATATATCTATCTCTATCTCTATCTCTATCTATCTACACACTTGCAATCAGAAATATTCAACCCCCTCACCTCAATAGACAATATAGTGATGTTGATGAAAGATAATGAAAATAAATGAAAAAAAAAAAAACTTGTGAAATAAAACAATATTTATTGATACATATTTGAGTTATTTTGACAACAGAAGTTGACTTAACTTTGAAGTTCAAATGAAAATTGTAAGTCTTGTAACACATGAGCATGTGCAGTATTATTCAACCCCCAGCTTCAGTACCTTGTGGAGCGCCCTTTAGTTTTTATAACTTCTAACAAGCGTTTTCGATAAGTGCTGACAAGCTTCTTGCACCTCTCGATTGGAATTTTTGCCCATTCTTCACGTGCAAAAGCCTCTAACTCAGTGATGTTTGACGGCTTCCGTGCTGCAACTGCCTTCTTCAAATCCCACCAGAGATTTTCAATTGGATTTAAATCTGGTGACTGAGAAGGCCACTCCAGGACACTCCAGCATCTTTTCCCCAACCAAGCTTTGGTTGATTTGGAGGTGTGCTTGGGATCATTGTCTTGCAGGAAGATCCAATGATCACCAAGGTTTAATTTGTCAACAGAAGGCATCACATTCTTCTTCAAAATGACCTGGTATTTCTGGGAATCCATGATGCCAGGTACACAATCAAGATTGCCAGTTCCTGCCGCAGAAAAACAGCCCCACATCATTATTGACCCACCTCCGTGCTTGACTGTGGGGATGGTATTCTTCTGGTCATAAGCCTGACCTTTTGCACGCCAGACATACCGCTGGTCCATATGTCCAAAAAGTTCCAGTTTGGTTTCATCAGTCCATAGAACTGTCTCCCAGAACTCTGTAGTTTTATCCAAATTCCTCCTGGCATATTCTAGTCGACTCCTGATGTTCCTTGAGGTCAAGAGTGGAGTGCGTCTTGGGGTCCGGCCATGAAGTCCTTGATTATTCAGTGCACGTCTTATAGTTGCCACTGAAGCACTTGTACCAGCCTTCATCATGTCATCCTGTAGCTGTCTTGCAGTCACACGGGGGTTTTTCTTAGCTGTCCTAAGTTGCTAAGGGCCCTTGATGAAATTGTGAGCTTTCTTCCACAGCCAGGCAGGTTTGCAGCTGTTCCATAAGTTTTAAACTTCCTTATAATACTCCCAATGGTGTCTCTTGGAATGTTAAATCTTTTGGAAATCTTCTTATACCCAACGCCCTTCAGATGTGATGAAATAATCTCCTCTCTCAGCTTTTGTGGAAGCTCCTTTGTCTTTCCCATGATTGCAACTCACCTTGAACACCTTCATGGTCGGGGTTTATATATGCATCACAGCTGAAGCAAATGAAGGATCGTTATAGAGTTCCCAAAGGCTTAATGATGTTTCAGCTCCAATTCAGGCCATAAAAACTGTCAGAAAGCTTTAAAAACAACAATATTATATAGGGGTTGAATAATTGTGACATGGCGATCTTAACAAAATATACTGTTACACACAAATACTACATCATACATTTTCTGTGTTGATTTTATGTATCACTAAACTCATTAAGAAGCCATCCAAAGCAGAATCCTGCACTTTGAAAAGATTTTTATTTATAAATCCTTAAAACTCTTTAGGGGTTGAATATTTCTGATTGCAAGTGTATATATATATATATCTATATCTATATATATAGATATAGATATAGATATGTGTGTGTGTGTGTGTGTGTGTGTGTGCACGCGTGTATATATCAGTAGGCCTAGTTTTGGTTTCAATGTACAGTATAATTGGTCAGTTAAAATATTACTATACTATTAAGTATATGATTTTTCAAAGTAATTCAACATATATAATATTTGTCAGTTAAAGCTAGTAATTCATTTTGCTGTGAAATTTAATTTAAGATTATGAAATAAATTGTTTTGATTTTCATTTATAATCTGTCGATTAAAATATTTAATTATGAGAGTTAATTAACATTAATTACAGCTTTTTAAAGTGCTGAAATCTATATTTTCTATATTTTTCCAAACGCAAAGAAAGAAAGAATTTATTAACATTTTGCAAACACAGCCGTACTAAAATATATAAACATATATGCACTTTTTAATTTATTTATATATTTGTTTTACAAGCATTTTGAATCCACTTGAATTTTATGCAACAAAAAATAATTATATATTTTAATTATACAATTTGCATATCATTTTTACTGTAAAATTGAAGATTATCAAAAAAAAACGTAAATTACATATATATATATATATATATATATATATATATATATAAGAAATTAAACTAAATAGGAATTTATATGCAGTTTTAAATTTGTGTACTCATTTATATGTTTATACGTTTCTTTTACCATGCCAATAAATCCACTTTAATCTTATACAAAAAAAAAAGAAGTGTTACATCTGACCCTTTGACACACCACCGTTAGTTACTGTTGCTATGTCGGACAAGCCATGGCGCCACACGTCATCACGCAGCGAGAAATACACTGAGGAGCAAAGAGAACTTTTTTTATCCTATATATATATATATATATATATACACATCTCAATAAATTCGAAGAATAAATACCGTTTTGTGGCTCTTTAATTCGTCGTGACAGATCGCTGTAGTGATCTCTTCCTACTAGTTAGCACTAAATAGACATAATTACAGGAACATTAATACACCATTTTCCAGTTCAACTCTACTGACCTTAATTTAGTGTCGTTCTAAAGCTGCATTCACGCCATGCCGGAGATGAATTATGTGTTTCTATGGCAACACTATCTGAGCAGAATCAAATATCACGTGTTGTCATCTTGGAACGCAGCACTACTTGTCGGCAACCCGCCAAAATAAAAGCTCGCTAATTTTAAGTTTGAGAATGATGAAAATCAATATTAAAATAAAGTAAATATAAGCATTTTATTTATTTTAAGTGTACTATAAAATAATAGTACTTTTATTTTTATTTTAAAATATGATAGTTATATAGTTATATTTAATGGGTCACACTCTGTGCAGTGTGAGGACCAAACCAAATCTCCAGGCTGAAAATCTTATGTACAACCCTGCCTATCCACCTTCTTTTTCTGGTGTAATTCACAAAATTACAATGAATTAGGAAAATAAAAAATAAAAAATAAATAAATAATAGTAATAAAATAAAATAAAAAAATAAAGAAAATTACATAAAAACATGAAAATGCTTACATACATGAATACATTTAACAGCTTTCTTGTTTGTCAGATTGCAAATAGATTTCAGGTATTGCTTAACTTCTGATTTCAAAATGAGAAACAATGGTTTATAATCGCCATACTTGCATTTATGTATACTAAACTTTGCCAGCAAAAGTAACAGATTAATCAAAAGTAACAGATTAATCTGGAATGACATGTCGCAAGTGAAAAAACCAAACAGAACATTTTCAAAACTAAGCTGAAAGCTGGGCATGATATGATCTCTAACAAATGAGCAGAAATCTGACCAAAAATTGACTGAGTAAGGAGAACTCCAAAATAAATGAAAAAACGTTTCTGTGTGTAGACCACAAAATGTACATAGAGTATCAATATCACAGTTAAATATGTTTGCAAGGAAATAGTTACAGGGATAGTATTTATGAATGAGTTTGAAAGAAATTTCTTTTACTTTATTTGTGACTAAATATTTATGAGGTAGTTTGCAAATTTTATGCCATATCAAACCATCAACACAGCTATTCCAGAAAGTTACAATAGGAGGTCTAGAGACAACATCCCTTTGAAAAAGGGCCCGAACCTGCCGATTATTGCGCTTAACGGAGGAAGAAGAAAAACAAACTCGACCAACAGCAGTGTTAACATGATCTAAAGACTGCAGAAAAGACTGGGGACATGTATTTTTACAAAGCATTTTTAGCCCAGAGGGGACGGCATCCATAACTACAGCATATGCTTTAGGAGTGATTGGGATTGTAAATTTAAACAAAAATTCAGAATAAGTTAACAGAAGACCTTCTTGGTTGAAAAGACATGTGCGAGATAATTGCCTTTCGTGTTTTCGTTTTGACGTCACTACGTATAATTAGTTGCATAATGGCGAGTTTTGTCCCAGCCATTCATGCGATTGCAAAAACAAAGTCCGTATTTTTTTAGACAAGCAATGTGCGAACATTTACATACATTTTACACTGCCATTCTGCATATTAAATGTCAAAAGGTCAGCTAAATTCTGTCATAATTTACGTGGTACTCAAAGGTATTTCCGATAGTAAATGTCACTGCCATCGTTCATTCTCCAAAAACAAACAAACAAATATTTTTTTTAGTACAATAGCAACAAACAAAACAATATTTACGGCACATTTCTCTATGGAGCTACACAGATGCTACTGTAGGCGTCTCACGTGTTACAGGTTCGTGTGGAATCTTTTCCAAACCGCCAGTGTTTCGCACGGAGAGCTTTGAGCGCGACTCACTTCCGTTTCCAGTAATTTCTACGGGCAACAAAACCAGAGGCAGCAGTCGAGAGGCTTCCAGAAGCGACAGTTCACTCGTGGCGGACACATTCTGTCAGAACCAACGGCTTCATTCATTATCAGATTATTATTAAATCTATTAAATCAATATGGCGAAGTGGGGAGAAGGAGACCCTCGCTGGATCGTGGAGGAAAGAGCGGATGCTACAAACGTCAACAACTGGCACTGGTGAGAGTCACACCGGCACATTCACACACTCACTCACTCAAGCCATCTTGATGCTAAAATGCTAAAGCACACTCACCGCTGACCGAGCTGTCCTTTTGAATCAGCTGTCTCATGAAGACTGTCCTCCGAAGAAAACATAATTAGGACAACAGGACAGATCGCCGCGACCGAGATTGCTCAACTCGTTGTTGTTTTGGTGGTTATTTTACCTATAAAGTGAAATGGTGATGCCTGGCTAGTGGTCCGTTAGCGTCGTCATAAGTTTATTCATGCCATGCTTTCACACACCTTTCATGCGACTGCTTTGTTGTCGATGTATTGGAATCATTTGACGAAAATCTTGTTTTTGTTCGTTTATTACTTCGGTTGTCAACCGTTGTTGTCGTCGGACAGTTCACATCGTTTCCGCTGTGCGTTGTGTCTCAGCTTCAGCAGCGGAAAGCAGCATGGACATTTAATGTTACTGAGGAAGAGATGCTCTCAGTGTGATAAATGGGAGGTTAATCAGGTTAACGCGGTTTTTAAAGGTAATTATATCAGGTGAACAATATAATAGGTGGCTAATATCAGGTGAGGGAACCGTAATACATTTGGGAAGCTCAAGCATTTCAACCATTACCGTTACATGTGTTTGGCAGCATCTCTATCTAGTTAAATGTGTTTTTAGAGTTGTAAACAAATACTTTAGAATCTAGTTTCAACCATGACCTCATTATGAAATATAATTCAGCAAGACAGTCACATAAAACTATGGTTTGTCAAGAATAACTCTCACCGTTGAGTCATGGAAAACCTGGAAATATAATCAATAAATATTACTTTTTTTGGATACAGGCCTGGAAAAGTTTTTATTTTTTTTTATTTTTTTTAATTTCATGAACAAGTTATTGGTCATTTAAACTGTTTCCCAGTTGAAGTACAAATTTCAGGACATTAATGTCTTCTTGAAGACATTTGTATACTAAATTGTTATAGCCTAATAATTCAGTCTGTTAATTATAAGGACCGATGCCTGACAAATGGAAATCCACATCAATTATTTGTATAGAATTTATTTATTGTTTATACAGTTGACCGTTGCATCGTCAAAAGTTTATCATTTTACACTACCAGCCAAAAGTTGAGATTTTTAATGTTTTTTAAAGAGGTCTCTTCTGCTCACCAAGCCTGCATTTATTTCTTTCCAAAGTACAGCAACAACAGTAAAATTGTGAAACATTTTTACTATTTAAAATAACTGATTTCTATTTGATTGTATTTAGAATTGTAACTTATTCCTGTGATTTCAAAGCTGTATTTTTAGCATCATTACTCCAGTCACATGACCCTTCAGAAATCTTTCTAATATTCTGATTTGCTGCTCAAAAACATGTATTATTATTATTATTATTATGTTGAAAAAGCTGAGTATATTTTTTTCAGATTTCTTTGATGCATAGAAAGTTCAGAAGAAAAGCATTTATCTGAAATTGAAATCTTTTGTAACGTTATAAATGTCTTTATCGTCACTTTTGATCAATTTAAAGCATCCTTGCTAAGTAAAAGTATTAATTTCTATAATTTAGTATAAAAAACTATAATCACTCCAGGCTGTTGAATGGTATAGTCTATAATAAAGCTGTTAATTTCAGATAAATGCTGATCTTTGGATCTTTCTATTCATCAAAGAATCCTGAAATAATGTACTTGGCTGTTTTAAATATTAATAATAATAGTAATAATAATAATAAATGTTTCTTGAATAGCAAATCAGCATATTAGAGTGATTTCTGAAGGATCATGTGACACCGAAGACTGGTGTAATGATGCTGAAAATTCAGCTTTGATCACAGGAATAAATTACATCTTAAAAAATACACAAATATAAAACAGTCATTTTAAATAATAAAAATATTTCACAATATTGCTGTTTTTGCTGTGTTTTTGGGTCAAATAAATGCAGGCTTGTTGAGCAGAAGAGACTTCTTTTAAAAAAATTAAAAATCTTACTGTTCTGTCGACATACAGCGCCGTTGCACTCCGGGCATCCCGTGTTCAAATCCTGACTCGAGGACCTTTCCTGATCCCACCCCCTTCTCTCTCCCACATCACTTCCTGTCAGTTCTGATCTGTCTTGTCACAATAAAGGCAAAAATGCCAAAAAAAATACATCTAAAAAAAAAAACACTTACTGTTCAAAAACTTTTGGACTGTTAGTGTACGTGTCTTAAAGTGTTAAGAATTTTAACATTGAAGTAATTTTCAATTTGGCATACATGCACTATTTGATGGACAGTTTTCTTTGTGCTATTGTATTTGTCCTTTTGCTTGTAATTTGTTTATTTGTTCTTATTTTATTACTGACTGTTGTTGATAGAATAGTAGACTAGTAGTTTTGCTCTGATATCGAAATTGGAATTGAAAGTTCTGAAAATTCCAAAAGTATCTAAAGGTTTTGTCGTATTAATAGAATACAAGGTTACATAGGTCAAAAAAGTTGTCTGGAGTATCAATGCATATGCCTTGTATTACTAGGACCGAGAGGGACGCCACAAACTGGTCATCAGAGAAGCTGAAGGAGCTGCTCATGGGGTTGCAGGTGGAGAATGAAGAAGGCAAGTGTGAGATCACAGAGGTCAGCAAGGTGGAGGGAGAAGCGTCCATCAATAACCGCAAAGGAAAGCTTATATTCTTCTACGAGTGGAATCTAAAGGCCTCCTGGAGTGGTGAGGAAAATGATTTGGATCAGAGGATGAATATGGCCAATTAAAAATTAAACTGAATCAGTTATTCAGTTTTGGAGGGACGTATATAAACTATTGACATGATTTGGGCTGTCTGTTTGTGTAGGGACATCAAAATCAGGCATCAAATACAAGGGAAATATTGAAGTTCCAAACCTTTCGGATGAAAACGACATGGATGACCTTGATGTAAGTTACATAACTAATGAATGTATTTTTATATACTGTGGCATCACTAGACTAAAGGTTTTTAAGAAGACTAAGGCCTCAAAATACCTTAATTTAAACTAAGACAAAACAACTAAAAAAATCAAGATGTTTCTTATTTTAAATAATTTTCTTAAAAGTCTTCACTGTTATTACTGAATATTGAATACTGAATATTGAATAACTGTTATTTCTACAGTGTTGGAAACCTGGATATATGAGGAAGCCTCATTTTAAAAGTACGATTTCTAGACCTGGAAAATTCATGCATTATTAACATTTTACAACTTAATGAATATTTTTATAATGAATATACATGTTTCTTGTTATGCCGAGCTCTAAAATGTTTTATGAGGTAGAAATTCTGAATATTTTTCTTTAAATTTTTATCCTAAATTCTTATCCAGTAAATTTCAAATAACTAGAAAATAAATGGGGCCTTTAAAAAAATCTTGGCTTGGTACCAAGGTTTAGAACCTCCGATCTAAAGTATCTAGAACAAAAGTTTGTTAGATGTTATGAATTCAATAGCTATGCTTAGTATATCTACTGTGTAAGTGATGATATTGAATCTGGGGATTTTTTCGGGGTCACTCGCAGATCAGTGTGAGTCTTTGTAAAGATGAGCCCGAGACAGAGCTGCTTTCTCTGATGAGAAGCGAGGGAGCCCAAAAAATCCGCACTGCGCTGGCCAGCTATGTGGACTTCCTCAAAACAGGTAAGTCTCACTGATACGCCAAAGCCTTGCTGCTGCATTGTTGTCTGTGGGATGTGGATTGTTGTAATCTGTTATTATCTGTTGTAGAGTTCACACAGGGCATGATCCTTCCAACAGCCAATGGCGTGACAAAACAGCAGACAGCCCAGGCAACAACCAAGTCAAACAAAACTCAGGTGAGCCTTAAATTGTGCCTCTAAATGCTACTATGGATTAAAGAAGTTGTTCACTTTCAGAATGAAAATGTAATGATAATTTACTCACCCCCATGAAATCCAAGACGTTCATGTCTTTCTTTCTTCAGTCGCAAAGAAATTAAAGCTTTTGAGGAAAACATTCCAGGATTTTTCTCCATATAGTGGACTTCAGTGGTACCCAACAGGTTGAAGGTCCAAACTGCAGTTTCAATGCAGCTACGATAGTAAAACGATTGGTCGTTTTCTGAAAAAAAATAAAAGTCTATATACTTTAACCACAAATGCTTGTCTTGCACTAGCTCTGTGATGTGCATGCACGTCTTCATGCATTGCGTAATCACGTTGGAAAGGTCATGTGCGCTTAGTTCTTCCTTTATGTACTTCAGTTCAAAAAGGTTTCTTTTCCAACTTCAAAATTGTCTGACATCGTTGTTTTTCCTTTTTTTGTAAAGGGCGTTTGACTTTCTTTGCACGTTTGCTTTAACACTGGGTCGGTACTTCGGCCTACATCATGCGTGACCTTTCCAACGTGATTACATAATGCATGAGGTTGGGCTAGTGCAAGACAAGCATTTGTGGTTAAAAAGTACATAAATTTGTATTTTTCTTAAATGGCTGATCATTTCGCTAGATAAGACCCTTATTACTTGGCTAGGATCATGTAGAGCCCTTTGATTCAAACTGCAATTTGGACTTTTAACCTGTTGGCTCCCACTGAAGTCCACTATATGAAGAAAAATCCTGGAATGTTAATTTCTTTAAGGTTTTTGAGTGAAAAATGAAAGACATAAACATCTTTGATGACATGAGGGTGAGTAAATTATCAGGAAATATTCATTCTAGAAGTGAACAACTACTTTAATCTATTTGTTTATCTAGTGGCTCCATAGATATTTGAATACTTATGCCACATGGTTGACTTTGTGTCAAATATATATATCAAAGCAAGTAGCATCTGCAAACACAATCTTTCAGCCAACTGATTGATATTAGTGGATGTAATTTTTGGTGGCTCTATAGCCTTGTTCAGAGTGTCTGTCCAAATCCAAGTAGTAGTAGTAGTCGACAAAAAGAGGCTTGGTCGACCAAAATTAATTCACACAAAGTGGCGAAGTCACGCAGTCCGTGGCGGACAGATCGTTAATGGCTGGTCAATGTAGTAATAGGCTATAGTACATCGGGCAGGACATCCAAACGCTCGCCTATCATTCATTGATCTCAAATATGGCTTTTCATCTAAAATATGCTAGTAGCAGCAACTTTACATGGCCGCTCAATCTAATGTTAGCCTAGAAAAATGTGTGCTATTCAAGTGTCTGTGCGGAGTGTGAAAGCTGAACAGATGAAGGCACCGGTGCGCTCACTTGCTCTTAAAATACTCTGTCATTTTTGGTCATACATATAAATGTAATACATCTTTTGAATCTGTAAAGACTGTTTATTTGTATGCACTCAGAATAACAACGAAATGTTGTGCTTTTGTAAAATAATGAAAGCAAACAGAATGTGCTTTCTGCCGTCTTGGCAAACTTGAGTGTAAACTTGAGTGTGAAACTTCAAAACTCTATGTATACTTGTCTTACAGACATGAAAAATATAGGCTATCTATCAAGAGTGAAATGTCTACTTTTAAATGAACCGATTCAAATAGAAAACAAATATTCTCAGATTATATAATCCGTATGAAAAATGTAGGCACATCCACTACTGCGGAGATGAGTCAGTGTCACCAGCTTCATCTCTTAAACCGAAAACAAAGAAAGCACTAGTTTATCAATAAATTATTAAACGTTAATGCAGTCTCCTTGCTATTTTTCCCTGAAACATTCATAATTATGTCTGCCGGTGCGCTGTGGCAAGCTTTTTTTGCTTGTACTTAAGCGCTTCTTAGGCTATGTAGGCAATTAAAGGCTCATTATTGTAATTTATATTGTTTATTAAACGTGCGACTAATAGTCAACTAATCCTAAAAATGAACGACTATTAGTCTTTAGTTGAGGGCAGCCCTACTCTCCACACATCGCAACTGTCCAGTTCCTATTTGTGTTTATTGTAGTGCTCTTTTGTTTTATGGAATATCTGGATTGGTTTCTATTGCAATGATGTTGTTGGTATGTCTACTCTAAAAACAACAAAAACAGCAAAAGAGTTTGCAATACAGATGTTGTCTTACATGTTAACGTTGTGCTGGATTATATTACATCTTGTGAGGCAGCGGCAGTAATCAGGCATCAAATGCTGCCGTCTCAAAGAGATGTGTAGACCAGCAGTATATTGTCATTTTCCGCTTGACTAGCACTTTTCTGCAAAGTCATTCAGCATATTTTCTACAAACAGTGCCTGATGTGTTTACATTTCACGTAATGTGAGAAAGTGACAATCTAGCAGTCAGACTAAAACGGATTTCACCTTAATGCGTATGCTTTGTTAAAAAAGGTTCAGATCAAATCATCTGAACAGCAACTGACATACAAGCTACTCTGCAAGTAACATGCAGTTTTATTTCCAACCACAGATGGCAGCTTCGAAGTTCTGCAGCTTCTGTTTAAACTTTATAATTTGTTTGTGTTCTCAGATTGGCTCATGTAGCGCTGCTCCTCCTCCTCCCAACACAGGGGTAAAAATCCCCACCTGCAAGTTTTCAATAAAAGACACCTTCCTCACCTCACCAGACGAGCTTTACAGGGTCTTTCTCAAGCAGGAGGTGAGTCTTCTGCCACAATCACACCCGACAGCCCGTTAGTTATTAACTATAATGATACTCCCTTTTAAAGAGCGGCTGATTTCTCATTACTGATTACGTTTGTTTGAAAAGAATGACGACATTGCGTGTTACAGATGGTGCAGGCTTTTACACGCAGCAGTGCTGTGGTTGAGGCTGAAAAGGGTGGGAAGTTTCGCCTGTTGGACGGAAATGTGAACGGAGAGTTCCAGGAGCTGGTGAGATTTCGATTTCAAATCACATAAAGCATGATGACAGGAGACGCTGTTCTTTAAGTAAACGGCTAAGCTAAAAATACATGCAGTGATGATTGACAGTGATGACTGAATTATGATTTGATTTATGAAACCATGTGTTGTGGGTTTTACAGGTTCCTGAGCAGAAGATAGTCATGAAGTGGAGGTTCAACTCATGGCCTTGTGGTAAGAGAAAACTAAATTTGCTCACCCAGATGACAATTTGCATTAAATTGACAGTTAAAAGGATAGATTAATTACTTACCTTCAGGTCGTTCCAAAAACATACGACCTTCAGAACACAAAACAAGATATTTTCGATGGGCAATTCTTTGGGAAATTCTTATTTTTGGGTGAACTATTTCTTTAACACATTTAATAATGGTATCCATTCCCCCCACCCCCCAAATAAATGCTGTTCTTTTTAACTTTTTACTCATCAAAAAATCATGAAAAAGTATCACAGTTTAGCTTATATTTTGCAACACAGCTGCTTTCAACACTGATAATAAGAAATGTTTCTTAAGTATCCAGTCAGCATATTAGAATAATTTCTGAAGCATAATGTGACGACAGACTGGAGTAATGATGCTGAAAATTCAGCTTTGCATCACAGGAATAAATTACATTTTAAAATATATTAAAATATAAAATAGTTCTTTTTAAATTGTTATAATATTTACTGTTTTTACAGTATTTTTTGATCAAATAAATGCAGAAGTGTGAGCACATTTCTTTAAAAATCTCACCAACCAGAAACCTTTGAATGGTAGTGGAGTTCACTACATGGCAGAAGAATAATAAATTCATACATGTACACTAGCAGTCAAAAGTTTAATGTTTTTCAAAGAAGCTCTGCTCACCAAGCCTGTATTTATTTGATCCAAAGTACAGCGATATTTTTACTATTTAAAATACCTGTTTTCTATTTGAATGTATTTTAAAATGTAATTTATTCCTGTGATTTCAAAGTTGAATTTTTAGCATCATTACTCCAGTCACATGATCCTTCAGAAATCATTCTAATATTCTGATTTGCTGCTCAAAAAATGTGTATAATTACTATGATGTTGAAAACAGCTGAGTAGGATTGTTTTTAGGTTTCTTTGATGAATAGAGAGTTCAGAAGAACAGCATTCATCTGAAATAGAAATCTTTTAACATTATAAATGTCTTTATCATCAATTTTGATCCATTTAAAGCATCCTTGATAAATTAAAGTATTCATTTCTTTACCCCAAGCTTTTGAATGCTATAGTGTAGTGTATAATGTTACAAAAGCTTTTTATTTCAGATAAATGCTGATCTTTGGATCTTTCTATTCATCAAAGAATCCTGAAAAAAATGTACTGAACTATTTTAAATATTGATGATGATAATAAAAAAATGTTTCTTGAACAGCAAATCAGCATATTAGAATGATTAGAATGATTTCTAAAGGATCATGTGAATGATGCTGAAAATTTAGATTTGATCACAGGAATAAAATACATTTTAAAATATATAAATTGACAGCATTTATTTTAAATAGTAAAAATATTTCACAATAATACTGCTTTTGGTGTATTTTAGATCAAATAAATGCAGGCTTGGTGAGCAGAAGAGACTTCTTTAAAATACATTAGGGCTGTCAAGCAATTAATCGCATACAAAATAAAAGTTTGAGTTTGCCTAATATATGTGTGTGTACTGTGTAATTATTATGTATATATAAATACACACAAGATTAAGAGAAATATGTTATGTACAAAATATTTTAATTTATATATAATGTAAATTATATGAAAAATTATAATAAATACATATACTTCTACATATACATATACTACTACTTAAATATATACATGAATGTGTTTGTATTTATATGTACATAATTACAGTACACACACACATATGTGACCATGACATAAGGGACAAAACCAGTCATAAGGGTCAATTTTTCGAAATTGAGATTTCTACATCATCTGAAAGCTGAATAAATAAGCTTTGCATCAATGTATGGTTTATGACAGGATAATATTTGGCCAAGATACAGCTATTTGAAAATCTGGAATCTGAGGGTGCAAAAAAATCTAAATATTGAGAAAATCACCTTTAAAGTTGTTCAAATTAAGTTCTTAATGCATTATTACTAATCAAAAATTAAGTTTTGATATATTTACAGTAGGAAATTTACAAAATATCTTCATGGAACATGATTTTTACTTAATTTCCTAATGATTTTTGGCATAAAATAAAAATCAGTAATTTTGACCCATACAATGTATTTTTGGCTGTTGCTACAAATATACCCCAGCGACTTAAGGCTGGTTTTGTGGTCCAGGGTCACATATATTAGGCAAACTCAAACTTTTATCTTGTATGCGATTAATCCCGATTAATTGCTTGACAGCCCTTAAAAAAAACACTTTTGACTGGTAAATAATAAATAAATTTTGATGCATGCCCCATTATAAATATTGTATTTACCAGCTCTCTTTTACTGTCTGACAGCTGACTTTGAGAAGCGTCTAGCCGATCTAACTGTCTGTCCTTCCCTGTATTTCAGAGCACTATGCAACGGTGACATTGACTTTCACAGACAAGGGTAACGAGACAGAGTTAAAGATCGAGTGTCGGGCGGTTCCCGAGAGCGAAGAGGAACGAACACGAGATGGCTGGCAGAGGTACTACTGCCACGCCATTAAACAGACATTTGGCTACGGCGCACGACTCTGCTGAGAGCCCAGGATGTAGCGGCCTCCGTTTTTGGCTCTTTTGTTTGTTTTATCGTTTTTATTTTTGTTCATTTTGCTCCATCTACAACAAAGAGGATCTGAATGTGACTCTACTGAACAGCAGGCATCACATTGCTCCATTATCACGTTCCTTTATTTGGATGATTTTGATGTTTACAGTAAATAAAAAAGAATGAAAAATCAGAAATGCAAGAGATGAGAAAATGAGACGAGTGCTGAAAAGGAGACTTGGGTCGTATGAAATATCTGTGTATGTGTGTAATATAGTGTACTTATTTTAGCATGGTAACTCTTTGATGGCACTCCTGTCCTGTTCTGTGAAAGGATCACAGGGTTGAACGGTGCCTTTTATGCACTGGTTGGTTTTTGATAAGTTAAGAGGCTTTTCTCAGAGTTATGAAACGTTGGTTTGGAGAAAGAACAATAAAGAGATATTTCGGACCACTTAATTAATGTTTCTTTCTGATGGAAATGGATTATTCATGTACATTTTTGTCATCGCATCTAAAAGTATTACGAACGTGTGATTTTTACTCATTTCTATTCACCAAAACAAATATAAGCAGCAGAAGCCCGTTTCTTTTGTCTCAAACAGACTGTATTAAAAAGAAAATCATGTAGAATGCACAACTGGTTATTTTTAGATCACTGCTTTTCTATTTGCTTTGTATTACTGCAAGTACTGTATTTCAGCCTTTATAGGGTTTGCCTGGTTTTAGCTGCTGAAATGTTTGAAATGCTTGAAAAGGGAACCAGACCAATTTTAGGTCACTCAGTAACAAGAAAATGTTGGATATATTGCCCCAAAATACGGTCCAGAAAAAGGTTTGAGGCCTGTTTGAGTTTAATTTATTTTCTTGCATATTTTCTGCATCACACTTTGTGACCAGACAAAGAGCATCATTTACTTAAAATAAAAGTACCTTTGAAACCTCATCCTCAGATATTTTATTCAGACATTATTTTGCATTACCCTATTATTAGATGCTTGGTTACCTTAAACATTTTTTCTTCATCTTGTCATTTATCACAGTAGTTAGGTTAGAGGAGTAGAAAATGCATATTTATACAATATTGTGCAATACTGACATCTTAAAATATACCTTATAGAATATTTACTATAAAATACAATATGCCGCTTAAAGAACCCTGCAACCTTCTGTGGATAATAGTAACAAAACCAGTGACCTGCATTTAGGACAGATAGAAAAGAATAAATATTTACCTTTATCCATAAATATTATGTAATCACATAAGTCACAACTTAGAAAATCATGTTAGATTATAAGCATTAGACAGTTCAAACTACAGTTTTAATTATGAATCCAACAAAAAGAAAATTAGTGGAGCTGCTCAAAAAAATTCACAATATATCATAAACAAATTATTTTCTTCCTTGTCGGAATTTAAAACTCCCTGGAAAGCTTGAAAACAAAAATTATAGAATTATTTCATGGTCAATATAATACCACAACAGAGCAATTTCACAAATTAAAAATTAAGTCAGATGCTAAGAATAACAATAACACCCCCTCCCAAAAGATGTTGGGTCTTCATAAATAATACTGCAGTTTTCAGCAAGAGATTGTTCGATCTTGTCAAAAGAATAAAAAGGAAAAATGAATATGAAAAATTTGTAATACATCAATTTTACACAAATATATTAGGACTGTCAAATGATTAATCGCGATTAATCGAATCCAAAAGAAAGTCTGTTTACATAATACATATGCGTGTATTGTGTATATTTATTATGTATATATAAATGCACTCAAATGCATGTATATATTAAGAAAACTCACTGTTATTTTGGATGCGATTAATCACGATTAATCGTTTGACAGCTCTAAAATATATCAGTGCAGATCTTACCTTTTCAAAAGCCCGGTCAAGGTGAATGAGTTTCCAAGCAGATGAACAGCTCAGACTCCTGAAACATCAAGAACATTCTCAAGATTACAAATACAAATAACTCACGTTATGTAGGCCTGCTCACTCATGTAAAATCACAGTAACTCACACTGGATGAATCACTGTTGATGACCAGATCATTGGTTGCTTTCTGAGGTGGCTCCTCCCTCTCCGGTGACCTGGTTTTAATAGACACGCTTTGCCACCGTTTCCTAAAAGAAGATAATTTCATTTCAATGACTGCTTGTATGGAAAAACACTGTGTCTGTTTTCATTATTAGCTGGGCAGCTGTGTGTTTTGATAAATGGTATTGTACCTGTGTGACTGCCATTTGCCCTTAGTTTTGCATTCTGATGTTGATGCAGTGGAGGCCTGATCTGCCAAATCCTTCAGGAAGTCAAACAACTTCTCTGAATGAATACACTGTTTCCTACAAGATCATGCAAAGAACAAAAATAGATGAACAGGACACAAACTCACAAAACAGTGGACGATGCAATAGGAATAGTTATTTAGGACAGGCATTAAAGGCGAAGTCCACTTCCAGAACAACAATTTACAAATAATGTACTCACCCCCTTGTCATCCACGATGTTCATGTTTTTCTTTCTTCGGTCGTAAAGAAATTATGTTTTTTGAAGAAAACATTTCAGCATTTTTCCCCATATAATGGACTGATATGGTGCCCCGATTTTGAACTTCCTAAATGCAGCTTAAATGCCAAATACGGCTGTAAATGATCCCAGCCGAGGAAGAAGGGTCTTATCTAGTGTAACGATCGGTTATTTTCATAAAAATAATACAATTTCTATACTTTTTAATGCCAAATGCTCGTCTTGTCTTACTCTGCCTGGACTGTTTTTGTTCCTGTTCATGACAGTTAGGGTATGTCAAAAAACATCTCATGTTCTCCCTCAACTTAAAAATCGTCCTATATCTCTGTTTTACCTTTTTTGTTAAGGGTGTTTGATCTTTTTTGTACATTCACTTTGCAACGACTGGGTCGGAACTTCTGCAATGATGTAGGATGATTTTGAAATGATTTGAGGGAGCAAATACGGTCAGAGTTTTTCGACATACCCTAAACTGTGTTGAGCCAGAATACACAGAGTTCAAGGACTGCAAGGCAAGATAAGCGTTTGAGAATAAAAAGTATTTAAATTGTATTTTTTTTTATGTAAATAACCGATCGTTTCGATAGATAAGACCCTTCTTCCTCGGTTGGGATCGTTTACAACCGCATTTGGGATCGTTTGAAGCTGCATTTAAACTGCATTTTGAAAGTTCAAAATCGGGGCACCTTAACCTCCTGACTACCAGGGAAAACAAGTTTTGTGATTTTAATATTTTTTCATGTCATTACATTGTTTAGAGCATAAGAAAAAAAAATAAAAAATAACATTTTTGAACAATTATACTAAATTCATAAGTTATGCTCCGTCCTCTATAGAGGACACCAGAACTTTAAACAGTCATATTTTAAAAAATAAATAAAAAGACATTAATAGACATAAACTGGCAAAACAGTGGGAATTTTGTTTTAATCACAAATCAAATTTTATTTTTTATACCAAACTTTATATAAAGAAGATTCTCAACTATGTTATGAAAGATATAACAGAATATACCATTATTCTTTATGCAAAATGTGTGTAAAATGGCCATGAATGGCTTTTCCCATTATAAACAATGTATCTATAAACTGTATCTAATTTGCACATTGATGTGTTTTTTGGGCAACATATAATGTACAAATAAGTGTAATAATGGGAGCAATTATTGGTAAGATTTTCATAATAATATCAAATATTTCATAGCAACACTGAAATATAATTTCTTTCCCTATTCACTTGTTGTATCTCCCAAAATGGGTAATAAACATGCTTTAAGTACCGGTGTCCTCTACAGTGGACATGTAAGAAACTAATGTCCTGTTTTATAACAAAAAGTCATATTTTGAATTGAAACCCCATAACATTTTCTTGAGATGTTGTTTCATGACAAACAACTTGAAAATTAGTCAGATTTAAATAATCATTACAAAATATTATCATATTTCCATAAGGGTGTTACATTTGATCACTAAATTATTGTCAGACATTTTTAAAGGCCAAGGAGAGGGAGTGGTAATGGTGAAACTTCCAAACATTTGGTATCTCTGAAAAGCCCTGATTGTGCTCTGTACAGGACATCCATATTTAACACTGTGACATGTAAGGTCTCAGAGAAATCGCTAAAAACTAATGTCCTCTACAGAGGACAAAACTCCATAGCTGGTAGTCAGGAGGATATCAGTCCATTATATCGGGAAAAATGCTTAAGTGTTTTCCTCAAAAAACATAATTTCTTTACGACTGAAGAAAGAAAGACATGAACATCGTGGATGACAAGAGGCGAGTACATTATTTGTAAATTGTTCTGGAAGTGGACTTCTCCTTTAAGAAGATGCCTATTTTGAACCTTACATGTGATTGATGGACATCACTCTGCTGTTCCTGGACTGGGTTATTTTACAGGTCATGGTGAGAAGAGATCTGAGGAACATTTCTAAAGCTTTAGCTAAATCTGCAGTTATGGAACATAGCAGCAGTATAAAGGACTACATTTCAATAATGACAGATAGATAGACAGATAAATTAGACTAAGCAATGTGATTGGATTAGAATGCTGTTTCGCTAGTTTGAACCAATCACAACGTTCTATAGATATGACCTAAGGAGTCGTTAGAACAAAAGAATCGAAGAGTCGGAGTCGAGGAAACGACTCTTTTGAGTCGACTGCTCTTTTCTATTTCGATATAATTACTATAATGCTATAATGTTACAAATACATATATTAATGGTGCTATAGATGCTTAACGTTTTAAATTACATTGCAAACCCTGAGAGACTTGTTTACACGCTTCATAGCAAATGACTCGACTACAAATGACTCTCCACCAGCATTCAACACTGGGTGTTTGCAAGGATACATAAGATGACTGGTACAGCTGTAGCGATTCGTCCAACCTCTGTATCTTTCTGCATTATTTTCTTGATGCGTCCCTATGAGGCGAACAGGGGGTTCAGGAGAGTTGAGAGGTTCAGTGTCGCTCATCTGGGCAGCAGAGTTGGAGACTTCACATTAATGCTCATAAAACTACTAAAATGAATAAATACTCACGGGTGGAAAGCGAACGTTATATTTTCTCTTCTGTCCGGGCATTTTGAACTCTTAAATAAGCGTATTTGGCTTACATTTTGAATCATTTTACAGTTTGGAGTGCGGAGCGCCATTTGTTTACCTTTCACAGGAAGTATTGAATGAGAAATGAACGGTGAAAGAAAGAACAAGGGGGTCGAGCTCCACAAAGGTAACGCCCCTGTCACATGCGGCCTGAGATTTGTAAACATTCCTCTGACATTTTTTTTTCATCCACGTGTTCATTTTATTGCTGAATTACCGATTAGATTAACCTCCCGCAGTGACCTAAATGTATGTAGAGTAGTATGTATTTTAATTATTTTAGTGTATCAAGTTAGACTAAATATACAATGAGAGATGTTTGCTGGTAGATGGAAAAACACGTTTACTAATGTTTAATATTTGATTTCAATTAACGTTAAATTTATTAACGTTTTTTAGTTGACGTAACGCTGTTTGAGACCCGTTGAAGTAAAAAAAAAAAAAAAAAAAGTTAGGATTTTGAGTGAATTTTTAGCAAATGCCAGATACCAGCTGGTTTAATGTTTTATATAATGCGGTGTCATTTAAATAAATTAAAAAAAAAAATAGCTACTGTATTACAAACCACAGTCACACAATCAGCGCAAGGCAACCAGCAGGTGGCAGAATAACCACAGAGGTTTTAGGACACAATTGACATTTATTGTATTTTTAATATATTCAGATAAGAAATATTCTAATAAGTCTCACAATTTTTTTAGAAGACATTTTCATGCAGTCTGCTGCATTTCCATTGCACGACACACGAGGGCAGTCAAGTGATATTATAAATTCCTCATGTTATTTCCTCTCTGTCGAGGGACTGTTCACGTTACCGAACATTGAAAAACTGAGAAAGTTATATGGCGTATGCTTTGAGATGTTCCCGGAATGTGGACATTAGAAATAATAGTTCCTCTTTGTTAGCGCACAACTATGATTATGCTTGCGTAAGTCAGTTTATTTTTACCATTCACATGACAACACCAGTCATGCCCAATGACATCAACCACTCCGAGTATACACTTAGTCATCTGATACAGAATTAAGCACTAACACCACTTTTGGATGCTTTTAGCAACATTAGACAGATGATTATGTCCAACTGATGGCACATCAAATTAGAAATTACATAACAAAATGTTAGGCTTGCTTTGGAATAAAACACTTTTAAATCTACAAGATGAATGAGATCAGACTACAGTTTACCACTGTTTATTCAGATACCTATATTGAGAATGGGTGCATTGTCCAAGGATAAAATAAATAAATAAATAAATAAATCTGTAGCGTTATCTATCTATCTATCTATCTATCTATCACAGTTTACCAAGCTGTTTTGCTTAGAGAATGGATACATTCTACATGCAGCAACACCTATGTGGTCAATAAAGTAATCATGTAATTAAAATATAAAAATAATTCAGGTGTATTTTTGGAAGGTGTGCATTCTCCAAGCAAAACAGCTAAATAAATAAATACATAAATCTGCAGCGTGACCTTATTTATTTATTTATTTATCTATCTATCTATCTATCTATCTATCTAAAATAATAATTTAATTATAATATAAAAATTCAGGTGTATTTATATTTGAAATGTGTGCATTCTCCAAGCAAAACATAAATAAATAAATAAATAAATAATAAGCAGCTTGAAGTTGTTTTACGTGGAGAATGGACACATTCTCAGTGCAGCTACACCTATATGGTCAATAAAATAATCATGTAATTTTAATATAAAACGAATTAAGGCGTATTTATATTTAAAATGTTTGCATTCTCCAAGCAAAACAGATAAATAAATGAATAAATAAATAAATCTTATTTGTTTATTTATTTATTTATTTATCTCAGTCTACCAAGCTGTTTTGGTTAGATAATGGACACATTCTCAATGCAGCTACACCTGTCGATAAAATAACCATGTAATTATAATATAGAAATAATTCGGCTGTATTTATATTTGGAACGTGTGCATTCTCCATTAGAAACAAATAAAATAAAATACATTTCGAGCAGTGTTTATTTATTTATGCATTCTCCAAACAAACAAATAAATAAATACACTGCCCCCCCTCATAGCACACATACATCTCGGAGACGTCTATTTGACGTCTGCATTTACATCTGCAAGACATCTGCAAGACGTAGTTTGCTCATCTGCAATACGTCTATTGGACGTTTCCTATCTGATGTCAAATAGATGTCTATTAGATGTCTTTAATATGTTTATGATTTAGAATGTATGTAAAACTGACATCTTACAGATGTCTGTCAGATGTTTGTACACAGCAGATGCTTTCCAGATCAAGAGATCTTTAACAGACATCTTGCAGACGTACGTGTTCATGTTTATCCAAAAAGTTAAAATAATCTGGTATCTAAAAAAATTTAAGGTGTTAAGAATGCCTCCATTCTCCAAGCAAAAAAGTTTGGTAAACTGTGGTAAGCAAACAAATAAACAAATTACCGCTACGTGTTCTTGTTTACTTTTACATCAAGTTTAACTTACATATTCATGGTGTGTGACATGTTTGGCAGCTAAAAAGGTCCTTAAGATAATCCATGTGACTGTACTTTCTTATAAACTCAATCAGTCATTTATATTTTAAAACCAGCTGTAATTTTGAAGTTCAGGATATAAGCGCAGACGAGGGACTAGTTTTCTGAAGTCTGTGGCAGTGCACTGAGAAAGCGTCCAAAAGAAGTGTGGCGGACGGACAAGTTCGCCCGCTGCGGTCTGATAGTCCTGTGTGCTTTAACTGGGGCGGATGAATACCACGTGTGCGTGAGTGAGTGAGTGAGTGAGCGAGTGGAGTGAGAGAGAGAGGGAGCCATAATGACTGTTACTACTCCCAGTGTAAATCAGTTTCTCGGCGCACAGAGACATCAGCGTTCGCTAGAGGACGTATGCAGGGAATTTTAACCCCCCTGTACTCAAACTCACAAGAATCTTCTTTTAATCACCATATTTTAATAATGTGTCAACACCGCAGAGCGCAGTAGGAGGAAGTTTGTTTCTTGTCCGTGGACATTTCTCGCACTTTTTGCGGGACTATGGCGGTGGAGCTGGTGGGGAAGCGCTGCCTGTGCGCGAGCGGCGGAGAGTCGCTGGAGCCCGCTGGTATCTCGCGCTGGAGCTGGAGAGCCGGAGTCATCCGTGCGACCGTTGACTCGCCTGCGCTAACGGTAAAACTTACCTCACGACCCTTATTTAGGACATTTTTTAAAACATGCGCTTGTTTTGAGCCTTGCCAGTTTGTGTAACTTCTACAAACTGCATTTGGCATGTTTGTCAGAAAAAAGTTTGGTGTAACTACTGATATGCCAGCGAAAGTTGATTGTTTTGAAAGCTGGTGTGTTTGTTTCTGTCAGTTGTTTAGTCAACAGACATTCAGGCGGCTTTTACTATGAGTCGAAGGCTGGGCGTGTTACTATGATAGAGAGAGAAAAAAGCAACTGTTTGTGTGTGTGTGTGTGTGTGTGTGTGTGTGTGTGTGTGTGTGTGTGTGTGTGGTCATAGCTCAGCGGGACTTCACTCAGACTAATCAGCTGTTGTGAGAGAGTTTACTGCACTGCCGCTGTAGCGCCTAATGACTCCATCACTCCACCACAGCACTGAAACAGTTTCATCACGAGGTGTCTTATTTTATATACACATTCCTTTTATCTGTACATATTGATATTCACTTCAAACAGATCTTGAGATAGAACAGATACACTTTACGCTAAAGCGTTAATGTGTTTACACATGTAAGTACTGCGAAATGATTAATGAATAACTTGTATGTACTTATCTGAGAATGCGTATGTAATTGCACATTAATTATTTGTAATACAACACTGACCTGACTTTAAGTAAATAATGACACTATTGTCTTTCAGAGCGGTTTTATAGGAGAATCTGAATTGTCTCCAGTTTACGTAATCAATTCTGCAATTTTCTTATTTGTGACCCTGGATCACAAAACCAGTCATAAGAGTACATTTTTTGAATCTGAGATTTATACATCATATGAAAGCTGAGTAAATAGTTTTTCCATTGTATGGCTGTATGTATGGTTTGTTAGGATAGGGCCATATTTGGTCAAGATACAACAGTTTTAAAATCAAGAAAATCAAGAAAATCACCTTTAAAGTTGTCTAAATAAAGTCTTTAGCAATGCATATTACTAATCAAAAATTAGGTTTGATATATTTACGGTAGGAAATTTACAAAACATCTTCATGGAACAAGATCTTTACTTAATCTCCTAATAATTTTTGGCGTAAAAGAAAAATTGATAACTGTGACCCATACAATGTATTGCTGGCTATTGCTGCAAATATACCTGTGCTACTTAAGACTGGTTTTATGGTCCAGGGTCACATTTATCACTGTGAAGCTGCTGTGACACAATCTGCATTGTATAAACTGCTATAAAAATGCAGGTGACTTGACTAGTTCTCAATATAACAATGTGTTACTAGTGTTTGTTAGCTATTCTGGTGTGTATCAACATTCAGGACTCTCATGGTCATGGAAAACCAACAAACGTGAACTTTGAAATAGAGATTTCCTGAAAAAGTACTATAAATTAAGATTGCTCTTTATTTTAAGATGTCGTGGTTACAGTGTAATTATACATTTAAGTACTGAGTAATATTAGTTAAGAACATCTACTTATTATAAGGTTAGTTGCCTGTAATTATGCATAATTTACTGTTATGGCTATAGTATGTACATGTGGCAAAGAAGTAATAATTTGATACAATGCACTTACTGTGTTTTTATACATTTTTGCATGTAATTACACATGTACTTAATTTCTGTAGTTACATATGCATCTGTGTGTGTTAATCCAAGTATATGTGACCCTGGACCACAAACCCAGTCATAAGGGTCAGTTTTTTGAAATTGAGATGTATGCATAAACTAAAAGCTGAATAAATAAGCTTTCCATTAATGTATGGTTTGTTAGGATAGGACAGTAGTTGGCTGAAATACAGTTATTTTAAAATCTGGAATCTGAGGGTGAGAAAATCACCTTTAAAGTTGTCCAAATTAAGTTACTAAGTTAATAAAATTACGTTTTGATGTATTTATAGTAGGGAATTTACAAAATATCTTCATGGAACATGATCTTTACTTAATATCCTAATGATTTTTAGCGTAAAAGAAAAATCGACAATTGTGACCCATACAATGTATTGCTGGATATTGCTACAAATATACCTGTGCTACTTAAGAGGTTTTGTGGTCCAGGGTCACATATATTGGCTTGAAAAGTTAAAAGTTAACATACATTTCCAAAGATTTTCAGCTCAAAAATATTTGACTACAAATTGCTTATTGAGAACTCTATAAAATGCTTTTAAAAATCCATAAAGCCATCACGAACGACTGGAAAAACCGTGGATATTCATTAGCGGGAAGCTGCGGGAACCCTGCACGTTACTAAATGCACTAAATGCATGTTGACTTCAGTAAAGCCATTACAGTTCATTTGGTTTGAAGCTTTACTGGCACCCTGTGCACTGCAGCAGACGTATTTGCATTTTTACAACTGTGAAGTTAATTATGAGGGTCAAAGGCACACTTTCCTCCTACACTAGTGCTCAGCGAAAGAGCAGATCACCCTCTGAGGATCGTACGGCATAACTGATTGAACAAGTTGTGGCGGTGTGTATCATTGACATTTAAATGGTAAATCAAAAGTACAGTATGTTTTCCACTAGGGTGCAAAAAATAGACAATAACGTTTCGCTCTGTTATCTGGCAAGTGGCCTGTGTTTTGTTCAGTCTAGCTGATGTTAGTGTTTGCGTGCGTTGATGGTTTAGTCGTGCTGTCATATGCTTCCAGCTGTGTACGTGCGTGAATGAGAGGGAAAGAAAGTGTGTGACTAGTTGTTACAGGAGCTGTTGCTCAGATCATATGCGGTTTGATTGGTTGGCAGAGGCATGCGTTCATGTACGTGCATATCTGTCATTCATTTTCCCAGTACAGGTGCAGGATTGCTTGTATATGTAAGGTGTGTGTATGTATTTGTGTGTGTGTTTGTCTAACAAGCTCTTTGTGATCGTAAACTTGCACCAACAGGATTTTCTCACTGTATGAGAGTTTGTTCACCTTCTGTGAGGTCAAATATTTTAGATAGAACTGTAATCTTATTATATGGTGCTGTAGTCTATTTATTTGGATTGTGTCCTCAGTTAAAAAATATTTCTGGTGCTGTAGATTTATTTTTAAAGCTGGGGAATATACAGATCGGTTTGTTTATCAGACCAGCTGTTGGTTTTCTCTCCTGGTGTATTTCAGTGTTTGCGTTTCATGAGATTGTAAGTGCATGTGTGTTAGTGTGTATTTGTCTTTGGGGACTCATGTCTTTTACACCATTGGCTAGACGACGTCCCCGTGGCAACAGCAGCTTAGCCGTGTGACTGACAGCTTTCCCTGGGTTACAACCTCCTGCTGTGTGACACACACACATACATAGATATCTCCTAATGCTTCTCATCTCTTTCACAACCTGTTGTTTCACTGTGCTGTATTCTCATGGGTTTACCACAAACCGTGGTTTGCTTGAATTTCCAAATATCTGCAGTGTGTCCTGACTTGACAGCTTGAGATGTGCACTATTTTTAGTTTTAGAACTACAGAAAAATGTTGTGAAATGGTAAAGGGAGGTTTTTTGTTTTTTTTTTTGGTAGGGATGCTGATGGGCGAATCTGGCAAACTGGTTGTACTAAATTATACACTTACACAAATGTTACCAGCTGCAATCTTTCACTGGGGTGATACCTTTTCAAAAGTTACACTTGTGTACCTATATTGGTACCTTAAAAGTACATATTAGTTACAAAAGTGTACATATTAATACCTAAAATGTACAAAAGTGTGCATTTTGAAAAGGTACTGCCACAGTGACAGCTTTTGTACCTTTTTTCTGAGAGTGTATGAGTCACATGTATGACAAAAATACACTTTCATTCATTTTCAAAAAACAAATTAAGATATAAGCGATTTCTGTCCAGGCAAGCCAACCATTGATGCTTCAGAAAGCTCAAAAATATACCATAAAAGTAATCCATATGAATAGAGTGGTTTAATCCAAGTCTTTTGAAGAGACACAGTCACTTTATATGATGAAGAGATTTAATTGAGCTCTTTTGTTCTCAGGTTTTATTAAAATACCTTTTTTATTTTAAAGATAAGCCTTATGGATTTGGACTGACAGATTTGGAGTGAGGGGAAATTCTTGATGGATTTTAAAAATTTTGTGAAACTTACATCAGTCAAAAGTTTTTTTTTTTTAAAGAAGACTTTTCTGCTCACCAAGCCTGCATTTATTTAATTCAAAATACAGAAAAAGCAGTAATATTATTAAACATTTTTACTATTTAAAATAACTGTTTTCTATTTGGATATATTTTAAATATATCCAAATCCTGTGATCAAAGTTACATTTTCAGCATCATTACTCCAGTCCTCAGTGTCATATGATCTTTCAAAAATCATTTTAATATGCTGATTTGCTGTTCAAGAACAAATATTATTATTTTAATTATAGAAATGAATGCTTTTACTTAGCAAGGATGCTTTAAATTAATCAAAGGTGATGATAAAGACATTTATAATGTTACAAAAGATTTGTATTTCAGAAAAATGCTGTTCTTCCGAACTTTCTATTCATCAAAGAAACCTGAAAAAATTCTACTCGGCCGTTTTCAACATAATGATAATAATAATGTTTTTTGAGCAGCAAATCAGAATATTAGAATGATTTCTGAAGGATCATGTGACTGAAGTAACGATGCTAAAAATTCGGCTCTGCAACTGCAGGAAAAAATTCCGTTTTAAAATATATTCTAATAGAAAACAGTTATTTTAAATAGTACAAATATTTCAGAATTTTACTGTTTTTGCTGTACTTCAGATCAAATAAATACAGGCTTGGTGAGCAGAAGAGACTTCTTTAAAGAAACGTTTTAATTCTTACACTACTTTAACTGGTAGTGTACATAAATATCATTATAATCACACATGACTCATATTTTAATAAAAAAATGACTTTTAACTGGATCTCACAGGAAAAAGTAACTATTTTATGAGATCCCAATATTGCATGAATTAAGACATTGTTTAGAAGAAAGTAAGAAAGTCCACTCCACATCGTATTAGCCTCCAATTCGCAAAACAAATTTCCATGACATTGTGCTGATGTAACCTAGTATATTTAGCTTGAATGTTAAAATATATTTTTGACTTTGAGAAGAAAATAGACAATCCTACGATGTGCACATCATATTAAAAATAGTAAAATAGTTAACAGTCTATATCGTAGTCTAACCCACTGAAAAAGTTGCACACACGGTTTTGATGGAGGGCTTATTTGTACAGACAGTGTTTCTGTTTGGATTGCACAAGTGTGCATGTTGCAGTGATACTCATGCTGTGATATCATTCGTCTGATGCGGACGTTTATTAATTTCAGCTGCGTGTGTGTTTTATCGACTCGCTCTGATAGCACTATAATTCTGTTCTGCGCTGCATTAACTAAAGCCAGATGTCTATGCTTGGCCTCGTCTCTGTCTTGTCTTTTTCTGTGGTTGTGTGTGTTTGTACTGTGCTCTATTTAAGCACTGCTCTCCCCCTCCCCGTCCGTGCATGTGCTCACACTGAGGGCCGTATTCCAGCTCTCTGCACGTGTGTTTGTCGGTCTACACACCCACATACGCACACACAGACACAGATATATGGTTCTGCAGTGTCAGAGACACGGCTTGAATTTCATCAGCTCATGCGGAGAGAAGAAAAACAGCCTTAAACAATCTTTCTTTCTAAGTTGTGAATTCTTGTTTATATGTTTATCCGACCCTCTCAGGCTGTCCGTCTGCAGAATGCTTGTGTTCGTGTGCTTTATATACAGCTTTCTTTTCATTTGACCCTTGACCTTTGGCAGATGGTTTGAAGCTTTGCCAGGCAAGCAATGTGTGATTCTGCAGACCAGACAGATTTTGCTTGCGTGTGTGTGTGCGCTCTAGCTTATCTCCTGAAATACGTAAGAAGTCCAGCTCAGGCTGTGTGATTGTAGATTTAAGCCCTGCTGAGAGACACACACACAATACAAAGCTGTTTTAACTCCCACACTGTCGTTTCTCCTCCTGATGATGCATTACGTGCATTGATGTGTCTGTTTATGTGTGTGTGAAAGAGAACCTCCTGTTAGTCCTGCAGAAATCATCTCTGTCTTTTGATTTAACAGCCCTGGGGAGTTTGGTGGCAGGGTGTGTGGTTGTTTCGGATGTTTGTGTAATTGTGCGCGTCTCTTTGACTCTCATACTATCTGTGTGAATGTTTGTGTGTCTTTATATGTGCGGAGGAGAGGGTGTGAAGGCGAGAGAGAGTGAGAGTGTGAGTGAGTGTTTGGCAGACAGGAGAGAGAGAGTTTGTTTAAACTGCAGAATATCATGCATGACAGAATCACAGTCACGGGACTGGAGAGCTGGCCAGCAGCCGCACAAGGTGTCCAACTCTCACTCTCCCTGTGAAAGAATGCCTGCCACTGCTTAGTATAATATGAGGCAGTTAAAGGACATGCTGTCCTCTCTTGTCTTTCTCTCTTGTCATGCACACTAACTGTAGCTCATCACATCACTATCTTGCTTGCTGACATTAAATCACAGCAGTGTGTCTGGGTCACTCCTTTATGACACACACACTCACATGTATGATGCAGTCCTTCACTACACCTAACCGCACACACTCTAGCACTCACATCTACCAGCCGGGTTTCCATCCAACGAGTCAAAGAGAACAAAATCGTCACTTCCTGGTAAACTGCCACTAAATATCACTACGAAAAGTAGGAGAAGCCACTGAATAAAGATGAAACGCAATAAATGCGGTCACTGCTTTCGGAGGTGGATGCTTGTTTGGGAACGCAGTCGTGTAAGACAGTTCTGGGAGACAATTATACAGAAATACCATAACAGAAATGACCATAACAACAATTCAGATGCTGTGCAATGAGATCGGTCCACTGGTTAGTCAAGTTATCCCGCCCCACAGCACAAAGTCACATGACTTTTTTGGTGCATGTGGAGGAATTTATTCATGAAATCCATTTCCATCTCCTATTATTTGCATTAACCTCTTTGTGCACATTTCAAAAACATCTTCAAGCGAGCCTAAAACCTTTTTTGCAAATTAAGGGATTTTTTTTTTTATTTTGTCGTTTCCATCTCCTTTCTGATGCGATACTTCAAAACTGGCAACACTGCGTTATGATAAAAACTGATAAACAAACATTTTTATTGCAGAAGAGTATCATTTTAAACAAAAAATAGACTATATGTATTCACAGTTGAGGTCAAAAGTTTACATACACCTTGCAGGATCTGCAAAATATTAATTATTTTACCAAAATAAGAGGGATTATACAAAATGCATGTTATTTTTTATTTAGTACTGACCTGAGTAAGACATTTCACATAAAAGACATTTAAATATAGTCCACAAGAGAAAATAATAGTAAATAATAAAAAAGATATATAGGCAAAATAAGAAAAATGTACACATCTTCATTCCGTTCAAAAGTTTTCACCCCCAGCTCTTGCATTGTTTTTCCTTCTAAAGCATCAGTGAGTGTTTAAATCTTCTGTAATAGTTGCATGAGTCCCTCAGTTGTGCTCAGTGTGAAAAGATGGATCTCAAAATCTTACAGTCATAGTTGGAAAGGGTTCAAATACACAAAAAGGCTGAAAACCCAAAGAATTTGTGGGACCTGAAGGATTTTTCTGAAGCACAGTGGGCAGTTTAACTGTTCAGAACAAACAAGGGACTCATGAACAGCTATTTTTGAATGGGGTCATTCTCATAAATTCAACTGTTATTTCTACTGTAGATTATATGTAGACGTCTTTTATGTGAAATATCTTATTCAGGTCAGCACTAAATAAAATAATAACATCCATTTTGTATGATCCCTCTTATTTTGGTAAAATAATTAACATTTTGCAGATTCTGCAAGGTGTATGTAAACTGTTGACCTCAACTGTATAGTGTTAAAAAGACTTTTATTCCAAATATTAAGCGGCACAACTGTTGTCAGCATTGAAAATAATAATTTGTGAAATAATGAAATGTTTCTTGAACAGCAAATCAGCATATTAGAATGATTTCTGAAGGATCATGTGACAGTGAAGACTGGAAAAATGATGCTGAAAATTCTATAAAATTCTGAAAATTTTACAATATATTAGAATACAGTTACTTTAAATTGTAATAACATTAATGATATTAGTTTTTACTGTATTTTTGATCAAATAATGCAGTCTTGGTGAGCAGAAGAGTATTCCTTTTTAAACATTAAAAAGAAAACTTATGAATCTATCTTATCACATTAAATTCTGAGTTCAAACTCACAACTTGAGCAAAATGTAACAACACTGTATTATAAAATCCATCAACTTGCATAAATAGTTTGCTGTACATCACAGTGTTGATGTTGCACATTAGATATTAATTAATTATGTGATCTAATAAAATAATTATATCATATAAAACGATATAAAATATAGTCATGTAAAACAATAACAAATTGTATTGATCTGTTTCATTTACAGTTTAATTATTGTAAATTACACAGGCTATTATTTTTAAATGTTTTAATTCGAATGACAAGCGACTTGCAGTAATAAGCTTACCAATGCATACAATCGTGTACCTCTGATGTGAGTCGACTTTATAAACATGTACACTCGCATCTTCATCTGTCTCTTTTTTTCTCTCTTGTTCTCTGTCTGTCTTTCTCTCTCTCTCACCCGCCCACCTTTCCTCCCTCTCTCTCCGCTCAGTAAATTATTGATCAGTGAGGCGCCTCCGTGGATCACAGAGTTTGTGAATGTGTGTGTGTGTGTTTGCACTCAGCGCTAAAGACAGTATGTACAACAGACACGGACACACTCACACAAAGTCACATGATAGTCTCATGCTACTATGTTGGCAGCATGCTTTTATTCCCCAGACTCTCTTTCTCTCTCTCGCCTTTCACACACACAGTGTCGGTTTCATCAGGAACACAACCAGACCCTTCTCATTCACTCCTCGCTTGTGTTGCCCAAATGATTGGAACAGATTATTACAGTTAGGAGAATACATTTACACGTACATCTCATGAAAAAAAAAAACACCAGTGTGCGGTTTGTCAGACAGGAAGGCAGTGTCAGGTTGTGTGTGTGTATAAATGCTGATGCTATAAGCACATTTCTGCCGGAGCGTTGGACGTGGTCCAGGCTGAAATCTGATGCCGGTGAATGTTTCCCTCCCACAAGCCTCAGGGAGGTGTTTACTGAGAGAAAGAGTGTGTGTAAATGTTTCTCTCCTGCAGTCTGTCAATAAGAGATACTGCAGGAGTGTGAGTATGCAATGCTTGAGTTGATTTGCAGGTGCGCCGCCTTTGAGTTTGTGTGCATGTGCGCCCATGTGACTGCATGTGTGTAACGCTTCTCTGACCTGTTACAGCTTGTCGACGCTTCACGGCCGAGCAGCTCAGTGCGCACACACATCCGACACATGTGAGAATAGCAGGAAAAAGCCTCTTGTTAGCTCACTCACACTTGTAAATACCATCTGAGGCACACACACACCCAAAGACGACACACATACATCATCGTAATTACACACACGCTGCAGAAGAAAACAGCCGCTGTGAAAAATGACAACCTGGCGCGATGGTAGACTCACTTCGCATTCGCAGGACAGATGAAGCTCTGTGTGAATGTATGTGTGTGTGGTTTCAAAAGGCAGTAGGACTGGTTCCTATGACTAATGATCTCCTCTAAATGAATAATTGCTGTTTTCCTTTCACGCTCCCCCTTCTTACACACACTCTCGGTCAGGCACACACATCTCGCAGATAATGGCAGGAGTGCACGTAAATCACCTCAGCGTCCGACACGCATCCTTACGCCGGGAGAGAGAGAGTTGAGTGTGTCTGTGTGAAGGAGACAGTGAGAAGATGAAGGGGAAAGGTGAGGATGAAAGACAGGAGGAAGAAAAGAAGGAGTTGATGGAGAGATGGAAGGACAATCAGAAAGATGTTGGTAGCATAGCAACTCAAAAATGGTACCCTCTCTCTCACGCTCAGAGGATCTTGACCAATGGCAGCATGTGTCCCTGCAATGCATTAGATTTTAGGGCTTTTTTAGTCTTTTGTAGGGCGTGAGACGTCATCTGTCTGGAACGCACACACACGCACATCGGTATGCTTCATTATGTGTGAAGTTTGCTATTCCACAGCAATGTAGAGGAACTGTGACTCTCTTTTGTCTCTCCATAAGCATTTCTGATCTTTATTCAAAACACAAGATGATCCCATTATGACTGTTTCACAATATGGTGAATGCTTGATTATGACTATAAAGCCCAAAAATTTGGAATTTAACATTTGAATGAACCTGCTATGCACAAATGTTCTCATTCGAACGTTCAAACATTCAAATCGAACTTCCAAATGTCCCTAAAAAGGCTAAAAATGCTGAACATTCTAATTAGGATGTACAGTTGAGGTCATAAGTTTACATACACCTTGCAGAATCTGCAAAATTTGACCAAAAATAATACAAAATGCATGTTACTTTTTATTTAGTACTGACCTGAATAAGATATTTCACATAAAAGATGTTTACATATAGTCCACAGAAATAATAGTTGAATTTATAACAATGACCCTGTTCAAAAGTTTACATACGCTTGAGTCCTAAAACTGTGTCGTTACCTGAATTATCCACAGATGTGTTTTTTTGTTTAGTGATAGTTGTTCATGAGTCCCTTGTTTGTCCTGAACAGTTAAACTGCCTGCTGTTCTTCAGAAAAATCTTTCAGGTCAAACAAATTCTTTGGTTTTTCAGCATTTTTTTTGTGTATTTGAACCCTTTCCAACAATGACTGTATGATTTTGAGATCCATTTTTTCACACAGAGGACAACTGAGAGACTCATATGCAACTATTACAGAAGGAAAAACGATGCATTAAGAGCCAGGGATGTAAACTTTTGAACAGAATGAAGATGTGTACATTTTTCTTATTTTGCCTCAAAATCATGTTTTTGTTTTTTTTTTTCATTTAGTACTGCCCTTCAAAAGCTACAGAAGATACTTACATGTTTCCCAGAAGACAAAATAAGTTAAATTTACCCTGATTTTCAAATTCAAAACGTTTTCACACCCTGGCTTTTAATGCATCTTTTTTCTTCTGAAAATTAAAAGTTGCGATTTTGCTAGCCATGTCTGTCTAGAAAACTGCAACTTTTTATTTTCCGTCAGTCTTAGTACACGATGTAACTATAGAAGAGTCAAGTTTTAAATAGGAAGAATATCGAAACTCTTTGGTCATTTTTGAGTGAGATGCTAACGATCTAATCAGATTTAATGATCCATGCAAAACTATGCTAAAAGGGCTACCGCCAGACCCAGAAATCGGTTGAATGGATTCGAAAGCGAAAGCGAAAGCGAAACTCAACTGTTTAACTGTAGGGGAGTTGGAAAATGAGCCTATTTTTTAAAAAAGTTGAGTGTTTTTTTAAGTATGATGCTCAAATTATGGATCAAACATTTGATTAAATCAGTTTTCTCAAATACACATACAGAGTCCAAAATATGCTTCAAACATTTGAATCAGACTTTTAAATGCAGCTATAATATGTACAAAGTGCTTGATCAAACATTTAAACATTTAAATCAAACTTCCAAATGCACCCAGAATGCCCTAACAGTCAAATTAACATTTGTTTGCCAGACACTTTTACCCAAAGCAACTTTCAGGCTAAATGCCTAAAGCAATGCTTAAAGGGTATACATTTTCTCAGCAGTGTGTTATATGGAAATAGAAGCTGTGACCTTGGATTTCTTTTAGCAGTTGAGCAACCAGGTCACAAATGCCCCACAAAGTTGAATGTTAAAATGAAACGCACTTACGCTAGCCAAAAAATACAGTATTACACACTAAAAATTCAAGAAAAATCAAGCTGTCTTATGATATGTGAAACTTCTGAATTGATGATTCAAATGAAATTTGTAAATGAGAACATTCAAACATTTAAATCTAACTTTTAAATGCACTTACAATGCCCAAAAAATATGGATGATACATTCGAATGATCAAAAATCCCATTTTGGAACAAACCATGTCTAAAGGCTGGAATACACTACACAACTTTTAAAATCTGAACAGCTTTTAAAACGTTCTTATCACAGCACACTCATGCAGAAACGTGTGCTTTGTTGCTATGAGACGTGTGTCAAATAAAAACAGTGTGTTCTGAAATCGGCTGAAAATATCAATTATGTTCAACATCCTCTGACTGGATGGGAATCAAAGTCTGAAGCTAAAATATCAGGGTCTGTGATCATCATACACTACAAGATTTTCTATGAAATGTCAGCTCAAATCTGCAGACTGGCTCTGGCTTTCAGCAGCTAGTGTCAACTTCTCGAGACTGTAAATTGGGGGAAAATTGGGGCAAACGTCATGTAGTTTCCTCCAGCCTTAGGGCTTTATTACCAGCCCAGACAGATTCATCTCGTCCTCCTTCCCGATGGGCCAGATATGAAGTACTCAACCTCTTTGTTTACCCTTACCTGCTAATGTTTTCTCAGTTACCATGAATTCTGAATCACTCCTAGATCTCAGTGCTGTATTCATAGTGAGTTTCTGCTGGGTGACTTTGTGATTCAGATCTGTCACAGATTGAGCCATATTGTCATGCTGCAGTAGAGCTGGATGGCTCATTGCAGCCGGTGAGCGAGTTTTAATTTCGTCTGGCTCAGTCATCAGTCAGACGCAGCAGCACTTGTGACGCTGTGATGACACTCGGGGTGACAAATACGAGTGACATCATTGAGTTCAGATTTAGCCATGAAAATATGCATCTTGATGTGGACAGGACTGTGTGATCTGGTGTGTGTGTGTGGTCTGAGAATGTGCTTTCATCATGTAGACATACGCAACACATATGTTTGCGCGTAATCTGTTTAATTTCCGTTTAATGTTGTCGTTTTTGTGCAAGTGGTTAAGTATGCTGTTGGTGTGCTGACATTTGTTTCTAATTTATTAGATTTATCACCACTGAATCATCTATTAATTAGTTGCATCAATCAAGTTAATTATGAACACATATGCTGTGTGTATGCATGTGTACATGCACCTGTGTGTCTGTACATACATCCGCAACCTACAGCCCTCTCTCTCTCCATGTGTTAGGTGTGTGTGCACTGGGACGGCGAGCAGAGTGCGGAGAGGAAGTGGAGGAGACTCCGAGAGGAATGTGAGGTGGTTTTGTTGGAGCAGGAACTCATCTGGGCCACCAAAAGAACCGGCACAAATGGCAGCAGCAGCAGCGGCCAGGAGATGAGGAGGCTGCAACCCGCCCTGGTGAGTCCACAAAAACCCCAAAAATGCTGCTGCTCAAACTGTTCACAGACCATCTGATGCATGTGTCACATAACAATTGCATAAGCTTGAAGTGATTGGCTGGATTCATGCAGTCATAGTTCGGGTGCAATGGTTTTAACTAGCCTAACTGGAGTAAAGGTTGTTTGACTGATGTTCATCTGATATATATATATTATTTACAATTGTTTATTAGTAAGTAATATTACTAAATAATAATAATAAAAGTTTATATACAATACTGTGCAAAAGTTTTAGGCCACTAGTATTTTCACCAGCTAAAAAATGGTTTAAAGTAAGTTATTTCTATCTTTTCCTGTAGTGTGTCAGTAAAAAATATTGGTTTACATTTCCAAACATTCTGTTTGCCATTAATTGTAATAATCTAGTGAGATTTTTGTTTGTACAAGGAGTCTGACAACAGGCAGTGCTCCACACTGATCTAATATCATCATCATCATCCAGTCTTCCTGGAATGACATGAAGACACAGAACAAACTGAAACAAAGTAAATCCAGAAGAACTGTGGCAACGTCTCCAAGATGCTTCAAGAGACCTACCTGCAAAGCTACCTGAAAAATTTTACGCAAGTGCACCTAGAGCAAAAGCTGCTGTAAACGCAAAGAATGGTCACACCAAATGTTGATTTCATTTAGTTAATAGAAGGTAATTGATAAAGAAAATCTATTTATGACAGCATCCTCATTTTACAGCATTTTTACACAAGTGCCTAAAACTTTTAACAGTGTTGCATCTTTGCAGGTAGGTTTCTTGAAGCATCCTGGAGACTTTGTCACAGTTCTTCTGGATTTAGTCTGTCTGAGTTTGTTCTGTTTCTTCATGTCATTCCAGACAGACTGGATGATGATGAGATCAGATCTCTGTGCAGAGCACTCGCTGTTGTCAGACTCCTTGTGCAAACAAAAATCTCACTGGATTATTACGATTAATGGCAAAATGAATGTTTGAAAATGTAAGCTGATATTTCCTACTGACACACTACAGCAAAAGACCGACTTTAACTGACTTTAAACCATTTTTTAGCTGATGAAAATACTAGTGGCCTAAAAATATAAGACTTTTGCACAGTACTGTATATATAAACAAAACATTTTTTTTTACGTATTTTTAAAATATTTAAAAATATTATATATTATATCTGAATGGTTATGTGGATATATCTATATATGTATATATCTATATTATTTATATTATTATATTTACATTATTGTTACTTTCTGTCTGAAAAAAAATATAACTATTATTATTATTGTTATTATTATTATTTAATAAATATTTGCATTTACATGTAATTTTTATTAGTTAATAATATTATTATTAAATAATAATAATAAAACGTTTTTGATAAATATATTTTATATATTATATATTAATAAACACTAAAAAAAAATGCATATATATATATATATATATATATATTTTTTATTTAGTGTTTGTTTATTTAGTCATTAATAATACTGATTTAAGTTTCTCAGACTATAATGTTAACTTGCAGATGGTTCAGTGAGCAAGACGTTGTTTCAGTAACCGCTCTGATGGATTTTATTTAAGCGAAGACTTCATTAAAATGATTCAAAGTGATGCAGATTTCTGAGAGTCTGATTTCTGAAATAGTCATTAAGACAACTGGCTCATATGTTAATTCCTTCTGAAAACTTATTGTTCAATTGCCATTATCTTGCTGCTTGATTGGCCATGAAAAACAGTCCAGGAAGCACTACTTTGAAATACTGATTTAGCAGCCTTCAAATGTCTTGCTCAAAAGCGAACTGTGGTTTGTAGCGATTGTAATGTTGGTCCAACTTCCTCTTTTAGCTGCAGTGTGAACCACACTTCATGCTGATAGTCAGTTACATGAGCAACCTGTGTCTGAACGCTCAACAACACGTGTTCTTATGAAGTCACTCAGCACAGAATGAATGAAACCTACGGGCTGGACTGGACTGTTTCCACTTAAGGGGAAAGAATGGCTGATGTGTCCTGTTTTATACATCCTAACTGCTGTTAGGCTGAGTCATTAGTTGCTGTCTGTGTCATAAAGATAAAAAAAGAAAAAACATTTTCCTTTTTTTTTTTCAGATCAAAGACTAGTCAAACCAGTCATTTATGACACTTACAGGCTCATACTCTACAATCCTGCATTATGTAACCTCATCTATGACGGCACGTCATCATGGCTAACCATGTGTTACTGTGGGATACCGTGCGTAACCTGGAGTAACCATGGGTTACGGCCATTTACATGGTTAAATGGGGTAACCGTAGCAACAGAGCTCTGTTTGGCCAACGGGCAGCAGAGATAAGAGTGAACAAGTGTGTATGTGTGTGGACTTCCTCCATTCAGAGCACTGTGTGTTTATAGTGGTGTTTGATAAAACACTGCAAGTGTGTGTGTGCTGGGCAGAGTGTTATTGTGTGTCAGGGTGGTCAGTATTAAAGGTATTTCTGTAGCAACATCTGAGAAAGAGAGAAAGAACGATTTTACACAGCTTCTACTGATTCCTCTCTTTTCATTTGTCTGACTCTACCAACACACAGACACACATTCACCTCTTTCTTTCGCTTTTCATGCACACTGTCTTTTCTCTTTTTAACTCCTCTCGCTTTTTCTTCCTCTTTTATTTCATTCTCAATGACACACACATCCCACACACACACACGCACACACACACACGTTGTGTTTACATGTTTTATGGGGACCTTCCATAGGCGTAATGGTTTTTATACTGTACAAACCGTATTTTCTATCGCCCTACACCTACCCTACACCTAAACCTAGCCCTCACAGGAGACTGTGCACACTTTTACTTTCTCAAAAAAACTCATTCTGCATGATTTATAAGCCTGTTTCCTCATGGGGACCTCACAAATGTCCCCACAAGGTCAAAATTTACTGGTATTACTATCCTTGTGGGGACATTTGGCCCCATAACGTGATAAATACCAGGTGCACAAACACACACACACACATACACACACACACACGTTTGTTTTTGTGAATTGTGGGGACTTTCCATAGACTTCTATAGTTTTTATACTGACCAAACGATATTGTCTATCCCCTAACCCAACCCTAACCCTAAACCTACCCCTTACAGAAAACATGTTTGCATTGTTACATTTTCAGATAAACATAATTTACTATTTTTAATAATTTTTTAACATTGTATCAAAAAAATGTCAAAAATTTCAGGTTTTACTATCCTTGTGGGGACATTTGCTCCCCACAATGTAGCAAAAACAAGTACGCACACGCACACACAAACACATACATATGATGCTATAGGTTTTCTTGTGATCATCAGTGTTAAAAACATTTGTACTAGATAATAATTTTGTGGAAATCATGATTATAAATGTCAATTTTGACCAATTTAATACATACTTGCTGAATAAAAGTGTTCACAACAAGGATGATAACTGTAATGATAACTATAATTATACAGTTTTAATAGGGAATAGGGAAGTCCATACCACAGCTATAACAATAGCAATACAGAGGAACAAATCGTTAGAAATACTTTCAGAACGATTTTTTGCAGCTGATGAATGAAAAACTGACAGCCAATCAGAATCCACTTGACTTTAACGAGCTTGAGTGTTTAAAGCCGCAGATGACATAATCACAGTGGGCAATAGAGTTCACATGTGATTCATGGAACATTCGTATGCCGCCAATCCCGTCGTACGAATGATCGTACGTTGATAAGTGTGGCAGCTGAAAACAATCAGCATTTAAATATCACATCCCCGATTTAGAAGCCTTGTCCCTAGAGTTTACGATATGAAGAAGCAAAACCCGGCCAAAATGAGGAAGTGAACTCGCGAAAGAGAAATTGATCTTACTCTAAAAACACCCTTTAACCTTAGGATATATTTGCAAACAGTAGCCTTAATTTATACAGGATGTACATTAAATACCAGTACATATAATGAAACATTTATAAACATTATAGCCTATTTAGCTCTCCTTAATCCACAACAAACCCTTTAAATTCAACAGTATTACAGAATAAGAATGAAAAATGAGTAGCTGTAAAAATGTATATTAAACTATAAAGTAAAATACAAATTAGGTGAATACAGAATACAAACGTTGAACTAAAATGAATAAATGAGTAAAGCGAAACTAAACAGCATTGGGCTGACAAGCCTCTCTCATTTGACATCCAAATGTTTTCATTTTTTTGCCATTTGGTTGATAAACTAGTATCCATGATGTAAACAAGTCTTTGTACTTCGCTTGTGTTCTAATATCCACATAAATCATCCTAATTCACATCCACAAAAATGTTTATTTTGGCGCTGCATGTTGATTTTACAGTGGACCTTATAAATTGAGCAGTGTAACTTTTATGTTTGGTTGACTATAAAGAAAACAAATAAAATGCATTAAGAGTGTCACAAAAACGAAAGTGGCCTATACTTGTCACAGAGTGATGTGACGATGTGTGAATCCTCATGGTCTGTTGTTTATGCTGCTATTTACGCATATAAATCTAACGCCTTAAAAAAAAAAAAAAGTTTCGTTTGTTGGCCAGGAAAATAATCTAAATGAACAAAATTCTGTCATTATAAAATTCTCTGAAATTCTCTATGCTGCACACAAATTCAGGCTAACGCATTGTTTGTTTGTTCTGAAGCTCGATCGCGGCTGCAGTTAAATGCACTTGCATCTCCGAATACTTTTTTGATATGAAATTGATGTGAACACAGTTGACAGAACAAAGCATCTGATTATTGCTGATGCATTAGTGTGAATTCAGCCTGTCTGTGATGTCATCAGTAATAGTCAAACGGCAATAATGCTGAGGAAAAAATTAAAACCAATAACTATGATTGACTGTAAACTTTTGTATACTTAAAGCACCCTTACGCTAAACACATGCTCAGTTATTTTGGCCCAGCTGGTTGGGGTAATGTTTTTACCCAACATGCTGGGTTGTTTTTTTTTAAGTCAACTATTGTTTTAAAATTATTATAAATTATAAAAAAAAAAATCACACACAGAATTACTAGAGGCAACAGCAATAATCAAAAGAAGGACATTTATTATTAAACAAGGACACATGGACAAAATACAAGACAAATTGAATTTATTTGGGTGAATACAGCATAGTTTACAATATTGCATACCTTTAAACTCGTTCAACATGCTTTTTAACCCAGTGTTTTTAGGTGTGTAGATACTGAAAAAACTTTTGGTTTCCCCTCTTTATTAATTTATAGTTGCTTGTATGTTTTGATGCATCGTGATATCGAATTGTTGACATAACCGTAATCGAATCATGAAACCAGTGAAAATTCACCCCCCCGTTGAATAGTAGTGTTTATGGGTTTTATCACTGCTGATAAAATTCTGATTGGCTGATGAATGTTCTATGGTGTGCAATTATTTTTCAGGAAACACCTGGTAAAGTAGTTCCAGGCAGATTTTGACTGCATTATAGTTCTGTATCACTTCGCCTAATGCCAATTGTTATTTCAAAGGTTCTTACAGCCTACAACAGCGAAGGATCACAAGCCAAAAAATATATGACGAATAAAATAAAAATAAACTATTTCCATGTGTTTTCCATGAAATTAGATTTTATAATCAACGGAAAGCACACTGTCTTATAATACAGGCACGCACTTTCACACACACAGAAACATACAAGCGCACAGAAACCCTGCTACTTTATCAATAAAATAATCAATAAAATAGTTTTGTATGACATTTCTCAGTATGCACAGTCTCTCGTTGTCACTTATTCTTTACATATATCATAACTGAGCTGTAATATATTAAATAACACTGTTGCATTGCCCGTATATTAAATAATAATGTTGCATTGCCCTGTTTGGACAAGCAATTAAATTAATTTATTTACAAATAAAATACTTAATCTAATTTGATTATTTTCTGTTGTATCTGGAACTGACAATAAATGCAAACCAAAAGAAAGGGGTATTTGTAAAGAATTCATAATTCATTCAAATGAATTAGTCTGGTATCAGTGCAAAAAAAAAGCTTTTGATTTTGTTAAATATGATGTGGTGAACTATGTTTGAAACTGTTATAAAATAAGCAATATGTACACTGGAGACTTTATGACTAAAATTGGCAATGTTGCCCAGAAACAAGATGGTCTGTCACCTATACATGACGAACTTAATTTATTTGAACAATATGCAGATCTCCATTTAAAATGATTTAGCATATTATGTTAAATAATTATTGATTATTCCAAAATAATAGAAAATGAATCACAAATTGAATCACAAAAAGATTTCAGTGCATCACAATCATAAGTTGAATCAAAGTGAATGGTTGTCAGAACAAATGTTTGCACCACTATACAATAGTGTTCAGATTGGTATCAGTTTTTTAAAAATTGTGTTGTGGTTGGCACCAATATCCTTGTGGGCAGTGCACGACATATAGCGCCTTTGCGCTGCAGGCGTCCCAAGTTCGAATCCCAGCTCGAGGACCTTCCCGATCCCGCCCCCTTCTCTCTTCCCCACTTGTCTTGTCACAATATAGGCAAAACGACAAAAAAAACGACATCTTTACAAATTGTGCTGTGGATATACCATGGCGTAGCATAATCTCTACCTTAGATGATGTATGTAACACCTAATTTTATAACTCTATACTCTCACTTTATGTCAACAATAATCTCATTTGTGCTCTGTTCTTTTAGGAGAAACTTAACTGAGAAAGAACCTCTGAGCAGTAAATTTTCCTGTGGGTTGAAACAGCCACAAACACACTCTGGTTTCCTCTCTCTCTCTCTCACACACACACACACATACACACAGATCCGCTTGTGACTTTCTCTGCTGTAGAATATCACTGAGTCAGCAGCCGTTCTCTATCACAGTGACCTACACACACATGCACACATACACACACCATCTTTTTCTCCCTTTATCTCTCTCTTTCTGGTATAATCTCCCTGGCCCTCTTTTCTCTATCAGTATCCGACCTTCGTTGTCAAAAATTAACACAGCATGTATGTCAGTGTACTTGTCAGAGAGAGAAAGAGAGATTAGAAGAGACGGGGAGAGACAGACGCTCACTCTTGGGATGAAAGCCAGTCAATGTGTGTGTTACTGTCAGACGGACCATTAACACAGCGCTTGTGTGTGTGTGTGTGCGTATGTGTGTGTGGGTGAACGCTTCAGGAGGAAGAGCAGATTATGTGCTTGTACTTTCATGCGTGTTTGTGTGCGTGTGGAAATTTGTACATATTTGTAAGCGCTCAGAGACATTTTGACCTTAACAGGCTTTTTTATTGACACTATGAAAACAGAAAGACCTGTGTTTTTACGAATGTGAAATGAGGGGATTCTGGGAAATGAGAGGTAAGACGGAGTGTAAAGTTGATTTTATAACCAAAAATCATGTCAGTGGAATTTAACATTGATTCGAGAGGCTTTAAAGAAGCCACAGTTTACCAGTCTGTGGAATTTGTTCTATTTAAGTTTCATTTAAAGTGTTGAAATTTATCATGCCACGAAGTTGTAATTTGGTTTTACTTGACCGTTTTCGTTTTACTGTTTAACAGCTGATGCTAGTGTACCTTTAAAACTTTTATATGAAAATTACTCCTGTTATGATAAAGGCTAACCTTTACTAAACAAACGTGGCGTTGTTCTTCAGGCTGCACTTTTTTTTTGTATTTATTATATTGTATCTTTATTGTGTTGTATCTTTATTATATTTTATAATTATTGTATCATAAATTCACAATGCAATACATGTGGCAGTCTATTGTGATTGTTTTAGTTGCACCTTATTTAGAGGAAATCAGCATATTAAAATGATTTCTGAAAGATCATGTAATACTGAAGACTGGAGTAAAGATGCTGAACATTTAGTTTTGCCATTGCAGGCATCGATTACAAATATTTACAGTTTTTACTGCATGCTTGAATAGATACACTACCAGTCAAAAGTTTTTGAACAGTAGGATTTTTAATGTTTTTTTTTAAAGAAGTCTCTTCTACTCATCAAGTCTGCATTTATTTGATCCGAAATACAGCAAAAGCAGTAATATTAAGCTAAATATTCAGCATCATTACTCCAGTCTTCAGTGTCACATGATCCTTCAGAAATCATTCTAATATGCGGATGTTCAAACAACATGTTTTTGTTATTATTTTCAATATTTAAAACAGTTGAGTAATTTTGTTGAGTAGGTTTTGTACTTTTTTTTTTATGGGAAAGAAATTATAGAAATTAATGCTTTTATTTAGTGAGGATGCTTTAAATTGATCAAAAGTGACATTTATAATGTTACAAAAAATTTGTATTTCAGATATATGCTGTTCTTCTGAACTTTCTATTCATCAAAAAACCTGAAAAATTCTACTCTGTAGCTTTTTTTCAACAATAATAATAATACATGTTTTTTGAGCAGCAAATCAGAATATTAGAATGATTTCTGGATTATGTGACTGGAGTAACGATGCTAAAAATTCAGCTTTGAAATCACAGGAATAATTACATTTTAAAATATATTCACATATGGTTATTTAAAAAATATTTCAAAATTGTTACTGTTTTGGCTGTACTTTGGATCAAATAAATGCAGGCTTGGTGAGCAGAAGAGACTTTCACACATTTCAAACATTCAACATTTCTAATTCTGTTTTCTACAATAGTGTTATATATTACTAATGCCGTATTCTCCAGAGAGTTTACAGTCTGCCATGTGTCTGCATACATAGCTGTGATTTCACAGACTGGACATTCACCATCTGATTTACTAATTTATGATTTGCTGTACGTGCTCATTTCACATGAGAGCGTGACATCAGTGCTTTATTTCCGAAGGGACGTTGCACAGCAGTGCCATCATTTCAACAGAGAGAGAGAGAGAGGCAGACATGCTTCCTTTTCATTTGTCTTTTCATTTTTTTCCCCTTCTCTACCTTGCCAGAGACCAGCAGAGCACAGAACAGAGAGAGACGTCTCTCGCTACACTTCATCAGTCTGAATGTAGTGTGCGTGTGTGTGTGTTTGTACGCAGCTGTAGAGTTGTGTCGAGTTACCTTGGACTCTGCTCTCAAAGTCATATTTATGTACCAGCTGCAGAGCTTACATTACTCCATGACCCCACAGAATAACAGGTCAACCGCACGCCTGTGTGCACAACTCTGTGTGTCCTAGGAAATTTATTCCCTCTGGGGGTTTGGGGTCTCTCTCTCTCTCTCTCATCGGTCTTGGTTTCCGTCTATATGAATGTTTCCGACTTTATTACACGCACACAAGTCATAACATGCAGTTGGTCACAAAAACGCAAACACATCTGTGTTTTATTTTTTCTCAAATTCTGTTTTTCATTTGAATTTGTCTGCGTTTAGTTTTATTGCAGTAATTATGCATATCTAATCAATTAAATTCATAAAACTTTAACAGTTTGATAATTTATTAATGTTTTAAGAATAAAAGGGTCTTATGAAGTCTTAAAACCCAGTTTATTTTTTTCAGAAACCATGGCTATCAAAAGAATTCATAAAACTTGTAGTCAAACTTGTAGTAATTTTATTTATTTATTTTCAAATAATGTACTGCAAAACGGAGATTCACCCCAGTAAATAAAACTCTACCGCTCTTACTCTGAGACATGCAGAAAATTCAGAAATCATATTTCTTTTTGCAGTTTATTAATCAGAGACACTAGTCAGTGTCACAGTTTGAATATGACTAATCAAAATTGTTAAAATTCATAATTCATGAATTCATAAAACTTTAACAATGTAATAATTGATTAACATTTTAACAATAATAGGGCCCTATGAAGTTTTTTTTTTTCTGAAATTTCATTTTTTACTTAATTTTTAAAGTTTTTCTTTTAGTTTGTGTTTTAAGATTTAATTTTAAACCCTGTTTATCAAAAGAATTCATAAAACTTGTAATAAAGTACATTTATTTTATTTTATTTATTATTTTACTGTAAAAAAAAAATATCTCCACAGCTCTTACTCTGAGACATGCAGAAAATTTAGACATCATATTTCTTTTTGCAGTTTAATAATCACAGACACAAGTCAGTGTCACAGTTTGAATATGACTAATTAATAAATTCATAAAATTCATAATTCATGAATTCATAAAACTTTAACAAATTAATAATTAATTAACAATTTTACAATAATAGGGCGCTTTTTTTGACAAATTCTTTAAATTTTATATAGGCGTAGTTTGTGTTTTAAGATTTAATTTTAAACTGTTGTTATCAAAAGAATTCAAAATTTGTAATTATATTAAAAATACATTTATTTTATTTTATTTTATTTTATTTTTTTTATTTTATTTACACATTATATAATGTGCTTCAAAACGGAGATTTACCCCAGTAAAAAAAAAAAATCCACCGCTCTTACTCATGCAGACATGTAGAAAATTCAGCCATCATGTTTCTTTTTGCGGTTTAAAAATCACACATGTAGACACTAGTCAATGTCGCAATTTGATCTGATTAATTGCACGGCTCTGCTTTGATGTATTTAATCCAAAATGTGGCAAATTTCAAAGAGACTTCTGTGTGAGCTGCACTTCATGTATTGCTACACAATACTGAAAAATGGCTGTGACCTCACCTTCATACAGTAAATTCTGCATTAATGACTTGATTTTGCAATTCTCTTTGTGATTTCCACATATTGGCCCTATATGTTGGTATCCCTTTCATCTCATGCTTGTTTGTCTATGCATTTGTACTCATCTCACAGTGTGTATGTGTGAGATTGAAGCCTCGGCAGGGCTCTATATTTAGCGTGCGTGTGTGTGTGTGTGTGTGTTTGAGACCCCCGCCCCTCGCCTGTTCTTGGCACTGTGCCTGTAACGGTCTAACCACATGTCGACATCTACCACCAGACGTGCTCTTTCTCTCTCTCTCTCTCTCTCTCTCTCTCTTCTCTCACTCACTAATTCTCAGTCTCGCGCACACACACACATTCACCCGGCAGTGTTTACATACGTGTCGGTGCTCTGCTGTGTGTTAGACACACACACACACACACGTGCTCTGTCTGTCTCTCTCTCTGATGATTCTGCTGTCAGTAATGGCAGGTGGTTAAATGGATCCAGGTTAAGAGATTATAAACTTGGGTGTGTGATGAGCTCCAGTCAGCGCCAATGATGTCATCATTTAGGAAGAGACAGGACCACACACACACGCACACACACACTGATGTTTGTTTGCGTTGCGATTGCTTAGACTCAGGGTGCGTGTGCAGGGGAAACAGACACGCACACACACACATAGTGGTGCACACATGCTCATTTTTCCCAAATGTCGTTTTAATGAATCACAGCGGACTGAGGAAAGCAACAGACGAAGCATTAATCTCAAGTTCCTCACGAACCAACCTGAATTCACTTTGTTTCCAGGAATGAATCTGATGAAATTTGGACACATTGGTGGATAAAAGCTGGTGTTTCCACGTTCGTCCTTCATGGACGTCCTGTTCTGTCCTGCACCGGTTTGTGTGTGTGTGTGTGTTTTTACAAGTGTCTGGTCACATCTTGTCTCTGTCAGTAAGCTGCCTACCCAGACTGTGTTTTTGGGTATCACAGGTTCTTTTGAACATTGGATTTGTATGTTCATATGTTCAAATCAGCATTTTAAGGCATCATATGTTTTTTGAATCATAGGTTCATTTAAATGTTGCATTTGGACATCCATGTGACATCCAAATGTGACCCTGGACCACAAAACCAGTAGCACGGGTTTATCTGTAGCAATAGCCAGTAATACATCGTATGGGTCTAAATTATTGATTTTGCTTTTATGCCAAAAATCATAAGGATATTAAATAAATATCATGTTCCATGAAGATATTTTCTAAATTTACTACTGTAAATGTATCAAAACTTAATTTGTGATAAGTAATATGCATTGCTAAGAACTTAATTTCCAGCTATTTTATTTTTATTTTATTTTACAGCTCTTTTCCTCAGTATTTAGAATTTTTTTTTTTTTTTTTTTCACCCTCAGATTCCAGATTTTCAAATACTTGCATCTTGGCCAAATGTTCTCCTATCTTAATAAACCATAAATCAACCAGAAGCTTATTTATTCAGCTTTCAGATTCAGAAATGACCCTTATGACTGGTTTTGTTATCTGGAGTCACAAATCAGTGTTTTTAGGCATCATATGTTCATGTGCACTTTCAGGTTTGTAATTTCTTACATTTTATTCAGCATTTTAGTGAATCTTAGGTTCATTTAAATGTTGGATTTTGACATTTATATGTTCAAATCTGCGTTTTTAAGCATCATATGTTTGTTTGAACATCAGATTTGTGCTTCCTTATATTTTATTCAGCATTTTGGGGAATCATAGCTCATTTGAATATTGGATTTGTAATTTCATATGTTTGAGTCAGGATTTTGAGCTATCATAATGCATTTGAATGTGCAGTTTGAATATTTGAATGTTCTGTTCAGCATTTTTGGGCATTATAGATGCAGCTCAATCTTCATTTTAAATTTTTGAACTCTCTCTTCAGCATTTTTGCAACTATAGTTGCATTAGAATGTTTGATTATGACATTTTGTTGCTCAGATGAGCATTTTTGATAATCAGTTTCATTCATATGTTAGATTTGAATGTTCATTTGGTTGGCATTATTTGGGGTATTGTTGGATTGTTTGACCATTTTTATTTGAATGTTCATATTTTTGATTCAGCATGTTTGGCTGTTATTTGTTCATTTGAATGTTCATACTGTATGTTTGATTCACCAGTTTAGGGCATTAGAGTGCATTTGAGTCTTTAATGCAAATATTTGAATGGTGTGGTCAGCATTTTTGGATGCATCTGAACATCGTTATGTTTGAATTAACATTTCTGAGAATCATAGTTTCATTCATACATTGGATTTAAATGTTTATATGCTTGACGCAGCATTTTTGGGCATTAGGTTGTTCAAACATTGGATTTGAACATTCATATGTATTAGGCACTTGATTCATTCTGCATGCATTTGAAAGTTCATTTTGAGTGTTTGATTCAGCAATTTCTGGCATCATAAGTGCATTTGAATGTTTGAATGTATTTATAATGCCCAAAAGTGCTGTCCATGTTGCTCAGTCGTTTGGAGACACAGCCAGACATATCAGTCAGTCCATTAGCAAAACGAACCTCTAATGATTTTCATCTCTTACTGTAGCGCAATTTTTCATATTCATATTCAGCACACACATACACATGCAGTTCTTCCTGCCAAATGACTAATCATTTGTGTGACTCAGTCAGGAAGTGACTCCATTACTATGTGGGTGTGTGTATGTCTGTGCGTCCGTGTGTGTGTGTGTCTAAGTGAGAGAGAGAGTTGATGTCTCTGAATTGCTAACTCATTTGATCATTAAATTGAAAGTGTCTTTCTCTTTCTCTGTCCCTCTTTCCTGCTTTGTCCCTGACACTAACGAAAACAGAAAACAAGAATACACACACACACGAAACAAGACTGTAGTTGTGGACGCCTGTCCAAGTTGCCATTAGCAACATCAGTTAAGCTAGTAATTTGGTGCTTGTGAAGGTAATAGGCAATGTGTGTGTGTTTAACTGGTGTCTAGAGAGACAAATATGACCTAGGTCCACAGCAGAGAGCCTGTGTGTGTGTGTGTGTGTGTGTGTGGCAGAAAAGTTCATATACATAGTTCTGTTTATGGCTGGCAAATTTGTTTTTGTGTGTAGATTACCACAAGTCCAGTGTGTGTGTTAGTTTTGTTTGTGTGTACAGCAGAGCAAAGGTCATGAATAATGTGCGTTTGTATTTTCTATTTATGGCTGGAAGATTTGTTTTTTACGCATACACATTTACCGCAGATCTGGGGTGTGTGTGTGTGTGTAGGTGAGAGAGTCATTTCTGTGGAAGTGCATTCACTATTACTCACTCAGCTGGACATAAATTTACCCGCCACACACACACACATGCACGCGCACACACACACACACGCACGCGCACACACACACACACACACAGTTTCTCTCTTACCCTGTTTCTCTGTAGCTCTCTCTTTCTCTCCCTCACACACACACACACACACACACACACTGAGGCTCTGTCTGGCTGTTGGCTGTGTGTCAGCCACTTGGAGAGCCAAAACAAAGAGGGTTCTTACACACACACATGCACACACACATAAACAGAGCAAGAGAGTGAGAGAAGGAGAAAGAAAACCTCACCGTCCGTCTTTGTGCACGTTGGGAGATCTTTGAGGCCTACAAGCTTTGGTTTTTCTGTGTGTGAGCATTTGTCATGAAGCAAAGTACGGGGATCAGCACTCATATTCCCAGGATGTCAGATTTTTGTTTCCCTAAATATTTTTTGGGAGGCTTTATTTTCTTTAGGTACAGACTTGTATGCTGTGACAGTAAGCGTCAATAAAACTAATTCCCACAACACATACATACACATCATTTCCTCACTGTGCCATAAATTACTGTCAGAGAGACGTAGTTGTATTTTAACGGCTAAACTCAAAGGTGGGTCAACTAGCGCTCAATCTGAGGTCACGTCATGTGAAATATATTATCACAGTCATTCTTATCACACTGCAGCAGTGTCAACTTTAATTGTGCATTAAAGTGAGTTCAACAACCTAACAGAAGCTCAGTGAACCTCATGAACACAACAAGACTGACGGAAACTGATTTATGATAGCTGCTTAACAGAGCTGGTGCATTTTAGTCAAGCAATACCCAAAAGCTGGACTTTTTGCATACTAATCCAGTGTCTCTAAATTTAAGAGGTAAAATTATAGGAAAATGTGAAGAAAACAAATAAACAATCAAGATCTGCACAGGACTGTACATCAAGCTAATACTACTTCAAAAATTCTTTATTAAATGCTGCATCAGAGGTCATAAAAATATGTGCAAAAAGTGCAATAAATGTGCAAAGGTGCAAAACGTTTTCGAGACAAAGCTCTTGGGGCACTGAGGAAGAGCTTTGTCTCGAAAACGTTTTGCACCTTTGCACATTTATTGCACTTTTTGCACATATTTTTATGACCTCTGATGCAGCATTTAATAAAGAATTTTTGAAGTATTAGCTTGATGTACAATCGTGTGCAGATCTTGATTGTTTGATTGCTCGATGTTTTTTTAATCTACGCACCGCACCAACTTGTGTTTTGGATTTTGGACATTTGGCGCTGCTCCTTTTTTGTGACTTTGAAGAGAACAAATAAACAAATGTTCAAACTACATGTTTGTAGTAAAAACAAGTAGTGCTCAAGAAAAAAATCTGTTTGTTTAAAAGTGTTTGATTTGAAATATTAAGAAATAAAAGTATTTGATAAAACAGACTTAATTAGAAATGTCGCCTTTGCAACGAACTGAAATACAGTCTGAATCTGAAGTACTAAATATGCTGAAGTACTAAAACTAAGTTGAAGTATTAAAATTACTGAATCAAAATTAAATTAAAAATGATAAATTCTAAATTCTCCTTGATGGCAGCAATGCTAAATGGAGAATAAACAAATGGAGAACTTTTCTTTTTATACTCGTACTGTATGCCAACATTTTAATCTGCTTTCATTTCTCTTAAGGAATATTAGGAGAAAAATCTAAGAGATAATGTTCATACTCAAAGTATCCTAAACTATGAAAGATTTAAACCTTAGTTCTGTCAATCGATTAAAAAAAATTAACCAATTACACATTGATTGGTTGGTCGCACATTTTTTCTTCAATTAATCATGATTAATCACGATTAACATTAAAGTTTTTAAATATACTTTTTCTAATGTAATTAATTTAAATGTACTTGCAATAAATGTGCAAACAACATAAACACAGTTTATTTTTAATGTTTGTTGATGTTATTAATGTTGATGGCATCTTTTTATGACTAAAGGTGAGTATCACTGATGCCAATAACACTGTTGTCTCTATAAAATATGAAGTTTTTCCCGCCTCGTATTTAATCATTGACTATAGCCAATTAACATTACAGTATAATTGAAAGCTATCAGTTTTAACATTTATAAGCCTTTAAAAGTTTACTGCTAATTTAAGTGAACTTAAATCTTCACATAAACCTGTTATAAACTCTTAATGCCATAGATTAACCATTTTTGGTTCCCCAAAGAACCTTTCAGTGAACAGTTCTTAAAAGAACCATTTTGAAGAACATTTCAAAAATCTAAAGAACCTTTTTCCGCTATAAAGCACCTTTTCTGCATTTGAAAAGTTCCATGGATGTTCAAGGTTCTTTATAGAACCACTGATGCCAATAAAGAACTTTTATGTTTAAGAGTGTAATAAATGTCATATTTAGCTACCTGTGCCCTTCAGCAAGTAGGAAATATACACACATTCAATAAAGTTATCAAACACTAAATTCTAAATTAAATATAAATGAATGAAAGCTATAAAAGTAGTTATTTTCCTCTTTTATCTTTTGTTCTTTGATTTAATAGACATCACAGCAGCTGGATTATTAGTTTATTTGGCTGCTATTACTTTAAGAGCTGCCGCTGTTGAACGACTGACACGCATTGTATTTTCTAGAGACTCACTAGTCTCTACTTATTAGCTGACGAGTTGAATCGGGTGTGTTAGATGAGGGAGACTTTGCTGAGGTGCTTCATGACAGTTTTGAAAACCATTTCAGAGACACTTTCTTAAATGTGACTCATATACAAATATTACATGCATGCACAGTTTTAAGGCAGCTTTAATTGCCTTTTTGGTGACTTAATGACTTAACTGTCACTATAACTACAATATGGCATGCTAGTAATTTCCTTTGTGCTTTGATATGAAATGATACAGGCTACAACGCTCACCAGCGCCTTTGTGCAACTGAAGCTCACAGTTCCTTTTCCGCACTTGTTTGACTAGCGAGTAGTGCTGAGGCAAAGTTGGAGTGCACGTCTGAAACGGCTCTTGTTTGATGTGGTTGCAAAGACATTCTGCGACTAAATAAATATATTCTTTTCAAGAAAAAAGAGACAGAAGCAGCAGTTGTGAGAGGGGTGGCCAACCCTAACTCCGCCCCTGCATTAATTGCATTAAATATTTTCAACGCGCTAAACTAAAAAACAATAGTAATAACACATGAACAAACAGTATGTATTTAATGTAATGTAGATATAAGAGAAAAATCGCTCTTGATCTTTAGCAAAAAAACACTCTTGGAAAAATAAAGGTATAAAGCATGAATCAAATTTTTCCATTATGAAAGATTCCTCATGAAAGACAGCTTGAGAGTTTGGAGGGATTTCAGCACTAAATCAGAGCAGTTTGAATGCAGTCAAGCACTAAAAAGAAAGTATTAGCTGAATCTCTTCATCAGAAATTCAAAGCAGAGTCAGTTCTTCATCCAGAACAAGCTCTGCGACTGCAGTCCCGCCAAGAGGGGAAAAAACAGACACGAAAGGTCACATTTACCCGAAGAGAGAGCAGAGAACAGAGCAGGACAACTCAGAAACGCTCTCTGTCTTGCTGTGAAACATCTAGAAGCTCTCGAGCAGTAGTTCTTCCCCAGAGGACAATATTGCTCACATCATAACTTGGTGATTAATTTAAAAATTCAACTTGTCTCAGATCATTTTCTTAAAATTAAAATTCTTCAGGTGAAATTTTGAGTAGCTCTAGAAAATTCGGGTGGCTAGCATAGATAATATGGTCTTGGGAGGATTTGATGATAAATACTGAAAGTTGACGTGTCTAGCTTGTGACCACAGTACGAGACATTGTTCTTCTGAAACTCGCGAAGAGACGTGAGTTTCCTGGGTCTTTTCTCAGAAGTCAAATCTGACCAGACTTCTCAAAATCTACATTTGTGATTTTTCTTCCTGTTGAGCACTAATTTAGTACAGTAGAGTGAAAACACGCATGTTATTTACAGAAGGGACGAGCTGAAATTGATCCTGCTTGGGTTGAAGAGCAGCTACTGTGGTGAGACACGTGTCAGTATGTCATAGCCCAGGGTCAGTGATTAACACTGCTGTTATTCCCCCAGCGTCTCTCTCTCTCTCTCTGTCATTGGGTGTGGACTGATATGATATTTACCATCTAACTGTTGCTGTTTTATCTCTGTTTATTCAATCAGCAGTGACTCCTGCTTGTGTTTGATTGTCCCTCTGTGTATTTGTGTGTGTGTGTGTGTGTGTGTGTGTGTGTGGGTGGGTGGGTGGGTGTGTGTGTGTGTGTACACACTCTGACCTATTTTATTAAGTATTCCTAAATGTGGCTTTGTGCTGAGCAGATGTTTCTAATTACATACACACATCCTTCTTCACGCAAAATATAAACAGTCTCGAATGCGAATATAGACGCTCATGCATTCCCTCACACACACAAAAACACTCTCTGTCCCTCAGAGCATGTGTAGAGACAGACTCAAGCAGCTTTAAAGGCTTAATGAAGTCTTAATGTTCCACACACACACACACACACACACACACTAAAACCATGGCAACACTGTGCGCTCTGCCAAGAGTGAGGGTGTATGGCCGTGCTTCAGCAGGTGTGTGACCTAGATTGTGTTTGCGAGAGAGAAATGAAAGGACAGAGGGAGAGAGGGGAAAGTAGTTGCGTGTGTGTGTGTGTTCACTGTAAAAGAGGCTTCCAGAGTTTGATCACGTGTGCGTTTGTGATCCAGATTTTGATCTTGTGTTGAATGCGATGCGTGTGGTTCATGTTTTGCCTACGCTGTGGTGATCAAATGTCACCACAAGGGCCGTAAAGCATGAAATCACCTACATTGTGGGAACCAGTCAAAGGTTCTCATGAGAAAAATGGCCTTTAAATGCACTTATGGATGCTAGTTGCTGCCACAGAGTTACAAAAATAAAATAGTAACCTAATTTTTTACAATTATGACTTTATAGCTCAAAATATTGACTTTTTTCATTTAATTGTGACTTTATTTCTCCCAGCTGTGGCTTAATGTCTTGCAACTAAGACCTAAAGGGAGAGTTCACCCGAAAATTAAAATTCTGTCATCACTTGCTTACTTCATGTCGTTTCAAACCTGTATGAGTTTTCTTTCTTCTGTGGAGCATATAAACTATATTTTTAGAAATTTCTCAGCAGTTGTTTCTACAGTGGAAGTTAATGGTGACCAACATTCTTTAAAGGTGCAGTGTGTGATATTTAGAAGGATCTGTTAACAGAAATGCAATATAATATGCACAATGATGTTTTCAGAGGTGTATAAAGACTGTACATAATGAACCGTTATGTTTTATTACCTTAAAATGAGCCATTTCTATTTACATACACTGCCCTCCAGAAGTTTGGAAACACCCCTGGCAAAGTGTGGTTTTGGACGATATCATCATAAATCCTTATCATTTTTTGGTGCAAATACATTAAAATAACTTGAAATTATCATTGAAGACCAGCAATAATAATTTTCAGTTTGATTACATAATAATGGCAATATATACATGTCAAAGTCAGACATGCCTCTTTGCCAGCTGTGATGCCTGTTTACTGGTTTAAACTTGGCCCAGGTTTTTAAAAGATTTTTGGGCCAGCACACGTTAATAGCTTCAACAATTGATTGCCAATTAAGTTTAGAATACAATGAATTTAGGCCCAGATTATGCAGAGCTGTAATAGCTGCTAATGCTGGATATTTTGATGAATCGAAAATTTGTTTTTTCTATGTATAAACTGTTTATGTAATAAAATATGTTTTCGTAGTTTGTGCTGTCCCTTATCAGTGCAAAATTATCACAAATTAAAAAGGATTCATGCCAATATTGTCCAAAACCCCACTTTTCTAGGGTGTTTCCAAACTTTTGGAGGGCAGTGTACATGGCGGGTCCGCTTACATTGAAGTTGCTATTTTGCACCGCCATTTCTACAGTAGCCCTAAACAGACAAACTTGTCTACAGAGTGTGTTTTGTCACTATGTTCTTGCGAATAAAACACTGACACGATGAACAAGTAACAGTAATATTTACAATCACATATTGTTTTGCTGAATAATTAATTATAGTTCCTTAATTTACCGTTGTAAAGAAACTTCATTCTCTACTGTCTGTATGTACAAATCTACCCTATAATGATAAAAATCTATGCAGTGGTTTTGAATTAGTGTGTAAAAGTAATATCCCCTTTTTCAAATTGAGCCATTCTCAGATGCCTGTCGGTGTGGTGTCTCGCCGACAGAGGCCGCTCCTACGATAGTTGATTGACATGAGCGTCTTACCTCAGATCAGCTGTAACAGTCCCACCTCCACTATTTCGATGCCGGAGCAGCAATGTAAATTCCCTGTAATATCTCTGATTGAGCGATTGAGGTGTTGTGTTGCTGGATGTAATAATGAACATAGTGGTCGTCATTTACTCCCGACATCTGAGCTGCTGAAGATGCAGTAGATTACATCTGTTTGTGAAGGGAATGCACCTCCCGATCTACATAAATGCGCCTATGTTCGCGCAAATCATTCATGATCCAGCTTCACTTACAGCAGAAGTGAGTATAAGGTTTTTTTTATGAATCTCTGCAGTCACCTTTCCTAATAATGTACTAGTTAGCAAGTTTAGCGGCTAAATGTGGCTTAAGTAAACATGCTCGTCACTCCACAGAGAGAAGAGAGGGGCGGGGCGAGCAGAGCTCATTAACATTTAAAGCAGCCTCGACCAGAACAGGATGATTTTTGCAGAGCTCATTTTGACAAGGTAAAAAGGATGTTGTTTTACACAACAATTGAGAATTTTTAACCAAAGTATATTATGGACTTTTCATTAAGACCCTAAAGAATCATATCAACTTATGGAAAAATGGGCATCCGATGACCCCTTTAAACTTGCTACGTAGGGATAACTGAACAGACATTTATTTTAAAGTGCAAAGTATTCAAAATGTGTAAATAAAGCTCCATAAAAAAACTTACTGGCATTTTTACAGCTCTGTGTTGTAAGTGTGACTTCTCGGGTCATCAAAAGTTCTACACACATTGCAGTCTTTACACACATTGGTGAGAGCTACGTTTAGGGTTGAGGGACAGTAGAAGTCAATGGAAAGTTCTCAGCGTGATTGGAAATGGTATGTGAGTTATTAAACAGACATGCATGGACTGAAGGTGGAGTGGATCTCATTTAAGTTTATGATTAGACTAAGATTGCACTTCGTTTTATGGCCAGCCGCAGCCTTTGTGCTATCACACTCCAGACAGTGGTTTACTCTTGCATGGACACCTTACACAATACATTAATGATTTTCATTAGTGATGGCTTGATATGGATTTTTAATAGCCACTGCTAATATATCTGCAGTGGAGGACAGATGAAGGACAATATGCTGGCAATATATGCTGATATATTATAAATATTTCAATTAATGGTGGGAAATGAGACATAGTTAAAATAACTGGAATGCATTTGACACAATATTTACTTAAAATACACCTCCATTTAAAAATGTATGGTTTATTTGATCAAAAATATGAATAGAACTTTTTCTGTTTTAACATATTTAAAAATTGTATTTATTCCTGTAATGGTAAAACTGAATTTTCAGCAGCCTTTACTCCAGTCTTCAGTGTCACATGAGCCTTCAGAAATCTTTCATAACATTATAAATGTTTTTACTCTCACTGTTTTACTACTACATTTGTTAAAACTGGCCAATGACGGCACACACGATCTGGCCGAATATCAACCTGGTTGATCACTTCACTTAGGATTCTTTTATGTATAGTATTTTAAATTACTCTATTCATCTGTTAGTGTGTGCATGCATTAAATGTGTTTACTCTGCCCATATTAATGTCGTGGTGAAGTCGATATGCTGTTTCTGCAAAAGAATGTTTGTCCTGACTGTTTGTCCTTTCTCTCTGTCTGCCTCACTGACAGAACAGAGTCTCAAACCACAGTGCGGTAAACGTGTGTAACTGTGTGCGGTGTGTGCGACAGCGTATGTGAGTGCACTGCACACAGTAGAGTGTCTAAAAATAGCTCGCACGCGTTCTGTTTGTCCCCTTACCCTCCAGCTCATGGTTTATGAGTCACACACACACATACATAGTCAGACTGGCACACAGTACTTGTGAATTGAGGTTTTGGATGACTGATGTTTGGCTCCTTACAAGTCATCACATGCAGCAGGCCACTGCAAAAGCACACACATATTTGTTTTTCTCTCTCGTTGGGGACTTTCCATTGATTTCCGTTGTTTTTAATTCGAGGTAATGATATTTTTTATTCATTTTGGACATAAACCTAACCTCAGCCTTTTTGCGTTTTTTTTAGGACATAATTTATTATGTTTATGAAGTCATTTTGCGTGTTGGCTGGACATTTGGTCCACACAATGTAGGCCAAACCTGACCCACACACGCGTATGCACATCCCATAACACTGTGGCCGCATGTAGATTGGGTTTCACTTCAGGATACCTCAGACACATGAAAATTGTTGTGTTGCATAATACACATCGACTTACATGAGTTCGCACACACACACACAAAACAGGCAGCCAGACATGGAAACTTTGAGTGTGCTGGCCTAGTATTCATATAAATAGAAACCATGCATAGAGAATATGACTTGATCAATGAAAGATTAACTGTATTGTCACAAGATATTTGCTTACACACGCACATTGGTCAGTCTAACAATGTGCAGGGTTTGTCATACTTACTGTATGTACTGTGTGTAATTCATCTGCTAACTACCACATAGCGTGTATGTCGATGACTGAATGTTTTTAATTGCTGTTTTGGTTGTTAATTTCAAATTTAAAATGCATTTTAAGTTGGCTGAACACACAGTGATTCACCTGATATCATGATGAAGAAAAAAAGCTACATTGTAGAAAAAATACCATTAAAATATTGTCTAAAAGTTAACCGTTGGTAGGATTTTAAAACGTTTTTGAAAGAAATCTCTTATGGTCACAAAGGGTGCATTTATTTATTAAAAAAAAAACAGTAAAAATAGTAATATTGTGAAAGATTATTACAGATTAAATGACTTATTTCTATTATAATGTACACTGCCGCTCAAAAGTTTGGGATCAGTAAGACTTGTCATGTTTTTGAAGAAGTCTCTTATGCTCATCAAGACTGCATTGATCAAAAATACAAGAAGAAAAACAATAATACTGCGAAATGTTAATACAATATAAAATAATGGTTTTTATTTTAATATACTTTAAAATATAATTTATTCCTGTGATGCAAAGGTGAATTTTCATCAGCTGTTACTCCAGTCTAAAGTGTCACATGATCCTTCAGAAATCATTCTAATATGCTGATTTATTATTAGTTTATTGTTGTTATTATTAATATTATTAATGTTGGAAACATTTGTGCTGCAAATATTTTTTTGGAACCTATGATTTTTTTTTTCAAAATTCTTTGATGAATAACAAGTTAAAAAGAACAGCATTTATTCAAAAATCTTTTCTAACAATTAAATCTTACAAAAACAAAACAAAAAAACAAACAAAACAAAAAAATATTAAATCTTTTCTAACAATGTAAATCTATGCTATCACTTTTTATTAATTTAACACATCCTTGGTGATAAAAGTATTCACTTCTTTAAAAAAAAAAATAAAAAATACAAATACAAATACAAATGTACTAACCCAAACTTCTGAACAGTGTATTGTTAGAAAAACCTTTCTATTTTAAATAAATACTGTTCTTTTTTCCTTTTATTGATAAAGAATCCTGAAAAAAGTATCACAGGTTCTAAAAAAAATATTAAGCAGCACAACATGTTCTCGACATTGATAATAAATCAGCATATTAGAATGATTTCTGAAGGATCATGTGACACTTAAGACTGGAGTAACTGGAGATTTTTGATCAAATAAATGCAGCCTTGATGAGCATAAGAACAGTCTTTAAAAACCATTCAAAATCTTACTGATCTCAAACTTTTGAGCGGCAGTGTATGTTAAAATGTAATTTATTCAGCTGAATTTTCAGATACTCCAGTCTTCAGGGTTACGTGATTATTCTAATATGCTGATTTTGGGCTCAAAAAAAGTTTCCAGTGGTCAAATGACCATGCATGAACAAGCATAAAAAAGATAAAATGGGAAATTCTGTTAAATGGAGAACCTTAGGCCTCCAGAACACTCAAAACTGTGCGTCAAGCTCAAAAACTCTCTTGAAATATCAGATAATTTTATTTTTGTAAAAATAAGTCATTTTTGAGGGTTGTAAAGAGTACTTTATTAATTTTTTTAACAATAATGTTTTAAATGAACAGTCACATGAGTTCAAGACTGGCTGGTTTATGATGACTTTGTCTTCTGTTGAACTTACAAAGCTGATTGGTTGTGATATTTGTTTAACAGAGATTCCGGCCTCTGATTGGTCAGTCATGCGTAGGAGGCTGGACAGTGGTGGAGTTTATTTCTGACAGACAACTGGAGTTCTACACAGAGAAGGAGGAGCTCCAGCCATTCGAGGTGTGTGCGCAAGTTATTATTATACATGTGTGTGGGTGTTTTGTTGTTGCATTTCTGTAACTATGTATGATTGGCATTGATTATATCAGTGTGATAAAATTACAGCCCGCTGCATATAAAAAGTTTTGTTTAAATGTAGAGTCTTTTATGACATAAAATATCAATATAAAAACATTAAATATAATGAATAAGAGCGAAGGTATACTAAAATATGTGATTGCATTGACAGCATGAAATAATTCATTTAGCCTTTTCTTATCCCCCTTCACAGTTTATGCTGATAAAATAATAGAGTGAATTTTATTTACCATCAACACCACCATATTTAATAAATCTCCATGCTCAGTCTCTCTTTCTTGCTCTAGGTGTTACATTTTTTGCCGAAGATGTGATTTGTGTCGTTGCTTTCTCAGACCTCCTCATAAAAGTGTGATGTATGATGACATTTCCCAGTCATTACTAGTTTAATTAGTCTGTGTTTGTAGCGCCGGTTAGCGTTTGTGAGAGCGCCTTCAGGAACATGTGTCCCAGACAGTCTGTTTAATTGCAAATTACCGATTCATTCCATGGCAATGAAAAAAAAAAGTGATAAAACTTGTTGAATAATGAGATTTATATTCGCTACATGGCTCAATTTAAATGTAGCTTTCCAGGGGAAACACTGCTGGAAAATATTATTACGATGTAAACTCAGGGATATAGGTTTAGGTTTTTAAATATTTTTGAATATGCTCACCAAGGCTGCATTTGATTAAAAACTGTAATATTGTGAAAAATGATTACCATTTAAAATAACTCTTTTCTATTTTAATATATTGTACAATGTAATGTTCATCATAATTACTCCAGTTTTCAGTGTCACTAGATCCTTCAGAAATCATTCTAATATGGTGATTTGCTGCTTAAGTAACATTTCATTTTTATTGTCACAAAACTGGTTACGACGCTGCTTAATATTCATCTGTAAACCAAAAGAACATCATTTAATGGAAAAGTTTTTCTAACAATGAGAAACTTTTTACTGTCAGTTTGAATTAATTTGATGTGTCCATGCTGATGTGCATCCTATTTTTATTATTTTTTTACTGACCCCAAACTTATGTAATGTACATGTACATTATGTATAGTACATTTAATGGAAATAATGAGGCCATGAATGTACAGCTGCTTGTGGTTGGGAAATGAGAATCACATGACATAAGTCACGTTTTGTTTTTTTTTTAGTGCTAAAAAGTCTTTTGCATTTCAAAGTAAATTTACTGCATGGCATGTAAAAAAAAACTTCATGATCAAATATTTCTCCCACACAATTATGTGGGTTATGTGCTGAAGCGGTTAAATCTGTTTAGTATTGTGTAATGTATGTTATAGTGTGTTTTCGAGCTTATTCTCAGTGTGAATTCAGCGGTGTGTGTTTTTGTAAGGGGTGTGTAATTAGCTGCAGACACATGCTCTTCACTCTTTACATACTCCTGCAGGCTGTGTTTGTTTACCGTAATCACATGGCGCAATCATATAATTTAGTGCAGGAGAAGACACTATGACACACAGGACTGTAGCCCTCTGCGAAAAACAGTTTACATTCACTGTGAGCTGTGGAGAAACACATACACACACACACACACACACACACCACTGCATCATTTCATCACTCCCGGTCTCTGATGCCTGTGGATGGATGATAAAAGAAAGACCCCCTCTCTTTCATCTGTGTGTGTGTGTGTGTGTGTGGAGGGGGAACTGTGAGGCTGTGAGAAAGAAACACAAGGCAGAGGGAGGAGAAGCATTAGAGAGAGAGAGAGATAGAGTGTCTGGATAAAGCACTGGCACATGACACTGATGTGTTCTGAATGCTGCAGTTCTGTAAATTCTGTGAGGAACAGTCTAAACCCACAAGCCTGCCTTTACTCTGATCCTACATTCTATTCTATTCTATTCTATTCTATTCTAGTCTAGTCTAGTCTAGTCTATTCTACTTAACCTTATTTAATTCCATTCAAGCCCAATCTAATTCTGTGCAACTGTACTTTACTACATTCTTTTTTGTGTGTGCCTGCTTGTACTCCATTCATTTATGCTGTTTTCTATTTTATTCTATTCTGTTGTGTTTTATTTAATTCTGCTCTACTCCACTGTATTTAGGTAAATTTCATTTTGTACATTGTTCTTGCCTACTTTATTCTATAAAATATTCTTTATTCTGTTCTATTCTACTCTTTTGAATTCTATTCTATTTTATTCTATTCTATTCTATTTTATTCTATTCTATTCTACTGAACTTTATTCAATTCCATTCATGCCCATTCTGTATATCTATAATTTACTGTATTCTTTTTTCTGTGCATAGCTGTACTCCACTGAGCTGTGCTCATTTATGCTGTTTTCTACTTTATTCTATTCTGTTCTGTACTGTTCTATTTAATTCTGCTCTACTCCACTGTACTTGGCTAAATGTTATTTTGTACATTGTTCTATTCTATTCTATTCTGTTCTATTCTCTACTCCACAGTACTAAGTTAAATTTAATTTTGTACTTTGTTCTTGCCTACTTTATAGTCTGTTCTATTCTTTTCTACTGAACTTTATTTAATTCTGTTCAAGTCCATTCTAATTTGGTGCAACAGCATATATTCTATTCTATTCTATTCTATAGTGCTGTACTCTGTATAACTATACACTACTATACTCTGTTATTTTTTTTTCTTGAATCAGTGTAATTGTACTCCATTCATCTGTCCTTATTTATTCTGTTCTTTTCTCTTCTACTTATTTCCTGTTCTGTTCTTTTCCATTCTGTCTATTTTTCTCTACTCCAATTTGCTCTGTTCATTTTATTCTGATTGCTTCTGTTTAATTCTACTGTACTACACTGTACTTGGTTATATTTTACTGCTTTTTTTTTCTTGCCCTCTTTATTCTAATCTGTTCTGTTCTATTCTATTGTAATGTACTCCACTCTGCTAAACTCTATTTTATGCTGCTCTATTTTATTATAGTCTACTGTGCCACACTCTGCTCTGTCCACTTCTAACTACTGTACTTTAGTCTGCTCTTTTCCACTTTTACTCTATTCTCTTTTGTACTGTTCAGTGCTATTGTATTCTACTTTGTTCTACTCTATTGTACTACACTCTACTTTTCTCTTCTGTTCCTTTTATGTTCAACTTTACACTTTGCTCTACTTACTATACTGTGTTTCTCTCCACTGCTCTATTACCCACAGCTCTGAATGTTGAGCTCTGAGACGTGAGTGAATTACTGAGCAGCCTAAGAGAGAAAGAGAGGGAGAGAAGGACAGAGACAGAAAGAGATAAAGGTGAAGAGAAAGTGTGAGAGAGATCTATCAGTGAAAATGGAGCATGGACAGAGGACTCTGTGTATTTATTGCTGTTTCCTTGACAACTCAAAGCTGTGTTTTTACTTAGCACATGTTAAGGGGCCAGTGGAGGGTGTGTGTGTGTGTGTGTGTGTGTGTGTGAGAAAGTATGCAAGTGGACGAGTAATGAGAGGATGTGTGTGCGCATGTGTATGTGTAGAGGGAAGGGTTAAGCACTGTTGACCTGTTAAGCTGAAATGGGAACAGTGCAGCTGTTTTTAGGAAGCTCCAAACAGTGTGTTTGCCTGCACGAGTGAGTGTGTGTTCTTGTGTATGACAGAGATAGACTGAAGTAAGTGAGAGAAGGGGGAGAGGTTTACTGAAGGGAAAAGCAGGCAGAGTGGTTTCCATTAGGCTCTATGGAACACTTTCCCTTTTGAGGCTGTGGTGAGAAAGACACTCGGCTGTGAGTCAGCCACCCTCAATCCACACACACACACACACACACACATGCAAACACAGACTTCACTCTGTGTGTGTAAAGAAAAGCTGCTTTCCATTTCTGCTTCACACACACATTCGCAGTTATTTCTCATTTAATTTACTCCTTCACTCTTATCCACTCTTTCACTTAAATGAAGTTTTATTAAACCATCAAAAAAAATTATCTGCTAATAAATTTGTAATGATGGTAGTAACAGAGGAAACAAGCTAACACTAAAACAATTTATGTTTCTAAATAAACTATTAACTGCATCACCAATATGAAACAGCCTTTTGTAATGTAATGTATAATGTTCAGTAGGATTATATACCATAGCTGTATTGACAGTTTTTTGTTTTATCAGCATCAGTATATTGATGTGTGTGTATGTGTGTGTGTGTGTGTGTGTGTGTATCTGTCTGTCTGTCTGTTTATCTATCTTTCTATCTATCTATCTATCTATCTACCTATATATATATATATATATATATATATATATATACATTCTATTATCTTTTACTGTTATATTGTATTTTACTCTATCCTATACTATATTCTATATACTATATACTGTGAAAAATACATCGCAGAGCAAAAAGGGCGCTGACAACGTGTCGACAGACAAGACAGAGCAGGTTACTTAGGTATGAAACAAACTCTTGGCTTTTAAATTGTTTGGTTTTTTTTGTTGTTTTTTTTTGTTTTGAATAAAGAAATTCAAACAATAAATACCATTTTTATTACCATTTTCAACTTTTCATATTTACTAAAGCACAAAATAAACATGGATAAACATCAGAAGGTGTTTTATTGCAACTGTGGAAAGATTTCAAGTTTAACCCCCTGTCATTGTCAGTAAAATTTGCATTCCAAGGGCTAAATATCACATTATTCAGGTCTCTTCAACCCATGGACATGAAAAACAACACGTGGCAAAAGTTTTAAAGTAGCCCAATTCCGCTGGAAAACCACGGACTTGGCAGATTCAGCATTATGATTGGTCAGATCAGCTGTCAGTCAAGCTCCCTGCGAAGGGTCAATTGTATATCGAACTTTTAAAGCGAGACACTACAGGTGACGCCCCAAAAAACAAAAACTAATGGTTATCATCTACTTACCCAGCTGATTGATTGCACTGATAATTGCAAACATTTTTTGTATTACAAGTTTCCTAAAATGTTACGTTTAAATATGCAAATGAGGCATTATGTAATGAAATATGTGCTAAGTTGCATAAATTTCTAGTACAAAAGTCTAAACAATGGTTGAAGTCAGTTTCAAAATTCTTGTTTTATTTTTTATTTTTTTTGACATATTAGAGTCGAACGTTTTTACAGAGGGAATTTTGATATCTCATTTGTGATCCTGGACCACAAAACCAGTCTTAAGTAGTGCGGGTATATCATTGGGATACTAAGTAAAGATCAAGTTCCATGAAGATATTTTGTAATTTTCCTACTGTAAATGTGTCAAAACGTAATTTTTTTCGCACCCTCAGATTCCAGACCTCAGATTCCCTTTATTCAGCTTTCAGATAATGCATAAATCTCAATTTCAAAAAAATGACCTTTATGACTGGTTTTGTGGTCCACGGTCACATTCTTGTCACTCCATAATTCAGAAAATGCTTAGAACGGACAGAAAACAATATATTTTTACAATTTTGGGGGGAATAAAATGTTCTATATGATCAAGCAAATTACCCTCTGTGAAAAGCTTAGACAGGAATAAAAATGTAAATTTTGTTGTGTGTAAGTGCTGCTGAAGTGGAGATTCATGGCTCTGTGTAGGAGAAAAAACTCATTTTATGAAAAGGGCCTTTAAAAATATGTATTGTAATTGAAATCCATTGACAAATAGATAAAGTGCTATAAAAGAAACACTTGACAGTGTCTTTTGGATGTTTCCTTTCCACTAGTATGAAAAAACTTTGAACTTTATGAAAAACCAAAAAGCCTAAAATCTCAAACTTGACAGGTGTCTCCCCTTAAAGTGCAGTGTTAGTGTAAATGTCATATCACTTAGCAATCATAACTAATTATTGAATAGTGCCACTTTCTGTATGTGTGCAGTGCACCAACTGTTTTTGTTCAGTGGGATTTAACGAGACGGATGTTGAATTATCATGTTGTTGGTAAATATTATTTTTAATAAAATGATATATAACTTACAGAGATTAAAGCTAAATGTTGTGTACACTGTGTTCATATGGTAATATGGACAACAACCTAATCCTCTTATTCAAGTTTATAATTTCTGTTCCACTAAGATTGAGAAAAGTGATTTTCAAACTCGTTTTTCTTCAGCACTTCCTCTATCTTTTATATTGTTCAGAGAATCAGACAGTTTTACCCCAAACTCACACCACTGGCTGAACTGCTGTGTCAGTATAGCTTAGGAGGAAGTAAAATCGCTGTCTTCAGCATTAAATTCCGTTTTGTGAAATTTGTGATCTGCTTTGTAGATATTTCTGTTCATTTGTCAGTGATATACCACAGGTTTTCTTATTTAAGAAGTCGAGCGCCTCTCTCTCTCTGTCTCTGATCGAGCACTTGTAGTTCTTCTCTGACTGAAGGACAGGTCTTCAGACTCCTGCATTGATTTTTATGAGCACTCTTTCAGTGTGTGTCAGTCTGCGACTCTATCCTTCCTCTCTCACTCACTCACTCTCCTCTGTTTGTCATTATCTCATCTACTTCATCACCCTCCCTCTACACCTCTCTCTCTCTCTGTCTCTCTCAATCAAGGCTTTCTGTCTCTCCTCTCTCAAACACGCACGTCTCCCTCTCTCTACTCTCGAATTTGAATTCAATGAAGCACTTTTCGGCATCATCTATTTCTAACGCTCTGTATCTCTCTGTGGATGTGTGTGTGTGTGTGTGTGCGAGGCCGTTCTCGCCGTAGGAAGGAGCACAAGCTTGTTTGTTCTCTTTCTGCTACGATCTTTCTCTGTACATACGTAAACACAAGCTGCTACAAACATACTAGCTCATCCTTTTCAATAATCTGTCTGTATGTCTGTTTTTCTCCCTCCTTCTTTCTGCTCTCTCTCTCTCTCTCTCTCCATCACCCCATCTCTCTCTTCCTGATGCAATAGTTGGATCAGCCCGATGTCTCTCTTGCACATGTTGCCGTGGTGATGCTTTGGCTGTGCGCTAGACTGAGGTCATCTCACTCTTCATATGACTCTATCAGCCCATCCTGTCTGTCTCTCTTTCTCGCAACAGCATGTCCCGTCTCACCTCTCACATCCTGTAGAACAGAAACGACAGTGGAGAAAAAGATCAGACGGAACTTTGATTGAACTGGAGTTAAACCTCAAAACTAAGTCTAAATTAGTAAAGTTGGGTTTGTATCAGTGCTTAATTTAGATTTTGTTGTGTATGTGTAACTATATATGTCATAAGCCAATTTGTAGCTCGTAAAGTTTGTGAGAACTAATCTGTTTAAATGCTATCATCGTATATACTACATAAACACAGCATGTCGATTTCTGAGTGTGCTTTAAATTCTGTAATGTGGCATTTCCAAGTAAAACAGAGGATGGAAAGTAGGCCATGATGTAAGTGGTTAATATAATATAATTTTTCTTGGTTAGGCCTTTTTCTTTAGTGGTTTTCAGCCTAACGGACAACTGCAGCCTGTGACGTGCTATCCACTTTGTAAAAATAACATTTTTAGTCTTTTATGCTCAACTAGTGAAAAGTAAATATACTAAAATGTATTTGAAATGCTGAGTATACTACAAATACATTTACACATTTGTGACCCTGGACCACAAAATCAGTCATAAGGGTCAATTTTTCCAAATTGAGATTTATACATCATCTGAAAGCTGAATAAATAAGCTTTCCATTGCTGTATGGTTTGCTTTGATAGAAAAATATTTGTTCGAGATGCAACTATTTGAAAATCTGGAATTTGGGTGCAGAACAATTATTTAAAGTTGTCCAAATAAAGTTCTTAACATTGCATATTACTAATCAAAAATTACGTTTTTATATATTTACAGTAGGATTTTTACAAAATATCTTCATGGAACATGATCTTTACTTAATATCCTAATGATTTTTGGCATAAAACAAAAATTAATAATTTTGACCATACAATGTATTTTTGGCTATTGCTACAAATATACCCCAGCGACTTAAGACTGGTTTTGTGGTCCAGGGTCACATTTATGTACTTAATAAAAAATACCCTGCGATTATACTTTTAGAATACTAAACTGGTATATTTTAAGTTTGCTAAATTGGAACAATTAATTTTGTGCTTAATTGTGAGGAAGTCGTGCTGAAGTTCAACTAAAGATTTACTGAAATATATATGATCGTGCTAAAGTGGAACTATTGCAAGTATACTTGTGGTATACTTTAAATATCTCACATTTAAAGACCGATATTATTCAAAGATCACACAATCCTCATCAATAGAAAAACATATGCTTAATATTAAGCAATGTGTATTGTGCACAAGTGATACTCAAAATAAAGCTTAATTATAATTTGTATATCAGTAAGTCTTGAGCAATATGTCAGTAAACATTTTATTAGATTTGAACTATGCTTTATATGAAATAAATGTATTTTAAATCTAGTAGTTTTTTTTTTACTAGGGAAGGCTGCATTTATTTGATCAAAAATACAGTAAAAACAGTCATTATAATTAGTAAGTATTAAAATAACCATTTTAATGTAGGAACTTTTAAAATGTATTTTAAAATGTAATATATTCCTGTGATGGCATCATTAGACCAGATTTCGTTATCACTCGATTCTTTAGAAATCATTCATGAAATATGAATGATTAACATAACATGCTGATTTGGTGACTAAAACATTTCTTATTATTTTGAAAGTAGCTTAATATTTTTGTGAAAATCATGATATATTTTTTTCAGGATTCTTTGATTAATAGAAATTTCTAAAGCAAACATTTATTTAAAACAATGTAACAATGTAAAAGTGTTTGCTTTTTATAAATTTAATGTCTCATTGCAAGTTTTAATTTAATAAAAATATATATATATATTACTGACCTTAAACTTTTGAACGGGAGTTGAAGTACTGTACTGTCAGTTTAAATATTTTTGCTTGTGTTTATAATAATAATGTTTGCTATAATAGCCTAACATTAAACCTGGTTACTTTGAAGTCATGTACACTATAATTATATCCAGCCTACAAAACTTGCTTTTGGCTAATGAAAAGGTTTAGAAACACTGCTTTAGGATAACATGAACCATACAAATTAAAGGAATATTACAGGTTTAAAGGATAAGTTCATTTCCAGAATATAAATTTCCTGATAATATACTCAGTGTCATCCAAGATGTTCATGTCTTTCTTTCTTCAGTTGAAAAGAAATGAAGGTTTTTGAGGAAAACATTCCAGAATTTTTCTCCATATAGTGGACTTCAATGGGGATCAGCAGGTTGAAGGTCAAAAATGCCATTTCAGTGCAGCTTCAAAGGCCTCTACATGATCCCAGCTGAGGTATAAAGGTCCTTGCACACTGAGTCCAATATTTTCGTATGCATTCGTCATCCTAAAAATTGGTCACACACAGAAACCTTGCACACTGAGACCAATGTGGGTTAAATGATCTGTTGTGAAAAAGAAAGAGGAAATATGGGTCCATCCAATCCTGAGATATTGAGAGGAAAGAGAATTCCACCTCCTTATTAACTTCAAAGTTTACTTCAGGATGTCAGTGGCACAGTTTGATGCTTTGCTAGCGATACTGGAGCCACGTATTAAAAAGAAAACCACCAATTTCTGTGAACTATGCAAGGACCTTATGCTGCGAGGCAAAGTGGATAAACTTGTCAAATGCCATTTTGGATTTTGATGTTTGCTTGTACAGTGGCTCTAAAATGTCAAAACATCTCTCAAAATGCTTGCTACGGATGCGAAAAACACTGAAAAACGAACTCGATCTGAATTCTTTTTATAACGTAAAAAAGTTTAGGAGGCAGTGTATAAACATGATTGACACAACATGAGGTCATTTTTAAATTTTTTTATTTATTTTTTTAACGTGCGAAAATTTCGGACTCAGTGTGCAGTGACCTTAAAGAAAAAAAAAGTCCACTTCCAGAACAACAATTTACAGATAATGTACTCTTCCCCATGTCATCCAAGATGTTCATGTCTTTCTTTCTTCAGTCGTAAAGAAATTATGTTTTTTGAGGAAAACATTTCAGCATTTTTCTCCATATAATGGACTGATATGGTGCCCCGATTTTGAACTTCCAAAATGCAGTTTAAATGCAGCTTCAAACGATCCCAAATGCGGTTGTAAATGATCCCAGCTGAGGAAGAAGGGTCTTATCTAGTGAAACGATCGGTTATTTTCATAAAAATAATACAATTTATATACTTTTTAATGTCAAACCCTCGTCTTGTCTTGCACTTCTCGACCCCTGTTTTTTTTACGGTTCATGACAGTTAGGGTATGTCGAAAAACGAGGTATGTCGAGGTGAGTACATTATCTGTAAATTGTTGTTCCGGAAATGGACTTCTCCTTTCACTTCTTGTCTAGTGAAACAATCAGTTATTTCCCAAAAATGATTAAAAATGAAATGCATGTTAACCACAAATGCTTGTCTTGCACCTGCCCAACCTCACGCATTACGTAATCATGTTGAAACGTCACGCGTGAAGTAGGCAAAAGTACCAACTCAGTGTTTACAAAGCAAACATGCAAAGAAAGTCAAACGCCCTTTATAAAAATAGGTAAAACAACAATGTTGGACAATTTTGTAGTTGGAGGAAAAATTGAGATTACCTTACCTTATTGAACCGAAGTACTATATGAAGAACTATCCAAGCATTGACTTTTCGACACACATCGCAGAGCAAGTGCAAGATAAGCATTTGTGGTTAAAAAGTATATACATTTTTATTTTTTTTTAGAAAATGACCAATCGTTTCGCTAGATAGATTATAGATTATTCTTCTGCTGGGATTGTGTAGAGCCCTTTGAAGCTGCAATGAAACTGCAGTTTAGATCTTCAACCCACTGGCCACCATTGAAGTCCACTGTATGGAGAAAAATCCTGGAATGTTTTCCTCAAAAACCTTCATTTCTTTGCAACCGAAGACAGAAAGACATGAACATCTTGGATCACATGATAATGAGTTTTTATTCTGGAAGTGAACTTCTCCTTTAAGCTCAAGATGAGCTTAACTCTTGTACGCAATATTGTAAGTGCATAACTGTCAACACATTTGTGTTTTTACACACTGAGGTATGAGTCTGAATGATTGCTTTTGGCGGTCAATGGAATGTCATGCATGTTGTTAAATAAGCTTCACTTTCCATTTCATTATGTATGCAGCTGATAGGTGCTTACATCCAGAGCGTCTCATTGCATGCAATATGAGTTTATTAATGCATTTCCTAGGAATTAGAATCTTGACCTTGGTATTGTTATCATCGTACTCTACTGTGTGAACTACAACTTGTACTTCACCTGGAACATTCAAGATTAGGGTTCAGTATTAATACCATGCATGGAGATAATTTAATTCTCTTGTGAATAAAGACAGACATGAATGTTAACACAGCCCTCACAGAGACACTCTGTAGTTAAAATATCCAAAAGTGCTGCTAAATTAGATAAACAGAATAAATTAAATGCATTCATAATAGATCTCATTTTCTCAGCGTCGTGTTCATTCGGTCCTGCGGTGCGTCACACGTCCTCTAGACTGTGTTTGAGTCACTGTGTTTCTCTGTACTCGTGCCTTCATCTTATTTCTCATGCGTTTAGGTCAGCTGAGGTGTGTGTGTACGTGCTCTGTCAAGTTTAGAGCTTGTTTGTTTACGTGTGTGTAGTTTTGGGAGTTAATAAGGGTGTTATCGTGCATTGTGTGTGTGTGTGTGTGTTCCATATGTATGAGGAAAATGCAGAGATGCTTCTGTTTTTAGAATAAGTTTGACAATGTGTGTGTGTTTGTCTTGATTGATGTAGTGAGTGCATTTCAGATTGTTTGGAGAACTTTAAAAGCAGGAAAACCAGCCCACCAATCAAAGAAAGCCACGCTGTAACACGCTAATTAACACTAATTAACCTTACCATCATCGTTAGCTCAATTTGCCCTTCATCCTGCCCACATAACGCTCTCTCCAATCACACCTCCCTCATCCCCCCGTCTTATTATCTCCTCTCTCATTCCTCCTCCGTTCGCTACCCCTCCTCCTAAAGGCCAGTGAAGCAGAGCTGCGTATGCGTGTGTGTGTTTGTCAAAGAGAGAAATAGAGCGCGAGGTGAGAGAGGCACAGAAACAGCAGGGGAGAGAGAGACAGAGAGAGAGACTGTGTATGTTTGTGTGAGCGAGACAAGAAAGACAGTCTGAGCCAGAGAGAGAGGGAGAGGGGGAGAGAGAGAGAGATCAAAACCTGCCTGCGGGTAAATGAATAAATCATGTCTTCCCTTCGTCCTGAGAACTGAAGCACGGATGAGTAATACACACACACACACACACACACTCTCTCTCCGTCCTGCTCTCCTCTCTCATTCCCTCTCTCTTGCAGTCTGCTCTCTTACACACACACACTGCCTTATGTTTGCTATGCAAGGGCAGATAGTAATCAGAGATGGCCGCTCGCTCTCTCTTTCACACACACACTGATATTATTAGAACTCTTTACACACACACACACGTGGATCGCACCCACACAGCTGGGCAGCAGCAGATCCTGTTGCCTTACTGCGGTGAGCTCTTGTTAATAATGTTTAGGTGTGGGATGACCAAAATCTTACATCATGATAACAGTGTGTATCGCAATATAGTTATATTTGCTGGTAATAATGTTGTTATGATATTAACATTTCACAGTTCTTACACTAATTTCAGTGATGGCAAAAGTAATACTAGCTTAACTACACAAGGCATCTACAGGGTTGTTAAATGTCCACTGAAGTGCTTTGAGCAGTGTTATTCTATATGTTGAAATAATTTCAATTGAAAAAGGAAGACAGGGCGGGAGATATCAAGCAGCCCCGCCCCCTTTTTGTAAACAGCCAATAGTGTTTCGTTTATATTACAGCTTAAGCCAGGCCTAGAGCTCAGTAAAGCCGCATTCAGTGTATGATAGGCACAATCTCATCTGTATCGGTATAAAATAAACCATTCTGTGTAAAATTCAAATGGGTCTGATACATTTTATGGTCTGCGCTGACTTGCGCATATGATCTGCTCCGTGCTGTCAAATCGCTGCAACGTTTCGCTCGAAACCAGATGACTTGTGTCCCGTTGGACAGCATATTTAGACTATCTGAATTGTTCCCTGTCGTCTATACAGTGCACTAAGTGCCATTCACCGCACAGAAAATACTAATTCTGGGAACAAGTGACTGATTTTAGCTGCAGTTTCAGCGTCTCTTTATAGCTTAGGGGGCGGGACGCTTTGGATTTGATTGGACAAAGTTTGATGAGAAGCTGAAGTGCAGGGTGATGTCATCAAAATCACTGATCCATATTGGCGGAAGTTAGGGACTGTAAATTTTGAATCCTTATGTCTTCTAAATGCAAATTTTCTTCATTGTTTTAGAGCACACTAGTTTATAGATAACCTTAAGACTAATATATAGAAGCCAAAAAACTTTCATTGGGGCTTTAAAATCAAATTTGAGGTTTTAAGGCCTTTTTAAGACCTGCGTGAATTTAATGAACACCATTTGTTATTAATGCAATGTTGATACCATATACTGTCAAAAAATTACAATTTAGACAACTTTAGAGTTCAATTAATACAAGATTCGACAAAAAGTTTAAAAATGATAAACCTCATTTCAGCCTTTAAACCATCTTTAAGAAAATGTATCAGTCAAAAGGATACATTATTTCTTTTCATCTTAAATGTATGATTGAAAATTTATATTCACTCTCATATTAGTTATGATATGAGGCATAAATTTAAAAAAGTGTGCATCAGATACAAGTTGGCATTTGTATCACGTTGCATTGTTCCAAACATATCTGCATCAGTAAAACTGATTCATTTATATACACTGAAAAAAGGCTTATCTTACTTAGTATTATTGTCTTGTTTGTAGCCAAAATATCTAAAAAATCTTTAATCATGTTGCGTTTACTAGATAAGCAAAATGGCATAAGCTGTTTAGTCTTTCCTAAGGAAAGAAAAAACTAAATTAAGTGAATTCTGCTTAAAACTAGTAAAATGATCTTAAAACAAGATTATTTTTCTTTCCCCACCGGCAGATCATTTTACTTTTAGCTTACGTCATTTTGCTTATTTAGTAAATGCATCTTAATTTAAGAATTTTGAGATATTTTGACTAGAAACAAGACAAAATTACTAAGATAAGACTTTTGTGTAGTGTATAATTATTAGTAGATGCACTATACTTTTATATATATAGAAAATGACCAAAAATGTATATATAGATTGATTTCTCCTCTGTAAACTGTTTCACAAGCTCATTATCTCATCAGTGTCTTCTCTATGCAATACTGAAATGTACAGCATCATATTTTTCCACTGCATCGTATTGCATTGAATCTAATCGAAATCATATCTCATCACATATGTATCTTTAATTTTTCATATCGTTGGCTATGCATCAAGATGCGTATCGCATCGGCCTCAGTTATGGTGCTCATGCCTAGTAGGTGGTGATTATGGAACAGCAGGAATATAAATAAAGCAGCTGTGCATATTAGAATGGTGAACTTATCTAATATATAAGGAGTTTGCGGGCATGATATAAACATAGTAGATCATAATCAATGGCTTGGGGAAACTGTAGGTTGTTCATTGATTGCAAACTGTTCTGAAGCCACAAGCCTGTAGAATGCACAACAGCGTAGTGTTTTTACTCCGAAATGTGCAGCGCCCACATTTAAATCAGAGCCTTTTGAAGTTTAATAATCACATCAGGCCATATCACGATTCCTTTTTTCTGTCCAGGAATTTAAAACCTCTTGAAATAATTAAGACTTTTTTTACACCATTTAAGACTTTATGTGGGATTAAATATGATAAAATGAAATCTAAACAGTTCTCAAGCAATTACTGGAAACAAGTAAACAGTCAGCTTTGGAAAAAAGAACAAAGAAACTAAATGATGAGGTCTTTAAAGTTCAAGAACAAATGCAAAATGATAAACTTTTGTGATTACATAATAGAGATGATGATCCAAATTTTAATTTGATTTATTTTAACAATATTTATTTAATTTTGCATATGAAGAGTTCAGATGCAAAACCAGCTAAAAGCCATCTCTGTCAAAAAATATTATACGTCCTTCAAATACTTTTACTTCAAACTCGCTAAATTCCAGCCTCAGCCCAATCAGAAGTACCAGTACATACATAGAAACCTATGCAAAGTAGCCAAAAAGAAATGCTAGTTTTAAAGAAATACATCAGATGGATTTAGAGGCTTTTGCCTCTGAACTCTTCATATATTGTTGTTTAGAGAAATATATAACCTTGGTATATAACATGATTTATAGCTGTTAAAAGGGTCATTTTATACAGATATTTATCATTAGCACTCCCACCCCAAAGTTTTGGGGTTTTTTTAGACAACTTAGAGTTTTTCTTGACAATGTTTTACATTTTCTGACACTGGGTCATTATTTGCCACTGTGTCTTTAAGAGTTTTATGTAAATGAGTGAATTAAACAGGCTTCATAGACATGTACTTTCTGCTGGTTTAACTGTTTATTGCCACATGACATAGAAACAGTATCTACAAACTAGTGAGTAATGAATCGCACATTTTTTCTAAAATGAATCGCGTTTTATCCCACCTAACATGAATGTTTTTAAATATGCTTTTATATTGCAATATTTTCACATTCAATTTTCAAATTAATGTAGAAACAACATAAAGAGAGTATATTTTTTTATATTTGTTAAATATTTTTATATGACTGAAGGTGAGTATCATTGATACCAATATTACTGATGTTAACCATTAACCATTTAACTACTGACCATAGCCATTCAACATTACAGTATAATTGAGAGCTATCAATTTTAAAATTATTAGACTAAAAAATATCTTCTAATTTAAGTGAACTTAAAACAATCTTCACATTAACCCATTGTTTACCTGTGCCCTTCAGCAAGTAGGAAATGTACAGAAATGGAATAAAGTTATCAAACACTAAACACTAAATTAAATATAAATGAATTCTTAAAGTGACAAAAGTTATTGATTTCCTATTGTTTCTTTTGTTCTTTGATTAACAGACATCACAGTAGCTGGGTTATTAGGTTTTTTGTCTGCTATTACTTTAAGAGCTACTGCTGCTTCGTGCTTTAATATGAAATTATACAAGCTACAGTGCATGCTGCCATGTTTGTCCGTGCAATTGAAGCATGGGTGCTGAAAGCACAGTCATTTTTACTAATATCTCATCTGACCGCAGTTCACTGATGTTCTACTGAAGCTCCTCGTCACATGTACCTTTCCAGCGCTCATTTGACTAGCGCCCAGCCCTAAAGTGAAGTTGGAGTGTGCATCTGAAAAATCTCCCGTTTAATGTGGTTGTAAAGACGTTCTGCATCTAAGTAAACACAACTCTTGTCAAAAAAAAGTGACAGAAGCAGCAGTTGTGAGCAGGGTGGCCACCTCTAGCACCGCCTCTGCGTTAACTGCGTTGTGCTAAATTTGACAGCACTACTACAAGCGTAAAACACTCCCTGATATTATCTGAGAGCTAAAAAAAAATGCTGATAAAGGCAGATACAGATATGGTGTGGTGTTCATCTCTGAAGTCAAAAGAAGTTTCTGTCACACATTGATAAGTGTGTCATGCTGGATAAACATCAGCACAATCACTGATATCATCATTTGTGTCTTTAGTTTGGCCTTTTCTGTCAGAAGTCACAACAGTTCACAGTATTGCTGTGAAAGATTTCTACCCCCTGCACCTGAGCCTCTGTATGTACACTGTGTGTGTGTGTGTTTGTGTGTTTGTGTGTGTATGAGAGAGAGATAGGGGGAAGATGATGATGCAGACTCAGGGGTCAGTCGTATATGAGTCACAGAGGAGAAATAGAACTGCGGCATTAGACTAGCCAGATGAAGACTGATGGACAGCGAGAAAGAGAGAGAGAGCTAGCGCTGATAACTGTGATTGGATTTGACTGCTTTTTCCACAATAAAAAGATTCATGAAAGTCTTTGCCAACTCCTCCACTTCTCCATTATTGTCTTTTCCCAATTCAAAGTCCTTTTAATTAAGTTTTAATTCAAATAATATTTTATAATTATAATAAAATATTTAAACAATAAATGATAATAAATGCAATAAATAATAATTATACAATATATTTTATATGGAATAATGTTATTACTTATTAAGTTAGGGATAATCAACAGTTTGCCATACATTAAAGGATTTTAAAGGAGTAGTTCACTTCCATAACAAAAAATTACAAATAATGTACTTACCCCTTTGTGATTCAATATGTCTTTCAGTCGTGAAGAAATTGTTTTTTGAGGAAAACATTTTAGGATTCCTCTCCATATAGTGGACTTCATTGGTGCCCCTGAGTTTGAACTTCCAAAATGTAGTTTAAATGCAGCTTCAAAGGACTCTAAACGATCCCAGAATCTCAAATGTGACCCTGGAACACAAAACCAGTCATAAGAGTCCATTTTTTTTTTAATTGAGATTTATACATCATCTGAAAGCTGAATAAATAAGTTTTCCATTGATGTATGGTTTGTTAGGATAGGACAATATTTTGCCGAGATTATTTGACAATTATTTGAAAATCTGGAATCTGAGGGTGCAAAAAAATCAAAATACTGAGAAAATTGCTTTTAAATTTGTCCAAATGAAGTTCTTAGCTATGCATATTACTAATCAAAAATTACATTGTGATATATTTACAGTAGAAAATTTACAAAATATCTTCATGGAACATGATCTTTACTTAATATCCTAATGATTTTTGGCAGTGACTTAAAACTGGTTTTGTGTTCCAGTTCCACAAATGTCGTCTTGTCTAGCTCTGCGTGAACTTTTTTTCTGGTTCAAGATATTAAGGGTATGTCGAAACACTCCCATCTTATTTTTTCCTTCAACTTCAGAATCATCCTACATCACTGATTTAGCTTTTTTATAAAGGGCGTTTGACTTTCTTTGCATGTTCACTTTGTAAACATTGGGTTGGTACTTCTGCAGTGATTTAGGAAGTTGGAAAGAGAAAATGAGATAGAAGTTTTTCGACATACCCTAACTGTATTGAATTTTAAACTCACGGGCACCATAGAAGTCCACTATATGAAGAACATTTCTGAAATGTTTTCCTCAAAAAACATAATTTCTTTACGATTGATGAAAGAAAGACATGAACATCTTGGATGACAAGGCGAGGAGTACATTACCTGTAAACTTTTGTTCTGGAACTGAACTACTACTTTAAATGCACGACGCGGAGGCAAAGAACCACCTGATGTGAAGCAGAGCACATTTAAAATCCTTTAATGCACGGCAAGCCGTTGAATATCCTACCTATTCCATGGTTTAAGACAAGTTAAAACTAGTATTGCTTTGCAGCACAATATTTGACTAAATGAAAATGATGATGAAAGCATTCTGCCCACTTCAAATCAGACACAGAGGTGAAATAGTACAGCAAGATCACATTTATTTTAATAATTTAACACATTTATTTCAATAAATTATTGATCGAGAGAGAGAGAGGGAGAGATGACATATGTGTGTGTGTTAGCTGCATGCTGCATCTGCGTGTCTCTCTCTACAAACAACTAATTAATAAATAAAAACTGTGATTTTACCACCTCGTTGCTGAGGAATATAACGTAGCGATCTAGTATCTAGACTATTTTATTAATGACAATCGCTGAGAAGCATTGACAAGAAGTTTATGTGTGTGCACGGTGCAGTCCGCGATCTCTGACCTCTCTTTCTCTGTGTGTGTTCATTTGTATGTGAGTGATGTTGGTTTGTGTGCATCAATTAAAGCAGAGCACTAATATAGAATGGTGATTAAACTGACTTGGAACTACCTGTGCATTACACGGTTTTACGGCATACCTGCCAGCCAATCAGAATCAAGTATTCAGACAGATCACGGAATAATATGAATCAATCTATAATATATGTATGTGTTTTCCTTGTACATTCACATACATTCAGCAGCTAATATTACGGATAAAAAACTGACTTTCTCAAGAGCAAAAAATAAACCTGAATGTAAACCTAAAATGTAAATGCGAGGCGAGTAGAGAGTGTTTATGTGTGGGAGTGTGTTTACAGGTGTACTGTGTGACAGCACTCGTGATCTCTGTAGCGTACTGGATGGAAGTGACAGAAACAGAGATGTGTGATGTAACAGTTTTTGGAAATGATATGTAGCCTCTGTGTTTATTCACAGTGTGTGTGTAACAGGCAGAGGTTTTGGGAGTTCAGCTGCAGTTCGGCTTAAATATCCTTCGCACACTACTGTTACGTAATTTCCAGTCTTGAGTGTGCGTACAGTGAGGAGGTGTGTCCATTGTGTACATGGATGAGTAATACCATGTGTAATACTCTGTGTATGTGAGCGTTCAGTCTCTCTCTGACATCCCTCCCCCATCTAAAGCTGTCTGCTATGCAACTGTTGCTTTCCTTCATCTTCATCTGTTCCTTTGGAGCCTTCACTGTGATCACAGCAGATAAAAATTTTAGCACTCCTCAAAAAAGGAAAGAGAAGCAGAACTTGTTTCAAGCTGTGTTGTTTTGCTCTTCAAGGATGAAGTGGACGGTGGAAATCCAGCTGTGAGAGATGATCCCACTCTGCAGGAACAGGTCCAGGCCTGGCTCAAACAAAACCAATTCCAGAACATTCTTCAGCAAGGTATTCTAGCTTACATTCTCTCTGCTTTCGTTCTGACCTTTGTCTTGCTGATGTGTTTGAAGATCGTATGATTTGGTTTGTTTGTGCTATCTGTTCTGATCGTTAGCATTTGATAGGATGTTTGAGTAAATCTGATCAACTCAGAGTTGACTGTTTGAAACCTTGCTGTCAAACATTTTAGCTCAGTATATGCTGTCAGCTTGAGTACACAGGATTTTGCATATGCAATATCTTCATCAGCACTCATGTTTGACTAGTTTCGAAAAAGCCACGAGAGGCTATTACTATGATCTTTTCTGTCACAAATACTACTGCAAAATGTAATAAGATACTACTACTGTTATTAGTGTTTAAAATAAACAACAATTCTCCCAAGTTTAACAGCCCAACTCCAGCATCCGAAACACACAATTAAAGGTTTTCCATATTAATCATAGTTACCAGCCACAACAGTTATGCAACAAATAACAGGGGATTCTCTTTTAGAAATTGTTTTAATTTCTATGACATTGTGGCTGGAAACAAGAACATACAAACTGAGTCTAATCACAGTGATCATCTCAGGTGCTGATTATGTGTTTTGTATAATCCTAAAGAAGTGTAATTGTAGTTCGATTATCATTGTGCATGACTGTAATAGCCATATTGAAAGCGACAATGTATAATTTACCTCGGATCTTGAAAATAAAGGAAGCAAGAACGTTCAAACTGTGATATCTGTAAGAACAAATAAGTGTATTCCATGACAAAAGTTTTAACAAAAAGTTTAACAAAAATGTATACTCATTTTGTGGCAAATGTGAGACAGGGTTTGCTTATTGACTGGGATTAGTGTTTGATTTTGCCGTGGCTTGTCGTGTCTGGTATTTACAGGCAAATTGCTTGGCACTACAATCATACTGCATTTTGTTTGGTTTAGGTGCGCAGTGTTTCCCCTAGGATTCCAGTTTTAGGGGGTGGGGGGGTAGGGATACCAATGGTACAGTACTTTTTTTCGGTACATTACTCTGTGTAATAACAAACATTTATTCCAGTGAAAAATCGAAAAATCTCAATTTCAACATTTTCAACAATAGGGCCCTACAATCTTTTTTTTTTTTTTTTTCAGAAATTCTTGTGTGTTTTAATTTTTCTTATAATCAAATACAGGCATTAAACATATATTTATTTTGAATGAAATGACAATTAAACACTTTTATTTTTTGCCAAACAAACTGAGTTTTTTTCTATTATTTCTGTTATTGTTATTATTATTTAATCCAAAAATTGACAAATTCTGTGGCATCCCATGCTATAGAGTAAATCCGTTTTTATGAATGGACTCCGCAATCCCATCCGCGTTTTAGCGGAGGAGAAATTGTGGACGCGTGACCACGTAACGTTAGAGACAGAAATAACATGCCGTCGTGTAAATAAGATAATTACATTACATAAGGCTATTTTGTTTGTTTAATAAAAGAACAAGGTACCTAACCCTAACCTAACCCTGACAAAGTATAGAATCAAAATCATGTGCATCGGATTTTTGAATGTGGCTCTTTTAATAAAATTTTAAAGCATTTTTAGAAGATGGTAAATAGCTACAAGATGTCATGCATTACAGGTTTATTTGCAAGGTTCATTCTCTCTGACATGAACTGACATGGAAGAGAAGAAATAAAGTCATTATTTTTGTTTTCTTTGCGCACAAAATGTATTCTCGTAGCTTCATAAAATTAAGATAAACCACTGATGTCAAACTATTTTAATGATGTCCTTACTACCTTTCTGGGCCTTGAACGTGGATGGTTACAGGCTTTCGGATTTAATCAAAAATACCTTAATTTGTGTTACGAAGATGAATGAAGGTCTTACAGGTTTTTAACAACATGAGGGTGAATAATTAAAGACAAAACTTTCATTTTAGGAGGAACTATCCCTTTAATATGAATGCTGCCACATCATACTATCAGTGATGGGAATAATGGCATTATAAAGAAACGGCGTTACTATCAGTGTTATTTTTTCAGTAACGAGTAATCAAATCGATTACTGTTTCCCTCGTTCCTCGTTGCGGAACTAATGCGCAAGCGGCAATCTCATTGGCTGACGCTTACCTATTATCGTCCCTGTTTTGATTTCAGCAAATCAGTTTGAGCGAACGCAGACAACGTGATTAATATTCATGAACCCAGCAGCTCATTAAATCTTAGTGGGTTTTATATTGTTATTAGTAGTAGAATTCATAGTAGTTTTGTTATCTAAATGATCATAATGTCATATTATAATGCTTGACTGACTGATGCTAAGTTTACTTTCAGATACTTAAAAAACTGTGCCATTAAGCTTTATATATCTATAGTAGTCAACATTTAAAGTGGACCAAACCTTTCATCAAAGTTGTCCTAAGACCAAAACAATACCCATTCTTGTCTAAGGACAACTTAGATTTATTTTTTTTTCATCCACTTCAAATGTTGACTATAATATATAGTATATCAGATATGTAATATTAGTCTGGTGAGTAAACTAAAAATTTCATTAATTTCATTTAAATTTAATTGATTTAACATATTTAATATTGAGGACATTCAAGTTATTTGACATATTTGAACATTTTTTAAAAAGTAACACGATACGATACACGTTACTTTCCCTGCTAATTAGTTATTTTTATAATGATGTAACTTAGTTACTATTTGTGAGAAGTAACTAGTATAACTAATTACTTTTTTAAAGTAACAGGTCCAACACTGCATACTATATATTGTTTATTTTAAACGTCAAACTTGGTTCATCTAAGGTTATCAAATAAAGATTTTATTAATTTAAGTAAGAATGTGTCATGAGTGCGTTTATGATTTGATCTCAGTGGTGATTTGAGGATTAGAGTGAGAGTGTTTTGTTAGATCAGTGTTTTGAGTGGTAGCTCTTTGATGTGTGTGATGTTTTTTTTTTTTTGTGCGACAGGTGCTTGTTCTCTAAAGGGCCTGAGAGTGAAAGTCTTTAGACAGGAGTCCAAAACCCAGTGGCTGTCTGGAGTCATCACACATCACGACCAGAACAACAGAAGCATAGCTGTCATGACTGACCAAGTGAGACCACTCGTTTATCTCAGGCTGTGAATAGTACGATAATATAAAAGTGTGTTTATATGAAGGTTATTTTTTTCATCTTCAAAAGGTTCGGGAGATTGTGAATGTAGATCCGTCGCTGGTTCAAATGATGTTGCTAGATGATATCACTCACTCCTCACTGATGGGAGACAACTCAAAACGCAAATCACATATCACCAAGATCAACAGGATTTTTCTTGTAAGTGAAGACATTCGTTTTTTGTATAAGTGTGCACATACAAATTTTGGGACACTGTTCCACATGTACAATTGAAACCAGAAGTTTATATACACCTTGCAGAATCTGTAATATGTTGATTATTTGACCAAAATGCATGTTATTTTTTATTTAGTACTGACCTGAATAAGATATTTCACATAAAAGACATTTACATAGTCCACAAGAGAAAATAATAGTTGAATTTATAAAAATGACCCTGTTCAAAAGTTTATATATGCCTGATTCTTAATACTGTGTTGTTACCTGAATGATCCACAGCCGGGGTTTTTTTTTTATTTAGTGATAGTTATTCATGAGTCCCTGGTTTGTCCTGACCTGCTCTTCTTCAGAAAAATCCTTCAGGTCCCACAAATTCTTTGGTTTTTCATCATTTTTGTGTATTTGAACCCTTTTCAACAATGACTGTATGATTTTGAGATCCACCTTTTCACACTGAGGACAACTGAGGGACTCATGCAACTATTACAGTAGGTTCAAACACTCACTGATGCTCCAGAATGAAACACAATGCATTAAGAGCCGGGGGTATAAACTTTTTGAATTTAAAGATTAGGGTAAATGTAGCTTATTTTGTCTTCTGTACCTTTTGAAGGGCAGTACTAAATTTAAAAAAAATATATATGATGTTTAGGCAAAATAAGAAAAATGTACACATCGTCATTCTGTTTAAAAGTTTTAACCCCTGGCTCATAATGCATTGTTTTTCCTTCTGGAGCATCAGTGAGTGTTTGAACCTTCTGTAATAGTTGCATATGAGTCCCTCAGCTGTCATCAGTGTGAAAAGATGGATCTCAAATTCAAATGCAAAGGGTTCAAATACACAAAAATGCTTAAAAAAAACAGAATTTGTGGGACCTGGAAGATTTTCTGAAGAACAGCAGGCAGTTTAACTGTTCAGGACAAACAAGGGACACAAAAAACACAGCTGTGGATCATTCAGGTAACAAAACAGTATTAAGAATCCAGTGTATGTAAACTTTTGAACAGGGTCATTTTTATGAATTCAACTATTATTTTCTTTTGTGGGCTATATGTAAATGTCTTTCATCTGAAATATCTTATTCAGGTCAGTACTAAATTAAAAATAACATGCATTTTGTATGATCCCTCTTCTTTTGGTATAATAATTAACATTTTGCAGATTCTGCAAGGTTTATGTAAACTTCTGGTTTCAACTGTACATACTATGTGCTTATTATAGTCATTACAATAACTAGGTAATAACTAGGTACTAACTCTTAACCTACTTCTAAACCTAGCCCTACCCCTATGTAGTTACCTTACATTACCAGAACTTTCTTAGGTTGGTACACTGTAAGTACACGTAATGAAAAATAAAGTGCAACCCAAAATTGACCCTAAAAGTATGGTAAATATTACAAATTATATTGTGGTAGAAGTCTATGATATGTCCTCATTTAGATGCCGAGTATACGTTTGTGTTTGTGTCTTCCAGGGCACAGGAAGTATATCAAACAACACTACAACAAATGACCAGGTAGAGACTTTACAACACATCCAAATGCCTAACATCAGTATTTATGCATCCTCTAGTTTAAAAACACACTTTGTTTCTTTGTTGAAGGTGTGCAGCTCCAGGCCAGTGCAGCAGCAGTCTGAGATGAGCGCACAGAACTGCAGCATGGAAGAGGATGAGGGAAGAGGTGAGCTGTAGCCATGGATAATGATTATGATGATATTAGGAGCTCCATCTGTGTTAAATTACATTTAGCTGGATTCAGATTCATGGCATTGGTTTGATACGGATTGCTGATTTTTACGAAAGTGTCAATGAGAATCTTACATGTTATTTTTTTAATTCCCAGATTCATCCAAATCTAAAAACAGCAATGGGGAGAGAAAAAGAAGGAAAGAAGATGAGGAAAAAGATGATAAGCATAAAAATAGATGTGGGTTAAAACGGTTGAAAGCAGGCAGTGTGTCCGACCTGTCGGAGAACAGCGATTCCGAAAATTCCAGCTGCAGAGTGCAGGATTCATCTTTGGATTCAGGATCAAAGAGACAGCTGAAACAGCGTTACACTTCAAAGAGACCATCGGACTGTGAGGTTCACCCCTCCCATAGAGGCGGGGAACCTTCCCCGAACCAATTAGGAGAGAGCGAGACTCAGAAAATGGGAAAAACTTCTCCATCAGATTTTCCCAGCGCATCCTGCAATGGAGCATTCAGGAACACAGATGCACCGGAGTCTGGTGCTCTTGCCAGTGGTGGGAAATCAGAAGAGAAAAGTGATGGAGTAATGACAGAAGTAGAGGACAGGAGTGAGGGGGCGTCTCGGGAGGACTCGGAGGCTGTGTCTGCACTTCTGGCGTCCCAAGAAAGTGAGCAGCTCGTCTCCATAGAAGCCACATGTGTGCTCCTACACGCGTCACCTGTGGAGTGTGAAGGAACAGAGGGTGAGCACGAGATGTCGACGAATGATCCTGAGGTCAGAGGGTCAGAGTTCACCCACACAGAGCCTAGGGGGTCAGAGTTTAACCAATCAGAGGTCAGGAGGTCAGAAATTCATTCTGAGGCCAGCAGTGACACTGCAGTCCTAGTAGAAGAGGAGCCTAGAGGTGCAACGCCTCGCTCTCCCATCACACCTTGCAACAAAAACGAGGATGTGGATTGTAAACAAACTCGTTCTCCAGCAGTGAACGTAGAATATGGACCTGTAACTTTTTCAGAAGCTACCCACAAGCCTAGTGTACACAACAGTCCTTGCTCCTCTCCTGAGATCATATCTAAACCTCAGACTGTAGCCAGGCAGAAGCAGAGTGCAGAGATGGGACTGTTGAAGGATGGTCCTCCTCTGGCTAAATCTATGGAGAGAACGCTTAGCGGCCTTAAAATGGCACCAAATCCTAAAGTGACCTGCTCCACAACTCCAGTCCTGATTCAAACCCTTTCTCCAACCCCAAACCGATCCAGAACCCCAACACATACTCCTCCCCGTACACCTAATCGCACTCCTACTCCTGATAAGTCCACTAAAAGTCCCTTTGTTGTAGACAGGAAAGAGCCGTTCACTATCTACAGAGACCCTGCACTAGTTAGGACAGAGCTTGAGTCCCACCCTACCTACATTCAGCCCCCTCACACGCCTCCAAACCCCAAACACCACCTTAAGACGCCTTCTCCCTCTTCCAGCTCTCCCAGCCTTACTCCTGCTTCCTCCCACAGCAAGCTACTGAGTCCCTCCCCTCACCCTGCCCACCTCTCGCCTATTCCCCTCCACTCCCAACCTCCCCTTTGCTCGTTGAGCACGCCCCACTCAACCATCCCTCATCCGCATCTGCTCCCATCCCTCCTGCCTACACTGTCCCCGTCTGCCGCACTCTTGTCTGGACATCCTCGTATGGGAGCCCTGGGACTTCCCCACCATCCTTTAGCCCTTCCGGGTAACCCGTCTCTCCTGAGCCAGACCTCTGGTGCAGCTTCTCTGGCACCTCTTGGTCTCTATCCCCTCCTGTGGCCTCCTTTCACCAATGGAGCCCATAGCTACCCTGGACTGGGCCTGCAAGCATCCAAATGGACACACCCAGATGGCGCTGGCATCTCTGACAGCAGCGTGAGAAGTGTAAGTGGCCTCACACAATTCTAGCATGCACGTCCAAGATTCTGGTGTCAGTTAAGATATTAAGCCTGGTAGAGCCGAGTTTGTTGCTCCGACACATGAAGAGCTTGTGGGGAACTGTGTTATCTTGTGTGTAGATGTAAGTAGGGCCCTATGATTTCTGCAATGTGTGAAAAATGTGAATGGAATCACAGAATCCAATCATTGGAATGTCACGGAAATTGCCACATTTTGGATGAATAAATCAAACGTAGGTCAGTACACTTTAATCAAAATGTGATATGGACTAGTGTATGTGAATATTAAGCTGCAAAAACACACTTTAAATATGAATCCTGCATATTCTGCGAGAATAAATGGCGCAGATGTGCAGTTTTGTTTACTACACACATACTGAAGTGCGGATGATGTTCGCTGTGTTTTCAACCTCTGCCGCCTCAATATACGAGTAGATGAACACATAAACATCATTTCTAGAACTGCCTGAATATCACTTCATGAGCGTTTTACCATATCTTGTGAGAAAAACAAAACTATCATCATACAAAAAGAAACTTAAAGGTCTTCACAGCAAACTGTCAAAATAAAAGCTCGGTTTAACTTGAAGAACCTGTGACAAAAATATATTACTTAATGTAATGATAGTAGTACTACTACTAGTAATACAATTATCAAAACATTATTTTTAAGAAATATTTACCCGAAAAATGATTTACCAGAAAAATGTAAATACACAACACAGTATTTTTGGGAAAAAAAGAAATAAAATAATAATAAATTATTTACTAAATTATTTAGAGATGCTTTCAGTTATTTAAATCTAATAAAACCATTAAAATGGAATTTATAAAATGAATATAAAAAAAACAGAATTTGGTAAAAGTAAAACTATAAAAACTATACATTTTACTAAATAATATGAAATTTTTAATAAATTGCTGTTAAAATGTGTCAGTTTCATGACTACAATTAATTAGACATGCCTTTTCATTAATACTGTTTAATTTAACCATTAAAACAGGGTCTAGATAAACTCAAATAGAAAAAAAAAGGAATCCAGAAAAGTTAAAATGGAAAAAACAGAATTTGGGGAAAAAATACAACTGAATTGCTGATTTCATTGGGCCTTATGTGAGTTTGGATGTCTCTAAGTGTTTGCCCTGATTAATTAGACAAATGGTTTGATTAATAAAAATGTAATTTAATCATTAAAACAGAGTCTACAAAAATTTAAACAGGAAAAAAAACAGAATCCAGAAAAATTAAAATGAAAAAGATGGAATTTGGGGAAAAAATAATACTGATTTCATTGGGCTCTGTGTGAGTTTGGATGTCTCTGTGTCCTTGCCCTGATTTTAATTAATTAGACATGCTTTTTGATTAATAAAGTTTACTTTAACCATTAAAAGAGCTTAGAATTTAAATGGGAAAAAATAGAATTTGGTGGGGAAAAAAAAGAAATTTGGGAAAAAATAAAACCGATTTCTTTGGGGCCTGTGTGAGTTTGGATGTCTCTGTGTGTTTGCCCTGATTTCAATTAATTAGTCATGCTTTTTGATTATTAAATTAAACGTAACCATTAAAAGAGCCTAGAAAAATTTTAATTAAAAAAATGGAATTTGGAAAAAAAAAAATAAAACAGATTTCATTGGGCCCTATGTGAGTTTAGATGTCTCTTTGTGTTCGCCCTGTGATGGTCTGTCCATCAATCTTCGATGTCTCTCTGCCTTCAGCCTTCACATGTTTTGATTGGCATCCACGCGACCCTACCTAGGATAAGGATTTTGGACAATAGGTGGATAATAGACAGGCATAGCATAGTCAAAATATGTTTTAAACACTGCAACAAGTTGCACTGATAACACATGCTTTATGTTATACGTGCTGTTGTGTATACAGAAGATGATATTTGTATATTTGTTATGGTACTTATGAGATCATAGCTAAACCTCAGATTGTCAGGGAGACGTCTAGACGAAGCAGAGCATATCCCCTGAGGTGTGTATACTGGAAAAGAGCTCCCTTTCTGCTAATTCTGCTATAGACGTAGTGCGTATTATCCTGGCTCCTCTGGATTTTATAAGGATGTCATGCAAGTCAATGATGATTGTGTAATATCGTCTGGTTTAGTTTTTAAGCTGAGATAAAGCATCAGGAGGCAGGTTATGGTATTATGGACGTATATTGCAATGGGCTGTTTGAATTGTGACAGGCTCAATAGAGATGGACAGGAGACTAGGGAACAAGAAAATGAAAAAGAAAGCTACAGTGAGCGATGAAAAGAATGATGAGGTGAAAGAAAGTCATCCAGGCAGCAGACTTCCCTCTGTTTTATTCATGTAGTATCAGGACATCCTTGAGTCATCTGTAACCCGCTATTCATCTTTACGTGTATTATGGATATAAACAAGATTCTGTTTCTCAATGTTTGTGAGAGTGTACAAAGATTTCTCTTTTATAGAGGGGGATTGACTTATGTCCTTGCACACTGTGTTCGATTTTATTAATTTCTTTATCTCCCTAAGCTTTGATGTCTTATGATGGATAGACATTTATCTCTATATCAAACCAAAACCGGTCCTGTGAATTTGTATGAAACTCTGTATGCTTTTAACAGAACACCCCAAGCCCTTGGATTTCTCAGCCCACCCCTGTTACTAATGCAGACAGTCAAGGGTTGCAACCCCCACTGCCCATCCGACCCTCCAGCGCGGACCCGCAGAGAGTGTCTAGAACCACTCAACATTGTACATCCACCTCCAAAACCACAGAGTAAGTTTTCAACGAACTCCTACACACACATTTCCCACATTAAATCATTATTTGTGCCTTAAAGGGAACCCTGGGTATATAAACTTGTATGGCTTAATATAAAGATGTCTCTTATTGAAATATGTAGTAGAAAACCTATGAAAGATTTCTGTTATTTAAAAAAATCCACATCATTTTATATATATTTTGGGGTATGGGGGGTGCCATTATTTCGATTACATAAAATGTCTGCACTCGGTGAGCTACTGGCACTACCTGTTGCTATTTTTACAACAACACAACTCGGAAAATAAAATACTGATCTGATGACCACAGCTACTATAAGAGCTTACAGGTGGCAACAGATATAAGTGTAGGCTTAAACCAAATGCCATACCATCGATTTTTTTTTTTTTTAACCCTACAAAGAGTCTAAACACCCCTGGATATTGAGTAAATCCACACTGAGAAACTCCTTCAGTGTCTGTGTTGTCATGACAAGCATTAGCATGTTTAAATCCTGTCTGGATGGCATCTTGCATTTCTTGTCTCTGCCATTTGTAAGCTCTTTTAGTATCTGTGGTCTACGAAAAGCCTCAAAGGCATCAGGACTAAAGTGGAGAGAACAAAGATGCAGGTCTTTGTTTTATTCGTCCACAGGCATCTTCCCATTCTTTTCTCCTCTTCATATCGCTAGGATTGCAGTGTCTTGTGTCGCTTCTCTTCTTGCCCTTTGACTGAAAATTACAACCAAAAGCCACACAATGTGGCATTGTATCTGTATTTTATTTTCCGAGTTGTGCATTCCGGTAAAAATAGCAACAGTAGCGCCAGTACCTTACCGAGCGCAGCCATTTCACGTCATCGAAATAAGGGCGCCCCCCATACTCCAAAATATGTATAAAACAATGTGGATCATTTACATTATATTAAGCTATACAAATTAGGGCTCGGCAATACGGCAACAAATTTAAATCTTGTTTTTTTCCGAACATTTGACCGATTCTTGATTTTTTTTTTTTTTTTTTTAACTAGTCACTTTAAAAATGTAACTACAACATGATTTAAGTAATCTTTTCTTCATTAACCCTCTAGTTAAAGAAAATTCTATTCCAAGTGCAGCACACATTAAGTTTGTCAACATGTTAAAATGTTAAATAATTCACTTGTTAAATATCTTTGCAGAAAAGACGTATGAACTACAACTACATCTTGTGTCTTATGTTAAGAAATAATACAAGGAAAATGCTTTTTTTAAAAATCCCAAAAGTCAAGGTAATTCAAGTTCAGAATGACTGAAGGTATAACACCAGTAGAATATTATTAACTATAAATGTTCTGTAAAAACAATGAACAGCAGCTTTCAGCCTGTCATCTTGCAAACATGAAATATCAGACATACACTGTGTGCATAATTATTAGGCACGCTAATATTCTGGTCATTTTTTTTTCCAAGCACATTTTACCTACTACTATTAATTTTGTATTTAATCATTTATACGTGATATATATTTGTCCATGAAGGCTGGAAGTGAAAAACTCCTTATATTCAGGTGTGCGTAATTATTAGGCACGTTTTCTTTTACATATAAAAAAGCCAAAAAAGAGATTTAACCCAGACTGAAAAGTCAAAAATTATTAAATGCCCATGAGAAGGATGCAATACTAATGCAATACTAGAATTTGCAAAGTTAAGGCTTGACCATTCGACAAAGAAATGCTTGTTGGGTCAGCACGGTAAGAAAAAAACAACGGTGGAGAAGAAAAGACACGTTAACTGCAAAAGAATTAAGAATTAAAGTGAAGAATTAGCTGTGAAACCATCAGGAACCATTTAGTCTCCAACGCCACCATTTTCCAGAGCTGCAACCTACCTGGAGTCGTCAGAAGTTCAATGTGTCAGGTTCTCAGAGACTTTTCTTGAGAAAAAAACCTAAAAAATGACCCTCACTTAATAAGAATAACATTCTGAAGTGTTAAGAAATACATGAAGACAGTTTTTTTTTTTATAGGCTTTATAGACAGATAAGTTGAGAGTGACTCTTGAAGGACCAGCACCACATCCTCTTGTACTTCTGATTCAAGAATTTGTCTTCCAGAATCTAGCAGTACATTTTGGGAGTTTATGTTTAGTCTATCTCCTATCCTGAAAAGTCTGACTTGCAGAGATGGACCAAAATTAACTCCCAAAACTTACTGCCAGATTTCGGAAGATAAATTCTTTAAAGAGTGGTATAAGAGGATTTGATGCTGGTCCTTCAAAAGTCATTCTCAACTTATCTGTCTATAAAGCCTATAGAAAACAGTCTTCATGTATTTCACAACACTTCAGCATGTTATTCTCTTTAAATGAGGGTCATTTTTTAGGATTTTTCACCCAAGCAAAGTCTCTGAGAACCTGACACATTGAACTTCTGAAGACTCCAGGTAGGTTGCAGCTCTGGAAAATGGTGGTGCTGGAGACTAAATGGTTCCTGATGGTTTCACAGCTAATTCTTCACTTTAATTCTGAATTCTTTTGCAGTTAACGTGTCTTTTCTTCTCCACTGTTTTTTTTCTCACCGTGCTGACCCAGCGAGCATTTCTCTATCCAATGGTCATGCCTTAACTTTGCATATTCCAGTATTGCATTAGTTTTGCATCCTTCTCATGGGCATTTAATAATTCTTGACTTTTCAGTCTGGGTTAAATCTCTTTTTTGGCTTTTTTATATGTACAAGAAAACGTGCCTAATAATTATGCACACCTGAATATAAGGAGTTTTTCACTTCCAGCCTTCATGGACAAATATATATCACGTATAAATGATTAAATACAAAATTAATAGTAGTTATTAAGATTGATGTGGTTTGGAATTGGTATAATGTGCTTGGAAAAAAAAAATGACCAGAATATTAGCGTGCCTAATAATTATGCACACAGTGTACAGTAGTAGTTCTTCACAGTTTTTTTTTTTTCTATACATGTTTGACTGTTGTGCTCGCGTCTCTTGCAGCGTCTTATGCATGAAACGGCATTATAAAAACGTGGTGTTCAAGTTAAAAGAAGTTCACTGCCATCTTCTTGCATGTTTTTCCTGTTCCATGTGGGCTCTGTGTGAATGGCACCTAGTGATATGAGCATGTCACACATGAGCGGTTAATCACGTGCCCCAACATGCTATGGGATCATTCTTTTGTCTTTACTGTTATCTGACATATTGTCAGAGTGTCTAATTCTAACATTTGGGAATATTTCTGTTCATAAGTCAATCGTGAATAAAACAACATTGTTGCTTTGTAATGGGCTGGCAGACATTGATTTGTGTTATTTTCTATAACTGCTATTGGCAATGTTACATTTTCAAAATGCTTCGCCATTTAACTAGTAATGATGGTCTAAAACAAGACCTGACTGTTAAATTATTAAAACTCACATTACCATCCTGGCGTGTGCATTAACTGTGTGCATTAATTTTAAATTAATTTCCTATGGTCCATCGTCAATTATATCTTGCTTATCAGACACACTGACCTCTCCAGCAAGCTCTCTTTACATCCATTCCTGTTGTTTTTCTTTCTAGAGAGCTGGATAGAAGAGCTGTCACTGAGAGCACACTCATCCACACTCACCTCAAGTCTGAACAGGAGCGTCTCCGCACAGCAGCGGGCAAAAATGGGCAGACGTACTGCCCGGTCGCCCTTGAGTCGTCCCCAAATCGAACCAAACAGCCAATTGTTGTTTATGATCTCACAGGCGAGAGACCTAACCGCTACCAGGAAGAGAATCGCCGCATTCTTCAGGAGAGCAGCGAGGTGGCACCGTTCACTGCTAAGCTAGGCTCGGATAGAGAACCACGATACCCTAGAAACCTCACATCTGCTATTTCCTCCAAGGAGAGGGAGAGAGAGCTGGACAGAGACCGAGACGGAGACAGAGATGTGCATGCATTCAGACACACTCTACCTCCCCGGCCACAGTCGGCCCATCCCACCCCAACCCTCACTCCGAGCAGCTACTACGCGTCTCTGTCTAACAGCGTGGAGAACAAGCCTCCGCAGCGCAGAGTGCCAGCCAGCAAAGAGCTCTACGAGAGACTTAGTGCCAGCAACACAGTTGCCCCTGTCTTAACCTCCTCCAGCTCACAGGTCTCAATGAGAGCCAGGCCTCCGCCTCTTGTTAAACGCCACCATGAGAAAGAAGAAGGTCTGCTGGGAAAGATCACAGAGCAACTGGCTCATAAAGCATCTTCCTTGGAAGCAGTAGAGGTGGCGGCTGTGGAGAGAAGGGGGCCAGGCTCTTCTCTCATTTCGGTGTCGTCTTCTTCACGCAATGTGCCTTTACTCCACCGTGCCCCGATTTTTCACCCTCCGGCACCAGCCATTATGGTTTCTAAAGACACCGGACATGCCAGATTGTCTCCGCCTACTCTCACACCCATTCAGCCAATGAGCTTGCCAGGAAAAGGTCAGAAGCAGCAGAGGCCACCCACCTTGTTGCCTGAACTCAAACACGTCGCCTTAGACGGGAAAAGACTTGTGCCAGAGAAAGCAGCAATGCCGTTACAAGCCTATGACACCCAGTGGGGTGGAGTCATGTATGGCCGAGAGAAACTGGGTGGTGGGCACACAACAAATGGAGGTGTGATCAAACCACAGTCGGTCACTGCGTCAGTCATCGTACGTCCAACAAACCACACACATACGACAATAAGTTACACAGTGTCTGACAGCTCAGTTTCCCAGATGCACTGCGGCCATGTAAGACCAATGGAGAGTTTGTCCAACCCACACTCTAAGGAGGGCAATGTTCAGCATAAAAGAGGTGTCCTGTGGACCCCTCTTGATACTGTTCACCCCATCAACATGACAGCCCAAAAGGGAGATCTTGCACCCATAAACATGACAACTAAACCTATTAACACGGCTCAGCCGTTAACAAACATGAATGTTACACGCTCTCGGATAGACCTAATTGCAGAACAATGCAAGAGGAGAGATACTGGAGCAGTTCAACCCAAGATGGAGTCCTCTCCCGCCTCCTATTGCACTTCTAGAGACTTCCCTCACCTTAAGAAACACAGAGCTGGACTAGCTGCTGCTGAATCTAGACATAACACGCATACGGTTCAGCCTCAACACACTACACATCCTTTAAACGCTATGAAACATACCCCTCACCTCTCAAATAGCAGGTGCGGGTCTTGCACTACGCTCACTACACATGCACATGTTTCAGAACGAGTAAAGGAGTGTGCATTCAACACTAGTTCTTCTGAATGTCTTCGACTGGCATCAGGGACGTCTAGTCCTGTGCCAACAGCCAAACAAGGTTTGCTAACCAATGAGACACCTACTCTGGCCGTAACCAACCAGTCGCAATCCGGGCAGAACAACTACCACAAACTAAAAAAAGCCTGGTTGACCCGCCATTCTGAGCAAGACAGAGGCAGCACGGGCTCCCAAACAGAAGATGGCAGTAAGGCAGCTGTAATTTTGACCAACACAAGCACCTCTGTGCCAATCAAACAGGAAGTTAACGGACTGGTGGATAATGGGGAGGACAAAGATCCTTCGCTAGACAGCCGAAAGTCCAAAATATTGAACAAGAAGACTGCTCAAGAGAGCAGGAAGTCTAGTTTAGAGGATAGAAAGTCTAATAATACTGCTTTCAGTTCGGAGGACAAAAAATCTGTCATGGCCGATGAGAAACCAGTGACAGTGGGGAAGAAGTCTTCCTTGGAGGATGTTAAACCTGTCTTGGACAGAAACGGTAAGCTGGAGGGTAAGGAGTCCTTTGTGGAGGACAAGAAATCTATTGAAAAACGATCAACCCCGGTTCATATGAAGCCTGAGAGAGAAAAACGAGGTGAGAAACGGCCATTAGAGTCTAGCGGTGACAGCGAGAGTGGAGGAGACTCCGGGAATGAAAGCGAGAGCGGTGGATCAGGACGGAGGTTTAAGCGACAGCCCAAGTCCTCTTTTAAAATCAAGCAGAATGACCAGAAGAAGAAAGTAGAAGAGGAGGAGGACGAAGAGGAAGAGGCCAAACCCAATGGAACTTTGCAAAGTGCAAAGGACAAGCCCCAACAGAGACTCGCCAACAGCAGTGAGTTTTTCCACTTGTTTCAATAATGTATGTTTAGACCTCGAAGAAATAGTTCACTTCCAGAACAAAAATTCACAGATAATGTACTCACCCCATTGTCTTCCAAGATGTTCATGTCTTTCTTTCTTCAGTCGTGAAGAAATTGTTTTTTTTTTGAGGAAAACATTTCAGGATTTCTCTCCATATAGTGAACTTCAATGGTGCCTGCGAGTTTAAACGTCCAAAATGCAGTTTAAAAAAAACAAAAACGTAATTTCTTTACGACTAAAAAAAGAAAGAAAGGCATGAACATTTTGGATAACAGGGTGAGTACATTATCTGTAAATTTTTGTTCTGGGAGTGAACTAATCCTTTAATAATTGGAACATCGAAATATTGTCATTGGTATTGAAGGTGATAAACTCCCATTCATTGTCTCCACAGAGAATGAGTCATATATAGTCAGTATGTTTATATATTTTTTTTAAATCAACTTCTTTTTTTTAATCAAATGTCGTGTTGTGAGTCATCTCAGACCTGTGTTATTCTTCAATGCCTAGAAAATATGAATAGGAAACTAATGTACCTTTGCAGTATTCAGTGTGTTTTTGCCAAAACACAACTGAGTATCAGTTTCACCATTGCATTCAGAACTGAGAATGAAGGCCATGACAATTCAAATGCATATTCAGACTGAAGCTGAGATTGTAAATGTACTCAGCTTGACTATGTTATTTCTCTCAGATGGCATCCCTCGCTCTGTGCTGAAAGACTGGAGGAAGGTGAGGAAGCTCAAGCAAACCGGAGAAGCGTTCTTACAAGACGACTCGTGTGCAGAGATCGGGCCCAACGTGCAGAAGTGCAGAGAGTGTCGCTTGGATCGCTCACGTAAAACTCAGGAGCCTGCCATCTCACCAGTCTTCTGCCGGTTTTACTACTTCCGACGGTTAGTCTTTAATACTGTTGCACTGTACTTGGACATATGATGCACTTCATTTAGGTTTTATTTGGTTCGTCATTGGTTCAATATTTACTCAAGTCTCATGTTTAAATACTGTGGAGTCCAACTTTAATAACATGCACACAAGTTTGTTTAAAACATGATAAACATATCCATGATTTGCAAATGTTTGCAAACATACACTTACAGTTGAGGTCACGGTCAAAAGTTTACATACACCTTGTAAAATCTGCTAAATCTGAATTATTTTACCACAATAAGGGATCATACAAAATGCATGTTATTTTTTATTTAGTACTGAGCTGAATAAGATATTTCACATAAATGTTGTTTACATGTAGTCCACGAGAGAAAATAATAGCTGAATTTATGAAAATGACCCTGTTCAAAAGTTTACATACACTTGATTCTTAATACTGTGTTGTTACCTGAATGATCCACAGCTGTTTTTTTGTTTAGTGATAGTTGTTCATGAGTCCCTTGTTTGTCCTGAACAGTTAAACTTCCGGCTGTTCTTCAGAAAAATCCTTCAGGTCCCACAAATTCTTTGGTTTTCCAGCATTTTTGTGTATTTCAACCCTTTCCAACAATGACTGAATGATTTTGAGATCCATCTTTTCACACTGAGGACAACTGAGGGACTCATATGCAACTATTACAGAAGATTCAAACGTTCACTGATGCTCCAGAAGGAAACACGATGCATTAAGAGCCGGGAGGTGAAAACTTTTTAACAGAATGAAGATGTGTAAAAAAACTGCCCTTCAGAAGCTATAGAAGATACTTGCATGTTTCTCAGAAGACAAAATAAGCAAAATTTGCCCTGATCTTCAAATTCAAAAAGTTTTTACCCCCAACTCTTAATGCATCGTGTTTCTTTCTGGAGCATCAGTGAGTGTTTGAACCTTCTGTAATAGTTGCATATGAGTCCCTCAGTTGTCCTCTTTATGAAAAGATGTACTAAATAACAAATAACATGCATTTTGTATGATCCTTCTTAAAACAATGAACATTTTGCAGATTCTGCAAGGTGTATGTAAACTTTTGACCTCAACTGTATACATACACTAATTCTTCCCACTCTCTCTTCAGTCTGTCGTACAGTAAAAACGGTGTTATCCGTGTGGACGGGTTTTCAGTATCTGAGCAGACAGATGAGGAGGCGGTTACGGTGTGGACGGGTACCTCAGAGGACGAGGAGGACAAGAAGAGGAGAAAGATGGACCTTGAGACATCAAAATCCGTCCTCGCGCTCATCGGAGACAAGTTCTGCCAGCTCGTAAAGACAGAGGACACTGCTTTCACCTGGGTCAAGAAAGACAGTATGTTTGTGTGGAACGATGGATACACAAATCTCTTCTTCCTTGTCATTTTGTCTTTTTCACCTTGCCCTGCTGCCTTTCGCTTTACTTTTCTCCAGCTCAGATTATGTGGAAGCGAGCCGTGAGAGGTGTGAGGGAGATGTGTGACGCGTGTGAGGCCACTCTCTTCAACATGCACTGGGCTTGTCACAAATGTGGCTTTGTGGTTTGCATGGACTGCTACAAAGCCAGAGAGAAGAAGAAAGCCAAAGGTCAGTTGCAAATACATCACAGATTTTCCAATGAACAACAAACCAGGTTGTTTAAAGGAGAAGTTCTCTTCCAGAACAAAAATTGACAGATAATTTACTCACCCCCTTGTCATCCAAGATGTTCATGTCTTTCTTTCTTCAGTCAAAGAAATTATGTTTCTTGAGGAAAACACTTCAGGAATTATCTCCATATAGTGGACTTCAATGGTGCCCCCAAGTTTGAACTTCGAAATGTAGTTTAAATGCAGCTTCAAATGGCTCTAAACAGTCCCAGCCGAGGAAGAAGGGTCTTATCTAGTGAAACAATCTGTCATTTTCCAAACAAATTGACAATTTATATACTTTTGAACCTCAAATGCCCGTCTTGTCTATTCTCTGTGATGCGCATGCGAACTCTGTGTAATACAGTTAGGGTATGTTGAAAAACTCCAATCTTGTTTTCTTCTCCAACTTCAAAATCATCCTACATCGCTGTTGTACCTTTTTTTTGTAAAGAGCGTTTGATCTTCTTTGCATTTTCACTTTGTAAACACTGGGTCGGTACTTCTGCAGTGATGAAGGACAATCTTGAAGTTGGAGGAGAAGTTGAGATGGGAGTTTTGCAACGTACCCTAACTGTACTGACCCGGATTACACAGACTACACATGCGCTTCGCAGAGCTAGGGCAAGAGTGTTTTTCGGTTCGAAAGTATATAAATTGTCAATTTGTTTAGAAAATGACTGATCATTTCGCTAGATAAGACCCTTCTTCCTTGGCTGGGATTGTTTAGAGCCATTTGAAGCTGCATTTAAACTGCATTTTGGACGTTCAAACTCATGGGCACCACTATATGGAGAACATTCCAGAAATGTTTTCCCCAAAAAACATACCTTACAAATGAAAAAAGAAAAACACGAACATCTTGGATGACAAGAGGGTAAAATATCTGTATTTTTTTATGTGAACTTCTCCTTTAACACAAGTTTGGTTTTGGTTTAACATGTTAAAAAATTAGCTGTATTGTCTGTTGACCAACATGGTCTTTCTAACAGGTTTCCCATGATTCCCAAAATATAGAAAAAACAAGGATCAGAAAAGTGATGGAAATTGTTTTTTTAATTTAAATCTAAGTTTATAAAATCTAATTTCTATAATTGTAATTTTTTTAATGCATTTTTTAAAAATATTATCATTCATATCAAAATTAGCTTTGCGAATGCAATCTATATAAATGTTTTTTAAATCCTTACTGCTAAATAGTGGATGTGAGAGACCTGTTTTCAGTTTTAATGGTCAAGCTAGGAAAGCTAAAAAGCCATATGGGGACACCAGCATCCAAAACAAACATATGCTGGTCTTTTCAGCAGGTTTTTTGGCTGTTTCTCTTTTTCCAACAATTTATCTATTTTCTCATTCAGATAAGGAACTGTATGCCTGGGTTCGATGTGTGAAGAACCAGCCACATGACTTGAAGAACTTAATGCCTACTCAGATTGTCCCTGAAACAGGTAGGCGTAGTTATCGTTTTTTGTACTTACCATATTTCACATCCTGTTTTCAGTCTTTGACTGTGTACTTGATAATAAAAGTAGTGCATTTTCATCTTTCTCTAAGTATTGGCAGAAAAGCAGAAGTCTGTGCACTCACTGAGAGAGAAGTTTGGAATCCCATCCCATTGTTCCTGCACTGACAGCAAAACCCACAACCCCGGCACAGCCACTACCAACGGACTCTCACCAGTAAGATGCCAACTTCACAATCTGTATTTGGCTTGTTTATGTCCTGGCAAGTTCCACTTAGCATTTACATTTATGCATTTGGCAGATGCTTTCATCTAAAGCCACTTAGATCATCAATGTATACAGTTTATTAGTACATAAATTACCTGGGAATCAAACCCTTATCTTTGGTATTGGTAACACATTGTTCTACTACATTGTGTCCAAGCCTACTCCTGGTGGGTCAATGTCCTGTAGAGCTTAGCTCTAAACCTAATTAAACACATCTGAACCAGCTTAAAAGGTCTTAACACTTACCAGAAACTTCCAGGCAAGTGTGTTGGAGCTAAACTCTGCTCGACTGCTTGGGCTACAGGAATGTTTAGATGCATGTGAAGCTGTATAGTTGAATGAATAATATTTACTAAAAGCCTGTTTGGTGTGACATCAGATTTCAGACAGAGATCAGAGTGACTTGAAGAGCCGGCAGATCCCAGATCAGCAGAAGAACTCGCATGTTACAGTGAAAGCGCACACTGAGAAAAGAGGTAAGGAAGTGCCTACACAAATACTCCAAACCAAACATCCATTCATCCAATTCATCCATTCTGCACTTGCATCTCTATGAAGGTAGCCCTGCTTGCCATAAAATCTCATTGGTCGAAAATACACTACCAGTCAAAAGTTTTTGAACAGTAAGATTTTAATGTTTTTTAAATAAGTCTCTTCTGCTCACCAAGCCTGCATTTATTTGATCCAAAGTACAGCAAAAACATAAAAAATTGTAAATATTATTGCTATTTAAAATAACTCCCTTCCATTCGAAAATGTTTTAGAATGCAGTTTATGCCTGTGATTTCAGTGCTAAAATTTTAGCATCATTACTCCAGTCACATGATCCTTCAGAAATCATTTAAATATTCTGATTTGATGCTCAATTTTTTTATTATTATTATTATTATTATTATGTTGAAAACAGCTGAGTATATTTTTTTCAGGTTTCTTTGATGGATAGAGAGTTCAGAAGAAGAGCATTTATCTGAAAAAGAAATCTTTTGTAACATTATAAATGTCTTTATCATCACTTTTGATCAATTTAAAGCATGTTTGCTAAATAAAAGTATACATTTCTATAATATCTTAAAAAAAAATTATATATGTATCAGCAAATCATATTAGAATGATTTTTGAAGGATCATGTGACACTGAAGACTGGAGTAATGATGTTGAAAATGTAGCTTTGAAATCACAGGAATAACTTACATTTTAAAATATATTCAAATAGAAAACAGTTATTTTAAATAGTAAAGATATTTCACAAAATTACTGCTTTTGCTGTATTTTGAATCAAATTAGAGGCTTCTATAAAAAACATTAAAAATCCTTTTGACTTGTAGTGTATGTCCTCCACAACCTCAAATGCAATTGTCACTTCATTTTTGCCACTGGTTACTTCCCATCATGCTTGGTTTATAAATAAACTCTTGACGTGGTTTTAATATGTTGTTTCCTCTTATTCATTCAGAGAAGGCAGGGTGTGATGGCATGGAAGCTCACAGCAGAAAGTCCACGAGCCCTGAACAAGGATCAACATTGCGTGACCTTTTGACCTCCACAGCTGGGAAGTTACGTCTTGGGGCCACTGGAGGTGCCTTCGCACCAGTTTACAACTTGTCTGAACAGGTTAGATATAAATAGACTCAAGAATATCAGATGATGATAACTAAACAAGGTGTAACAAACTCTCTTCATGCTTCGTTCTTTAGGTAGCCCAAAACACTCGCATGCCCAACATCCTGGATGACATCATTGCTTCTGTAGTAGAAAATAAGATTCCCGCTACAAAGATGGCCAGGGTGGGGCTGAATCAGGATTCGCTGCCAGAAGGGGAGGTGGGGCAGCGACCAGAGGGGGTGAAGCTTGAGGAAAGCCCATTGGCTGATTCCCACAACGCTGTCCCTCACGATTGGCTAGGAAACCACCGGCTGCTTTGGCTCAAAGATCACCGTCACCAAGGCAACCAAAGACTGTTCAAAGAGAACTGGACACAAGAGCAGGTTTGTATTGCTCACGCTAGTGGAGTATTAACTATATCTCTATAGATACTAGGTGAAAAGGAAATTAACTCACAAGAGAAGTTACAGTTTTGCTTTCTGTAAAAATTAGGGTTGACATTAATAATGGCTTCATGTATGAAAACATTGCAATTAAAAGAAACATCATATTGTACAATTCTGATGCTGTATTTTTGGTGCCATATCTCTTTAGCCAGTGCTGGTGTCCGGAGTGCACAAGAGTTTGAACGCTAATCTCTGGAAACCTGAGCACTTCAGTCGTGAGTTCTCCAGCCTTCATAGTGACCTCTACAACTGCAGAGATGGAAGCGTCACAAACTCCAAGGTCAAAGAGTTCTGGGATGGTTTTGAAGATGTGTCAAGTGAGTCATTAAGAACTCATAATTCCATTCTAAATTTCTGAATATGATTTTGCACTTTGACCCTGTGGACTAAATGTTATTTGCATTCTTGTGTATGTGACCCACAGAGAGACCTAAATCTGATAAAGGGGATTCAGTGGTGTATAGACTGAAAGACTGGCCATCAGGGGAGGAGTTTTTGGCCCTCATGCCTGCCAGGTACTGGCGCCCTTGGAACCATTTGAAGCATATGTTGTCTTTCAGACCTCAGTAGAATTTTGCATTGAATACCACTTTGTACTGCTAATGCTTCCTCCATTTGAATATACTTTTACCACTATTTGAATAAACCTCTTCTTAAAAGCTTAAAACTCAAGCATGCGGTAAAAGAGTGCAACAAGTTCCAGAAACAAAAACACATACATTTCTCCGTATTAATGAAAATGCACACATTCTACGTTAATTCTTGATCTGAACAAAAAATAATTAGGAATTAAAAATTGCTTTAAAGGAGTAGTTCACTTCCAGAATAAAAAAATCCTGATAATTTGCTCACCCCCATGCCATCCAAGATGTTCATGTTTTTCTGTCTTAAGTTGCAAGGAAGTTAAGGATTTTGGGGAAAACATTCCAGGAGTTTTCTTCATATAGTGGACTTCAGTGGTGGCCAACGGGTTGAAGGTCCAAATAGCAATTTCAGTGCAATTACAAAGGACACGATCCCAGCCGAGAAGTCTTATCTAGCCAAACGATTGGTCATTTTCTAAAAGAAATAAAAAATTAAATACTTTTTAACCACAAATCCTCATCTTGCACTAGCTCAACCTCACATTTTACGTAAGGCGTGTCTCCATTACAGACTTGCGTAAAACTTTGACGATATTATATAAATGTTGATTAAAGTATTGTGAAATGACAACGTTTCCATTAACCAATGTTATGCGACTAAAACTTAATTTGTTCCCCTCGCGATAAGTCATGGCAATAGATTTTGGTGGGATTTGGACAGATTTTGGCTTTATTTAATGGAAAAAGGCGTATGCGTGTATCTTTACAAAAGCAGCGTGGAGAGCGGCTTCAGAAACGTGTGCAACGCTGCTGGTATAAACGTAGCATCAGCTCTGGTGATTGCATCGGAGCCGTTACACGCCGCAGATGCGTACAGCGCACACAGTCTAAGCATTCATATCAGGGAAGCCCCTTATACTTGAGAAACGGCTACGTATGAAGTGTTTCTTGGAGTTTATAGTACATTGAAGAATGATCATATGACTTTTTGCCATGTGACCTGTAAATGCGAAAAAACTGTTTCCATTGCAGTTTTGCGAATTATTCCTTTTTCAAATTGCCTGAAAAGCCACCTCATGCGAGCGTAAAAACTTTTTTGCGATTATATGGAAGTTTTTGCGAAATTGACACGTTTCCATTAGGCATATTTTCAATTCGGAATTTAAATTTGCGCATCTTGAAGGGTAATGGAAACGCACTTACTATCACGTTGGAAAGGTCACGCGTGACATAGGCGGAAGTACCGACCCAGTGTTTACAAAGCGAACATGCAAAGAAAGTCAAACACCCTTTACAAAAAAGGTAAAACAACGATATTGGACAATTTGATGTTGGAGGAGAAAATGAGATGGCGCTTTTTGATCCAAAGTACACAGATGAAGAACTAACCACGCATCACCTTTCCAATGTAATTACGTAATGCGTGAAAATTGCAGTGCTAGTGCAAGACAAGCATTTGTGGTTAAAAAGTATATACATTTTAAAAAAAAATGTTTTTTAGAAAACGGCCAATCGTTTCTACTAGATAAGACCCTTATTTCTTGTCTGGGATCGTGTAGAGCCCTTTGAAGCTGCATTGAAACTGCAGTTTGATCCCTATTGTAGTCCACTATATGGAGAAAAATCCTGGAATGCCTTCCTCAAAAAACTATTTTTGAGACAAAGCAATTTGATGATGTAATGCTTTCACCCACTTCAGATATCACGATGTGATGAAGTCTTTGCCCGTACCAGAGTACACAGACCCAGAGGCACATCTGAACCTGGCCTCACATCTGCCCTCCTTCTTCATTCGACCCGACCTTGGTCCTCGCCTCTGCTGCGCCCACGGTATTCTTTCTTTCCTGTCCACACTGACAGTGCTGTTGTGCTCTTTGTTATGCAATGGACCTTATGTTCCAATGTTTGTTCAGGTGTAACAACATGTCCAGAACAAGACTTCGGGACCAGCAATCTACATGTTGAAATCTCAGACACCATGAGTATTCTGGTATATGCCGGGGTGGCCAAAGGAAACGGAGCCCCATCTAAAGCAGGTACTTGCACATGAATGATTTTGGCATTGATACAATTGAGGTCATAAGTTTACATATATCTTGCAAAATAAGAGGGGTCATACAAAATGCATGTTATTTTTAATTTAGTACTGACCTGAATAAGATATTTCACATAAAAGACATTTACATGTAGTTCACAAGAGAAAATAATAGTTGAATTTATAAAAATGACAAAAGTTTAAAAAGTTTACATACACTTGATTCTTAATACTGTGTTGTTACCTGGATTGCTCACAGCTTTTTTTTTTTTTTAGTGATAGTTGTTCATGAGTCCCTTCTTTGTCCTGAACAGCTGAACTGCCTGCTGTTCTTCAGAAAAATCCTTCAGGTCCCACAAATCCTTTGGTTTTTAGCATTTTTGTGTATTTGAACCCTTTCCAACAATGACTGTATGATTTTGAGATCCATCTTTTCACACTGAGGACAACTGAGGGACTCATATGCAACTATTACAGAAGATTCAAACACTCACTGATACTTCAGAAGGAAAAACAATGCATTAAGAGCCAGGGGGCGAAAACTTTTGAACAGAATGATGTTGTGTACATTTTTCTTATTTTGCCTAAATACCCTATTTTTTTCATTTAGTACTGCCCTTCAGAAACTACAGAAGATACTTACATGTTTCCCAGAAGACAAAATAAGTTAAATTTACCTTGATCTTCAAATTTAAAAGTTTTCACCCTCCGCTTTTAATGCATCTTGTTCCCTTCTGGAGCATCAGTGAGTGTTTGAACCTTCTGTAATAGTTGCATATGAGTCCTTCAGTTGTCCTCAGTGTGAAAAGATGGATCTCAAAATCATACAGTCATTGTTGGAAAGAGTTAAAATACACAAAAATGCTAAAAAACCAAAGAATTTGTGGGACCTGAAGTATTTTTCTGAAGAACAGCAGGCAATTACATAGTATAAAGAATTAAGTGTTTGTAAACTTTCAAATGGGGTCATTTTTATAAATTCAACTATTATTTTCTCTTGTTGACTATATGTAAACATCTTTTATGTGAAATATCTTATTCAGGTCAGTACTAAATAAAAAATAACATGCATTTTGTATGATCCCTCTTATTTTGGTACAACAATTAACATTTTGCTGATTCTGCAAGGTGTGTGTAAACTTTTGACCTCAACTGCCTTAGCCTTAATTTATTTAGCATTAATTGCTTTGTAAGGGAGGCAGATCTGATGCAAAAACATCCCGTATATGGATTTTGAAAATAAGATGACTCAACACTCAATAGTTGCACTTCAATACAAAATCATTCCTTGACTTCTTGTGAGACGATTGCTGCCAAAACACCTCTTTTAAAGCCATTTTGAATGTTGGTTAATGAAAATAAACATGTTTTTGTTTACTAGAATTTGCCACTCAGGCTGAGAGCAGTATACTTACGTGATTACACAGTCTTGGAAAAAAACTAAAATAAAAAATTTACTAGTGTCCTTTAACATGCCACCATAAGAGCTTTTATGGAATATTGTGAGCAGTAACTTGTGTGTAAGATTGCTTTAATTTGGCTGTCAAACGTTTTGTGATAGGGGTATTAAAGCTCTTGGAAGGAGAAGTTCTGGATGAGAGTGTAAAGAAACGACTGAAAGACCCTAATGAGACGCCAGGTGCTCTGTGGCACATCTACATGAGTAAAGACCTACAAAAGATCCAGGAGTTTCTACAAAAGGTACTGCACTGCTTGATCATGTAAAGCTTATGAGCTTATTTACTTGCCTGAAACGGATGAGTTGTGCGACATAACGCTCGTTCACTATGGTGTGCCACAAGGCTCGGTCTTGGGCCCGTTGTTGTTCTCCCTGTTTATGCTCCTAAAGCTTTCATTGCTTTGAAGACGACATAGCTTTGTATTTTCATCTACATATTCATGCTTCTGTGTGTTTCCAGGTCGCTGCTGAGCAGCAGGCTGAAGCGGATCCAGAGGCAGACTCGGACTCAGAGTGGGACGGTGATGCCGACCCCCTGCGTGAGGGCGGCTGGTATCTGAGCCCCAGGCTGAGGCAGAGGTTACAGGATGAATACGGCATAGAGAGCCGCACACTCCTCCAGTTCCATGGAGATGCTGTTATCATCCCTGCTGGAGCTCTGCACCAGGTACATTACCACACTCACTTTACCAGCTACATCCTCCTTAAGAATTCTGAGCTCTTGGGAAAGATGACTGGTTTCCTTAAGCTGTCACTCCATCAGGTGTTCAGTTTTTAAACATGCTGTGTGTTTTTAGGTGATGAATCTGCACAGTTGCATCCAAGTGAATGTGGACTTTGTGTCCCCTGAACATGCGCACAACTCCTATTACCTAACCCAAGAGCTCCGCCCTCTCAAAGACCAAGTGAACTATGAAGACAAACTCCAGGTAACTACTAGCGACCTATTTTGTTAATCATTTAGTTTCCGGTGAAATCTCATCGGGCCAACATAACATTTGCTTTCTGTGCTCAGGTGAAGAACATCTTTTATCACTCTGTGAAAGATGCTATAGCCACATTGAGGAACCATTTGAAGGAGAAGATCACAGACGATGTGAAACAGGAGGAGTCCTGACAGTGCATTTCCTCCTCCTCCGCCGTCCAACCCCTTGGAGCATAAAGACAATCCCAAGATTCTCCAGGAAGAAACGTCTGTTCTTAGACTTGATTCCAGCAAAGCTGGCCACTCTGCAAGGTTCTGTGACTTCCTCTATGATGTCACTGTCTTCTCTTTGATTTTATGCTCTTTGTTTGAACTTCCCCATCGTGTCTTCCTGCACGGACAGGAAGCGAAGGGGTGAAGGTACGACAAACAGGGATAAAAGTAGTACACTGTGCTCTCCAAACAGGTGCAATGAACTTCAAAGCCCATCACTTCCACTTGCCATTAGAAAGAGCGACACTGTCGAATACACGTTTTTCCAAAAGCGATAATGATTCACGACACGTTCTGTATCAGTAGTTCTTGCACTGCGAAGTGTTCACCGTGCTGTCATGCTGTGTTTTGGACGGTTGGAGAGAGCAGCGATTCCAACACAATCATAGCAGCATTCCATCACATCAGCAGCTGCCAAACTGACAGGTTTTATTATGTATAAGCAACATTAAATTATTTACAGTTTGGCAAATATTCACTGTGCAGAGGGAGAATATTAAAGAACTGCAGTTTATCATGTGTTTGTTTCAAACAGAAAAGATCTTGTGAAATTTTCAGCTGAAATGTAATATGTAAATAGCAGAATATACATATATAAATATATATTAATTATGATTTTCTATAACATGGTGTGCTTTATTTGCTGTACGTGTTGTTTGCTACTGTATGTACATTGAAGTTAAAGAGATGTTTTACATTTTCCATTAAAAATGGAATAATCAAAATTGACTTGTCTGTCATGACTGTTTATGTGACCCATTCACATCCATTAAAAATGTAGTCGATTTTTTAGGTTTTTATCTAAAGGGATAGTTTTTTTTTTTTTTTGTACTTATCCTGGTGTTGTTTTAATACTGTATGCCCTTTCTTTTTTCAGACCACAAAAGGAGAATTTAATACAAAATTGTTATATATTGTCAGTGTAATGCTAATAGTAACCAGCTTCAACAAAAACGATGCAAAAGTAGTGTTCTGTGGGGGAAGAACATTCCTGAATGTAACAGCTGTGTTAATAAGACAGCTTTGTATGGACGCCGTTTTCACCACTGAATAAAACATTAAAAAAGGTAATTGCGACGTTATCTTACAATTATGATTTTTTTTTTATAGAACTGCGTGGTTCAAACTCGCAATTCTGGGGTTTTTTTTCTCTGATTTAATATATCAAGGATATAAACTCACAATTGCATGTTATCAAGTTAAAAATGTGAGATATAAATTTGAAATTCTGAGAAATAGTCAAAACCGTTAAGTATACATTCGTAATTGTGGTGTGATTTTTCAAGCTATAAAGTCAAATATATTATATATAAAATCACAATTGTGAGAAATAAAGTCAGAATTGTGAGGTAAAAACTCAGTTCTGATTTTTTTTTTTTTTTCTCAAAATTGCGAGTTTTGTAATTCACAATTTGGACTTTTTTCTCACAACTGCAAGTTTATATCTCGCAATTACAACTTGAGATATTGAGATAAAAACTTGAAATTGCAAGAAAAGTCAATTGTGAGATACAAATTCGCTGCAATTTTGGGGGGAAAAAAGACAAAATTGCAAAGTTTGTATCTTACAATTCCGACTTGACTCGCAATAATGTTATAAATTCAGAATTGTGAGATATGAATTTGCAGTTCTGAGAAAAAGTCACAACTACGAAATATAAACTCGCAATTCTGAACGTAGTTTTTTTTAATTGCGAGAATTGTAAGTTTATATCTCAATTCTGACTTCATTAATTGCAGTTTGAGTTTGTATCTCGCAATTCTGACTTTTCTCGCAATTGCAAGTTTATATCTCGCAGTTTCTCATGATTGTGAGTATATATCTTGTGAAAAAAGTCAAAATTGGAGAAGAAAAGTCAAAATTGCAAGATACGAACTCACAATTCTGAGAAAAAAAGTCAGAATTGCTAAAAAAAAAAAAATTGAATTGTGATATATAAACTTGCAATTGCAAGAAAGGTCAGAATTGCGAGACACAAACTTGCAACAATTTTGAGGGAAAACAAAACGACTGACATATTCTCAAAATTGCAAGTTTATATCTTACAATTTCAAATTAACTCACAATATTACTCACAAAAAGTGTTATAAAGTCAGAATTGTTGAGATATAAACTTGCAAGTCTGAGAACAGTCTTTTTTTATTTGCGAGAATCGTGAGTTTACATCTCACAATTGACAATTTCTCTGAATTGCAAATTTACATCTGAATTCTGACTTATTTTTTGACTATATTCTGACTTATTTGACTATACTTATTTTTTACTCAGTGGTAGAAACAGGCTTTGATCTAACACAGTTGAAACTACAATTCACACAGTAAAGTCAAAAGTTGGAATAATTAAAATGTCTTGTTTTTGAAAAAATATTGTGAAATATTACAAATTAAAAGAGCTTTCATTTTTTTATATTTATTCAAATGTAATATATTCCTGAGATGACAAAGCTGAAATTTCAGCATCATTACTCCAGTCTTCAGTGTCACACGATCCTTCAGAAATCATTCTGATGTGCTGATTTGCTGCTCAAGAAACATTTTTGATTATCAGTGCTGAAAATAGATTTTGCTTCTTACTATTTTTGTGGAAACTATGACACCACCCAAAAGTTGGGGCTGACTGAGTTCAGCTTTGCCAAGTAAAAAATCATAATTACTCCAATCTTTTGAGTGATGCTGTAGGTGGATGCAGGTCTAGCTCTCGTTTGCCATCTCCAGCAGCAGCTGGATTTCCTGCTGGAGGGCAGGAGGCACATCCAGGAGCCTTATCCCCAGCGTCGAAGGCTGATCTATAGAAGCCGGAGGGCTCTGATGCTCCTCATATAGGTCTCTCTTCAAACTAGCATTCTCTGCCTTCAGTTTCTCATGCTCCTCCAGCAAGCGTTTGTTCTCCACCAGCAGAACCGCCACAAGCTTCCACAGGTCAGCGATGGCAGTGCTCTGCTCTTCCAGCCGAGTCTTGTCATCTTTGGCAGCCTTCCAGCCGAGCGGAGGACTTTGGAGGGCTGTTGGATTGGTACACTGTGTTGTCAGGGCTGAGCTATGTTTTGAAGGGCTGAGCAGGAGGTCTCCTTTAAGTTTAGCCTGTTTGCAGCTCATCCTGATCAGTCGCTGCTGCTGCAGATGTCTGTCTCTCTGCAGCTCTAAAGAAAGACGGACCTTGACAAGGAATCAAAATAATGGTTCAAATGTTGGCTGGGCTTTACAAGAGTGTCTTTGCTCTGAAAGAAAAGAGTACAAATGTGTACTAATAGAACAAGTGTTCTGTTTCATTCACAATAGCTTAGAAAGTATGGTACTGATTCAGGAGAAGTACATTACTGTAAGCAATAACGTTAAAGATGACGGCAGCTGCCTGCAGATTTTATGTATTACTTGACTGCTCGGATTACTTTAAAACACAAGCACAAATGTGATTTATAGAGTACTATTAAAGAATCCATTTAGGCTTTTCAGGTTATGTTGATATGATGTTTATATAAACAACAGGCATTTTAAAAGCTATTTCAACAGAACAATTGCAAGTGATTAAGTGGTACTGCTATTGTATTCTAACAAATGGACAAAATGCACTTTGGAAAACATTAGTGAATAACAAAAAAAGCAGATCCATCTCGAAGCACTGAAAAAGCAACATTTTTGGTTAAGATACAGATGTTACTGTGGTCACTTCAAAGTAGCATTTTATACCTGAACGTTACGTATTTGTACCAGGAAGCTGGTGAATGTTTAAAGGAGAAGTTCACTCCCAGAACAACAACTTACAAATAATTTACTCACCCCCTTGTCATCCAAGATGTTCATGTCTTTCTGTCTTCAGTCGTAAAGAAATTATGGTTTTTGAGGAAAACATTTCAGGACGTTTCTCCATATAATGTACTTCATTGGTGCCCCGATTTTGAACTTGCAAAATGTAGTTTAAATGCAGCTTCAAAGGGCTCTAAATGATCCCAGCTGAGGAAGAAGGGTCTTATCTAGCGAAATGATCTACCATTTTTTTTCGAAAAATTAAAGTTTGTATACTTTTTAAGCACAAAAGGCTCTGGGATGCGCGTCCACGACACTATGAATCACGTCTAAGTTCATCGTCTGGGGCGTCATGTGTATATGGCGAAAAACTCCATCTTATTTTCTCCTACAACTTTAGAATTGTCCGACGTCGTTGTTTGTAAACAGCGTTTGACTTACTTGCACTTTTTTTTAGTCTTTGTGCATTCACTTTGTAAACACTGGGTCTGTAGTTCTGCGTGACCTTTCAATGTAATTCAATAGTACGTAGCATGATAAACGCGCATCCCAGAGCCTGTGCTACACAAGCTTTCATGCCTAAAGTATACAAATTATTATTTTCTGAAAAAAAAAAAAAAAAGACTGATCGTTTCACTAGATAAGACCCTTCTTCCTCGGCTGGGATCGTTTAGAGCCCTTTGAAGCTGCATTTAAACTATATTTTGGAAGTTCAAAAACGGGGCACCAATCAAGTCCATTATATGCAGAAAAATGCTGAAATGTTCTCCTCAAAAGCTATAATTTCTTTACGACTGAAGACAGAAAGACATGAACATCTTGGATGACAAGGGGGTGAGTAAAGTTTTGTGAATTGTTGTTCTGGAAGTGGACTTCTCCTTTAAAGACGTTTGTTTTATTTAGCAAAGTCACATTATGTTGATCAAAAATGACACTAAAGACTTTTACATTGTTGTAATAAATACATGCATGTATACTCACATACAAAATAAAATAATGCTTTTCTATTTTAATATATTGTAAAATGTATATATATTCCTGTGATGCAAAGCTGAGTTTTCATCAGCCATTACTCCAGTTTTAAGTGTCACATGATCCTTCAGAAATCATTCTAATATGCCGATTTATTATCTTCATATTTTGTTGGAACCTGTAATACTTTTTCAGGATTCTTCGATGAATAACAAGTTAGAAAGAACAGCATTTATTCAAAATATAAATCTTTTCTAATAACATAAGTCTTTGCTATCACTTTTTTTTTTTTATCAATTTTACATATCCTTGCTGAATAAAAGTATTATTTTATTTCAAGAAAAGAATAAATAAAAATTACTGACCCCAAACGTTTAAACGGTAATGTATATTGTTAAAAAAGATTTCTATTTCAAAAAAATGTTGCGCTTTTTAACTTTTTATTTATCAAAGAATCCTGAAAAAAAAAGTATCACGGGTTCCAAAAAATATTAAGCAACACAACAGTTTTTAAAATTGATTATAAATAAGCATATTAGAATGACTTCTGAAGGATCATGTGACACTTAAGACTGAAGTAATGATGCTGAAAATTTAGCTTTGGTCATCAGAATAAATTACATTTTAATGTATATTAAAATAGAAAAACAGTATTTTACATTATAATAATATTTCACAGTAAGAAACTTCTTTAAAAAAAAACATTCAAAATGTTACTGATCCCAAACTTTTCAATGACAGTGTACATACATAAATAAATACACACATAAATACATAAATAAATGCTGCTAAATGCAAAGATTCCTGAAAACTGATTAATAATAAGAAATGAATAGTTCATTTGCAAAAACAGAAACCACGTTTTTAAAAAATTTCAAAAATCATGTTTTCTGTTCTGCATTCCAAGTGATATCAATCAAACTGCAGTTGGGTTGTTTTGATTAAATAATAATAACAACAACTCAAAAAAAAAATACAGCTAACGAACACAATAAAACACAATAAAGACATGATAACACAATAAAAAACATGATTTATGAAAATGAAAAAATCTGTCATCCATTTTTGCAAATGAACTCTTCAAATGTTTCTTAAGCATCATATCAGCATATAAAAATAATTTCTGAAGGATCATGTGACACTAAAGATTCAGCTTTGTCAGCACAGGAATAAATATTTTTACATTTTAAATTATAATAATTATAATTTTTTTTAAAATTATAATAATATTCCACAATATTACTATTTTGCATTTTCAAATAAATGCAGCCCTGGTGAGCAGAAGAGACTTCTTTTATACATATTTTTAAAAAAATAAATAAATACATAATAATAATAATAATTCTTACAGAATCCAAACTATTGAACATCAGGTTACTTCTTTGCACTCCATGGCCCAACTAATGTCCTGTAAGTAGAATCTGAAACATATTTTTAACATATTACTATATCTATTTTGTCCTAAAATGGGCCAGATAAAAGGGAGGAAAAATTCTCTAATTACATCTGGGCCTGTCAATAAAATACACATTTAAAACAAACAAAAAAAGTTTAGATTTTTGTGACATACTCAACTTTTACCATGCTTTTTACAAATACTTCCACATTGAATTTGGATATTAAAATGTACACTACTATTACACTACTCAAAGGCATGGCCTACAATTCACACATGCCAGACTGTTGGAATGGAGTCACACCCGTCTGTCATAAACATGCCGTCTTACCTGTTCACTCTGTGTCATTGATGAGGCTTCTGTCAGCAGCTCTAAGCAGAAAGAAATAGACTCATTCACTCCCTTGTTTTATCTTCATGCTATCCTAGTTGTTGTGTGGTTGCTCTGAAGCAGGAGAACAAATGAACTTAATTTATTTTACCTGCTGCTTTACTATAGCATAAAATCGCCGCCTCAAATTTTTCTTTTGCCACCAACTGATCTGCCTTTCGGCCATAATGATGGGCCTGTAGAAGAGACAACTGTCAAGCTTTCTGGGAAAATACAGGATTTAAATAGGCCTACTTAAGATGCTTGAGTCTTAAAGCAGTGACTATTAAAACACTGGAGTCCAAAATAGCAGATGACAGTTATTGCATTTTATAACTCTAAAAGAGAAAATGCTGCAAACCAGTCATGATTTAGTTACGAGAAATATGTCAATCTTCACCTCTTTGCATATTTCTTTATTTTATTTTATTCCTAAATGTGACCCTGGACCACAAAACCAGTCTTAAGTTCCACGGGTATATTTGCAGCAATAGCCAACAATACATTGCATGGGTCAAAATTATTGATTTTTCTTTTATGCCAAAAATGATTAGGATATTAAGTAAACATCATGTTCCATGAAGATATTTGATAAATTTCCTACAGTAAATATATCAAAACTTAATTTTTGATTAGTAATATGCATTTATAAGAACTTCATTTGGACAACTTTAAAGCGATTTTCTCAATATTTTGATTTTTTCCACCTCAGATTCCAAATATTGTCCTACCCTAATATTGTCCTATCCTAACAAACCATACATCAATGGAAAGCCTATATTAATTGACCCTTATGACTTTCATGTTCACAAATACGTTTTGACATAACGGAGAAACAAATTACTATTTGTTAACCACAATAAACGCATATGGTGGGGTCTGTTTTGCATATTTAAAAGTTTAAATACGTAAAGCCACAACAGACACACTGTATTTACCTGATTTAGAGGGCTGTCCATGACTTCCATGTCTATTTCGTCCAGCAGTCTGACAGATTTCCCAATGTTTACCTCACGACAAACAGCAGCACTGACTGAACACCTTGCGCAACTTCACGAGCTGGTTTGTAGTGACGCGACACGTGTTCTAGAAGGGAAGTGTGACCTCACAGTGTGTGACGCCATCTGCTGGACAACACAGACACGTCGTGAATCTCTTATCACAGACAGACAAAACAGATACTGATAAGAAAACGGCCTCACGTGTTCAAACACTATAGAGTGTTTGTTTTTTAGATGAGCAGCAGTGCGTTACAGTTCTTTTCGTCACAGAGAGAGTCTCTAAAATCACAGATACGGTACTCAGGCACATTATCTGATAGGCGTAACTCTAAAGCAGCACTAAAGCACTATTTAAAAGTACATTTAAAACTATAAATAATTTCATTTGTTATCTACCTTTTTCTTCAACGCCTTGGATGAGACTTCCGGTTCATTAGCTGCTATAAGGAAATAAGGAGAAGAATTACAAGGTGCGGTAAACGGTGAAACTCATAATTAAGATAATACATTAAAATAATATTGTAAGACATATCAGTTTGCAGTATCAAGCAAAACGAGCTGTTTTGTACAGCTAAAAATAGCTGGATGCAGATGAGATTAGAAGCCAGACGCAACGTTTACAAATGGCCATGCCTACAGTGAGAAAAATGTAGACAAGTATGTTTTCATCAGAGTATCAGCCTATGTGAAATTAATTCAATTTAAAGCTGTTACAAAGCTCAATTACTTTTTAAGTTTCAAAGTTGTTCCAAACCTGTATGAGTTTCCTTCTTCTGTTGAACAGAGATATTTTGAAGAATGTTGATAACCAAATAGATGCTGGTAGCCATTGACTTCCATAGTATGAAAAACAATTCTGTGGAAGTCAATGGCTACCGTCAGCTGTTTGGTTACTAACATTCTTCAAAATATCTTTGGACTGGAACAAATGGAGGGTGAGTAAATGACGACAGAAGTGTCATATCTATTGTCTTTGGCTGAGTCCGTTGCATCCAACACGATTTTCACTGACGCCCCCAACTCGGAAACTCGGGGCTTAATGAAAATTTCGAGTTTCCCACTTGTAATAGCAACTTTGTGGTGGCGTTCATGTGCGTTCAGCTCGTGAATACGATCTATCCGACATGACTTGAACGCACCATAAATCCATTCTGTCTATTTTGTCCTAAAATGGGCCAGAAAAAAAGTGAGGAAAAAATTCTCCAGATTCCATCTGGGCCTGTCAATAAAATACACATTAAAAAAAAAAAATAAAAAAAAAAGGTTGAGATTTTTGTGACATACTCAACTATTACCATACTTTAAAAAAAAATTCTTCCACATTGAATTTGGATATTAAAATGTACACAACTATTAAACAGCCATAGTATGAAACACAATTCTGTGGAAGTCAATGGAGGGTGAGTAAATGATGACAGAAGTTTCATTTTTGAGTGAACTATCTCTTTAACTGTGGTAAAATGCAAAATTCTTGGCACGAATTACAAAAAAATGTTTTTGTTAGCTTCTTTTCATTTGTATTATTGATTTTGTAATCTAGAGGATGTATTCTGATTGGCTGGTTTTATTGAATATGTGTACTCCAGCATGTGCTCATTGGGGGTGGATGTTTGGTCTTGGACCGTTTAAAGAATCATTTGAGGAGCCCTGAGCAATATCTGCTGGCTGAACAGGACAAGGCTGAACATCTGAAATCAGACATAACATGAACAACATCAAATTAACACAAGTTCCATCATTTATGTTATGAAATTCAAAAACACACCACTTTTACACAGATGAAACGCATAGAGACAACGTCATGGACAATGAGAGCGACACTGGTATTTCAGCTGGTCCGTGTTGATTTTTCATCTAATGATCCACGCTCCCCATCCTCTCCATGCTGCTGCTTTCCGTCTTTGTTTCTTGGTGATGACATGGGCAATACCATCAAACTATAGAGGCTTGGTCATCCATCTTCCTGCTCTTTCCTCCTACGCACGGGGAATTTTGTGTGATGGGGGTTCACTGATCCCTGCGAAAAAAAAAAAATCTGAAGCTTCTTACTCAGAAATACTTGGCCTGGGGTATTATTGTATGCTTATATCTGCTTAGAATATGTTAAAATTATTTATTAATTGATCAAATACCATTGCAACATTGCAAACTACAACTAAAACAGATTTGAAATAGATATATATGCATATATACAGATATAAAACTAAGGTATATATGTAAGCATCTGTGCAACATTCACTTCCTAGTAATGATGCAACATTCACTTCCTAGTAATGATGTCCTATTTTAACCACCTTAACACTCAATAAATTACAATCTATAGCACACCCAGTATAAACAACTAACGATTCTGGTAGAGTTGTGACATTATCACAGTTTCACATGAGACAAATAATATACATACTGCTTCATTTCCTAATTGTTAATTACAGACTGTCCCTTGTTCTCTGGCAATGGATTAAACAGTAATTTAGCTGCTGTATCATCTCAAGCTCTAGGCATGTAAGTGATTCTTTGCGATTCTGCTGGATGGCGATTCTGAAATATCAGCCAAAATCTTAATGACCAGCCTGCAGTGAAACCATTTGTGTACCGGTCTGTCCTGGCAATGTTATGCCCAAACAAATTGCCTTTACTATAAAATAGCTTGATAATTGAGAAAAAAAATTCTATTAATAAAAATGCAGGTATGTAAATCAAGTAAATAGCTTAGACTAACTTTCAAGTTTTAAATGAGAGGCCAAATTTGAATGATAAATGTGACCCTGGACCACAAAACCAGTCATAAGTGTAAATTTCTTAAAATTGAGATTTATACATCATCTGCAAGCTGTATGGTTTGTTAGGAATGGACAATATTTGGCTGAGATACAACTATTTGATAATCTGGAAACTGAGGGTGCAAAAGAATCAAAATACTGAGGAAATTGCCTTTGTCCAAATTATGTTCTGAGCAATGCATATTACTAATCAAAAATTACGTTTTGATATATTTACGGTGGGAAATGTACAATATCTTTTAATATCTTTACATAATATCCTAATTATTTTTGGCATAAAAAGAAAAACGATAAATTTGACCCATCCTATGTATTTTTGGCTATTGCTACAATTATACCCGTGCAACACAAGACTGGTTTTGTGGTCCAGGGTGACAAATGTATCATGAAAGTAAATAAAATACGTTATCAAAATCTTGACGAAACACTGGGGGCGTGTCCGCAGTCGGCGCCGAAACCACGCCCACTCGCGGCGAACGTACCGCCTCAACTGTCAAATACCGCTAAAGGAGACCGAGCTGTTTTGTAAAGTATCGCAACCAGGTCATATGAATTTATTAAGGCATAGCTAGCTAGCTAGCAAACTGTCGGCGCTGAAACCACGCCCACTCGCGGGAAAGCCGCCTTCTCTCTCAACCGTCAAATTCGCTAAAGGAGACCCAGCTGTTTTGTATACTTTCACAACCAGGTAATATGTATTTACGTAACGAAGGCATAGCTAGCTAGCAAACTGACAGCTGTAGTAACTAATGACAATGAGTGACAGTAATGATGATAATGACAGTAACTCGTGATTGAGTGGGCCAATCACTGATGATAATATGCTCTAGTTATTATAGTTTTAGGGGAGGGGCAAAGTTCAGTAGCTCTGTTGCGTCATGGAGACATGATTTCAGTTCCAGAAAACGCAAAAAAGAACACAAAAATGGTAAAAAATAAAACAAACTGTTTAACGGTTAACTCCACTATAGTGTTATCATTAATCGGCCATATTGGCGGCACTGAACATAAACAATGTCACTGAACCGAATGAAACTCGCATATTTTGTTGATTACTGCTGCTGAAAATGATCAAAAGGCAATTTGTGGTTGGAACTGAACCAGGATTTCAGGGCAAGAATCTTGACAACATTCATGTTTTTCTTATCATTTCCGGACAGGTAGGTGAAATATATGACCTTAAGTAGCACAGGTATATTTTTAACAATAGCCAACAATACATTGTATGGGTTGGAAATTATTGATTTTTCTTTTATGCCCAAAATCATTAGAATATTAAGTAAAGATCATGTCTTATTAAGATATTTTGTATATTTCCTACCGTAATTATATAAAAATTTATGGTAATGGTAATGGTATGGTAAAACTAACTGACCAACTCGTGACATATGCAAACCCTCTATTCAGCAATACATTTCTAACATTTATAATGTGTTCAAAGACAATTCTCTGAATTCCCTTTACACAGACTTTAATTCTCCCCATTTTTGACTATTAAAGACATCTAATGGATGAGAAAGAGACTCACAGAGGTCTTTATCATTCTCCAGTCAGGTGTTTACATCAAAAAAAGTGATCAAAACTGAAACTTAGGACAACGTTGTTATCCAGGCTTTTCCCAGCAAACATAAAATGTTCCCCTAATATATACTGAGTTGTTATCTGAATGATCCACAGCTGTGTTTAGTAATAGTTGCTCATGAGTCCCTTGTTTGTCCTGAACAGTTGCCTGCTGTTCTTCAAAAAAATCCTTCAGTTCCCACAAATTGTTTGGTTTTACAGCATTTTTGTGTGTTTGAACCCTTTCCAAAAATGACTGTATGATTTTGAGATCCATCTTTTCACACTGACTGACAACAACTGAGCGACTCATATGCAACTATTACATTAGGTTTAAATGCTCACTGATGCTCCAGAAGAAAAAATGATGTATTAAGTGGGGATTGAAAACTTTTTGAATTTAAATTTGGCTTCTGAAGGGCAATATTGAATTAAAAAAAAAATGATATAAGTTCTGTTCAAAATTTTTCACCCCCCGGCTCTTAATGAATCACTTTTCCTTCTGGAGCATCAGTGAGCATTTTAACCTTCTGTAATAGTTGCATATGAGTCCCTCAGTTGTCCTCAGTGTGAAAAGATGGATCTCAAAATCAAACAGTCATTGTTGGAAAGGGTTCAAATACACAAAAATGCTGAAAAACCAAAGGATTTGTGAGACCTGAAGGATTTTTCTGAAGAACACTTTACTGGCTAATCAAATACAAACCTCCAAAACCTGTTCTGGGAACATTATGGGAATCAAAGGCGCTCTTATCTGGCTTGCTGTTGCTTTCGACCTCCATCACTAGAGGGTCAGCTGTTTGGGACGCCACGCCTTAAGAGTAACACGCTTAAAGCAACCCTCACACCTACGGCGGCCCCCTCCCAATTCGAAGAGACGCTCTCTGTCCCAATCTGCTGGCCTCCCCAAATCTCACTCATTACCATAGCAGCTCCAATCGTGAGGGTGTTTGGAGGTGGGAACAACTGCATTGTCCAGTTTTTTGGTTGGTTTGCGAATGAATAGAAAAGCATATACGAACCTCCTCTTAGAGATGTAGAGGACTATATGTTACCAGGGTTGTCTGTGTTGGGGCGTACAGCAGAAGAAAGCCGTGAAGAACCCGGACGAAAGAAAAGCTCAGCGCTGGTCATGAAAACTAAACAAACGTTCGTCAGAACGCAGCCATCAGGAATGGTAAGTGTTAAACTCTAAATGGAACTGTGCAATGTTGAAGTGTGTGAAAACACAGGGTTTCTGAGAATTTCTGAGAGTTTTTCTTTTCTGAGAATTAAGGAAAAAACTATTCTGACTTCCTCATTTTTTCTAACATGTTTAAAAGTTTTTTTTAAATGAATGAATGAATGTTATTCAGCTAGAAAGTTGACAGAAAATATATTTATAGCTTTACAAATGATTTCTGTTTCTAATAAATTAACTTTCTGTTCATCCAAAGAATCATGTTTGCATCAAAAATATTAAGCAGCACAACTGTTTTCAACATAACAATAATAATAAATGTTTCTTGAGCACTAAATCAGTATATTAAAATGATTTCTGAAGGATCATGTGACACTGAAAACTGAGTAATGATGGCAAAAATTCCCAGGAAAAAATTACATTTTAAAATATATTAAAACAGTAAAAGAGTTACTTTAGATGGAACTAATATTTTACAATATTACTGTTTTTCCTGTCAAATCTGACCAGCTACAAGCTTTTAAATGCTAAATTTCTAATTAAGAAAATGAAGTGTTTGTTTCTTTGTAAATAAAACAACTGATGATGTAAATGATCAGTTTGAGCAACCTGAAATGAATTTCTTTGATTAGAATAAATAAGTAAAAAGATACAGATGGAAGTGTGTACAGGCCTAAAGGGACGATTTATCAAAAAAGCGCATTGAACAGAGGCGTGTTGTGTTATAAAAAAGGAATAATGAGTTTTGGAGAAATCACAGAGTGACGTTTGATTAATCGTCGTGTGCAGGGGTCAGCAAACCCCCACGCAACACCAAAGCCAACGCAAACAAAATGGGCTGTGAACCCATCCCAACATGGCGCTGCGTGGGCGTGCAAGGCACAGAGGGCATAAGAGGGGCACAAAGGGAGGGGGCTGTTGGGATGGGGGGTACCAAACAACCCGCCGAAATAGTCTACCATCTGCTATGGAGAATTCACTTTATTTAACAATGTAATTGAATGTAATGGTCAATTTTCTAGCTTGATAACGATGGTTATGGCTGAAATGCCAATAATGTTTGATTTGAATTTTTTCATTATCATTATCAATAGTATCTGTTATTTTTTAATATTTTCAATGTCACTCTTGATTATATTTCTGCTAAAACTGGTTCTGTTGTGAGTTATATAAGTATTGTGTCTTCCACAGCTGCAATTAACTTTTTTTTTCTGGTGAATAGCGGCACCGACACAATAGCAAGAAATTTTTGCGTCTGTAGGCGTAAGACAAAGGAAGCAAACATTTGCGCTGCCCCCGACAATTTTGAGAATGAATAGATGTTTGGCTTTTGTGAGAAAACTGCTGTTCATTTTAACAAGACACCTGAACCCACAAATCATAATAACAGACAGAGCTGTCCGACACAATGATATTCCAGTTTAAATTGTGAACTAACAGGCAGCAGATTTGGAGCAGGTTCTCGCAGACAGCAAACATCTGATTCTCTGAATGACAGCCGGCCGCTGAAGCTGACTGCTGGAGGAGGATGTAGCAGAGCTGATGTGGCGATGACACTTTCAGATCAGCCACGTTATCTGAGCTGCATCAGAGGTGACAGGAAGAGAAGTGTGCTTTTAATACCGAGGACCTTAATTCTCATTAATTAGACGTCATTCGAAATAACAGTCTCGCTGATGGTTTGATCAGATGTAATAGTAGGTTCACAGATAAAAACTCTTCAAAATTAAGGTTCTTTCAACTCCATAAAAATAATAATAAATCTTTCTCTAGGATTTATTTATTTACTTACTTAGATGCTAACTTACTCTAAGCAAGTAAGTAAATAAATAAATAATGAACCTTTTGGCACAAAATGTAAATGAGATTACTAATTTACTGAATTAATGAATGAACTGAAAGTTTTGGCACAAAACATTTCTGAAACTAATCATTTAAATGTATTATATTATCTTAAATTAATTTTAAAAATACATATACATACATTGAATTTTTGTTGGCACAAAATGCTCCTGAAGTTAAAAAGTAAGTACGTCAGTAAGTAAATAAATAAATCGAACCTTTTTGCCACAAAAGGTTCCTGAGGATAAAATAAAATAAATAAATAAATAAATAAATCTTTTCACAAAAAAGTTTCTAAAGTAAATATATAAATAAATAAATAAATAAAGTTCCTGAGGTAAATAAATAAATATTTTTGGAAAAAAGTTTATGAGGTAAAGAAATAAATAAATAACCCTTTTTGGCACAAAAACAAATCCTGACATAAGCAAGTAAATAAATAAATAAATATTTTGCCACAAACTTTTCTAAAGTTGAAAATGAAATAAAATAAATAAATAAATAGAACTTTTTTGTTCAAAAAAGTTCCTGCGGTAAATAAATAAATACATAATCCTTTTAACACAAAAGTTTCTAAAATTTAAAAAAATGTAATAAACAAACAAATAAACAAACATCTTTAACACAAAAAGTTCCTGATGTAAGCAAGCAAGTAAATAAATAAATAAGCTTTTTGGCACAAAAAGTTCCTAACGTAAGTAAATAAATAAATAAATATATATTTTGAGTGAAAGTTTCTAAACTTAAAAATGAAATAAATAAATAAATAAATAAATAGAACTTTTTGTACAAAAAAGTTCCTGAGGTAAATAAATAAACAAACAAATTAATAAGTAAATAATCCTTTTCTAAAGTTAAAAATGTAATAAACAAACAAGTAAACAAATAAACCTCTTTGACACAAAAAGGTAATGAGTTAAGCAAGCAAGCAAGCAACTAAATAAATAAATAAATCTTTTGACTAAAAAAAAAATCTAAAGTTACAAATAAAATAAATAAATAAACATTTTGACAAAAGTTTCTAAAGTTAAAAATTAAATAAATAAATACATTTAACATTTCTGGCACAAAAAGTTCCTGAGGAAATAAATAAATAAATAAATAAATAAATAAACTTTTTGGCACAAACAGTTCCTAAGGGTTCAATAAACAAACAAACAAAACAACCCTTTCAAGCAAAAATTAACAATGAAATAAACAAACACACAGACACACACAACTGCCAAAGAACATTCCTAAGGTTAAAAATAAAACAAATATAATTAATAAATAAATAAATATAATGAAATAAATAATTTAAATAAGTCATTAAATAAATAAATGTGGATAGATAGATAGATAGATAGATAGATATAGATCAATCTCCACTTTAATGTGTATGCTTACAATTTTTGATATGTTTATGATATTTCAGTCTTTACTTTTGCATGATGTTTACAAATGTTCAGGCAAAAAAAACATAAATTACCATAAACACGTTATGATTTCATGTCTGGAAGCTTATTTTACATCAGTAGATAAAACCTTTATGGCTGAATCCTTTCATATGAAATTGGACTATGATCCATTAAATAAGATCTCAAGAGATGCTGGTTTTGAACTGTAATGTGTTATACTGGCATGCACAGAAGCTCAGTCAGCATGCAGTGCCTGCGCATGTGGGCGAGTGTGAATGGGAACAGAGAGAAGGCAGGCAGGCTGGGGGTGTCTGTACAGAAGTAAGAGGAGGGCAGATGCACATCTATTCAGAGAGGCTCCTCTTTCGCTAGGACTCCATGGAGAAGGGGCTGTTCCATAGTGTGGGTGGCTATGAATTAGGCCTCAGTCGCACATACAGCAAACGCTCTGTTGCTCATGCTGCCACAGATGAAAATAGAACATGGTGGCAGAAAAACAAAAAGTGACGAGAGAGATGATGAAGAGCCGACAACGGCCTCACATGTGTCAGTCATACTGAGGGAGAACATACGAGAATAAGACCTTACAACAGACGGCTATATTTTAAATATATTGTATGCTACATATATAATACACTACCAGTCAAAAGTTTTTGGACAGTACGGTTTTTAATGTTTTTCTAAAGAAGTCTCTTCTTTACCGTAAAATTGTGAAATATTTTTAGTATTTAAAATAACTGCTCTCTATTTTAATATGTTTTAAAATGTAATTAATTCCTGTGATCAAAACTGTATTTTCTGCATCATTACTCCAGTTTCAGTGTCACATGATCTTTCAGAAATCATTCTAATAAGCTGATTTGCTGTTCAAGAAACATTTATTATTATTATTATTATTATCAATATTTAAAACAGTTTTCAGGATTATTTTAAGCTTTTGTAACATTATACACTACACCATTCAAAAAGCTTGGAGTCAGTATTTTTTTTTTTGCAAAGATGTATACTTTTATTTTGCAGGAATGCTTTAAATTGATCAAAAGTGAAGATAAAGACATTTATAATGTTACAAAAGATTTCTATTTCAGATAAATGCAGTTCTTCTGAACTTTCTATTCATCAAAGAAACCTGAAAAAAATCTACTTAGCTGTTTTCAACAATATTATTATTATTATTTTTATTTTATTTTTATTTTTTTAGAGCAGCAAATCAGAATATTAGAATGATTTCTGAAGGATCATGTGAGTAATGATGCAAAAAACTCAGCTTTTTAAAAATATATTCAAATAGAAAACAGTTATTTTAAATACTGAAAATATTTCAAAATTGTACTGTTTTTGCTGTACTTTTGTAGTTTGGTAGTGTATTTTGTTAAACGGCTTCTAAAACTACTTTGACATGTTTGAAATACTTCACAATGCTGCGAAAATGTAAAATATAGTTAAATATTAAAATTAAAACTGTTTGCAACTCCTACAACGTACACTTTAAAAACGGGCACAATCTACTGTATTAATTTGACGGAATTTTTCGTATTTATTTATTTGACAGGTGTTTTGTATTTTGAATTTACACTTCATTGCCTTTTAGAGTTTTAGAGTTAAAAGAAATGTCCATAAAGTTAATAGATAATGTTCCAGTAATGATCTGCCAGTACTGTTTCTGTAACTTACAGTGTGAAAAACATAGCCTAACTAAAGTCTTTTTTCAGTAATCAAGATGTTTAATCGCAATGATCTTGTTACCGAGGAAAATAAACGTTCTGTGGCCTGTATTAATAAATATGTTTCCTTAACTCTCTAGAAACTAGAATAACTTTCCAACACATTCAAATATCACTTTCCTGAACTTAGTTTTATTACGGTTCCTCTGTGGGACGTGAACTCGGCGTGGCTCGTTTTTTTCCGTGTCGAGTTTCCCGGATACATCCCATATAAGTCAAAAAGGGCGTGTTTGAGGTTACCGGATAATATCCATTTATGGCATGCGACTTAACCGGAATTCCTGATAATAACAAAACACCAAAAGTCGATAATAATGAAAAAGCATCTAAGTGTTTCACAGAGCGCAAATCTAATTCGATATAATATCACTAATTGCACAACAAATCATTAACAACGAATTAAAGTTATGTGAGAGTCAGAGATCAGTCTAAACAGCGAGCTCGTGTCGTCACATGGCCAAAAGCAAAAAAAAAAAAAAGCCCAACCCGTTTTTTTCTGTCCTTGTATGGTCAGTGACGTCATGGGGCATTGACAGGAGCTTCTTAAATGCATACTACGACATAAAGTTTCACTTATTGCGGCGGCACATATGAAGGGAGCTGATGAGCTCTAACAGACCGATGCGGGCGTTTATGATGACAGCACTTAAGTGAACATATCTACACATCAACTAGATCATAAAAGCTCTGAGAACAACTTAATAAAATTCAGCTTCTTTTTTTAAAAACACCGAGGATCAAAATGACAGCGACAGCTAGTACCAGGGATAAAATTAACGCGTCGCTCAATGATTTAATGCGCTGTCTGCCATCACACGGCTACTCTCTGGATGAGATCCCCACATCAGTGCCGACAGACTTCTCTCATGTGGATGTGGGGGTTTGTTCTGACCAGTTCAGTGACGCGTCGGGAGGTAAGAAAATATTAGGATGCTTACAGTGATTAAAGTCATATTCACAGAGGATGTCGTTTAGTGTGTCCTGTAATTGTTTGCTTGATTGCGAGCTGTTTTTGAAACTAAAGCTATGGTGAATTAGAATAATTTTAGCTCCAGTCATCCGATGTGATAGTTGTTGGGTAAACAAATGAACACCATAATGCGTTCACAACTTTTGTTTTCTAATTGCCTTTTAGTACATCTTAACGATTTATTAATTTGCATTTCTGTTGTCCAAAAAAGTTTTGCACGTTAGTTTGTACTTTTTCGTTGTTTCTATTAATTGCATGTGTTCGTGTTTTATTGTACGTATATTGCGGTAAAAGCGTATACGCTCTTAAAAATAAAGGTTCTTTATTGGCTTCGATGGTTCCATTAAGAACCTGGAACATCCATGGAACATTTCAAATGCAGAAAAAGTTCTTTATAGTGGAAAAAGGTTCTATAGATTTTTAAAATGTTCTTCAAAATGGTTCTTTTAAGAACTGTTCACTGAAAGGTTCTTTGGGGAACCAAAAATGGTTCTTCTGTAACATCAAAGCAAAAACACCGCTTTGGAGCCTTATTTTAGAGTGTAGTCTGTCGGGGCATGTTGTCACAAAAGCTGAGAAGTGTGGAAATACTCTTTACTATTTGTAGCCAAAACTTACGCGTGTCCATACATAACGCTGATTTTCCGAAGTAAAACGATTTCCGTATGATCTTCATAACTTTAAATGTGCTATTTATATCTCATCTCCGGTTCATTTAGAGGAAGGACATTCAGCAGGCTATTAGACTAAAAACATTTCACTGCGATCTTACATTTGGTCCAACCAGAATATCAAGAGATACCCGCATATATTTTGCCACCTACATACCATCTTTTGAAAACAAATAGCTCACTGAATATTCCTGGTAACACGTGCCGAATGCGCGATTTGGTGAAAACACGCAATTGCTCAACAGTAACGTCTTGCTTTCACTCTTACAGGTGGCTTGAGCACCGACAGCTTTGGCGTGGAAAAACGGGGCCTTGAACTGCCAGACCTGAGCAAGTTTTCTCCACACAGTGCGCCTGTCGCCTACACAGGGAAAATTTCCATCGACGCGCAGGGAAGTTGGAATCACGAGGGAATAATCAACTTTGTCAGCGCAGGAGTGCAAGACAGGCCACCTTCGCCGGGATCATTCTCCACAGGCTCCCCCTCAGAGCCAGACTGCTCCAAAATAGGCCAGACTCTTGCCAACATGGAGCATATGTACACAGGGCCACCCCCGTACACCTGTAGTGCTGATGGGTACCAGGACCCCTCGGCTTACCTGTCGACCACAACGTGTCCTATAACATACGCCACTCCGTCTTATTCAACTCCAAAGTCAAGCATAGACGGGACGCTTTTCTCCATCATTCCCGATTATGGTGGGTTCTATCAAACCAGCAATACCCAAAGGGACAACATGGCTGTTTTTCAGGACATTAAACCATTTTCGTGCTCACTGGAGTCTATTAGAGTCCCTCCACCTTTGACTCCCTTGAACACCATAAGAAATTTTACACTGGCTTGTCCCGTAGACGGGCCAAGGCCGGCTATGGACTGCACCAGTCCGCAAAACGTCCCACTCAGGCCAATCGTGCGGCCTCGGAAGTACCCGAACCGACCGTGCAAGACGCCGGTCCATGAGCGGCCGTTTCCCTGCCCGGCTGAGGGATGCGACCGGAGGTTTTCGCGCTCGGATGAGCTGACGCGCCACGTTCGCATCCACACCGGCCACAAGCCGTTTCAGTGCCGCATCTGTATGCGCAGCTTCAGCCGGAGTGACCACCTCACGACTCACATACGCACACACACGGGCGAGAAGCCCTTCTCCTGTGACTTCTGCGGCAGAAAGTTCGCCAGGAGCGACGAGCGAAGGAGGCACACAAAAATCCACCAGAGACAGAAAGATAAAAAGGGATCCGCGCCTTCTCACAGCTCGAGTACCGACGGTACAGCGATGTGAACTGACTAGTTCGGCCCATTTAAACCTGAGACTTTGTGTGCGCACAAACAAAGGCAGCTTATGATATTGAATGTGGTTTGTTGTAGTAACTAGCCAACGTCCTTATCACAGAATATTTCATGTGGTGCAAATTGCAGTTGTTCTGAGATATAGTGTTTACACTGAGTCTTTTTATTGCCATTGTTACTGTTATGTGTCTTAATAAAATAATGATAAACGCAAGGTGTATTTTTTGAGATTCTAAATGCTGTATGGCATTACAGAGTTATAACACCAGAGGTCGCAATTCGGCAAACTACTGATTGCGGCTAATAAGGTTGCAAGAAAAATATACACTACCGTTCAAAAGGTTAATTCGATTATGTGTGAAAGAAATGGTACTTCTATTCAACAAGGCGGCATTAAATCGGCATTAAGACATTCATAATGTCAGAAAAGATTTTTGATTAAAAAAAAAAAAGCTGTTCTTTTGAACTTAAATACTGCAAAAATACTATGGAATAAGCAGCACTGATAATTATAATTATTATCCACATATGTGACCCTGGACCACAAAACCACAAAGCTGAATAAATAAGCTTTCCACTGATGTATAGTTTATTCTCTGAAGGGAGAAAGTTGTCCAAATTAAGTTCTTAGCAATGCATATTATTAATCAAAAATTAAGTTTTGATATATTTACAGTAGAAAATTTACAAAATATCTTCATGGAACATGATCTTTACTTAATATCCTAATGATTTTTGGCATAAAAAAAACGTATTGTTTGCTATTGCTACAAATATACCAGTGCTACTTAAGACTGGTTTTGTGGTCCGGGGTCACATATTAAAATTATTTCTGAAGAATCAGGTGACACTGAAGAATTAGTAAAAGGCAGTTTTGCCATCTCAGGAATAAGTTACATGTTAACGTATGTTAAAACAGAAAACTATTGTTTGAAATTGTAATAATATTTCACTGTCACTGTTTTTACTGTATATTTTTGATAAGAAGCAGCCTTGGTGAGCATAAAAGACCTTTGAACTGTAGCCGATGTTGGCTGTAAAGAATCTAAAATGTATTTAAATAACCAACAAGATCAGTTTCTACTGCATCTTTTATTAGCTGAAGTCTAAGGCAAATCAGAACTTTAATGTTTTATGTAAAAATCACATCACATTGTTCATATTTCAACTTCTTATTAATTTTCATTAGTTAATTTGACATCCTAGCCAAGTGCTTTATTGTCATAATTACCAGGAGTGTTCAAATAGGTATCCAGTGTTACACGGCCAATTTGTCAACTTTGTTGCTGAACATTTCAGTGTTCTGATAACTTAATGCATTATTAACACAATATATCAATGGAAACATGATGAGCAGATTTCTGCTCTGATAGAAGCCTTTGTTAAACCAAATCTCACATCTGCCACAAATATTTAAATATTTATCACATGCTATACAAAGTGAATCCAGGCAACAAAGAACGAACCTGTTGAACCTGTACACAAAATCAGAACAGTCTGCATGCAAACATTGGAAATGTATGGACGCGTGTACAAAATAATAGCCAAAAGACGATAAAAAGTTAAAGACAGCAGCTGTGATAAGTGCCTAGGTGTTTCAAATCATAAGGAAAAAAACAAGGCAGCCAGTTTACAGTCAGATTTTTCAGAGGGACACTTTAGGCCCTGGGTAGGGTTCACCACCACACCAGAATTCACTAGGCTGTGGTATTTCCATAAGCCACAGGTCACCCTGTTCCTGAGCTTCGCTCTTTCTATCTGCAGCCTCTGAATGCGCATGCAAAACTTTATAATAATGGCAGTCCCTCCCTTCATCTGGATCATACGGCGGTGATAATATGTCAAGGAAAGCAGTGGGTCCGTCAACAGCGTCTATCTGGTGGATATTGTCTTTTTGGGGTGACAGCACACACAGGCCGTTCTCCTCCGTGTATTCCCCCACCGATCTCAGCATCGAAGGCCGAAGCGAGCTCCTCTGGAAAGGCATCAGCGGAGGGTTGAACTGCACGCCGCTGGCACCATCTCTAGGCTTATCCAACCTGTCGAAACAGCTGATTCGCACCTTGCCGTAAATCACCTTGAGTATGCCGTACATCCCCGGATGATCATGCAAGGGTATCGAAGCGCCCGTTTTTAATAAAAACACCCCCATGCTGAACGTGTCGGTCTCGTAAATGTGCATGTATGTCACGGGAGGCGCGATGCGCTGGGACGGCATTGGGGCGCCCTCGATGGTCCGGGGTGCGATCTTCAAGTCCGCCGCTCTGACCTCCGCCATTAGGCTTTTCAGCTTGCTCAGATTCTCCAAAAACACTTTATTGTGTTCTCCGACAACCGAGGGGTTTCGGAAAGTCGTAAGGGCCTGTTTGGCGATTTTCTGGACAGTGGAAGTCATGTTGTCTCGTGGCATCATAACGCAACTGTCCAGCGTCAACTTGACATTCAACTTAACGCGCCAATTTTTTTTACGCGCCTCGCTCCTTCTGCGATATCAAGTCCAGATCCTGTTTTAGAGATCCCCTTCTTATTTACACCATCAAAATCGACACCATGTGTAAAAGCTTAAGCGCAGCCTTAAGAATACCGTTAGGATCAAGTCATTTCTAGCCATGACTACTCCATATACAGGCATCTGATTCACACGTACGCAATGTCAACACTGGTATACGTCATGCAGAGGATTATGGGAAACGTAGTTTTTTCACTACTGTGAAACCTAAGTGGTACCACAAAACGAATCATTCCAGACCTCGTGTTTTAATATTCGCAGACTTCATCCAAACTCCTCTTTCGCGAATGAAAAGATCTTCGTGAAGATCACAATACGACGTTGCGTGAGATATTACACGTTAACGGGTTACTACAACTCCCATAACATATGCTCTTCAAGGGCAACGACACTTAAGTCTTTCACCACAACTCAGACAAAATCTGAAAATGCTGTGATAAGTGTGAGACTGGAAAAAAAGAGGTCACTGATGACCACAAAACTGTATTTGGACATATAAAATTATAAATATCATTGCATTAAACAGACCAAGTGGCATTTATTTTTAAGAAAGAGAGCACAAACAAACAGATTCCACAAAAAGATATGTTTTTAAAGTTGTAAATGCCAACTCAGAAGGAATGGATATAGAAACAGATATAGTTCAAACTCAAAACAAAAGGTATTTTGGGGCCAGTTGCGTAAATATAGCCTATGTTAAGACCAACTAGCAATTAGCCAAGGGATAGCCAGTCTTTTCGATTCAAATTAGACCTTGTAACTGATTTTAAAAAGTTATGACCAGTCTAAAAGAAAATAACTTTTTAAGACTATAGTCTAAGGAGTTTATGCAGCCGGCCCCTGTGTGAGTTTGAGGGGAACAGAACTTAATATTAACCAACTGTGATATTCACTAAATAAGACAAGCTGGTTAAAAGAAGCCTGAGAGTAAATATGGCCAATGCCTAAGGCGATTTTTGGCTGCAATTTTGCCGTCTTCCGTGACAAATTCACAGAATCACAAATGATTGTTGTTATGCGACTTTGGCAACAAGGTGATAATGTACGTGCGTGAGTGCACGAGAGAGAACAAGAGAGAGGCGGAGAGGGGAGGGAAATACTGTTCAGTTAAAAATAGTTCATGTTAGCTTGTCCTATATCAGTTGCAGGTTGAAACATTTTATCTTAAAATTATCTCCAGTCCACTGAAGAATGAGCAGTACACAAAGTCCCTCTTTCACCCAGGCTACAAAACACTAAAAGGACGCTGAGCCTTTTTCTTTACTTTCTGGCCCAAACATTAAAGCACAGAAATTTAAATTTGAAGGGTATGACATAATACCCCCACAAAAATGAACCATGGTTTTATTGTAGTAAAAGTGTAGTACCTATGTTTTTTTGGCATATTGATTACAATTTGTATAACCACAGTTTCACTACAAATGCCATAGTTAAACTATGTTTTTTTGGTTTTATTTGTAGTAAAACCATGTTTTGTTTGTTTGTTTTTTTGTTTGTTTTTTTGTTTGTTTTTGTAAGCGAAGACAATGAACTCCAGTGTTGTTTGGTTTCCAAGATTCTTTAAACTACCCTCTTTTATTTTCCACAGAAGAAATAAAGTCTTAAAGGTTTGAAATAACATGAGGGTGAGTAAATGATCTTTAAATTAAAGAAATACCCATAAAATTCATATATTCTGCAGCCACAGTATACTGCAATTACAAACTGACAACGGGAGACCTACTGTATTGGCATACATTATAAAAATGTGTCACTGAAGTCTATTATGCAGAAACTTCCCTTTACTGAACCACTTTACAAACAGTGTCACTATATATGGGTCATTCTACAGAATTGGTGCAAATGGCTGTCCCACAACCAAAAAACACATTTAAAAAGTAGTTAAGTATTAAAATCTTAGATGTTTACTAAGATCCCTTTGTTATCTGTTGAAGCCCACAATAATATTTAAAATATAAGTAAGCTTAAAGAGGTCATTGAATGCAAAACTTACTTTTACATATGTTTTGAACATAAATGTGTGTTGACAGTGTGTGTGCACATCCACCCTATAATGATAAAAATCCACCCAGTGGTATTTTTTAAAATCTTTATAAGTAATATTCCCTTTTCAAATCAGGCCATTCTCAGCATCTTGTCTGTGTGACGATACACCGACCAAGGCCGCTCCCATGATAGTTGATTGACAGGGCCGTCTTACCTTAGACCCGCCCTGAGTGAGCTGTAAACCGTCCGCCATTATGTCGACTCTGTTGCAGGGGAAGACAAGAATATCTCCGATTGAGCGTTTGAGGTGTTTTGTTGTTGGATGTAATAATGAACATAGCAGTCGTCATTTACTCCCGACATCTGAGCTGCTGAAGATGCAGAGGATTAACGTTACTTTTGTTTTCAAAGGGAATGCACCCGGCGATCTACATAAATGCATCTATGTTTGCGCGAATGATCCAGCTTAGGGGCGATTCTAGGATTTTTATTTTAGGGGGGCTCAGCCCCCAATGAAGGTATTATAATATATATAATACTCACTCAGGGCGGGTCTAAGGTAAGACGGCCGTGTCAATCAACTATTGTGGGAGCAGCCTTGGTTGGTGTATCGTCACACAGACAAGATGCTGAGAATGGCCTGATTTGAAAAGGGAATATTACTTATAAAGATTTTAAAAAATACCACTGGGTGGATTTTTATCATTATAGGGTGGATGTGCACACACACTGCCACACTGCCAACACACATTTATGTTCAAACAACATGTAAAAGTAAGTTTTGCATTCAATGACCTCTTTAAGCTTACTTATATTTTAAATATTATTGTGGGTTTCAACAGATAACAAAAGGATCTTAGTAAACATCTAACATTTGAATACTTAACTACTTTTTAAATGTGTTTTTTGGTTGTGTGTCTGTGTATATATATATATATATATATACACAGACACACACACACAAAATTACGGTTTGTATTTCTAGTACAACCCTATTTCCTTAAGTATGCAAACCTTATTGCACATGCACTGGAATATGCATTTTATTGAAAACGAAAACATGATCGTTTTATAAAGTCAGCTGTGGTGTGATGAGGGGTGAACACAGCGAAAACTACAGTAGATGGGGAATCGATTGCTCCTTTTATGACAAAGAACCGCACAGATGCAGATATTATAACAATCTGTTGATAAACACACCTTGTCCTCTGTTTCTCATTCTGCGCCGCCGTGGTCTGCGGATTGAAAAAGAAGAACACGCTGAAAGACGGTAGGAGCCGATCGAAGTTTGCCGCAACTTTCTTATGAAATTTATATATAGCTATAGCCCCCCTAAAAATGGCCTAGCGACGCCCATGATCCAGCATCACTTATAGCAGAAGTCAGTATAAGGGGTTTTATGCATCTTTGCAAATTGCTTTTCCTAATAATGTGCTAGTTAGCAAGTTTCGTGGCTAAATGCAAATAAATAGAATGGCTCGTCACCCCACAAAAGAGAGGGGTGGGGTGAGCAGAGCTCATTAGCATTTAAAGGCAAATGCAAAAAAATGGCTCGCTCTAAAAAAAAAAGGCTGCTTTTGACAAGTTAAAAACGGTGTTTTTCACTACCACTGAGAAATTTTAACCGAAGTATGATATAGACGTCTTATTTAGACCCTAATGAATTATATCAACTTGTGGAAAATGGGCATCCGATGACCCTTTTAATATACATAAAATCGTCATTTAGTGGGTACTTGCAATTGGGAGGTGGCTGTCCCGAACCCTAACTCCTAAATTTCAACTTATGAAAATGATATTGAAATAAGTTTAGCATTTTATTCCATTATTGTTTTTAAAAATAGAAAATAGAACATTTATATTTTCTACGTAATATATAAAATTTTATGTAAAAAAAAAAAAAATCACGAATAGTCACAAATGTTCATGTCACTACTGTATTTTTTGTCCATTGGCTGAGACTGATTTTAACTACACCCCATTTATGATCAGGAAATATTCATGTGTCATCTTTAAAGAACGTCACTACCGAACACCATTTTTCTATAATTAAACACACTTTTTTGGGACATATTCCATAACATTCAGTTTTTATATGTGTACAAATGGTCAGAATTTTGCTAGCTAACCATGTGCTGACTAGCATCTTTGAGCAAGGTTCAAAAGTATCTAAAATTGTCTCTACTGAAACAGTCACGACCAAAACATTTGGTGACGTTTCAGTGGTGACATCTTTGTTTTTTTATGTTATTCCATAAAATTGTTACTACTGTAATAGTTACAACCAAAACATGTCATCATTGTTTCGGTAGTGACAAAAGGAAACACATAATCCTTTATTTGGGGGAAATATACAAAATTTTAGCACAGATATGCACACTTTTAATATGTTTTAGTAGTGTTTTAGTATGTGGTTTAAAATTCTGTATTACTGTTACTACCAAAAATGTGCTTGTGTCACTAATGAAACATGGGATGTTTTTTCAAAAATAAAGTATACTGAATTATCAGCTAAGATGTTGTGATAGTGTTTGGTTCAGAGTATTTTCAAACTAATAAATCTTTAACTCTGAAATTAGTATGATCAACTTTTTGCCTTTTACAATGAAAAATTGGATTCAAAATACAACAAATCTCATAAATCACACTTGAAATATTGTTAAAACTGTAATTGTTGGTTTACCTCTAAAAACGTATTAATGAAATAGAAAAAATATATGTGCAAGGAAGATGTAAGCAAAATCTTAATAGGTCAATATAACCCTTCTTATTAAATGACATATTAATGTGTTTTGTAAGTGACACATTTGGGGAGAGGACAAATATTACAAAACTTTCTAAAAATACAACATGATTACTAATTACTAGAAATGTGTACTTTGGAAATTATACAAGTTGCATACATATAAAGTTTGTGGAAAAAGACGTTTCCAACTCTGACTGTCTGTAGAATGGTCCATACAATCTATGGAAATGTAACAGCAGAAAGTGATTTGTTTCACACTGGCACAATGTAATCATTTGTTATACAATTAAGTGTTACATGAATCAGATTAAAAAATTAATGATTGACTACGATAGACAGTGATGAACCAGTAATCTCATTATCGGTGTAGAAGCAGACTGTTGACATGCTGGCTGTTGCCCAACCAATTATGACTCACAAACATGTTTGCATGACATTGTTTAAAAAATATATATTTATAGCTAAAGAGACATGTGGACAGTTTAGTCATCTGTGGTCATGTTGTTATTCCTGCATACTTCGCCTAATCATTTGTTGGCATACACATAAAAACAGAGCATCTATAAAAAGCTAAAGCTATGTAACAGGATGCAACACCACCGCCTACTCCAGTCCTCTGAGCTTGGAAAACCGCATACACACTGCGTGTGAATCACAATATGACTGTGAAGAAACATTTCTGAAGACATCATAGGGATGCGCTACTATGTCATCCGAATTCACACCAGACATTAATAAAAGCACAAACTCGCCAGTCCTCATTACATTATGACACGAATGACTGAATAACACTTTTAGTTACGGAAACAAGTGTGCTTTCTAATAATATTGCTCCGCTTATTCACTCTTTCTGTCTGCTAATAATGTGGCTAAACTTTCTTCATAGCCAACTCAAATAAACAGAGGCCTCACAGGCAGAAGTTTATTGGCTTTGCAGTGAACTTCTGACTAAACTTCTGCAATTTTTTTAGAAACGACTGCTGTAAAAACAGCACAAGAGCTGTGATTCCCAACGTGGGGTATGTGACCCCAGTTAGCTTAAAAAGATAGTTCACCCAAAAATGAAAATCCTGTCATTATTTACTCGCCCTTATGTCGTTCCAAACCCGTAAGACCTTCATTCATCTTCAGGACACAAATTAAGATATTTTTGATCAAATCCGAGAGCTTTCTGTCCTTGCATAGACGGCAATGGAACTGACACGTTCAAGGCCCAGAAAGGTAGTAAGAACTTCGTTAAAATAGTCCATGTGACATCTGTGGTTTAACCTTAATGCTATGAAGCTACGAGAATATTTTTTGTGCTCAAAGAAAACAAAAATAACGACTTGATTCAACAATTTCTTCTCCTCCGCGTCTTCGCCACGCATACAAATTAATTGCAATTTTAAATCTTTACCAATCTTTGCCACTGTAATTTAACCCACTAGGTTTAACCCATTGTTCAGCAATTATTTTTAATAATTTAGAATATAATAGTTTGATCACTTATTCTTTTATATACAGCTGAGGTCAAAAGTTTACACACACCTTGCAGAATCTGCAAAATATTAATTATAAGCGGAATCATACAAAATGCATGTTATTTTTTAATTAGCATTGACCTGAATAAGATATTGCACATAAAAGATGTTTACACATAGTTCACATAAGAAAATAATAGTTGAATTTATAAAAATGACCCCGTTCAAAAGTTTACATACACTTGATTCTTAATACTGTGTTGTGACTCACAGCTGTTTTTTTTTTTTTTTTTAGTTTAGTGATAGTTGTTCATTGTTTGTCCTGAACAGTTAAACTGCCTGCTGTTCGTGAGAAAAATCCTTCAGATCTCACAAATTCTTTTGTTTTTCAGTATTTTTGTGTATTTGAACCCTTTCCAACAATGACTGTATGATTTTGAGATCCATCTTTTCACACTGAGGACGACTGAGGGACTCATATGCAACTATTACAGAAGGTTCAAATGCTCACTGATGCTCCAGAAGTAAACACAATGCATTAAGAGCGGGAGGTGTAAACTTTTGAACAGAATAAAGATGTGTACATTTTTCTTATTTTGCCTAAATATTATATTGTTTTTCCATTTAGTACTGTCCTTTAAAAGCTACAGAAGATACTTAAATGTTTCCCAGAAGACAATAAGTTAATTTACCCCGATCTGCAAATGCAATGGGTTTCCTTCTGGAGCATCAGTGAGTGTTTGAACCTTCTGTAATAGCTGCATATGAGTCCCTCAGTTGTCCTCAGTGTGAAAAGATGGATCTCAAAATCATACAGTCATTGTTGGAAAGAGTTCAAATACACAAAAATGCTGAAAAACCAAAGGATTTGTGGGACCTGAAGGATTTTTTCTGAAGAACAGCGGGCAGTTTAACTGTTCAGGACAAACAAGGGACTCATGAACAACTATCACTAAACACAGCTGTGGATCATTCAGGTAACAACACAGTATTAAGAATCAAGTGTATTCAATTATTTTCTCTTGTGGACTATATGTAAACATCTTTTATGTGAAATATCATATTCATATCAGTACTAAATAAAAAAAATAACATGCATTTTGTATGATCACACTTATTTTGGTAAAATAATTAACATTTTGCAGATTCTGCAAGGTGTATGTAAAGTTTTGACCTCAGCTGTATCTGTTACACTGAATGTTGGAAAATTATATCAGATATAGTTTGACATTTTCACAAAATTTATTTGACACATTGGAGAAGACATTTGCATTTAATATGCTTTCTGTTTATATAAAATCACTTTTGTAAATTTAATTTTGTCTCAACTTTGACCCATATAATCTACTGCATACAGGTTGTATTAAACACAAGCTGTACTTCATGTTGGACTAGGCTGAAATGGTCATGAATGGCCTCCGTTAGACAAAAACCTTCTGAAAAATGTAAATTGGAGAGGTCATGACCTCAGCATTCTAAATGTAATGAGTGACGTCAGTCCGAGCCTTAGAGGCTGCAGCCATTAGAGCCCTTAATACGCTCGCAAAGACGACAATGAGAGCCAACCAATCAAAAACGCAACCAAGAGATTCTTTGATCCTCAAGAACACTACACAGGAAAGAAACATGTTAACATCCACCATCTTCCCATTTCAGCTAGTACCACTACAGCTCCAATTTTCACTCTCCCGTCTCTGTTCCTAGATGATATCTTTGTTTAATGTAGCAGAGAGGTCTTCGCCCTTTGACCATAGATCTATGCTGTCTGGTTAATGTGTGTTTCCATTCTGGAGATTTATTTTCTCTGTAACACAGCCAAACTCTCTGAGCATGAGGCCCCAAAGCTCTGCTGCTCTACAGAGCATTTTCTGAACAACGTCGAGGAATAGTTCACACCAAAATCACAGTTTTGTTTATATCATTCCAAACCATGATTTCCTTCCTTCAGTGAACACAAAAGGAAAAGTTTGATAAAATATTAAAGATGCTCTTTTTATACAATGAAAGTGATTTGTGGCCAGGGGCTGTTGTGACAAAAATCATTTAGTTCCACACAGAAAGATACTGTTTTAAAAGACTTGAAATATAGTACACAATTTCACCATAAAATGAGGTAGAAAAATATTATGGAACTATGTTTTACACATTTTTTGTGTTTAATTCAGTGTGTTACTTGCCATTTCTTTGTAATTAATTCTAAAAATTCACAAGCAATTTCTAAATGTAAAAATTATTTTAAAGTAAATCCTTAACAGAATTTTTTTTTTTCAGTATTTTCTAGAAAACCTTTTTTTTTTGTAATTTTCTGGAACTACAGTATCTGTTCCCATTAAGTTTAATTGGAACAGAGCAGCACGAACATTCTTTTAAATGTCTCATTTTGTGTTCCACAAAAGAAAGAACATCACACAGGTTTGGAACAAAATGTGAACGGGTGAGTAACTATTTTTCCCCCCATTCTTATTTATTGTACAGTTGCTGATTTAGTTTACAATATAAGGCATAATATCACAAAAATAGCAGAAAAGTTCCTCCAGGATTTTAGTTATTTCTTAAATTAACTATAACAGATTTTTGAGATCTGTATGTGGAAAATAAATTATATGTATCATAATATATGATTATTTACAAAGAAAAAGTATGAATTTCAAATATAATGCTGCTACCAATAGCTCTGGGAACTTGTTTGGAAACATTCTCAAAGAAAACATGCAAGGATTTCTCTACATCTTTCAAAGTTGGACTGAAAATTCAAATTTTAAAATGTCACATAAGATGGGAGTGTTGGTGTTAATAAAACTATTTCATACATTGTGTAAAGTAGCAGTCAGTTCGATTTCACAGGTCTTTAGCTTCTAACAGGCTTCATCTAAAGTGGCACCACAAACTCAGGGTTGAATTTGCTGTAGAAAACTAATCAAATACTCACAATTGCACTTTGGGCTGTTCTCAGAGATCCAAAAAAATCAGTTTTGCATAAACAGGAAAATCAAGGATACCCTCTAGTGTTCATCCTTTGCATTGCAGTATTAAAGGGAACCCTGGGTATTAAGACTTGCATGGTTTAAGATAAAGTAAATGCTGTCTCTTACTAAAGGAGAAGTCCACTTCCAGAACAACAATTTACAAATAATGTACTCACTCCCTTGTCATCCAAGATGTTCATGTCTTTCTGTCTTCAGTTGTAAAGAAATTATGGTTTTTGAAGAAAGCATTTCAGGATTTTTCTCCATATAATGGACTTCATTGGTGCCCCGATTTTGAACTTCCAAAATGTAGTTTAAATGCAGCTTCAAAGGGCTCTAAACGATCCCAGCAGAGGAAGAAGGGTCTTATCGAAATGATCTCTCATTTTTTTTCGAAAAATTAAAATTTGTATACTTTTTAAGCACAAAAGCTCGTGTAGCAAAGGTTCTGGGATGCGCGTCCACGATGATATAAATTAGTAATAGGTCGTTCTTGAACGGTTCGTTCATTTTGAACGAATCTTTAATGTGATTCGGGAACAACGATTTGTCTCGGGGAGTGATTCGTTCAGTCGCGCATGCGCAACATCCTATTAGGCTCTGTACTGGAATTAGTTCACCTGTTTGGAGTCTTCAGGTTTTTTGAGTCGTTCGTTCATCTTATGGGGCTGTCACGTGATGAACGAATGATTCGAACCCGAAGACTCGAAAGATGAACGAATCAATTTTATTTCCGGCTCACACTGCATTGGTTAAGCTTATGGGGCTGTCAGGTGATGAACGAACGACTCAAACCCCAAAACTTGTCAGATAAGAGGTGAGGTGAGCTAATCATAGACTAAAGACCCAGGTAAACAGTGAATTAATCTTTTCTGTTTCTTATATCATATAATTTTGTCGTTGTTTGTAGTGTGATCAACTGTTGTGTAAGCAGTAGATGTGTTAGGGAAGTAACACGTAACATTTTAATTATATTTTGCTAAAATGATTTGAAAATCAAAATGAACGAAATGACTCGAAAAAAGATTCGTTCATTTTGCTGAATGAGACTCAAAGGTCCGAGTCGGTAAAATGATCCGAACTTCCCATCACTACTACAAATCACGTGTAAGTTCATCGTCTGTGTACTCCGGAGAATTCCATATTATTTTCTCCTTTTGTTTGTAAGACCCTTCTTCCTTGGCTGGGATCGTTTAGAGCCCTTCGAAGCTGCATTTAAACTGCATCGGGGCACCAATGAAGTCCAATATATGAAGAAAAATCCTAAAATGCTCGAAAAAAAAAACATAATTTCTTTACGACGGAAGACAGAAAGACATGAACATCTTGGATGACAAGGGGGTGAGTAAATTATTTGTTAATTGTTGTTCTGGAAGTGGACCAATGAAAGCTTTACGTTATTTAAAAAATCCACATTTTATGTATATTTTGGACTATGGGGGGCGCCATTATTTTGATAATGTCAAATGGTTGCACTCTATGAGCTACTGGCGCTACCTGTTGTAATTTTTACCACAAAACAACTATGAAAATAAAATACTGATATGATGCCACATTGTGTAGCTTTTGGTTGTAATTTTCAGGAGAAGAGCAACAAGAGAAGCGAAGCGAAGAAGTTTTGACATATTTACGGTAGGACATTTACAAAATAACTTCAAGGAACATAATCTTTACTTAATATCCTAATGATTTTTGACATTAAAGAAAAATCTACTTTCGGCTATTGCTACAAATATACCCGTGCTACCTAAGACTGGTTTTGTGGTCCAGGGTCACAGATAGCAAAAGGAAGCACCAGTAGCTCATAGAGTGCAACCATTTGATGTAATCAAAATAACTGCGCCCCCATAGTCCAAAATATATATAAAACAATGTGGATTTTTTAAATAATGTAAATCTTTCATGGGTTTTATACTACATATTTTAGTAAGAGACATTATTTATGTTATATTAAGCCATACAAGTCTTACAAGTTGGGGATCCCTATTAAACATTATGAAGATGTGAAGATAAAGATAAAATCTCATATTATTCACAACAAATAAAAGTCCAAGTTTGAGTATGAATTAAAAATTCATATGTGACCCTGGACCACAAAACCAGTCATAAGGGTACATTTTGTAAAACTGGGATTTATATAATAAACAAGCTTTCCATAGATGTATGGTTTGTTAGCACAGGACAATATTTGGACTGAGATACAACTATTTGAAAATCTGGAATCTGAGGGTGCAAAAAAATCAAAATATTGAAAAAATCACCTTTAAAGTTGTCCAAATTAAGTTCTTTTCTATGCATATTACTAATCAAAAATTAAGTTTTGATATATTTACGGTAGGAAATGTACAAAATATCTTCATGGAACATGATCTTTACTTAATATCCTATTGATTTTTGGCACCAAAAATAAATCGATAATTTTGACCCATACAATGTATGGTTGGCCACTGCTACAAATGCACCCATGCTACTTAAAGGGGTCATCGGATGCCCATTTTCCACAAGTTGATATGATTCTTTAGGGTCTTAATCAAAAGTCTCTAATATACTTTGATTAAAAATTCTCAGTGGTTTTGTAAAACAACACCCTTTTTACCTTGTCAAAATGAGCTCAGCAAAAATCATCTCATTCTAAGGGGTTGTTCCTTTAAATGCAAATGAGCTCTGTTCGCCCCACCCCTCTCTTCTCTCTGTGGAATGACGATGTTGTTTACTTCAGCCGCATTTAGCTGCTAAACTTCCTAACTACCACGTTATAAGGAAAGGCGATCGCAAAGATTCATAAAAAAACGCTTATACACACTTCTGCTGTAAGTGAAGCTGGATCATGAATGATTCGCGCCAACATAGACGGATATATGTAGATCGGGAGGCGCAATCCATTCACAAACAAATGTACGTTAATCTACTGCATCTTCAGCTGCTCAGATGTCGGGAGTAAATGACAACCACTATGTTCATTATTACATCCAGCAACACAACACCTCAATCGCTCAATCAGAGATATTCTTGTCTAACTGACATCCCTGCTTCGGCATGAAACAAGGAAAGTTACTGGACTGTGACAGCTGGTTTAAGGTAAGAGCTGGTGTCAATTAACTATCATGGGAGCGGCCTTTGTGGGTGTGACGCCACACCGACAGGCATCTGAGAACGGCTCGATTTGAATAAGGGGATATTATTTTTACAGATTAATTAAAAACCACTGCATGGATTTTTATCATTATAGGGTAGATTTGTACATACACTGCCAACACACATTAATGTTCAAACAACATGAAAAAGTGAACTTAGCATCCGATGACCCCTTTAAGACTGGTTTTGTGCAGGGTCGCCTATACAAACACCTATACGAACATCATATGAGAAATAAACACAGTAAAACAAGTTGGTCTGATCAAATGAATGACCATTCAGATTTTAATAATGCTGCAGTTGCCACAAGAGATGGAAAACAGGCATAGCATTAACAAATCAATCTTTAATGATCAATTCTAATCTCATTTCTATAATATCACGTACAGCAGCAAGGATCACGTGAGACTTCAGATCTCACAGTATCACAAGTGTAATACAGACAACAATGTTCAAAGAGAAAGGCACAAACATTAAGATAATTAAGTCTAGAGAAAACAAATTCAATATTTTGAACAAAAAACAACATGGCACGACATTAAACATTAGCTCAAATTATACTCAGTATTATCAGGAAACACCAAACAATAGAACAAAAAACATTTAAGCTATCAAGCTTTGTTCTACTTCTGATTGTCACATCTATAATGGCATACAAGAGACACTTCTAGGGTCCAACCTAATTAACACAACTATTAATTGTAGATATGCATCATTATACAAAGTTTTATTGATATGACAGATGATGATTATTTTAATGTAAAGCCCGGTATGATGGTTGATATTATAAGTACCAAAATCTATTCTGAACACCTGAAAACCACACATTATAATGTAAAATAGATGAATAACTCTACAGTACCTTGTAAACCTGACACAGAAAAAAAGGCCAAATATAATAAGGAACTGAAATATGGTAGATTAGCAACTAACTAGTAGCCTGTCAATTTTATTTTTTAGTATCATCCATCTTTATATTTTCAGTCAGTCAAAAACATTGTCAATTCTTATAAATGATGGTTTACGCTCAGTATCCATAATATTAGTTGGTATTGATATGAGACAATAAAACACATTGTAGGACCACTGTCTCAAATGACATCTACAGTAAATAAATACAGAAATAAAAGCACATGTGAATTAGGTTGAGCCCTACTTGATCTTTTTTGACCCTAGAATGTCCTCCAAATTTCTTCTGTACAGTGCTGTTTCTTTTCCTCCCGTTATGAAAATATTGTCACATATTGCACAAGCCACTGAATAAAGCATTATAGCATGCTCACTCACAATAAAATACTGATGGATGTGAACTACCTCATGCTCACACGGCACTACAGTACTTTAGATCTCCTTCTAAGGAAACACAACATAAAATAGTGATACAGAAACATGAAGGAACCACAAAAGACAAAATAAGATTGTAATCACAGTGTCAGAACTGAGCACACAATGGAGTGGATGACATTGCCACCACTGAACAAAACAGCACAAACAGAGGTTAAAGCAAGAATTATAACTTCTTTTTTAAACTTTCGTCTTCTGTACTCAAAATCCAAGTGCCATTTGTTATGCTGGGATTTTCATTTATATATTTTTTTCTAAAAAGGTAAAAGTATCACACATGAAGCTGAAAGGCCCTATTTAGCTGGTCACATGCAACTTGTAGAATAATATGGGAAAAAGTCAGAACGTAAGTAGCCTGAGCAGAAATGTTAGCAAATGCCCTCATTTCGCAACTGACTGGTTTCATATCAAGACTAAGGTGCTGTGAATGAGATCTACCCTGGTACTAGTATTTACATAACATTGATTTTGAATACCGTGAAGTCGAAGTGCAATAAAATCAAAGTCAAATAAAGGTTCTACCCAAATATGTGCATGCAGTGGTCCTTTCTAGACCACTACAAACTATTTATAATGCAGCAAACTCTGCCAAAAGCACTACCCTGTTCCTCAGATCTGTTGGTTTATAGGCAGTACCCTCTTAAGACATAAAACTATACTTAAAATACCATATTTCAGTATTTTTATGTACATTAAAAGGGACATCAGATGAAATGTTCACATTTTCTGCTCTTTTTGCATTGAGTTAGGTTTCTGGCATGCCTGCCAGCTCAGAAAAGCTTAAAATAAAACATGCAGCCAGTTTGTTATGGGCTGTCTGAGTCTGAAACTGTGTCATGCAGCAAGCTGTTTCAGTTTGAAGCTGGTTTCTATGTAGATAGATAGCTATTTAAATAAGACCACCTCCGTGCCATATACGGATATACTGACATCTTGTGTGGACACGCCCCATAGAAGAGAGGGGTGGAGTGAACAGTAGTTCATTATCATTTAAAGAGACATGAACTGAAACGGGTCACTGTGAACAGAGCTGTTTTGACAAGGTAAAAAGGGTGTTGTTTTACACAACATCAAGGAATTTTAACTAAAGTATGGTACAGACATTTTATGAAGACCCTAAAGAATCTGGAAAATGGGCATCCGATGTCTCCTTTAATGGACTTTGGTAGTATACTGCTATTGTCTCACAGTTTTGCCAAAGATGAGAATAAGTGCTATTGCTCCAGTTGTATAGAGCTGAGAATGAACTGGCTGAGAATTAAAATATTTTCGAGTTAAAGGGTTAGTTCACTCAAAAATGAAAATTCTGTCATTAATTACTCACCCTCATGTCGTTCCAAACCAGTAAAAAAAAAACAGTTGTTTTTCCTTGGAACACAAATTAAGATATTTTTGATGAAATCCGAGAGCTTTCTGACACTGTTTTCTTTGACACAGAAGTTGTTTCAGTTATTACATTTAACATTCTTTCCACAGGTTTTTGCTCTTTTTATGACTGTACACATTCAAGAAAATAAAAATCAAGGGCTGTTTAAAAAAAAAAAGAACTGAGATATAAACCTTCAATTCTGACTTTATAAATCAGAATTGCATTTGTCTCTCGCAATTCTGACTTTATTACTTGCAGTTGTGAGTTTATATCTGACAATTTTGAGAAAAAAAAAAAGAATTTTAAGTCTGTATCATGCAATTCTGAGCAAAAAGTCCGAACTGAAATAAACTTGCAATTTTGACTTTTTTCTCAAAATTGTGTTTGTATCTCACAACTTTGACTTTTTTTCTCGCAATTGCAAGTTTATATCCCACAATTCTCAGAAAAAAAAGTCAGAATTGCCTGTTTATATCTTGCAATTCTGATTTTATAGCTTGCAATTTTAAGTTTATATCTGACAATTCTGAGAAAAAATGTCAGAATTGAAATGAACTCGCAATTTTTACTTTTTTTTTTCAAAATTGTGTTTGTATCTCACAATTGCGAGTTTATATCCCACAATTCTCAGAAAAAAAGTCAGAATTGCCTGTTTATATCTTGCAATTCTGACTTTATTACTTGCAATTGGGAGTTTATGTCTGACAATTCTAAGAAAAAATGTCAGAATTTCAAGTTTGTATCGTGCAATTCTGGAAAAAAAAAAAAAAGTCAGAATTGAGATAAACTCGCAATTTCTCGGCGGAAATTAGCTTTGTACAAAATATCTTCAGAGAACACCACTGAGAGGTTTTCATTTTTGGGTGAACTATCCCTGTAAAATACATTCATTTACAGAATTGTTTCACAGTTCAGCCAAAGACCTTAAGTGCTATTGCTCCAATTTTACAGAATGGCAAAAAGGATCTATTATCAAACTTCTTGGCAATGAATTTAAGAACACTTAAAACATCTATACATATTCCAATAGCTGCTTGTTTGTTTGTTTGTTGTTGTTTTTTTTGTTTTTTTTAAAAAAGAGAACTTTCTTCTCTGTTTCCTGTCTCTCTCCTTTTAATGAGGCTGAACATAAACAGGGAAATGTATATCCATCCCTTAAAATGTAGCACCACTATTTAAAATACACCTTCAAAAAAAAGACCCAAGTAAATGATTTCAATATTTGCTACATACTTTTTCTTCTTGCTGAAACAAGTGCATTTTCTATGAGAATGTTTGTGAACAAACTACAAGCTTAAAGTGGCAAAAGATCCGACCTGTACGACACAGGTTTTGTTTTAACATCATCCTGCATTTAGATAATATAACTACATTCATTTTCCTGAACAGTAGTGTTAGTTAGAAAACAACAAGCATGTAACATTACTAACTATAGCTTCCATTCATGTAAGCAACCTATAATGGCAGCTGTATGTTTTTGAATTAAAGGGCAGCTTCACAATGTGTTCATTCTACAGCCAATCATTTTCATTAAAATATTTCACAGATGGACCATAATTACATTCAAGAATCAAATAAGTATCAAATAACTAATCAGCCATCTGTAGTTGGACATCGCTGTTGTTTTGGGCTTTTGTATAACTCATTTTTTACATACAGTGGGGTCCAAAAGTCTGCTATTAAATTATTCAAATAATAATTTTCATGTTTCAGTTTCTCTTAATTAATTAAAATGCCTGTACTGTCACTTTTGATCAATTTAATGCATCCTTACTGAATACAAGTAATAATTTATTTTAAAAAAAAAAACACCGATTTCAATGTGGTCTCAGACTTTGGACCCCACTGTATCATACTCAATATATTTAACATATTTTATTAATATTTTAAATAGTGTTATTTGCTTGTACATTCATTGCTAAGCTCCACCTCTGTCCCTAAACCTCATACCCATCTGACCTCCTCCGCTGGGACCAGCTGTCGTATCCCAGTCTTCCAGAAGAAGCTTTAGACAGTCCCCATCCAGACTGACTAAGTAACTGCTGCTCTTCATCCTGCTCAAGATGGTCTCCTGAAGACCTGGTATCAAAGAACAGCAGGATAAGATAATTATCATCATCGTACACCACACATGAAAAAAGTGTATTTAATATGTACACACATTGAGACTGATTCAATGGAAAGAAAGGGTAATCATTATTTATGGCAGGGCAACATGATCTTCTACTGTCTTGATAGGATCTCATGAATTACTTAGAGGGGACAACCTGTCTACTACAAGCCAAATGAGTGTCTTGAGTCAAATAAGGACATGATTTATATAGGAAGCTAGTGGTAAAACAGTAAAACCAATAATTCAATACCTGCTTTGTGTTATTCTATGTGGGCCGAGCTCTGATGGCAGAGGCACCTGAAATAATGACAAATGAGAGAAATGCAGAGAGCTGACATATTTCTGAAATAGAACTTAATTATTGCAATCCTGGAAAACTGTACAAGTGGGTCAAATCAGGTGATTCATTACTGAATTTCCCTTTTTATATCAGTACATGTGTCAATGACTTCATGCTCTTCCTCATTAAAAAAATCACAGTGAACATGCAATGTATATATATAATGCATATGAAAATACCTTATCAAATTCTGCAATATAAATCATTCTGTCATATTTGGATTTTTTTTTAATTTGGTTAAAATAATAAAAAAGGTGGTTTAACTGGAGATTTAAAAAAAAAAAGAAAGAAAAGGCAGAAATTCTTGAAATATTGGCAATACTGGTCTTTTTTTAAATTATTATAACTTTAAAAATTGCAGTGAAAGTTTTTTTTACATTTGAAATGATTAAAATAAAATGTCATTATGTTTTTTATGACCTTTTGTTGAAAATGCATTTATATATATATATATATATATATTTATATTTTATATATATATATATTCAAACCCCTTCATTTTTTCACATTTTGTTATGTTGCTGCCTTATGTTAAACTGCATTAAAGAACTTTTTTTCCCACATCAGTCTACACTCCATACACCATAATGACAAAGCATAAAACAGGTTTGTAACAACTTTTGAAAATGTATTAGAAATAAAAACTGAAATGATTCAATTGCATAAGTATTCATACCCTTTTCTGGGGCACTTGAAATTTAGGTCAGGAGCATTCATATCACTTGTAGATGTTACTATACTTTGAGTGGTAAATGTCTGTGGCAAACTGAATGGGTATGATTTGAAAAGGTTGCAAAAGACCAATGTGATGTCCGCACAGTGATGTGTAGACATCACGTTTGTTTTTTGCTACAGTTTGACTTTTTTGTCTTACACCTGAGCCCTGTTTGGGTTTGTGACATATGTGCACCTTTTTTATATTTTGGACTATGATTTGGAAAGGCGCACATCTCTCAAAAAAGATCTAACAGCTGAAAATGCACATCAGGGGCCAGTTGCATAAACTTAGCCTCTACGTTAAGACAGTGTGTTTTAAAAACTAGTCTAACCAACTAGTGGTTAGCCAAAGGGTAATCAGTCTTATTTTTTGGATACAGACTTAGACTAATCTACATTTTTATGTAACTGAATTTTTAAAAAATGACCAATTTTAAAGAAAAAATTAGCTGACTAACCGGCCCCAGAGCAAAAAAACAAGCTCTGAAGTCAAAAGAACTGCCTGTAGAGCTCAGAGACAGGATTGCGTAAAGCCACACATCTGGGGAAGAGTTCAAAAAAAATCTGCTGCATTAAAGGTTCACAGAAACATGTAGCCTCCATTATCCATAATGTAAGACACTTGGAACAACTAGGACTCTTTCTAGAGCTGGCCTCCTGGCCAAACTGAGCAACTGATGGAGACCAAAAAGCTGATGGTCACTCTAGCTGAGCTCCATAATCATATATGCAGATTGGAGAAACTTACAGAAGGACAAATATTACTGCAACACTCCACAAATCCGGTCTTTATGGCGGTGTGGCTAAACTCAATCCTCTCCTCAGTGAAGAGTCTGATGAACCTCAATTCGAAGCATCATGTTTGAAGGAAACCAGACACGGCTCATCACCTGCACAGTAGCATCCCAAAAGTAAAGTGTGGTGGTATCAGCCTCATGCTGTGGGGCTGTTTTTTAGCAGCAGGGACTGAAGTACTTGTCTAAGTAGAAGGAAAGCTTAACACAGCAAAATACTGAGATTGAGCCTTAAAGAAAACCCAGTCCAGAGCATTCAGAACCTCAGACTGAGCAGAAAGTTCACCTTCCAACAGGACAATGACCCTAAACACACAGCAAGAGTGGCTTATAGACGACTCTGTGAATGTCCTTGAATGGCCCAGCCACAGCCTGGGTTTGAACCCAATGAAATATTTCTGGAGAAACCTGAAAATGTCTGCCAGCACCCATCCAAGCTGACAGAGCTTAAGAGGTGAAGAAGTGAGGAGAAGAATGGCGGATAATTGCCAAATGTTAATGTGCAAAACTTGTTACATCATACCCAAAAGACTAGAGGCTATAAATGATCACGTTAAGGGTATGAATACTTATGCAATTTACTTATTTCAGTTTTTTAATTTTAATAAATTTGCAAAGTTGTCACAAATCAGTTTTTTTGCTTTGTCATAATGGTGTATGGAGTGTAGATTGATTATATATATATATATATATATATATAAAATGAGTCATGAGATATACATATTGAGTTATGAGTCATGAGATATACATATTTTATGGAAATTGCGGTGACATACAGAGTGAGCTGTGCAATAATGCCTGTGGGGGGCGCTTTGATAATATTCCAGTAGTCTCTCTGCCAGGGAAATCCTCCGCAAGAGACTCTCGATGAACCGACGCAAACGAACCTTCCCACACATCTCATGCTGAGCAGCTGCTTCCAGAAACTTCTGGATGGTAATAACTTCCCTGCAATACAGTAAAATGTAGTTAGCAGAGAACTGCTTTACAAGGCACTTTTATTCATATTTTCCCCTTGACAATCATAAATGTTAGTAGAGTTTCCTACAGTTTCTTGTTGCCACTCCTTTAAAGGAACACTGCACTCTCTTTGAAAATAGGCTCATTTTCCAACTCCCCTAGTGTTAAACAGTTGAGTTTTACCGTTTTTGAATCCATTCAGCCGATCTCCGGGTCTGGTGGTAGCATTTTTAGCATAGCTTAGCATAGATCATTGAATTCGATTAGACCATTAACATCTCGCTCAAAAATGACCAAAGATTTTTAATATTTTTCCTATTTAAAACTTGACCCTGCTGTAGTTACATCATGTACTAAGACTGACGGAAAATTTCTAGGCCGATATGGCTAGGAACTATTTTCAGGCACTGCGTAATATCATTGCGCCTGCTGCACCCATGGTACGGCAGCAAAGTTCCTTGATTATTACGCTGAAATGAGAGTATAGTTCCTAGCCATATCGGTCTAGGAAATCACACTTTTCATTTTCCGTCTGTCTTAGTACACGATATAACATCTGAAGAGTCAAGTTTTAAATAGGAAAAATATGGAAACTCTTTGGTCATTTTTGAGCGAGATGCTAACGGTCTAATCAGATTCAATGATCTATGCTAAGCTATGCTAAAAGTGCGAAAACGGTAAAACTCAACTGTTTAACTCTAGGGGATTTAGAAAATGAGCTATTTTCCAAAAAAGTGGAGGGTTCCTTTAAGAAATCTAATGTAAAAATGAGGAACAGGGCTGAGCATTTTCTCTATTTCATCATAATACACTCAGCCTAATGTCCCAACCCTATCCACCTTATTATTGAACTCGGAAGTAAGCCTATGGGTGAGACTTCCAGTTCATCAGCCGCTAAAGGGAAATAACGAGAAGAATAACAACATGCAGTAAACAGTAAAACTGTTTGCACTACAAACCAGTGTGCTCATAATTAAAATAATACATACATTAATATGGTAAGACAAACCAATTTGCAATATCAAGCAGCAAAATGTGCTGTTTTGTACAGCTAAAAATATCTGGATGCAGATGAGACTGGAAGCCAGGAAAAATATGGGAAAAATAAGGTAGATAGCTTTGAATTTCTTTCAAGTATGGAACATAAAATGAGATGTTTTGAAAAATGTTTGCACAGAGCAGAGTGGACATTCTATTAAACATCTCCTTTTGTCTTTCACGGAAAGAATAAAGTTAAAAAAGTAACTGTGTACTGTTCCTTTAAATATAAGTCGTGAATACAGTGAAATATTTCACTCACTGTTCTCTCCTCTCCAACTCGTGCTCTGAGATGCTGAGCTGCTGCCTCAGTGTGGCGATCACCATAACGGCAGCGTCTACCTGTCTGCTGAGCGCCCGCTCTCGCTCCAGCACTTCCTGTTTCTCCTGGGCCAGGTGATGCGAGTGAGCGCGCTCACACAGGATAGCCGTGTCTGTCTGTGCCAGCTCTGAACTCAGCCGCAGCAGCCGCCGTTCCATGCTGCTGTTGGCTGTCCTCATCATCCCCTCCAGCCTCTTCTCCACTGATGCCACTGGTGCCGAAAGTGGTCCGGCTCCAGCCGATGTATCTCCAACGCTGAGGCTCCTCTCTGGGGGCGCAGACTTTTGCTCTGTGGGCTGCTGCGATGAAGTTTGGTCACCGCTGAATAAGTGCTTGTGCTCTCCTCTCGCAGTTGAGTTAGTATTGGTGCCGGCATCACGTACTTTATGCATGTCAGAATTGGAGGTTTTGCAGATTTCCATGCGTTCTGTGTTTGAGAGATCCCTCGTGGATAGGAGGCTGATGTCATGTTTGGTGTGGAACGGGTGGCTGTATTCTAGATGGGCTCTGAGAGAAGAAAGACTGTGGAAACGTTCATGCTCTCCACATCGTGGGCAGCGGAAAGGGAGTTGAGGAGGGGCTCCGGCTCCACACGCCTGCCCGTTCTTCACAAACAGCGCTGTGTTGCGTGTGCACACTTTCTGCTGCATGACACAGATAACCTAACAACAACAAATATTACATATTTAGCAGCCCAGTCCTTGAATATAAAAATACCGTATAGCAGAGATGCCCAAACCAAGGTACACGGGCACAACCTTTGATTTCATCATCTTCATTATCAAGCTTTGATTTACCCCACCATAACACAAGAGGGGGGAAATTAGGGTGAAAATATGTAATTTAAGCTAATTATCTTCATAATTCATCTCTTTGTTTTATCTTTTTTTCCTTTTTGCATTGAAATATAAACAATATAAATGAATTTGGCATTAAAAAATAAAAATTTTAATGTAATAAAGTCCTATATAAGGCAATTTTTTGCGTTTGGCCTTCAATCAAGTTTGATTTTTGGCCCTTTGAAGTAAAAACTTTGGGCACCTCTGCAACCATAAACAGATATCTAAAATATTAAAAGACAAACATATCAGACAGACTGATTAATTAGTCTTTATTTGATCATTCTATTGTTTAGATGCATTTTAATGCTGATATTTAGCATTTGCATGACTGATTCAGAGTCACTGCACATTGTTTGCATATAATGCAAATATTTGTAGTGATTTCAGAGTATTATTTAAGAACTCTTGCTAATGTGCATTTGCATATAATTCAAATATTTGTAGTGATTTTAGAGTATTATTTAAGCAAAACTCTTGGCAGTGTTTATTTGCATATAATTCAAATATTTGTAGTGATTTCAGTATATTATTTAAAAAAACCTGTCTTGTCAAAAAACATTATTTGCATAAAATGCAAATATTTGTAGTGATTTTAGAGTATTATTTAAAAAAAACTCTTGTCAATGTACATTATTTGCATATACTGCAAATATTTATAGTGATTTTAGTTACTTTTTTTTAAATGTCTTGTCAGTGTGCATTATTTGCATATAATGCAAATATTTGTAGTGATTTTAGAGTATTATTTAAAAAAAAACTTGTCAATGTGCATTGTTTGCATAAAATGCAAATATTTATAGTGATTTTAGAGAAATAAGTAAGAATTGTCTTGCAAATGAACATTATTTACATAGATATACTTCAAAAATTTGTAGTGATTTTAGAGTAATATTTAAAAAAAACGGTGTTGTCAGTGTGCATTATATTTATTTTTAAGTAACATGTAAAATATTGTCTTGCAAATGCACATTATTTGCATACATATAATGCAATAGTGATTTGTAGTGATTTTAGAGCAATGTTTAAAACAATTGTCAATGCACATTGGTTACATATAATGCAAAAAGTTGTTGTGATTTTTAAGTAATACATAAAAATGTCGTGCAAATGCACATTATTTACATATAATGGAGATATTTGTAGTGCTTTTTAAATAATATTATATGTAAAATTGTCTTGTTAACACACATTATTTGCATATAATGCAAATGTTTGAAGTGATTTGTGTTTTTTTTAATGATTTTTTAACATTAATAGAATTAATATGTAATTTTGAAACTTGTGTTCTCAATACAGGATGGGTCAAGCTGGTCAAGGGTTATCTGGTTAGCATAGACCTGTGAGCCCCTGTATATGTTGTAACTGCAGAAATCTGATTATGGAAGGTAAAAAATAATTTAAAACTGTAATTTTCAATTTATAAGTAAATTAAGATCTGTGGTCAGCATTAGGCTAATTAATTAAACTTTTATGTGTTATTCTGCTTTCACATTTTTGGCCAACACGCCTCTTTGGACTTCACAAATGGTTTATCAAAAGAATAGTATCTTTTTTCCACATATTTTTGTAACACATATTTGAAGGTATGTGCTTGTACAGAAATTGACTTAAAAATGAACATGGAAATATTAAAAGGAGTAAATGTGTGACAAATTGCCCCGGGCAATATCGGCCACCTTATACTCTTTTCTCTAGATATCGGCACGGGCCATTGAAAACCCCATATCGGTCGATAACCCATAACTAGTCTGCAAACCTCGCAATCTAACTAGCTATTTTAATCTAGCAAGCTTTTCACATGGTCTAACACATACACAATGTATGAATGTATATTCCTGAAATACAAAAAAAGACAGTCAGTGGCAGAAAACTGACATCACTTAAGATGTCACGACTAGGCTGCGTGCTATATGTTCATTCAGAATATAACAAGATCATTTCAATAGACTATTTGAGTCTGTTCACTATTAATTTCAGAATATCCACAGCTTAAATAGGTTAATGTAAAGCTTTGGCAAATCAAATTGATCATGGCAGACCAAATGCATTTGTTTTAATGGTTTACTTGCATGCCTCAATCAACCGACGATTATGTCATCTCACATTTTTACTACCCATCATTTTGTTCTATATCTTATAAAACTGCGATAGAGACATTTATGCAAATCTTCTTATGCAAGCAGGAGATCTACTGGCCAGAGGCTGAAATCAGACAGGTAGTCAGCTGACATTTTCTATAACACCAAGCATGCAACCATACCTTAATGAACGAGCTCCAGTGAGATTGTGTATTGCAAGCTTTAATCAAACTGTTGATCCTTCGGCTTATCTGTTGCTTGGTATTTCTGTCCAAACCCCAGTGGTAACCCTCTCTGATTGAGATACAGTAAAGCGATATCTAGGTGTATGAAGTCATCTGGGTACTAACGACGTTGTCAAGAATGAGCGTGACAGCAGCGACAGAGGTGACATTGATTTCTTTTCATATGATGCTGAATGCAGTTTTCGTGTGCAAAACGCTTGCAAAATGTCATCGCATTATGTGTTAAATTACAATCGATCTAAAAAGATCCAGAAGCCTCTCACTGAAAAGATTCGGTCAGAATATTGAGGATTCATTAGAATGCAGTGCGGCAGACCATCAGTTTAAACTATTTAAAGACAGACGGGGGAGACGAGGACAAAATCACAGTGACAACACAACCCCACTTCATTAACATTTACGTAAACATTCTTAAATGTACTTTTTCCACAAGTTATTATCCATTACATAGCAATATATTAGTGAATTCAACTTACCAATACAAACCTATTTAGCTGCATCGCTATTCCAACCTTTCCGAATTTAAAAATGGTATCGCCCAACTGTTGTGTAGGCAACGGAGAGCTTTGAAAGCATCTGATTGGTCGATTGGCGGTTGTGTAATCCGTTGGTTTGTTGTGCGGAGAGGGGCTTGTCTGGAGGAAGAAGCCAGTATGGATTCACCGCGGGATATTCAACATTTTAAACGAAATATTGCCAGTCGGTCCACGGTATCGTCGTGTTCCTCGCTCGCCATGGAGATTAAGAGAAAGAAAATAAGAGAAAGCATGTTTTTTCAAAATGAGGTGAGGTTGTGTTGATGAAGTTTACGTTTTGGGTTTTCATTGGAATGTGGGTGTTATTATTAAAGACTAACCGGTAACATTAAATGCTTTCTCAGGCCAAAGACAGAGATATGAAGCGATGCGCAAGTGTGAATGACGCGCAGCAGATAATAAAGGACATGAATTTGTTGTACATACGACAGATTTCTAAGAAACTAAAGGTAGTCTGTGTATGGGAGCGTGTGATCATGTTTCACCTGTGTTCTGTATTGAAATCCCACAATGGGGCAAACAGTTCATCATTCGGTGCAAATAAAATAATCTTGACGGATTTAATTCTGAAACATCATCACACAGCTCTAAAATGATTAGAAAGTGTGAGTGTTTAGTTTGTTTTGTCTGACTCTTCACCACCCACTTGCGTGAGAGAATCGTTTCATATGAATCGGACTTTTTCCAAAGAATCTCAGAACCGATTCACGAATTGGACTGAATCATTGCGAGCAGTTCACGCGTCAGCAAATTGCCTGACTCATTTAAACGAAAATCCCATTAAGTTGTGATTCATAATGAGCCGAGAAATTAAAATTACAATTGATAAAAAGGTCACCAGCAGTTAACAGCAATGTGTGCGTGGATAAAAGAATCACTGAATCAAAGTTTTAAAATCAACTCTTCGAATGAGCCGATTCGCGGAAACGAGTCAGACTTCCATTACTTCCACTCACTTTCATCAATCCATGTGTTATTGTTGGCTATCACCAGACACTCGCTTACAGCCTGGAAGAGGTTGAGTTCATCTTCTCTTCCAACTGTTTTAAAGTTACTTCATTGCATCATTTTTCGTTTCTTCAGTGTCCAAACCATATCTCATCTCTCTATGAATCAGTATGCATCTGCCTTAGGAATTATTGTAGAATAGATTTGTGTGGTAGAGTTGTTTTCATCCAGTCTAGTCTATTTAATCAGAACTGTGGTTATTTCTCCTGACTATTTCATCCTTCCTGTAGGACTGTGATATTCAGGAAAAGATGGAGTTTGAGATGCGGATGAGAGCTGGAGCTTACAAGCTTCTGGTTGCCAGCACTAAAAAAGAGCAGGTGTTGGACGCTTCCAGGAGTCTGTTAACCTGTAATGCCCGAATTAAAGCCTATATGAACGAAGCCCAGAGGAGGAAAGAGCAGCAGGACATCAGAAGGTAAGAGCAGCAGGTGTATTGACAGCTGTGACAAAGTATTTAGTGGAAAATAATTTTATTTTGAATGTAAATCAGACATGCGTATAAGAAATAAATGGAAAATAAATTCTTGTTTCTTTTATTTTAGGTCCTCAGACTCTCTGGACCAAGTCCCTTGTCAGGGAAAGGTAGCCATATCTGGTAGGGAAATAGCTTTTCTCTGTTATAACTCCGTCTGTTATATTTATTATTAATATGTCAGTGTTTCTTGTGGTTTATGCATTTTTCTTTTGCTTATGCAGGCCTGCGAATTCCATTGTTTTGGAAGGATACAGAACACTTTAACAGCAAAGGGAGTGAGTGACAATTTTAATATTGTAATTATTATAAAAAAGAATATCCTGTCCTTGATAGTGTTATGAAAATTATGCAAACATATGTTGTCTGTTTTGATTTTTATTTTTGTAATAAGCTTATGGTTTTGCTTGGGCACTACCATTCAAATGTTTTAAGAAGTGAAAAATTTGATCAAGTAACAAAGCATTATATTGATCAAAAATGATAGTAAATGGCACTTTCTGTTTTAAATAAATGCTGCTCAAGTCATCAAAAAATCTTGAAAAATTAAAAATTGAAAAAATATTTAGCAGCACTACGGAAGCCCGTTTCTGCCACTGAATTTAAAAAAAAAAAAAAAGAAAATTGCAACTTTTTCTCACTATTCTAACTTTTCTCGCAAATGCGAGTTTACATCTGGCAATTCTGACTATTTTTTTTTTTTAACTCAGAATTGCATTATACAAACATGTAATTCTGAATTTTTTTCATTCAGAATTAAAAAGTTATAATTATAACGTCAAAATTGTGAGATGATATAAAGCCACAATTCTGACTTTATAACTTAGAATTGTTTGATATAAACACTAGAAATAAAGTCAGAATTGCAACTTTTTTTTCTCACAATTGCAAGTTTGTATCTCGCTATTCTGACTTTTCTCAAAATTGTGAGGTAAAAACATGCAATTGTGTGCTGTGAAGTCAAAAAAGTCAGAATTGTGAGTTTATATCTTGCAATTCTGATTTTGTAACTTGCAATTTCAATTTTTTTTTATTTCACAATTCTGAGAAAAAAAAGTCAGAATTGCAAGAAAAAAAGTCACAATTACTTTTTTTCATATGTATTCAATGGCAGAAATGGGCTTTCATGAAGCACAACTATTTTCAAAATGGATGAGAAATGTTTCTTTAGCACCAAATTAGCATATGAAAATGATTTCTGAAGTAATATGTGACAATGAAGACTGGGAAAATTAAGCATTTATATTAATCCATATATTTTAAAATGGAAACCGGGTATTTTAAATTGTGAAATGTGTTTAAAAATGTTCATATAGCAATTTATGCTGATGTCATGTGTATCTGATCCCAACAGATGCACAGCGGGTGGCAGTCTTCTGTTTGATAAAGATTGGCTCAGAGATTTTTGACACTGAAATGGTGATTGCAGACCCATCGATGACTGATATTTGCTTTGAAGGTGTCAAAATTTTGTAAGTTCTCAGCTTTCCCTATTTCTGTCTGCAAATCTTGTCATTTAAGAGCTATATTAAAATTGTATCGTTTAAACGAGCTTGAACTGCCTGACCGCAGTCTCTTGAGTTCTAAGCTCAGTTTAAATATTTTCAACAGCTCTGAAGCCAAGCCGGACTTTGAACTGACATTTGAGCTGTATAGCTGTGGACTGGAGGAGGAGACAACCTTTGTCAACACGCCAAAAAAACTAGCCAGGAAGCTGCGCTCCTCTTTTGGCAGAACTTCAGGCAGGAAACTCTGCCCTCTTCTGGATGGAGGAGATCCAGACACTTTCCTCCAGTCTAATCCAATACCAGTGTATGCAAGGATGGATATTCTGTTCATGATTTTTATAATTAACCTATTTTTATTGAATAAGTAGAGAAATGTCTAATATTTCTTTTTTTATGACAGAGGTGCACGGTACTCATTGTTGGCGTACACCACTCTGGGTTTGGAGCAGGCGGAGGGATCTTTCCAATCTCATTCTCTTATAATCCTTCAGAATGGTAAGAGCAAACAAGCCACGTTTTAATAATTGACTAGCATTCAGATTCCCATTGACTTTGTGCCGTTGGTCTGTCAGTGGAGGCTTCATCATGGCTGCCGTTGTATGGTAACTTGTGTTGTAAGCTGGTGGCACAACCTGACTGCATGACACAAGAGATGATGAGCGGATACCTGAGCCAACAGGTAAGACAAGAATTTGTCTTTTCCAGGAAGAATATATGCCATAACAGTTCATAATAACATTTGTAATTAAATGAAATTTGTAAGATCGGCGTTTTGATTTTCCGCTTAGCAAAGCATTGAGGGTTTGCAGCGCCGCTGTAAGCTATACTGTGTGCTAAAGGCTGGACAGATTTCATGCTATTACTCTCCTGAAGAAATCCAAGCAAAAGTGGAGCCCAGCCTCAATATTCCCATAAACAAGGTAAGGAACATTTCTAAAATGGATTCCCATTTTACATTTATTTCCAGGGTTTAAGTGCGTAGCACTGTAACCCTATTGTAATTGTTAGAATGGCCAAGGATCAGCAATCCACATAAAACTGATCGTGCAGACCAAACTGTAAATTGTAGAGACTTAAAACTTGGAGGGATGGTAGTACTCACACCATCTACAACGTCACCAATGCTTGCCCCAATCGGCCTGACGGGGGCGCAAGAGCAAACAAAAGTACAAAATCGCTCATAACTCCTAAACTGGTTGTCACAGGCTCAAGTGTCTTATGTCGTTGGAATCCTTGGCTCATGGGTAGACAAAATGCATGCGGCTGTCACCATGGCAAAATTTTAGGGTATTTTGGAATTTTTTTTTTTTTTTTTTTTTTTTTTTTTTTTAAATCCTTTTTGAACTAGTCTTAGATTATTATTTTTTTTTTTATTTTTTTTTTTACCTGATTGGAACCAAACCAGTGCAGAAATGGAGCGAATATCACAATTATAAACAATTTTTTTTTTTTTTACTTTTACATCACAAAGGGACTCCATAACGTGCGATAGCTGCAAGGCCGCTTTTACTAAAATGGCTATAACTTTTGAACAAAACTCAAACTCAGAATGTGTATGCAAGAGCTCAATCTGAGGTCATATGAAAAAAGCTGTGACGCTTGGCCACTTGTTGAGGCTATAAGAAGGGAAATAACATAAAAATGGCCATAACTATGCAACTGTTTTTCCTGTCTACATGAAAATCGGCATGCGCGGTCTCCGTCCAGTGTGCCACAAGTGCCTATAAGGACATCTGTGTATCTCAGAAAACATGGCCGCCATTGGTCGATGAACTTTGAGCACCTATTAGACAAGGTTAACAGAGGTTGGTTGAAACGAAACTCGGTGGGGGGGGTGGGGTTGTCAATCAAATCGTTTCTTAAATGATTGAGAACATGTAAAAAAAAACTAATTTTGCGAACTAGTCCTAGGTTCTTCGCTCAATCCGGGGAAAAAAAACTGCTGTACAATTCTTTGGACCCTCTATGTCAGGGGTCACCAAACTTGTTCCTGGAGGGCCGGTGTACTGCAGAGTTTACCTCCAACTTTCCTCACACCTGCCTGGAAGTTTTAAGTATACCTGTTAAGACCTTGAAACCATTGGCAAAATGAAAATAAAAATAAATAACTAAAAGCTAAGTCAAAATATTAATAAGCACTATAAAAGTATATAAATGATACTAAAACTGCACTGCTTCACCAATATTACTCTTCTGGCCTGAAACCAAAAATGAGTAACCATTGGTTATGTTATGTAATTATATTGGATATTAAGTGAGCACATTAAAGTCAAAAATGAAATTAAAATGAGCATATTAAAGTCAATTTTTTTTTTTTAAATGCTACAAGTAAATTTTGAAAACACAACACTGAAATATAAGAAAAATTGATCACTTTTAGATCTACCTGTGTTTTGTAAAGTAAGCTTTTAATCACAACAGAGGTAAAGTAAATGTAAAAATAAAAAATCTAATATTAGCCAATAACTGTTATGTAATAATCTGCTGTATGACCGTTACTGGGGACTGCTATTGTGGTAATGCAGCCTTTCTAATCTTATAAGCTTAACCACAGTACTGGTAATTTAATTATGGTCAGCGTTAAAAATTGTGGCAATAATAGCAAATAACAGGCAAAGCTTTACCACTTGGGAGACATTGCTGCATGACTTGGGAGAACCATTATAATATACCGTATATGTAGTAAAGAGTTTCTGTTTGCGTTTATACAGGACACCCGTATTCGTGTGGTGGGAAGGGACCACCAGATGGCTGGCACTAGACTTAACCTGATAAACCCAGGAAATGGAGACTCTTCCAGTCATGTGTTCATTACTGAAACGCCTGACGTCTTGCAGGAGTGGCTGGATGCCCTCTGGCAACACATTTATGACCAAAGTGAGTTTACTTGATGTCTGTCAGAAACCTTTTTCTTCTACTAAACTAAAGGCGTTAACAATTAATATGCACTTATTCTTTAGGTCAGTGGCAACATACATGTGACAAGCTCATGGATATTGATGTTTTGTCACCACGCAAACCCCCGCTCTTTCTCACAAAGCAAGCTGACTCTGTTTATAATGATCTGAGTGAGTAATGAAGTACATCATGTGCATTCTTTATAAAACACAAATATTTGGTTTGACTGAATTGTGAGGAACAAGTTTTAATCCAACTTCCTGTTTTTCAGTTGCTTCTTTAAAAATGTGTTCTTTTCAGGCATTGGGTCCCCTGGGAAATTTGAGAGCTTGACTGATATAATTCACAATAAGATTGAGGAAACTGATGGCCGCTTTCTCATTGGTCAAGAGGAGGACACGGAGCCTCCACATTGGGGAGCACTGTTTGAAGGGTCCCGGCCAATGGTGGTCCAAAAAATGGTTCTGTCACCAGGTAAAGAAAGCAATCAGTCTATTACGAGTCCCGTCACGGCCAGCAAAAAGAAGAGGAGAGCACCTCCACCCCCTCCTGATAAATTACCATTTGTTCAACCCACCAGCGTATTATCCAATCAGGAGAAAGAGAACTATAAGGGGGCGAGGCCTCGGACGGGGCGACCCTCGCTCGATGCTAAATTCTCTGCCATCATTCAGCAGTTGCAGAAAAGCCACACATCCACTCGCAAAAACGCACCTCTTGGACAGATCGAGCCCTGCCAGCACCCTTGTATCTCTCAGAAAAGAGATGACGAGTCTGATATACCTGAAAATCCTGGGAAGGAATACACTCAGGCCGTTCAGCCACCTGTGCCGGCCCCCAGGAACAAATTGAGGATGTCATTCAGAGAGAAGATGAACCCAAAGGCCTGGTGAATTAATGAGGTGTGAGACATCTCTGATTAATGATCTGTTATGAAAAGAAGATATGCCCTTGGATTCATAAGGAGATAAACTCCCTGATGCCTTTCATTGATCCATATCAAGGGTCAAGAGACTGTGGATGAGAATGCTGGGAGTGAATGTAAATGTATAAATGACCTACCTTGTTTGTTCTAGCTTGAACAAACACCAAAAATCAAACAAAATGTGCTATTTTTTTTTTTTTTTTAATAGTCTTACTATTTAAAATAACATTCCAGTGGTTGATGGGTAGATAACTTTCATTTTCAAGACTTAATGATGGCCTAATTCATTTCAACTTTAGAAGCTTGATTAACGTTAAGTCTTTTGAAACGATCTGTCTTTAATAACCACTCATGATACAACCACTAAAAACCAAGCACTTTTGGCCCACAGCTGCTGCATCATTTCAGTTTAAGTTTTATTTTTCCTGTCATATCACAATGATGTCAAAATATGATTTTTGGTGTTTGTGGTGTGAATACAGGTGCATGTTTTTCTTAAAGCATCAATTAAGATGCATCATGAACTGGGTAATTGTTTTTATATATATATATATTTTTTTTAGACTGAATGATTTTATACAGTTAGTCACCTCTAAATGGTTAACTAGCATTTTAACTTTGTTAGACACTAAGGGTTTGATCTTCATTTTGTTGTATTTGATCAAGTAGTTAAACTAGTTCAATCTTTATACAAGGTATGAGCACTATGAAATACTGTACGTAGGGTACAGTGTGTGAAAATGTCTTTGTGGGTAAATGTGATTTTTGTTTACTATCGTTGTTTCATTTATGTACACTTCTGAATGTTTAAGTAGCACACACATAATGCATTCCACTAAATGTTGTAGGTTATTTTCAGGATAATCCATGTTATTATGGTACTTGTGCAATACATGGTTTTATATTCTTTGGAACTGTTCTATTATAGTTGTTTTGGAGTAATTCACTTTTTATCAAGCATTAATTTTTCTAAGGGCATTAATCTAGGAAAACACATTTGTAGTAAAATGAAATGGAACAACATTAAAATGTTGTACTAAACTGGTTCATTCTGGTGTCCTTATTCAATACAAAGAAGGCCTTTTACTGTAGTATTTGGATTAGAAATATTTCAGTATGGAAAACTCATGCAATCATTGTTTATTTTTCCATAGCCAAAACTGTAAATCTGCTATTCCTCCCAAATTTTTTAGTAACATCATCCAGGACTGTGTTAGATACACTGAAAAGCAACTTAAAATATAGATAACATGCTTTATACCAGGTATCGTTACTATTTAGCTTTACAATGTCTTGACATTTTTTCACAATATCAGTTTACTAATTTTACTTTTACATTTTTCAGAAAACTCGCCTGTGGTTTTGACCAGCGCCATTTTTGTTAGATGTCTGCTGCGAGGTCCCGTGAATCTGTTGTTCCAAATTGCGCTCCAACTCCTGCCAATGCTGTTCCTCCAGAACCTGCTGTTTGTGTCATTTAATGTTGAAATATAACACAATATTAAACATCTGAGGTGTTCTTGGGGCAAAATCTGTGACACTGCACCACAAAACCAGTCATAAGGGTCTGTTTTTAATTGATATGTATACATCATCTGAAAGCTGAATAAATAAGGTTGTTGTTTGGGTAGAACAGTTACAACTTGAGTTACAACTTTGGAAATCTGAAATCTGAGGGTGCAAAAAAATCAAAATATTAAGAAAATCACCTTTAATGTTGTCCAAATGAAGTTCTTAGCAATGCATATTACTAATTAAAAATTAAGCTTTGATATGTTTATGGTAGAAAATGTACTAAATATGTTCATGGAATTATGATCTTTACTGAATATCCTAATGATTTTTGGCATAAAAGAAAAATCCATAATTTTGACCCTTACAATGTTGTGTTGGCTATTGCTACAAATATACCCGTGCTACTTGCGACTGGTTTTGTGGTCCAGGGTCACATTTGTGACATATAGAGTGTGTTCTAGTCTATTCTCACCTTTTTGTTGAGGCTGGTCTTCACTGTGAGTGGAAGCACCTGCTCACTTTTCTTCATACTGTTTTTTTCGCTCTTTCTCTTCTGTCTTTCCTGTTGTTTCTGCTCCAGGGTCTTCTGAAGGGCCAGCACTCTCTCGTCTCTACTGACAGCCTCCCGTAGTTCACGTCTTATCCTTTTCTCTTCCTGGCTGTGAGACAAAACAGAAACCAGTCAGCTTTTCCCTCCACATATTTAATTCTGAGACCACACGTGAAAATACTTCAGCATTTTTCTAATTTAATTCAAATGTTTTTATTATATAACAACATAATAAGTAAAAAAGTTAGAATGAAGGATTAACAAGTTAAGAATTTCTTTGTATTTGGTTTGTCCCCTTTTTTGCTCTTATGACAGCACCAGTAAAGCTGGCATGAACTCTTTGGGCCGTATCATACACCCGGTGCAATTCGACGTCAGGTGCGATGCAAGTGTTTTTTGCTAGTTTCAGCTTGACGCAGTTATCATTTTCACATCCAGCGGCACATTGTTTAAATAGCAAATGCACTTATGCCCATCTGTTCGCCCATGGGCATGCTGCACTGAAAATGAGATGTGTTCAGGCACGTTGTTGGCGCATTGCTGAAAACGATTGCACCATTGAACAACTAAAAGTCAAAATTGCGCAGTATTTTTTTCTTCTTTAAAGGGCACGTTAGCAATATGTGCCTACAGGCGGGTGTGCAACGCATGTACACTCTGCTTGCTACACACACAGGGATGCGCAGCAGCAAACAAACATGCCAAATATTACAAATTAAAGCATTACAATGTAGAACATTATCATTGTGTACATGGAGAAGTGTTCGGTCTTTGCTCTTGCAAATTCTACCATGTAAATAGAGAATCTGCCATGGTGCAGGCGCAACTGGCTTTTAAAGGGAATGGGAGATGAGACTCTTAATTGGTTAATTGCATGTTACACCCAAAACACACCCATGACTCATTAAGACAATAGGTAGGTACAAGCCTTTTGGACCATGCCCCTGGCGCACCAACCGTTTTTTTCCTTGTTAAAGGGGTCATCGGATGCCCTTTTTCCACAAGTTGATATGATTCTTTAGGGTCTAAATGAAAAGTGTCTAATATACTACGATTAAAAATTGTCAATGGTTTTGTAAAACAACACCCTTTTTACCTTGTCAAAATGAGCTCTGCAAAAATCATCTCATTCTAAGAGGTTGTTCCTTTAAATGCAAATGAGCTCTGCTCACCCCGCCCCTCTCTTCTCTCTGTGGAATGATGACCTTGTTTACTTTAGCCGCGTTTAGCCGCTAAACTTTTTAACTGCCACTGCCAAGGAAAGGCGATCGCAAAGATTCATAAAAAATGCTTATACACACTTCTGCTGTAAGTGAAGCTGGATCATGAATGATTCACGCGAACATAGACGGATATATGTAGATCGGGAGGCGCATTCCCTTCACAAACAAACGTAATCTACTGCATCTTCAGCAGCTCAGATGTCGGGAGTAAATGACGACCACTATGTTCATTATTACATCCAGCAACACAACACCTCAGTCGCTCAATCTGAGATATTCTTGTCTAACTTACATCCCTGCTTCGGCATCGAAACAAGGAAAGTTACTGGACTGTGACATCTGGTCTAAGGTAAGACACTCATGTCAATCAACTATCGTGGGAGCGGCCTCTGTGGGTGTGACACCACACCGACAGGCATCTGAGAATGGCTCAATTTGAAAAAAGGGGATATTATTTTTACAGATTAATTAAAAACCACTGCATGGATTTTTATCATTATAGGGTAGATTTGTACATACACTGCCAACACACATTAATGTTCAAACAACATGAAAAAGTGAACTTAGCATCCGATGACCCCTTTAAACTAGTCAAAGTGGATTCAGACAAGCCCTAAGTGCACCATGCACTTCAGACCATGCACTTAGATCATTAAAATAGGGCCCTTTTATGTTCATTCAAAACCTGATCTTTAAATGTGCAAAAGACACAATACAGAGCCTTGTGGCACACCATACTTTATCACTATAGGATCAGATGTTTGTTCCCTTACCCAAACAAATTCATAGTGATCTAAGAGGGAAGATTTGAACCAGGCTAGTTCCTGTCCACAAAATGTATTTATTTTCTTAAATCTTATATTGCAATTTTTGTCTATTTATATTTACATATGTGTATTTTTTATTCTCAACTTATATTATTTTCTGTGTTGTTGTTGTTGTTGTCTCTGTGCACTGGAAGCCTGTGACACCAAAACAAATTCCTTGTATGCGTAAGCATACTTGGCAATAAAGCTGTTCTGATTCTGATTCTGATTCAAAAACAAGCATTTGTATTCTGTCTTTATTTTATTTTTCTTTCGGACTTAACGTTATGGTGATGCGGTAACAGGAGTGATAGGACTGGTATGTTACCTGCGCAAAGCAGCTTGTTCTGCCAGATTTCTGCGTAGAGCAATATTGTCCAGCTGTTCTAGCAGTAACTGCTCTTTGAGCTGTTTTTCCTGAAAGATGCATTGTCTTCTGTCCTCCAACTCACACTGCTCGGACTCTCTCAGGAGTGCCAAACGCTCCCGCAGCTCCGCCAGAGACATCTCACACAGCAAATCGTGACCTGCAGTCTAAATTTTTAAAGATCATGAAACATAAATTTGGGTAAGTGCATCAAGCATCTCCTAGTGTATATAATTACATTTTTTATACAGTTAAAGAGGTCATGACATAAACTTGAAGAAGCTTTGGTACCATTAAAACATCCTGCAAGTTTCATAGCTTAAAACCTTCTCATTATAAACAAAGCATTTATTTAATCAAGCTCCAAAAACGGCTCGTTTGGATCCGAGGTGCCAGGGTGACGTCACCTGGGCACAGTTGTTTGCATAAACACTGCCTCCAGAGTAACACAGCGACGAATATTCATCTTCTCAGCATAGGCTCCGCCCACTGCCGTTCAGTCGCTTAACAGTTTGACACTTGATTATGCTGAATGCGAGTGTCGCATTGCGTCAAAAGCAAATAGAAATTACAATCACTGATGTTGTCTTCACTGGATACAGTATACAGATGCGTATTTGTTTTCTGACACAGTCCAGCTTCTGTCAAATGGAGTGAAGGAACATTTGCTTTGACGTGTTTGGTTTAAACAGCTCGTTTGCATCTTTGTACAGATATCCATAGGATCTCAGCATAAGAAACAAGTGGATAGTTTGTTTTTATTGGCATCCCTGATTGTGTCCGAGGATTGATCTGAGTATTTTGTTTTGTAAACGAGGTACAGTGTCATGGAGAGTTCACAAATACATTTTTTGAAAGATCAAGTGGTATTAAATCTGACTGCAGCTGCATCACAAACTGTAAGTAAATGATTTCACAGCTTTGTTTGAAAATGACCATTTTATTTTGATCATGTTGTCAAAATACTCACATGCAATAGTGGGGCATTGATTGTTTCCTATGCAATGACGTTAGCCAATCATAACAGCGGCCAATTACTAACAAGCCTTAAAGTTCATGCCCTTTAAAACAGCTCATTATAGACAGAGAGTCAGAAACTTTATTAACATTATAAGTAAACCCAAAGGAATATATTAAAAATTAGGGCTGACAGTCGATTAACATTTTTAATCTAATTAATTACATGATGTGTTGATTAATTAATCAAATAAATCGCAAAATAAATTTGTGAAAATACCCACAAAAGATTGTTTAAAGCTATTTTTTTGTTAAATGAGAAAGTATCAAGTAGACATCACAAATCGTAGCTTTAGAAAATAATATTTTTTTTGATTCAACATTAAATTTATTACACTTAAACATTTAGGCTGCAACAGCCTATCGTAAACTAGGGAACATAAAAGAAAATAATTTGAGAAACATTTTTTGTTCATATAATGAAAGTCAGGGTAACCAAAACAGTCTTCAAAATACATTCTTTTATGCTCCACAAAAGAAAGGTTTGAAACGACATGAGGGTGTGTAAATGATGACAGAATTAAATTTTTTAGTATTAAAAAAATATGTTTTTATTGTTATTATTTTATTTTATTTTTTATTATTATTATAATTTTTTTTTTAATGAAATGATACTCTAAATAAGAAATTAAATCTGCCAGCAGGTGGTGGTAAATGTCTTTATAAGTCATTCACTCATTCAGTTTGATTCGTTCAAACGGCTGATTCATTCAGGAATTAAGTAAATGTCTTTATAAATGGGTCTTTGAATCATTGATTCACATGATTCTTTCAAAATGCGGATTCATTCAGAAATTAAACACTGCTGTGTTGCTTGGAGACATGCAACAATTCTGCTATGGCTTCAAAGGTAATATATTATCTGCAAAATTGAGCAAACATAATATTGTGCTTAAAATATAACACATCAACTTCTTATTTATTGAACTTGTATAAAATCACATTTAAGCTTGTGATAGATCAGGACAAAATCAGCACTCATGTCATATTGCTCTTGCTGCCTGTGGGATATCATGTGATATAAATATGAGACAAAAGATATACATGGGCATTTTTTTGCACTACTACCTTGAATTTTAGGGCAGAGTTGTTGCCCTACATCATATTTTATTAACTGTCAGCTGTATGAAATATAAGATGACCTACATGTGTTGGGGCAGGGCCACTGCATTAAATGTGTTAAAAGATTTTAATCGCATTATTTTTTCCTAACTAATTAATTAACACGTTAAACTGACAGGCCTAATGAAAATAAAAAAATCCATGTCATGACCCCTTTAAGAAGATAATTAACTAACCTCAGTGTCATCCACAAACTTTTGTCTGACCAGAGGTACTGACTCAAAAGCACGAATCTGGCGGATGAGCTCCATCTTCCTGGTTAGCTCGGCCTGGGCTTCCTCCAGAGCCTGGCTGAGGAGTTCCCTGCTCTGCTCTGAGACCTCCTTAACTGCTCCAAAACAATACAGTGTGTTTATTGTCATTTACTGCTTTGTGAAAATGTTATGCTATACATATCATGCTTTTTATACCTATCCGTTGTTTAATTTCTTGCAGCTTAGCTTTGGCAGCTTTGGAGTTCTTATGACCATCCGCCACTTGCTCCACCAGCTCTCTCATTTCCTTTTCCTCCTTCAGACGTTTCTCTGCATACCTGCGCATGAGCTCTGCAGTCTGAACCAATCACAAATTGCATCATCATATACATAATAAAGACTGAGTCATGTATTGCTGTAAACACTGATGTTTATTATGACATCACCTCCTCTTTAGTCTGCTGAGCTTTATGGTGGTTACGCTCTAAAACACGTTCTCGTGCAAGAACCGCCTCCTCGTGGCTGATCCGTCCCTCCAGTCTTCGGCGCTCCAGCTCAGCTAGTTCCTCCTGCAGATCCTTCTCCTTCATCTCCTTCTGCCACTGCAGGAACGCAGATGGCTCGCTTGCACCCTGCGACAATCGCTCTAATCTGAACACCCAAATACATATACATTAGAGGAACACACAAGGATTTTTCTTACACCATGGCATGAATGTTGTGAAAAAAACACCTCCATGACTTTTATGATTGACCTTGAAGGGTTAGCTCACCTTAATATTTCATGATCCCACATTTATCTCATGATTTTCTAAATCACCTTAGGAGAACCATAAATTTAGTCCACACAACTCAAGCAACAATGGCATACTGCAACTGATGTCAGACCTAGTGTTCTAGTCTGATGTTGTCATGCACCATATTTAAATACAGTTGAGGTCAAAAGTTTACATACACCTCGCAGAATCTGTGAAATGTTCATTATTTTACCAAAATAAGAGGGATCATACAAAATGCATGTTATTTTTTATTTAGTACTGATCTGAATAAAATATTTCACATAAAAGACATTTACATATAGTCCACAAGAGAAAATAATAGTTGAATTTATAAAAATGTTCCTGTTCAAAAGTTTACATAAACTTGATTCTTAATACTGTGTTGTTACCTGAATGATCACATAGCTGTGTTTTTTTGTTTAGTGATAGGAAAAATCCTTTAGGTTCCACAAATTCTTTGGTTTTTCAGCATTTTTGTGTGTTTGAACTCTTTCCAGCAATGACTGTATGATTTTGAGATCCATCTTTTCACACTGACGACAACTGAGGGAGTCATATGCAACTATTAAAGAAGGTTCAAATGCTCACTGATGCTCCAGAATGAAACACAATGCATTAAGAGTTGGGAGGTGAAAACTTTTTGAATGTGAAGATCAGGGTAAATTTAACTTATTTTGTCTTCTGAAAAAAAAAAGGATTTTCTGTAGCTTCTGAAGGGAAGTACTAAATGAAATAATATGATATTTAGGCAGAATAAGAAAAATGTACACATATTAATTTTGTTCAAAAGTTTTCACCTCCCGCTCTTAATGCATTATGTTTCTTTCTGGAGCATCAGTGAGTGTTTGAACCTTCTGTAAGTTGCATACGAGTCCCTCGGTTGTCCTCATTGTGAAAAGATGGATCTTAAAATCATACAGTCATTGTTGGGTTTAAATACATAGAAATGCTAAAACACAGAAGAATTTGTGGGACCTGAAGGATTTTTTCTGAAGAACAGCGGTCAGTTTAACTGTTCAGGACAAACAAGGGACTCATGAACAACTATCACTAAATAAATAAACACTGCTGTGGATCATTCAGGTAACAGCACAGTATTATGAATCAAGTGTATGTAAACTTTTGAACAGGGCCATTTATAAATTCAACTATTATTTTCTTTTGTGGACATCTTTTATGTGAAATATCTTATTCAGGTCAGTACTAAATAAAAAATAACATGCATTTATATGATCCCTCTTATTTTGATAAAATAATTAACATTTTGAGGATTCTGCAAGGTGTATGTAAACTTTTGACCTCAACTGTACATATAAATGAGATTTGTGTTTGTTTCTGATTTGAATTTGTTCCTCACAAAATCTGATCTTTAAAAGGCCAAAGGACCTAATATTGAGCCTTGTGGTACACCTTAGATTACCACTATAAGATTAGATTCTGTTAGCCGTACCCAGTACGTTGTAGTAATCTGAGCGGATCTGCACCAGCAAGAAAACTCATTTTGTACAAAATTTCAAAACATTCAAAATTAATGGAGTTGTTGCCCTGCATCATATTTTATCAACTGTCAGCTGTATGAAATATAAGATGACGTACATGTGTATGGGCGGGGCCAGTGCGTTAACTGTGTTAAAATATTTTAATTGCGTTATTTTTTCCTAACTTATTAATTAAGTTAACACATTAAACTGACAGGCCTAATTAAAATTTAAAAATCCATGTCATGTTAGCTGTACCCAAACAAAGTTGTAGTGATCTGAGCAGATCTGCACCAGAAAGAAAGCTAATTTTGTACAAATGACCCAATGCCGCTTATTTATTTGATTAGTCATAATAAATAGTGCAAAATTTTGAATATCAATTATATAGTACTTCTTTTCTTTTTTAAAAAAAATTAAACAACACCCACTGACAATCATTCTCATTATATGGAAAAGAGCAAAAAAGTCTCCTTTAGTGTTTCATGGAAAAAATACGGTTTGAAAATATGTGAGTTAATTGAGAGTAAATGATGACAGATTTTTAGTTTTTTGGAGAATTATTTCTTTAATATGCTATTAGTTGCTTTTCAGTGCTTTGGAGTAATGATGAATAATTTTAAATAATTAGTTCAAATAATTGGGAATTCATTTGGGTAATTGCACAGAGAAAAATAACAAAATCTGATTACCACTGAAGAGTGTTACCCTACCTTTGTATCTCTTCTTCCAGCTGACGATTATATAAAGCTCCCTCTCGCAGTATGGCAGTTGTGTTCAGTCTGACAGGTAAGCTGTTTGTCTGCGCCGTTGTAAACAGACACGTTCAAACACTTTTTAACAGCACAAAGATCCTCAGTAGTAGAAAATAGGTTCAAAAGCACATCTAGTCCAAATTACCTTTTGGGTGGCAGGGCTGCCAGAAGTATAAAGCTTGTCAAATTGGAGTTCAGCATCACGGCTTTGAAGAATCTGAGATATCACGCTCTGCTCGTCAAAAAATATAAACATTTATAGCTTTGAATTATGTGATGCAGTGAAACAGCTCAGTTCAGTCGTGCTGTAAGACACTAACTTGAGTTTTCTCAGACTTCTGTGGGTTTGCACATCTGAACTGCTGAGAGTTTGCTTCATTCAGGATTTGCTAATGGAGCAAGTAAAAAACACCATGAGGTAAGGTCTGAACACAAATTAATGTAATGATTACAACAAAATTCAAAGCAGTTTGCTTCCCAGTATCTCTGTGTTGACTTACTAAAGATTTCTGTCGGTTCCTCTGCTTCATCTCATCCAGAATCTCTGATTCCTTTGGAGATCTGTGAGTGGTGTCTGGTACCTGAGAAAGAAGGCAAGAAATGCCACAATCAACATATTTTTACAATCAAAAGTGAACAATGTCATAATGCAGCAGTTCTCAGCCTTGTCAAATGCCAGTGTCAGCCATTGTCAAATGCTATATTTGAAAGCCATTCATATTTCTGCTGTAATTATGACATTTAATCAATCAATATATTATGTTTATTAACCATTATTTATTTTGTGATTCTAGAAGTTTCATAAACCATATGTTCTTCAATAAAATCAATAGCTATTGATTTTTAGTTGTTAGCTTTGCTTTAGCAGTTTATGTGTTATGTGGTGCCATAGCCTCCTGGTTATGAGTCACTGTCATAATATATTGACCTAATATCTGTGTCACTGCTAACATTAAAAAGACATAGTATGTGTCTGAAGGTTCTGAGTCAATTATGAATCTTTTGGCCTTTTACCAAACAACCAATCAGCAATAATAAAATGATGATTGGATTAAATGAATTAGCTGTTTGTTCATTCAATTTAAAAACATGACTGACTCATAAAGCACATATTCCATTATCTCAAGTGTTTATTTTGATACTTGCCGGCTTGGGCTTGTCCTGCTGTGGAATGACTTCGGGAGCAGGGAGTGGTCGAGCTTTGGGCTGGGTCAGATCAAATTCCCTGGGTTTAGTGTTTTTCCTAGGAGATTTTTTTGGGAGATTTCCTCTGGCCATTTTTTTGGCGAGCTGATCCAAGAGCACCTCAATCTCACTGCACCATCTGATGATAAGAATAAGGACACCAGCACAATGCTTGCTAACAACCATCAATAAATAACAGAAATAAAAGTGCAAAAGCTTGTTTAGAGCAGGATCTATTAGTTACGTGGCATCAGGCAACACTGAGTCACACCTTTTCAAGCCTCCAGCTAGAATTCATACTCTAATTAATAACTGAATGATTCCTAAAAACATTTACCTCATTAATATACCAAATTCAAATTCAAAACTGATGACATACAGACGCTTATAATTTGGGACATGTATTCAATTTTTAATAGTGTGATTTAATGCAACAGCAGCCTTTTAAGGTCAGCTGAAGGTATGAAGTGTCATGCATATTACACTTAAATAATGTGATACACAGCACTAATAAACACTATTTATTATTAAGTTGGCTTGAGGATTTAATCTATCTATCACTAGCCAAGCCTAGCAACCTGAGTCATGCTAGTGGCTCGCTAATCATGCTAGAAACATGCTAGTAACTTGCTAACCATGCTAGAAACATGCTAGCAACATGCTAGTAACTTGTTAATCATGATAATCATGTCATAAAGATGCTAGTAACTGGCTAATCATGCTAGTAACATGTTAACAATATGATAGTCACACTAGAAACAGACTAGCAACATGCTAGTAACTGGCTAATCATGCTAGTAACATGCTAACGACATGCTAATCATGTTAGAAACATGTTAGCAACATGCGAATAACTTGCTAACCACATGCTATATATGTTAAAATCATGCACATGCTAGTAACTGGCTAATCATGCTAGTACGTGCTAACGACATGCTAATTATGCTAGCAACATGCTAATAACTTGCTAACTACATTCTATGTTAAAATCATGCTAGCAACATGCTAGTAACTGGCTAATCATGCTAGTAACATGCTAACGACATGCTAATCATGTTATAAACATGCTAGCAACATGCTAATAACTTGCTAACCACATGCTATATATGTTAAAATCATGCTAATAATTTGCTAATCATGCTAATAACATGCGAATCATGCTAGAAACATGCTTGCAACATGCAAATCATTGCTAGACACATGTTAGAAACATGCTAGCAACTTGCTAATCATGCTAGAAACATGTTAACAAAATGCTAATTATGCTAGGAACAGACTAGTAACATGCTAATCCTGCTTGAAACATGGTAACGAAATGTTAATTGTTAAAATCATACTAGCAACATGCTAAAAATTGCTAACCATGCTAATAACATGCTAATCATGCTAGAAACATGCTTGCAACATGCTAATCATGCTAGAGACATGCTAGAAAACTAGCAAACTCTTAATCATGTTAGAAACATGCTAACAACTTGTTAATCATGTTAGAAACATGTCCTTAACTAATTATGCTCAAAACATAATCATCTTTAAGCAACATACTAATTATCCTTGCTAATCATGATAGAAACATCTAACAACTCTAATCATGTTAAAAACATGTTAACAACATGCTAATCATGCTAGAAATATGCTAGCAACTTGCTAATCATGCTAGAAACATGCTAACATCCTGCTAATCGTGCTAGAAACATGCTAGCAACTTGCTAATCATGCTAGAAACATGCTAGCAACATGCTAACAACTTGCTAATCATGTTAAAAATGTGCTAGCAACATGCTAGTAACTTGCTAATGTTAATGTTGCTAATGTTAGAATCATACTAACATGTTAATTATCTATCTATCTATCTATCTGACAGACTGCATTCAAACTTTAACCTTTATACTTCAAACTATTTCAGACTGAAAACCATCCAAACTTAAAACTTCTTAAACTTCTTAAACTTTTCAAACTTTTTAAAACTTTCTGGTCCGGCTTTCTCAAGCCAACTTAAAGTTTGTCTTGACAAACTTTTTTATCTAGTTTATTATTATCATTTTACCTCAGCAAAGGGGTGATCCAGTTATTATCTACAATGGCAGCATCATAGATGTGACTCCATTCCCTCTGGATGTGTAATGTAAGGTTGCTGACGTTAAAGAAAAAACTCAGGAACTGAGGCACCGGACAGAAAGCAAAGAATGAGTAAATGCTGATATATCAGTACTTCATAGTGGATTTACATTATTTGCTGGTTCATAATCTAAACTGGTCCATAAAATAGTGCACAGAAAGGATTTATGTGTATAATACATGCGTTTCGCTTACTTTGTGCATTTTTGAGATGTCTAGAGACTTGATTATTCTACTGAAATGCTCCAGGCCAAGATCATCAAAACAAAACATGGCGAGATAACAGACAACTGAGAAAACAGACAAAATCAGATCTATTACTTTTCTTAATACCTGAATCTAAATTAAAATCAATACATCAATACATCAGTTCTAATTAATACATCAACAAAATGCATTTACCGATGAACAAGTTTCGGTCCACTCTGAATAATTTTTTTCCATGGTGATTGTAAAAGATGTTGACCACAACGTCCAAAAGCTTTTTGTGTGTGATACATCCATAAAAAGTATCAATAATAAACTTCTGGTCAGCAGAGGAGAGACTCTAAAAGACAGAAGACATGAGACTATGATTATTATTCATCCCTAGTAAAGATCAGTGTTGGGTTACTCTAAAAAAATAATTAGTTACTAGCTACTACTTACATCTTCATGTACTAACTACTCTCTCTAAATATTACATTATTTATTACAAATCACTTTCTAAATCCCATATAAACCTCAACCAGTTGAACAATACAAGGATAGACATGAAACTGCTCTTTTAATTCTTTATAATATATATCCACCTTCTTGTTTACGGCCATTTGTAAATTTTATGAGTCTGGCCTCCAGTCTCATCAGCGTCCTGCTATTTTTAGCTGTACAAAACAGCTTGTTTTGCTGCTTGATATTGCAAATTGATGTGTCAGATTCAGTCTTCATCAAAATGAATTAAAACTGTGAAATGCAAACTCAGAATATGGCAATAATTAAATGCAAAATAACACAAATAGGCTTAATCTTTATGTGTTTAATCCCATTTTATTAACCAATGTCTTTGCTGCTGACCTTTGATGATCCAGTTTAACCACCCTAATAAGAAAAATGACTTTAGATAAACTAACATTTGTGCTTTATTTTTTTCTTTTAATGCTAAAGTGTAATTTACTTTTCCTTCAGAGGCTTATTTATTTCACTTTGGTGTGAAAGGGCTTTACATTTGCCAAAAAATTACAACTTTTAATATTAAAAACAAACAAGCAAGCCCTGTCCAGATTTTAAAAATAACGCAAAAGAAATGTAACACATTACTTACCAAAAAAGTAACGTAATCAGTACTTTTAAAGAAAGTAACGCAATATTGTAATGTATTACTTTTAAAAGTACCTTTCCCCAATACTGATAATAACAATATAATTGCATAAATTAATTTTGAACTGACCAAAGTATATAAAAGGAGAATGTCACAATAAAAACATATATTTTAACATTAATTGACCAGTTTTGATGTTAAGTCCACTATTGTTTTATATAGAATTGTTCTATATTCCATACAGTATTTAATGCAATTACATCAGAAGCAACTGTAATGAAATGACAGAAAATAAAGAGTAATCCCTTACCTTACTTTCTCAAGGGAAAATTATGTTTTTAATTAATGTAATAACGAAGTAGTATGGAGACGCATACTTATACCGAGGAGAACAGGCCTAGAATACCTTAAGATCCTTGGCAGTATCCTGTGTAAAACTGTCAATGCATTGTTTGTCTTCTTGAAACTCGTCCAGGAGCCTTGTGACTTCGTTGACAAGTTCTTTGTAGTTCATCCTCACTGGATTTCTCAGCCAAATGAAATATACTTTCGGATCAATAGATAGCAGTACGATAGTGTGTCTACTTTTTTACTTAGCTTATTAGAGCATAATTAAATTGGTCCGTGTATTAAAAATGTTCTTAAATTCTAGCTTAAACCATCTGAATAGGTTTACATGTATGATAACGTCCCATCAAAAACATCCATCCGGCAGTGTTTAGTTGTTGCCTGGCAACAGCAAGGCGGTCCTACTTTTCCTGAGAGGAAACGTCAGTAGCCTATTACTGTTCCCTAGTGCTATTCCCTTTGTTCTCTTTTGTGCAAAAAATAAACATTTAGTGAAAAATATAATATTGTTAATAATAACAGTTTATTTAAATAGCATATCAGTAACGTGAAGCGCTCTACAAAAAAAGAAAGTTAAATAAATGTGTATAAAATAATAAAAATAATAACGTGAAGACAAGATGGAAAGTTTTGTCTTTATTTGTTTATTTAAGAAAACAAAAAGTAAAACTGATTAAAACCAGCTACACTCGTTTAGAAATAAAAAACGAGGAGTGTTTGGCAACCCAAGTGTAATCAGTCAAGCAGTGCAACTTCCGTAGTCAGACTGAGCGCTAGCTCAATAGCTTAGTCATGAGCAGCCCGTGTGTTTGGGGACAAAGACAGCCGCTCGACTGCTGCGTATAAGGGCAGAGTCCGAGCCCGTGATTAACTAATAGTGGATTAACACTGCCTGTGTCTGTTTTTTGGCCTCTGCTTAACACTGTCAACGCGGCTTTGTGAAAGAGCAGGCGCTAGCTTAGCTCGCTAGCTGTGTGTTTGTGTGCGGGTTTAAAGGTCCGGTTCGGGTTTGGTACGGAGCGGTCGCTAAACTGGCGAGGTGACCAATGATGAATCGGTTCCGAAAGTGGCTTTATAAGCCAAAGGTAAGCTTGCCATTAGTTCAGCTTTAAGAAATAATCATCATAGAGCTTTATTATTAAGTGTATGTGTTTTAAAACCTAGCGAGCTGTCTTGTTTGACAGCTTTTGGGACATCATATGATGTGGGCAGCCTACCTACACAGCATTTTGGGTCGTCGTATAATACTAACAGCTATTTTGGCATCACATGATGCGAGCTACCTACCTAGACAGCATTTTGAGCGTCATACAATGTGACCAGCCTAACTTGATAGTAATTTTGGAAATCATATGATAATATTTCTGTGTGAGTAGTATCTTCACTACGTTTTGAAACACAGCATTTTACTATTCACTCGATGACTCTGTCCCTTCATAACGAATGGGCATGTTTACAGCTGTGTGGTGTGCTGGCAGCTCTTTAATCGTATTCTTTGTTAAAATATGCGATGTAAAAACATATATTAATAGATTTAGACTGCCTCAGATATGTTTCTGTACATTAGCTGTTCTCAGCTGTGTTTGGTCTTTAAAGGCCTTTTGTGTGGCTCCAAACTTTCTTTGTATTTTACACTAAAACCACATTTCACTATAGTTCACAATGTGTTTAGTGATAAAAAATTCTTGCTATTCCAGATTTGTTTTGTTGTCAGCTGATGTTAGACTTTCAGTGAGAAATTAAGGTCACTTTTCGGTCCTTTTTTGGTAATGTGACTTAAAAAGTGAGTAATCTTACAACAGGATGTTAGTGGACAAAAGTGTTTTTCTGGAATTAAACCCAAGGTATCTCTTGAGATATACAAACACTCATTGTTGTCAGAGAAGCTTTGGCCCATGGGTGCAGTTCTACCTTGCTGACTGTGACTCACTTGGATACATTCTTCACAAACATGCCTGTTGTTGTCATCAGGAATTAACTGCAGTGTCAGAAGTTCACTAAAATTAATAGATAGTCAAATAGAAAATATTGGTCTTATATTTGTAAAATGTTCAGGTTGTTTGTTTGAGGCTTAGAAAAATATGTCACTGTCAGTGCATCACATAACGCAGGTCCTTATCAGTACCGCCATAATTTTACAACCGTGCTGTAACCATAAACCTGTAGGTGACAATGTCATTTTCATTACTTTGAAGTCACAACCCAAATAGTCGTCCAAAGTGAAACATATTGCGATACCTGTGCTTAATTGTTCTATAATGATTTGGAGTCTCCAGCGGTTTGATTTCTACTGTGTGGGCATCACTGGGCCGACCTGCTCAAATCAGCTTATACTTACTGTAGCTCTGGTCCATGTCCCAGCCACGTGCCACTTCCCAGGCAAATTCATGTGCAGATTATTAACGGCCACAGTCTAGAAAACAGAGGCTTCCCAAACTGGAAATGCTCCAAATACTATATCACAACTTGCAGATAACACTAACTGCAGATAGGCTACAGGATTTATTTATTAGTTAGTTCTGCTTGCTAAGGTAAACTTGGTCCTTATTTTTCTGTTTCTGTTTAGGTTTAGTGGATTGAACAGAACTTTGGTGTGTAAATCATCATAAACAGTTTTTGGTATGGATATAAATGATAAAGTATGCAGTTTGGAGAAGTTTCACCTAGTGGACAACAATACAAAAACAAATTATCAACTGCGTTAAAAAACGGACATAGACTATATTTAAACACCAGGATATCAGAGACATGAACTCTTGACTAGCAACACATTAAAACACTTAGAACACCTAAGTAACCACATTGCAATGCACTGGCAACTACCCACAGCACCCTAGTTTAATTTTGGAGATTTTGCACTGACATGTATTGGGAATTTTTCTAACATTCTAAGAATATGTTTTTTGATGTCCTTAATGTTTACTAAAGCTGCATTTATTTGATAAAAAATATTACATTTTGTATAGTGCTGTCAATCGATTACTTTTTTTTTTTTTACTAATTAATCCAATTTTTTTCTTGCGATTAATCACACTTAACATTAAAGTTAAGTATACTTTTATATTAAAATAATTTTACATTCAATCTTCAAATTAATGTAGAAACAACATAAACCTCTTCAAATTAATGTAGAAGCAACATACAGTATGTTTTTTTTTTTTTTTTTTATTTGTTCAATATTTTTATGACTGAAGGTACGCATCACTGATACCAATATTAGCGATGTCTCTAGAAAATTGTTCTTTTTCCCAAATATTTAACCATTGACTATACATTCCACGTTACAGTATGATTGAGGGCTATCAATTTTAACATTTGTTAGACTTTAAAAATAACAACTTCTAATTTAAGTGAACTTAGAGAAGTTCACTTCCAGAACAAAAATTTACAGATAATGTACTCACCCTCTTGTCATCCAAGATGTTTATGGCTTTCTTTTTTAAAAAAGAAATTGAGTTTTTTGAGGAAAACATTTTAGGATTTTTCTCCATAAACTGGACTTCAATGATGCCCTTGAATTTGAACGTCCAAATTGCAGTTTAAATGCAGCTTCAAAGAGCTCTAAACAGTCCCAGCCATGGAAGAAGGGTCTTAGCGAAACAATCGATTTTCTGAAAAAAATTACAGTTTATGTACTTTTTAACCTCAAACGCTCGTGTTGTCTTGTCTGCCTGAGCTCTGTTTTTCCGGTTCATGACAGGGTATGTAGAAAAACTCCCATCTCATTTTCTCCTCCAACTTCAAAAATCATCCTACTTCAGTGTTTTACCTTTCTTTGTAAGGGGTGTTTGATCTTCTTTGGATGTTCACTTTGTAAACACTGGGTCTGTACTTCTGCAGTGCTGTAGGACGATTTTAAAGTTTGAGGAGAAAATGAGATAGATGCATTTTTTTATGGATTCTTTGAAGCTGAAAAGAATAGCATTTTTCAAATTGATTGAAGTCTAAAATTTATTGCATTCTTTCTGAATAAAAGTAATTTCCTAATAAAATTATACTGTGAGCTCAAACAGCAGTAGTGTGTGTAAGCTTTTGAAATACACCTTGGAACCTATTCAGTGTCCAGTCTATGATGCAATTCATGGAGGATGTTCCCTGTTGAGGGCCCAGTGGAGCAGAAAGGGTCCAAAGGTCTAAATTCTCATCAGTGCTCTTTAATCCACTGCTGACATCTATAGCTACAGTCATTTCATATCTTACATGCTCTTCTGATGTGTGCGAATGGCTGTCGTTGCAAGATACGCCTCTTTAAATAATAATATTTTCTCATACAATGTCAGACACACGTCATACTGCATGACTCTTGCATAGCTAGTTTTTTGATCATCTGGTATTTGATTAGATCTTTCAGACCATCTGTTTACATTTGCTTTTTTTAAATTCTCTTTTTTCCCATATAGAGGTCAGATCCACAGCTGCTGGCCCAGTTCTACTATGCAGATGAAGAGTTGAACCAAGTGGCCACTGAGCTGGACAGTCTGGACGGCAGGAAGGACCCTCAGAGATGTACACTACTAGTCAACCAGTTCCGGTCCTGCCAGGTTAACTAGTTCATTTCACTTACTGGTCTTACAGTAAAGAGCTTTGGTTTAGCCAGTTTGATCAGAAGGTGTTTGTTTTCCATTCCGGAATGTTTGAGTCTCTTAGAATTTGCTATTTGAAAATGTTTTTTCAAAATATAAAATTCCTGTGATGGCAATGCCAAGACAGCCATTCACTTGATCTTACAGAAATCATTCTAATACACCGATTTGGTGCTCAAGAAACTTCCAAACCTCTGAATAGTGGTCTTTTTCTTTGAAAGGGGAAATCCTGGTACCATCAGGGAATGTTAAAATCATAAATTCTAGCCCTGGGAAAGTCAGCAATTTCTTCAAAGCAAATCATAGGAATTTCTAAAGTGAATATGAATATGCAGTTAAAGTTAAGTTAAAAGTTTCTGCAGAAATTATGAGAGGGATCATACAAAATGCATGCTATTTTTTATTTAGTAATGACCTGAATGAGAGATTTCACGTAAAAGATGTTTACATATTGTCCACAAGAGAAAATAATAGTTGAATTTATGAAAATGACCCTGATCAAGTTTACATACAGTTGACACTTAATACTGTGCTTTTACCTGAATGATTCAGAGCTATGTTTGTTTTGTTTAGTGATAGTTGTTCATGAGTCCCTTGTTTGTTCTGAACAGTTAAACTGCCTGCTGTTCTTCAGAAAAATCCTTCAGGTCCCACAAATTATTTGGTTTTTCAGCATTTTTGTGTATTTGAACCCTTTCCAACAATGACTGTATGACTTTAAGATCCATCTTTTCACAGTGAGGACAACCGAGGGACTCGTATGCAACTTACAGAAGTTTCAAACACTCACTGATGCTTTAGAAGGAAACCTGATGCATTAGGAGCCTTGAATTTGAAGATCAGGGTAAATTTAATTTATTTGTCTTCTGGGGAACATGTGAGTATGTTCTGTAGCTTCTAAGGGGCAGTACTACATGAAAAATATGATATTTAGGCAAAATAAGAAAAATGTACACGTCTTCATTCTGTTCAAAAGTTTTCACCCCTAGTGTGAAAACTTCTGGAATATCAGTGAGCATTTGAACCTTCTGTAATAGTTGCAATAGAGTCCCTCAGTTGACTTCAGTGTTAAAAAATGGATCTCAAAATCATGCAGTCATTGTTGGAAATGGTTCAAATACACTAAAGATGCTGGAAAACCAAAAAAGTTGTGGGACCTGAAGGATTTTTCTGAAGAACAGAGGGCAGTTTAACCATTCAAGACAAACAATGGACTCATAAACTATATGTAAACATCTTGTATGTAAAATATCATTCAGGTCAGTGTTAAATAAAAAATGCATTTCATATGATCTATCTTATTTTGGTCAAATAATTAACATTTTGCAGATTCTGCAAGGTGTATGTAAACTTTTGACCTCAACTGTATAATGACCTGTCTCCTTTAAACCCTTAAATGTGAATGTTCTAACACTGCATGTTGTGTATATTATCAATATTTGTATAGGACAATGTGTTAAACATCATAAATCAGATCATGGATGAATGCATACCCGAAGACCGAGCCAACAGAGACTTCTGTGTGAAGTTCCCAGAAGAGATCCGCCATGACAACCTTGCTGGGCAGCTGTGGTTTGGGGCAGAGGTAGTGCACACTAAACGCTTACATTCAGAACGAGGCATCTTCCCTAGAGATCTGTCTTGTTAACTTTCAAAACAACATGATGATGATGAACTTGATGATCTGCTTTACCGAAAAGCAGTATTCCATTACAGTATTTTACCAACAGTGTATCATAGCTGGCACAGGGCGGAACCCATTAGAAGCAGTGATGATATTATTATCGTTCCTCTCTCCAGTGCCTGGCAGCAGGATCGATCATTATGAATCGTGAAATCGAGAGCATGGCCATGAGACCGCTAGCTAAAGACCTCACCCGTAGCCTGGAGGAAGTACGCAACATCACAAGAGACCAAGCACTACGAGATCTCAACAACTACACAGACCGAATGAAGGAGGCGCTGCGTCAGTTTGACAGCCTCTTCGCTGAGTTTGAGCTCAGGTAATTTAAAAATGCTGTTTTGATTTTTGCATTCACTTATGTGACCTTGTGATTATATAATTATGATGATGCCTAGAGTGCATTCATGGACACTTCATGAATTATTACAGGTTACCTTTGTTGGTACTGTTTGCACACCAGCAGACTAGCTTTGTAAACCTGTCATTTAAAACTATTATTTTTGCAGAATGTGATAATAATGTAATCATACAATGGATCTGTCTGTTTCCTGTTGCAGCTACGTGTCAGCCATGGTGCCTGTGAAGTCTCCTAAAGAGTATTACATCCAGCAAGAGGTGATTGTGCTCTTCTGTGAGACAGTTGAGAGGTGAGTATTCAGATCTTGGATTGAGCCTTCTACCTCCCAATACAATATATGCATTGTATTTGTATTTATTTTATTTGTTTACTTGGCTATTTAATTCTTATATACACTATTAATAAGCAAATGTTTTGTTTTCCCATCTAAAGGGCCCTTAAGCTTGAGTATCTTACGCAAGACATGATTGACGACTATGAACCAGCTCTCATGTTTACAATCCCTAGACTTGCCATTGTTTGGTAAGTGGTATGTCATTCTGAGGATCTGTTTTTACGTGTAATCCACCTCAAAGTATTAATTTTCATTGCACTGCATATGTCATTCTCTTTTCCGTCTGCTCATCTGGTAATGGTATCTTTTGTCATGTTTTGTCTTATCAGTGGCCTTGTTATTTACTCTGAAGGGCCTCTTAACCTTGACCGCAAACCAGAGGACATGTCTGAACTCTTCCGTCCTTTCCGTACTTTGCTGAGAAAAATAAGGTAGGGTTAGTGTTCACAATAGTCATTCACTGACATCACTGATTTGGTCATCTGATGCAGGTGTAGCCAGAGGTTTTGAAGCGGTTGGGTTGCTTTGATTGCATGATATTTGTAGTCAATAATGTATTGAAGGCTTGCAACATGTCTGCAGCACACCACAACAGCTCTTGTACTGTTGTCAGAAGTAACACAGGCAGTGCTGGGGAAAGTTGCAATATACCGTTACCGTTTTTTTTAATTTCACACCAAAAGTGAATTTGCGTCTGTACTGTAGCGTTCTTATGGAGATGACATGATTACTCTCAGCTTTTTACAAGCTCAGAGTAAATTAGGGCTGTAATTTAAATTAGGGCTGCAACCGTTCCTCGATTCTATTCAAGTATTCAGTTAAAAAAAAAAATCCTGGATTGCATTTTGCCCATGTGGAGTAATTGGCAAAATAGTACAAAATAGGAAGAACCACATTCCACATATTAAACCCATTTAAAAAAATCATAGTAAGGCATAGAGTTATTAAAATTCACAAACGCTGCTTTTCAATGAAATAAATATGCGATGCAGGTTTAATATATGCACTTTAATTGTTTACATGCGTGTAGGTTACGTACGAGTGTCTCATAGAGACAGAGCGCATTTATTATAGAGACACGACCACACCGGGGGGGAATCCAATCCAATGCTCTCCATTGACTTTGTATTGTGGGAAGCTGCCTCCTTGTCATTTCTGACTTATAACAAAAAAAAACAGAACAAGCTGCTATTTGACAAGGTGTACAGTAAACAAGCTAATAAACAGAACTATGTTTTTATAAGCCGTCGACCCAAAAAAACGAGGACACGAAAGTAGAGCGTAATGTGTCATTTTATTCTGAAACTTAATTGGCGACTGGAAACATTTATTATTTTCAACCATGTTAAGGATTATTTCACCACCCTATGTGAACCTGAGAGGAGGAGATGTATTGAGAAACTAAATGGGTGTGGGCGTGACCTAAATGCACTCTGTCTCTATGCCATCCTGCTACTGTAAACAAAAGCTGGCAGTGCTTAGCCCCGCCTTTGGTGTTCCGATTGGTCCACTGTTTTGGAGACTGCTCTGGAACTGACATTGATGAGCGGACTGCGTGTATTAACTTGATACGGTGTCTTAAACATGCCACTCACGACCAAGACGCTGCGAAAGACACAAGTGCAATGGTCATACATGTCAGTATAGTGCCGACTACACATGCAGTAGTATGTTTTAAAATGGTAAGTATTAACAGAAATTAAAAAACGAAATAACCGGCATGGAAAAATTATGTTGCTTAGAGCAGGGGTCTCCAACCTTTTTTACTCCACGTGACGGTTGCGGTTTGAAAATATTCTCTTGGGCCGGGGGGATGGGGAGCGCTAATTTTAGTCAGTTATACACCGTTATCAGCATATGTTGAAGTAGATTTGTCTCTTGTCGTCTCTGAGAGAATATGCACCTTTAATGCAGCATTAGAAATCTTTGTCCGTTTTTTTTACTTTCACTTTTCTGTACAGTGAATTGAACTATTGTGCGAAGTTTGCACATTGCTTGTGTGATATTAATTTTAAATAGCTTGAACATGTAAATTGGCATATTAATCTGCGAATTACATGCCGAACAGTGGGAAATTCTGGAAATTCTGCTACGGCCTGGTAGTGGGTCTCCCCACTAGGTTGGGGACCTCTGGCTTAGAGTTTCTGAATTTCAGTTTCGATTACTATATGATTAATCGTCCAACCCTATGCGTTACTTTACTAGTTACTTGGAAAAAGTAATCTGATTATGTGGCATGCATTACTCCCAACACTGAGTGCAGGCATGTAGAGTATGTCAGAAATCGAGTGGGACAATAGGTAACTTTCAGAGTCTCACTGCACCACATCTAGTCTTTCAAAGGGTTTCCTTTGACAAATTGCTATATTACATCACCACTGAGATTTCAAAGGGTTTCCTTTTGAAAGAACAACACCTGTCAGCACCATATAGAGTATACAAGAGTCTTATACAGGTTATTAAAAGAGGCCTGAGTTTATTTGTACATCACTGGGTTTCTCTTTAACACATGAAATTGTATAGATTTGTAATATCTGGCTTTGTATTGCTTGTCAGCCATAGAATGAATATAATGTTCTTTGACATTTATTTCTGTGAGAATTTACTGTGTCCTTGTAGCTTAGCTCGAAAATACTTCTTTCTGTGGAAAACTGTTGGATATCACAGACAAAAGAAAACCCCCCACAAAAATTGCCTTGCCTACAGTCTTTATGGTGGTTGGATAGAACTGGCATTCATATTATTTTAATTGCTAAATTACATCACCATTGAGATTTAAAATGTAAACCCTAACAACCTTTTATGTTGCAACTGAAGAGCAAGGCAGATTTGTGATTCACATAATTGTGTTCTTCCTATCAGGGACCTGCTGCAGACTTTGACGGAAGAAGAGCTCATAACGCTGGAGCGCAGCCTCTGCATCTCCCAGGACGGAGAATTCCCTGAAGGTTCAAGTATGCCATCGACCAACGACCCAGCTGCTTCCACTGTTCCTGAGACCCATTTAGAGACACTGGAACAGGACAACGGAGTTGAGGAGGTGGTGGATCTCACAGTTTGTGTAGCCCAGGAAGAAGATTCTGTATGGAAGGAGGATGAGGAGATAAAGGTGCAGCCTGAAACCTCCAGTGAGAGTGAAGAGGAGGAAACCACAGATGCAGACTTGGCATGCTCCATGCAGTATGATGAAGAAGAGATAGAGCAACTTAACATGATGGTACATCAAGTGGGGGATGAAATGTCTACACTGCTTTCCCCTCCAAGTCAGAATCAGTCTCCAGCCCATCGGCCTCGACCCTATAGAGGAAGCAGTCTCGAAGGTTCCAGTGCCGCCTCCAGCACTCAGGCATCTCCACGGAGAGTCCCAGGATCTTACCACGATGATGATAGAGTGTTCTTTATGGATGATCTGGAGTCTGGTGTCACTAGTGAGCTCTGCCGCGGGCAGCTTCCACTTCCTACCGTATGCCTCAGATCCCCTGAACACAGTAGACCCGCCCCACTGACTGACTCCTCGTGTAATGGTTGGTTGACGGTCTGTCAATCAAGCAACGACACCAATCTGGGTTGTCAGCACCAATCAGCCGAGTCCATAGGCAACTCTGAAAGGTCACCCATGATGAACGGCTGGGAAGGATCGCAGGACGAAGAAAGCGTACAGACTGCGGAAGAAATCGCCAATCGGACCGGTGGAATGAAGTTGTCGGCCACGGTTATTTTTAACCCTCATTCCCCAAGCTTGACCGACTTGGCCGTCGTTGTACCTCACTCAGCCGACGTTCCGGATGCCGGTGAGGGCGGGGCTTTAGTTGCCACTCAGTGCCTGCTTAACTCCTGCGTGTGCTGCACTGGCGGATGTGTCGACAACCATGAGGATGCCATGGAGCCTGCTGGACAGGGCGTGGCGCTGGGGTTTGAGAAGCACAAGCTCACCATTACAAGCTCTGTTATCCAGTCAGCAGTAGCTGCTGGCAGCCCAGGGAAGGGAAATGGACATTTACCACTCACCCTGCCCCCTTCTCAGGGCCACCTTACCCCTTCTGTACCACACTGTTCTGTGCAGAACCAAATGAGAGAAGAGGAAGGCAGTCAGGACTGTTCCCACTATCCCTGCTGTGAGAAATGCGCCCCAGGGGTTCTTCTGACTCAGGATAGAGGCTCGGGACAAGGGGAGGGAGGACCAAGTTGCACCCATCAAGAGACAGGATGCCGGACGCAACATAAAACTACGGTTAAAGGGAAATCAGAAGGTTTTGGAAAACAACCCAAGGAGGATAACAGAAAGCTCTCTAGGTTCGTTTACTTGTGTGTGAAATTTAATTTCATTGATGTGAATCAGATTTTCTTGATTTGACTACTTTGACACTTTTTTGAGTTGATTTCATTACTTTTTGGTTCTCTTGTTTCATTTTCATCTGTTGCTTCCATATGTGTTTTTATTTTGCAATGCTCAGCAGCAGTTTTCAGGAGTCCCCTCTCAGTTCTGTCCCCAGCAGTGACACTGATGGTGTTTCTGTCACTACATGCAGTTTGTCAAGTTCATACACACCCAGGTAAACAAACTTTTGGCTGATAGGTTAAGGTAGAATATGTAAGTACTGCTGCTATACACCTTATTCTTCAACGCCGAAGGAAGACTTCTGGTTCATTAGCTGCTGTAGGAAAATAAGGTGAAGAATAACAACGTACAGTGAACGTTAAACTGTTTGCATAACAAACCAGTGTGTTCAGAATTAAGATAATACATTAGAATAATACGGTAAGACATACCAATTTGCAATATCAAGCAGCAAAAGAGTGCTGCAGGGATGATGTATTGTAGTCCAACCCAGAAGTTAGCATGAACTGGTTTTCTTGACAAAACAAACTAACAACCAAAGTTTACAATTATTGCACGTTTGGTCATCAAGATAAATTTTACAACTGAACACAAGGTCCATGAATTTTGTGGTCCAAGCACAATTGCCAGAAGTAAAAAGTTAATGTTAGGCTATAAACAACAATATAAACCACATTCACATGACTTCAACGTCACCTTCACTAAGGTTCCAACGACTTGATCAGTTTTTACTTAAAATCTACACGTCTGCAAGTTTAATAGTTAACAAGAGCATGAGTATAACGCTATTCCAGTGAGTAGATGAGTTTACCTGTTCAACATGATGGAGTTTAATGTCCCTCCCTGCTTATTTCCAGGCATGTAAAAGCTTAAAAAATCATCAGTGAAGTATTAAAAATCTTTTATGTTACGGAAAAAGAGTAATAATATGGACTCATTTCTATGGAAGCCTGTTTCTGACACTGAATTAAAAATAAAAAAAAGGTAATTGTGACTTTTTCTCAAATTCTGACATTTTTCTTTCAGTTGCAAGTTGACATCTTGCAATTCTGACTTTTTTCTTAAAATTCCAGTATGCAAACTGAGTTCTTTCTCAGTTTTGTGAGATTTTAACTTGCAATTGCAAGAAATTAAGTCAGAATTGCAAGATGAAAAAAAAAAAATCACAATTCTGACTATTTTTCTCACAAATGTGAGTTTTTATCTTGCAATTGTGACTTTTTTTCCTCAGAATTGTGAGAAACTCGCAATTGCAAGTTATAAAGTTCAAATCTGAGAGGATTGCGAGTTTATATCTCACAACTGCGTGTTATAGTCATAATTGCAACATATAAATTCACGGTTCTGCGTAAGTCACCATTGCAAGATATAAACTTTCAATTCTGACTTTATTTCTCAGAATAGTATAGATTTATACAAAATTCTGAGTTTTTTCACTATTACGAGTTTATATCATGGAATACTGACGATAACGCGCGACAGCAAATTTTTTATTGCAATTCTGAGGAAAAATGTAAAAACTACAAGTTTATATCATGCTATTCTAAGAAAAAAGTCAGAACTGCAAGTTTATATCGTGCAATTCTTACTTTATTACTCGCAGTTATGAGTTTGTCACAATTCTGAGAAAAAAAAGTCAATTGCGAGATAAAAAGTTCATATATTTCAGGCATTTAACCAAAATAACTGCAAAAAAAACCCATTCTCTTATGCACAATGGAATAGGAAGTGCAAAAATGCTCATTTATTTTTGGGTTTTACATAAAGCACTCTATAGGTTATTCATAGTTTTTGGTGCTAAGGCTTAGAGGTTTGTGATTTTGCTTTTCAAAGAAGTGTTTCTAAAACTCCCTCCATTTTCCATTGGTAGTCCTTCCCAAAAGCCAGTGGTGCTGTTTTGGGCTGATTGAGCTGTTTAAACAAACACAGCAATGTTTAATTAGTTCATATCACTGCCTTTCACCCCAAGGCAGTAAAGTTTGACTGTTTACTTGTATACCTTAAAAACTCTGGGAGTGGGTTCTTTTGACTCTTTTTGACAACTGAAATAGCAATGCTAAGAACAACCTCTCCAAACATCTTGTTGCACATAGCAATGTCTTAGCTATCACCCAGAAGACACTAGCAACTGCATTAAACTCACATTTATAATAACATCTTAGCATCCATATAACAACTTCTATACTTTTTCAGAAAGTTTCTTTTAACATCAGTGTGAATGATATGTGAAAAAGTCCTAAAATGTGCTCTGTGTTTCCAGCAAGTTGTTGCACAAATCCCATAGTGTTCCCTCAGCCATAGGGTCACGCTTTCTGGATTAACGCGATTATGTGAAATTCTCTCTTGAGGAAGGCCAGCAATTTCGACCCTGTTTCAAACCATGGAATTACTTATAATAACTTATATAGTTACACTTTTTTTTTTTTACTTACTTTTTTAATTGATCATTTTTCAAAGATCGAGCACAAGACAATTATATCTTGGAATAGATTTACTTTATTATTATTGCTATTATTAGTTTGTCTTTAACCTAATAATCTTCCCTTTCAGCCCTGTTAGTAGTCTGACAACTAGCTCGGACATGTCTGAGGATCTGGATCATCAGGAGATTCAAGTGGCTTTGCAAGCTGCCAAACTCGCTGCTCACAACAAAATTCGCTCACGTTTCCATAGCAGTAGTGACCTCATCCATCGCCTTTTCGTCTGTATATCAGGTGCGTTACCTAATGATCTGTGGGATTTGTAGTCGGATGAAGTATTTGTGATTCTTGAATGGCAGAACATCTTTACTAATAAAGTAAACATTGATCATTAATTACAGTCTTAAACCTAGGTGCCTTAAACCTAGTTTGCATTGGCTGACTTTTTTGAGATACAGTCCTATAATTTAAATTTAGTGATAATGTTTAACATTTCAGTATTCAGCCTACTAAGTTGTTTGTAATGTGTAACCTACTAAGTGCACTGTAAGTTGTAAAGCCTACTAAATGGACAAGAAACCTGATTATAAATTGTGCTAGGTTCACTGTAAAGTAGAACCTACTAAATGCACTAGTGCCAACTATAAAATGTATAACAAGCTCTGTAAAACTAACTATACTTGTCGTCTTTTCTAATATCTGAAGGTGTGGCTGATCAGTTGCAAACAAACTATGCGAGTGACCTGCGAAGCATCTTAAAGACTCTGTTTGAGGTCATGGCTACAAAATCTGACCAAGGAGACAATGAGAAGCCCAAGAAAGGTTAGTGAGCCACACTTCTGAAAGACACAGATATTGTAACTGCATGTTTTTATCGTGCAATGTCAGACACCATTAGTTTAATATGCTGTTTGATATGCACCTCAGGTCCATGTCTGGGCAGTGCTGTACTGGAAGACTGTGCTCTCTGTCAAGAGACCATCTCTTCATCAGAGCTTGCTGCCAAAGCCCGAGAGGGTCAGTTTGAAGGTTAGTTCAGTACTGCGTCTATATTCCCACCAAATGAAGAAGATTATTTTGATGTATATGATAAAGCTCCATCTGAAATTGCATTCTCCCTGACTTGGCAGGTTTTTTTTTAACAGGATGTACTTTGTGACTGATAAAGACTGTTCTATGTAATATGAATGTGTGTAGGTTATCCATCTTTTATGAAACCTCACCCTTGGTCATATGGGATAGTAAAGAATTCACCAGAAGTAGTTGGTCATCCGGGTACTTTTCACCTACTGTTTCTTGAAGCTGTGAATTCAGACATACTGCTCGTCACTTACTCTCTATATACTCTACATTGTAGCAAAGAAGGCATATTTGGATGTAGACAATTTAAAGGAGAAGTCCACTTCCAGAACAAAGATTCACATATAATGTACTCACCTCCTAGTCATCCAAGATGTTCATGTCTTTCTTTCTTCAGTCGTAAAGAAATTATGTTTTTTGAGGGAAAACGTTTCAGCATTTTTCTCCGTGTAGAGGACTTCTATGGTGCCTCGAGTTTGAACTTCCAAAATGCAGTTTAAATGCGGCTTCAAAGGATCCCAAATGTGGTTGTAAATGATCCCAGCCGAGGAAGAAGGGTCTTATTTAGCAAAACGATCGCTTTTTTCAGAAAAATAATACAACTTCTATATTTTTAATGTCAGACACTCGTCTTGTCTTTCTCTCTCTGATCTCTGTTTTTTTCTGGTTCATGACAGTTAGGGTATGTCGAAAAACTCCCATCTCATGTTCTCCCCCAGCTTCAAAATCGTCCTATATCACTGTTTTACCTTTTTTGTTAAGGGTGTTTGATCCTCTTTGCATGTTCACTTTGCAAAGACTGTGTCGGTACTTCTGCAGCGATGTAGGATGATTTTGAAATGATTTTTTTTAAGTTAAAGGAGAAAATACGATTAGAGTTTTTCGACATACCCTAACTGTGTTGAGCCAGAATACACAGAGTTCATAGAGAGAAAGGCAAGACGAGCATTTGAGATTAAAAAGTATTTAAATTGTATTTTTTTAATGAAAATAAAAATAAGCAATCGTTTCACTAGATAAGACTCTTCTTTCTCGGCTGGGATCGTTTACAACCACATTTGGGATCATTTGAAGCCGCATTTAAACTGCATTTTGGAAGTTCAAACTCGGGGCACCATATCAGTCCATTATATGGAGAAAAATCCTAAAATGTTTTCCTCAAAAAGCATAATTTCTTTACGACTGAAGAAAGAAATACATATTGGATGACAAGAGGGTGAGTAAATTATCTGTACATTTTTGTTCTGGAAGTGAACTTCTCCTTTAAAGCATCATAGGCTTGCACTGTGCACAGACTTTTTTCAAAAGGTTTTAAGATATGTCATATAGCGCAAGTACGTGAACTGGTTTGACATTTCCAGTAATTCCTAATGAGAATTGTGGGCTTTTAAACAAGAGCATCAGCAAACTTAAATTCAATAATTATTAATAATGTTAATGGAATTCATATGTTGCCAGGGTACTAGGTTTTAGAGCAATGCTAATATGTAATGCTATAAATGGACATTGCTTACAACACCATTCGGACCCTTTTTAAAACCTTTTCTCTGTTCTTCTTTCAATATCAGACCCTCCTGAATGGGTTCCAGATGAGGCCTGCAATTCCTGCATTGCATGTAAAGCACCATTTACAGTCATAAGAAGGAAACATCATTGCAGGAGCTGTGGAAAGGTACAGTGGCCTTATCCTCAATCCCTGCAATAGAGTGCAGTCGTATCCAGGCGTAAAAATCCCATTGATTTTCTCCACAAATATATAGGAAGAGTTTAGATGCAAAAGCCTCCAGATGCAAGTCCATCTAAGGTTTTTTCTTTTAAAATAAGCATTTTTATCAGGTACCAAGTACCGATACTTCTGATTGAGCTGAGGCTGGGATTTACTGAGTTTGAAGTAAAAGTATTTGATGGACGTATAATATGTGTGAAGAACATCCACTCAGTATCATTATCTCATTTTTGACTGAAGTGGCTTTTAGAGGGCTTTTCCTATTTTTTTTACTTTATACTTTATATTTAACATTTTTGTAATAGTAGAATATTTAGTTTTATTATAATACAATTTAATACAATAGTTAACATTCTATTTTTTAGTTTTTAAATGATTTTTAAGTGAGAGATAGATGTCCCCAAAGGTAATATAAATATAAAAATTAGCAAAATAAGTAACTATAATTAATAAAAATTGAATATTTTCCCTCATATAACAAAATTCCAAACATTTTGTGCTGTAAAGAGATTAAAGTCATTAATTACTTATCCTAATGTCATTCTAAACTCTTGACGTTCGTTCATCTTCAGAACACAAATGCAGATATTTTTGATGATATCTGAAATCTTTCTGACCCTGCATAGACAGCAATGCAAAAGGAAGAGAGGAAATTGTTGAAAAAAGTTAATTTTGTTTTCTTTGCACACAAAAAGTATCCTCGTAGCTTCATAAAATGAAGGTTGAACCAGTGTCACATGGACTATTTTAACGATGTCCTTGCTACCGTTCTGGGCCTTGAGCATGGTAGTTGTGTTGCTGTCTATGGAGGGTCAGAAAGCTCTCAAATTTTATCAAAAACATCTTGTGTTCTGAAGGTGAATGAAGGTCTTACGGGTTTGACATGAGGGTGAGTAATTCATGACAGAATTTTCATTTTTGGGTGAACTATCTCTTCAAATCAAAGTCTGTAATATTATGATTCATTTTGGATGATTTGGTTAAATTTGAATTTTGTTGCTCTGTATGGTGAAAATAATTGCGGAAATACTTGCAGAACAAAGTCTACTGAGAAACTGTGCTGATCAGCCTTTGTCTGAATTGTATGAGCGTTTGAATGAGTGTCGGATTATTAAAGGAGAAGTCCACTTCCAGAACAACAACTTACAAATAATGTACTCACCCCATTTGTCATCCAAGATGTTCATGTCTTTCTTTCTTCAGCCATAAAGAAACTGTTTTTTGAGGAAAACATTTCAGGATTTTTCTCCATATAATGGACTGATATGGTGCCCCAAGTTTGAACTGCCAAAATGCAGTTTAAATGCAGCTTCAAACGATCCCAAATGCAGTTGTAAACAATCCCAGCCAAAGAAGAAGGGTCTTATCTAGTGAAACAATCGGTTATTTTCATTTTTAAAAAATACAATTTAAATACTTTTTAATCCCAAATGCTCGTCTTGCCTTTCTCTCCCTGAACTCTGTGTATTCTAACTCAAGACAGTTAGGGTTTGTCGAAAAACTCTAATCATATTTTCTCCCTCAACTTCAAAAATCATTTCAAAATCATCCTACATCGCTGCAGAAGTTCAGACACAGTCTTTGCAAAGTGAACATGCAAAGAAGATCAAACACCCTTAACAAAAGAGGTAAAACAGTGACATGGGATGATTTTGAAGTTGTGGGAGAACATGAGATGGGAGTTTTTCGACATACCCTAACTGTCATGAACCAGAAAAAGAACTTCAAGCAGAGTAAGACAAGACGAGCATTTGACATGAAGAAGTGTATAAATTGTATCATTTTTGTGAAAATAACCGATCGTTGCCGATCGATTTTTCTCCAAATAGTGCACTTAAATGGTTCACATAAGTTTGAACTTCAAAATTGCCATTACAGTGCAGCTTCAAAGGGTCTGATCTAATGAAAATGAAATGAGGGCAAGTTTTTTACCCTACCCTGCCTTTTTGAACCAACAAAAACTAACCGCGCATGACCTTTTCAATGTGATTATGCAGTGCATGAAGATGCATATGTGGATCGCAGAGCTAGTGCAAGATGAGCATTTGGGGTTAAAAGTATATAAGTGTTCTTTTTTTCTTCCTTTCTTTCTTTTTTTTTTACCGATCGGTTTGCTAGATAAGACCCTTATTCCTCGGCTGGGATTGTGTAGAGCACTTTGAAGCTGCATTGAAACTGCAGTTTGGAAGTTCAAACAGTTGGGAACCCTACAAGTCCACTATATGGAGAAAAATCCTAGAATGTTTTCCTTAAAAAAAAAAACTTGAATGAATAAAGAAAGACATGAACATCTTGGATGACATGGGGGTGTGTAAATTATCAGGAAATGTTCATTCTGGATGTGAACTACTCTAAGCTTAATCTGTGTAAGATAAACACACTCACTTTTGCTCCCTCTAGCATTGTTTAGAACAATCATTTCAGCTGATTCAAATCCTAATGAGATGATGATGTTTTATTGCAGATCTTCTGTTCCCGCTGCTCATCGCACTCAGCCCCGTTGCCTAGATACGGTCAGATGAAACCGGTGAGAGTTTGCACTCACTGCTACATGTTCCACGTAACGCCTTTCTACAGCGACAGGACTGGTATCTGACCACAGCGCTCGCTCTCACACACACACACAGACGTAAGCACACTACCATGAGTTTTACTGAGGTTTGAGACTTCAGCAAGAATACACACGCACATCGTTTTCATCATCCTCCAAAAAAAATGTAAATATGAACACTAAATGCAATCACTTCAACGCGAAAGAAACAGCCTTGACCAGGGAAACAAAGCGAGAAGGACTGAAATGAATGGATCTGGGAGCGCCTCAAGCACATAAAGGAAGTACCCCATCGCTATGGGAGCCAAAGTATTTATTTAGGGCTTTGCTTTCGAATAATGAGCTTATTACAGATTTGCTTTAATCGAGCATGGAACAAGCGGGCTGTTCTGTAAAACAGAAGTGCAGCCAAAAAAATATAGGATTTCATCTGGCTTTATTAGCGCCGGAGAATCTACGGGCTCAGATTTCCAGAGTGAATGTAAACTGTGAGCACATTATTAATAGGAGAATAACAAAACTGTGACATATATGAAGACAATAATACTAACACTAACTGCACCATCAGTGACACCTTTGTGGCACAATATAGCACAGATGTTTTTTTTTTTTCAAATGTTTTATTTAGAAAATAATGCTGCTTTCTGTAAAACAGAGAAGTGATATTTGGGATTTAGACGAATGGCCAAAAAAAGATGTGTATATATATGCTGAAAGTTTGATTTATTGTATCTTCCAAAAGAGAAGATTCTCTCATATTCCTCATGCAAATGAATGTGCAACATTTGGATGTTCTTTTCTTTCTCTAACTTATACTGTAAAGTAATTGCCTTTTACAGCAGTTTGGGAGCCTTCTGCTTTTCCCTCTGGTACAAAAAACACTTTAAAGCCCCTACCTCATCCCCGTTTACCCCTCTCACACGGTTCTGTCCCGTTACAGTATGCCTACACTACCGTCTCAGTCAGTCCTCACTGTCTGCTACACTAAACGGCAGATGCCTTTATTTGTCTTTGCACACTTTTTTTTAAATATAGTGACCAACCACTACTTTGTCTGTAATTGTAGAAAGTTAATTGATATTTGTAAATGTATAATGGCAAATCTCATGAAACCTGTCTGAATATGACATCTGGGTCATATTTTACCACTTAATAAAAAATCGAAAAGTTTCATAAAGAAAATTAAGCCAATGTTTAGAGTCAATAACATTAGATTAATTAAGCATGCTATCCCCATTCTCATTATTGTAATGTGAAACATACACTACCAGTCAAAAGTTTTTGAACAGTAAGATTTTCAGTGTTTTTTTTTTTAAAGAGATACAGCAGAAACAGTAAATTTTTAAAATATTTTTACTATTTAAAATAACGTTTTTATTTTAACATTTTTTTAAATGTAATTTATTCCTGTGATTTCAAAGCTGAATTTTCAGCATCATTACTCCAGTCACATGATCCTTCAGAAATCATTCTAATATTCTGATTTGCTGCTCAAAAAAAAGTATTATTCTTATGTTGAAAACAGCTGCAATTTTTTTTTCAGGTTTCTTTGACATAAAAAGTTCAGAAGAACAGCATTTATCTGAAATAGAAATCTTTTGTAACATTATAAATGTCTTTATCATTATAAATGTCTTTTGATCAATTTAAAGCATCTTTGCTTAATAAAAGTATTAATTTCTATAATTTCTTTCCCAAGAAAAAAATACTGACTCCAAGCTTTTGAATGCTATAGTGTATAATGTTACAAAAGGTAATGTTAAATATTGATGATAAAAATAATAATAAATGTTTCTTAAACAGCAAATCAGCATATTAGAATGATTTCTGAAGGATCATGTGACACTAAAGACTGGAGTAATGATGAAAATTCAGCGTTTTGGCACAGGAATAAATTACATTTTAAAATATATTCAAATAGAAAGCAGTTATTTTAAATAGTCAAAATATTTCAAAATTGTATTGTTTTTGCTGTACTCTGGATCAAATAATTGCAGGCTTGGTGAGCAGAAGAGACTTCTTAAAAAAACAACAACAACAAAAAAAAAACAAAACATTAAAAAGCTTACTGTTCAAAAACTTTTGACTGGTAGTGTAAATACTCATAAAATGAGTATTTACAATTTAAATTTTTTTAAATTGTGAATTATTTTACACAGTATTTTTTTACATCACTGTGTACTTAAATTATGCTATTTTAATTAAAAAAAAAAAAAAATCAGCTTCATTTTCTTTATGCAAAATGCACTTCTTTTGATTTCCTATTGAATTTAGGGTGAAATATGACCTGGAAATCTGACCTCTTTTGACATTTACCAATGAAAGATGATGTTCTGTTGGTTTCAGATCTCAGTATTATCAGAAAATGCTTTAGCTTTGATCACTGCTTTTGAAACCTCAATCTCTGGTTCAAGGTTAACTGCAAATCATCTGCTTCTGTGACCTTGTCATCTTCCTGAAATCAAAAGGTCCTCGCACTCTGAGTCCGAAATGTTCATATGCATTTGTTTCAAATGCGAAAACACAAAATTGAACCCGAACCGATCCAATATTTTTATTATTTTTTGTTATTATTTTTTTAATGATGGATGAAAGTTTTGGATGCAGTGCTTAAATGTGATTGACACAATGTGATTTATTTATTTATTTATTTTTATAAACGCAAAAATTTTGGACAAATTTCAGACTCGGTGTGCAAGGACCTAAACAGGCAAGGGTTTTGCTTGGTTTTGCAGTCAAGATCTGAAATTGATCCTAATGATATTGTGCTGCAAAACTGTTTTGACCAAAACACTTCATCTGATATGACAAACACTACTGGCGAGCATGAAATGCACTTTGTATGGCATTTGAAATGAGCTCCAGCTGGCAAGCAAATGCACATTTGCTGATTTATCATGTGTAATGATCTCAAGTCGTTTTACAGTAACATTAAACTTGAACCTTGCACCTGATTTCAGACAAAATTGTTTCAGAGATCTTACATAAGTGTTATTAAACAATCTCAGCAGATGCTTTATTAGATACTCTTTATCAACACTAAAAAATCTGATTGACACTACTGTGGATTACATGATTTGAGTTTTGCCTTATTAGTCAAACACATTCCTTCTTGCCAAAGTCAATATTGTAAATCCTTGGCGCCACATACAACAGGTTTCTAGTAAGGTAAAGGTCTAATATGTTTGCATGCATATTGTCAAGTAATTTGAGTATGAGCGTTTCTAGCAATATTTACCATATACGTCACACTTGAGGGAGATTCTGTTGGTTGATGGTTAATACTTTACCTCTTTCTGTCTCATTACCTTTGACCAAGTGTTAAGTCAAATCATTCCTGTCAAACCTGTCCTCTCTCATCATATTGCTGCATTTACAAAGACAATGTCTACAGCTTTAAAACACTGCAATTCTGCAAGTTATAAATATTCAGAGGTTTATGTTGATGAATGGCATTTGGAATGGCAGGGTACAGCTATGTTTTGTTCAAACATGTCTCTTTGGCCTACTTTGCAGTTGTTGTTATTAAGGTAATCTCCAAATTTACCACTTTTACCACAATAAGTTATGATAAGATTGGAAAGTACCTCTTGATTGCTTTGCCTTTGCTCACTTGTAGTCAGCTGACCTGATTCTAGTACCGTCAGTATTGGGATAGATGGCTACGGCTGAAGCTGACACACTACACCACTAAAAATACTGCTTATATAGCTTTTACTTCTGGGATGGATGTGATATAGTGACTTATACCGATTTTCATCTTTATTTTGCGGTACGATCAAGTAGATGTTTGCCAAATGAATCAATTCTGTCTTTTTCTCGAGGCTTCCTGTTTTGCTATCATGACTGTTCCTCAGGAATGTCTTGATTGTACATTGGCGCGATACCGGGGGGTTCATTTTTACCGCTGCTCTTGGAATGTATTTTGGTTTGAAGTGAGAAGGACTGGGAATCAGCCAAATGTCGAACACTTCCTCGAACGGCAGGTTCAGCATCTGCAGACTCAACTTCCAGCCTGTCATGCGATAAGCTCAGTTTCTGATTTGTGCCCTCTTCCAATTCTCGTTCTTTTTTTTTTTTTTTTTGTATTAATTGAAAATAAGATATGAGTCTTTAAAATTCTACAGATGTTTTATTTTACAGAGAACAAAAATAATGAAATTATATATGTACAAAATTACTTTTTTCTGTATAAAGAGAATCACAATGAGAGAATTTACTCTATTTATTCAAAGCTTGTTCTTATTTTGTAATGGCCGGTTCAGTCAATAAGATGTAAAAAAAAAAAAAAGTTTTCAAAGTCTACCAAGTATTTATGTCATGCAATGAAAGTAATAAATGAAGTTTTCTTTACATAACTGGAGCTCTTTGCCATCTTTTTCTTGTTTCTCTGTTTTCTGAGTGGAGATGACGTCACGAGATGTGTTTCCGTGTTATGAGATGCTGAGTGGATATTGAGATCACATACCTGGTTTTTGTTGGACTAAATGCTGAAATCTTTATTGACATTTCATTAATACACTATAACCAGAACTATTAAAGAGGCAGATATGTTTTTGTTGAATATAAGGGTGAATTTAACAGGGCATGTAATTTTGCCTATTTGATTTTAACCAACAATATTCCCGTTTAAAGCACAGAGAAAAACTCGAGCAATTCTTATCAGCTGTCTGCCACCAGAGGAACATCCTGACACTTAAATGATGCAGAACCTGCAGTCTAATGACAGAAAGCTGAATTTAGTAAAAATCCTTTGGAAAATCTATGGAGTTAATTTACATATTTCTATGTTTTTGTGAGCTATATACATATAAACTTCTGAGGGTATGTTCAGGTTAAAAGTTTGGGGTCAGTTAGTTTTGTTTTTTGTTTTTTTTTAAAGAAATATACTTTTATTCAGCAAGGATGTATCAAAATGGTGAAAAATTGTTTACAATTACAAAAGTGTTCTATTTTAAATAAATGCTGTTCTTTTGAGCATTTTTAATTCTTCAAAAATCCTGACCTTTCCACAAGAAATATGAAGCAGCACAACTGTAAGAAATGTTTCTTGAGCAGCAAATCAGATTTCCATAGGATAATTTTTACACTGAAGACTGGAGTAATAATGCTGAAAATTCAGCTTTGCGTCACAGGAATAAATTTCAATTTAAAACAAATTAAAAATAGAAAACAGTTGTTTTAAATTGTAATCATACATCAAAATAAGACAGTTTTTACTGTATTTTATATCATCAATGCAGTGTTGATAAGCATAAGAGACTTTTTTAACACATTGAGTGTAATAAAGGTGCATCATAAATAAAATGTATTATTATTATATGTGTATATATATAATGTATAATTATATATATTTCAAGAACACTTTTAAGAAAACTCAAGTTTGGGATAAGTAAGATTTTTAATATTTTTAAAAGAAGATTTTTATCCTCATCAAGGCTGCTTTATTTGATCAAAAATACAAAAAAATGTAGATTATGAAATATTATTACAATGTAAAATAACATTTTTCTATTTAATATACAATAAAAACTAATTTATTTCTTTGATCAAAGCTGAATTTTCAGCATCATTACTCCAGTCTTCAGTGTCAAATGATCATTCAGAAATCATTCTAATATGCTGATTTATTTTATTTTATTTTTTATTTATTTATTTGGAATCTGTGATACTTTTTTTCAGGATTCGTTGATGAATAAAAAGTTAAAAAGAACAGCATTTATTTAAAATGTAAATATTTTCTAACAACTTTTCTTTTTTTTTTTGAAGGGAATTAATACTTTTATTCAGCAAGGATGTTAAATTGATAAAAAGTGATAGCAAAGATATTGTTGCAAAATATTTGTTTTGAATAAATGCTGTTCTTCATAAGTTATCAAAGAATCTTTAAAAAAGCAAAAAAATATTTGGCAGCACAACTGTTGCCAACATTGATATTTCTAATAAATCAGCATGTTAGAGTGGTTTCTGAAAAATCATGTGACACATAAGACTGGAGAAATGGCTGAAGAAAATTCAGCTTTGCAACACAGGAATAAATTATATTTTAAAGTATATTAAAATAGAAACCGTTATTTTAAATTGTAATAACATTTAGCAATATTACTGTTTTCTTTATATTTTTATCAAATAAATGCAGCCTTGATGAGCATAAGAAACGTCTTTAAAAAAAAAAAAAAAAAAAATTACAAGTCTTACTGATCCCAACCTTTTGAACGGCACCTGAATGATAGTTTATACATGTTCATGTTCTGACTTTGAGCCTCACGAAAAATACAATGCACAGCACAGTATGTGTCCAGAGTCATTATGGAGTGCTCTTGTGCATTAGTGCTGATCTTGAAGGGCTTTCCCTCTCTTTAGGCACCTCTTAGCACCAGTAGTTGTCATGGGAACATTTCTGAGATGTGCATCAATTTGCCAGAGACCCCCAGAGTCCAAATAAGCATTTTCTCCATTTGCAGATTGTAAACACACACTCATAGCTGCCACAGGGAGATCCTCCATCACTGATTCCCGGAAGCAGCAGATGATGGAGATGTAGTGGTGGTGATGGTGTGGGAAGGAGGTGAGGATGACGGCAGCCGTCCCCTTCAATCTGAGCACCACATCTAAATCAGTGTGTGCTCGTTTGATTGCTCTCTGGGTTCTGCTTTGCCCCAGGGGATACGACTGCACAGTGTGTGTTTGTATGTGTATGTGAAGGTCATACAGAGCAGGGCTCTTCTGACCATCAGTCTCTCAGCTGTTCATCATGAATAAGCCACAAATGAAAGAGATGCACACTTTTGGGGAGCGGAAGGAAACCTGTAACCAGTCGAGTCCCAGCAAGAAACCTACACCGGTGAGTCTGCAGCCAAGTTGCTTATAATATGTCTTCTATAGTAACTACCGGTTGTGATTGAAAGCATTAAGGGTTGTTTTGAGCTCACCAGAGGTGTCTGTATTTGATAAAGGCTCTATAAATACCCGCGCCACCCGCAGTGAGACATTAAACAGGCGACCGTAAGCGATGGCGTGACTGACCGTGATAGCGTTTGGTGCAGTGATGCCGTTGAGGAATACGGTGAAGTAGGAGTAAACCTGTATTCAACGGTGTTCAAATAACAAGGCAGCTCATAAAAGACGACCATGATCCGAGATAAAACCGCAGCGCAGAATTTGGTAGGATCGTTTGTACGTTTTTAGTAAAAGCGATATGAAGACCAGTTGCTTTTCTACGTGCTTGGATTTACTGCAGAAACAACGCAGATTACGCAGCGATTTAAGACCGAAAAAGTTTATTTTGAGGACATTTTGTGAAGTCACTTGTTGGCATTTATTTATTTATTTATTAATGCAATATCTATCTATCTATATGACTGTCTAAAACAATAAAAAAAATGTTGATGATATTTTTGGCATTATTTATTTATATAAATAACATTTTATATTGTTAATGGCATTTGTTTTGTTCTTATTGCACATGCTATTTTTAATGTTAGTTTCTGTCTGTCTGCCTAAAACATTTTAAATCGAAATTATTGAGATTTTTGGTCTTATTAGATTTGTTGGTCTTATTACACACGTTTGTTTGTTTATTCATTCATTCATTAGGCTATCTGTCTCTGTCTGTCCATCAGTCTATGTTCAATCTAACATCTATCTATCTATCTATCATCTATCTATCTATCTATCTGTCTGTCTGTCTGTCTAACATCTATCTGTCTGCCTATTATCTGTCGATCAATTTGTCTCTCTGTCTGTCTGTCTGTCTGTCTGCCTATCTGCCTATCTATATATCTTTCTATTTGTCTATCTGTCTGCCTGTCTGTCTATCATCTATTTATCTGTCTGTCTGTGGATTTATCTATCATCTCTCTGTCTGTCTGTCCATCTGTCAATCTATCATCTGTCTGTCTGTAAGTCTAACATCTATCTATCTATCTATCTATCTGTTTGTCTGTGTCTGTCTGTCTGTCCATCCGCCCGTCCATGTATCTGTCTCTATCTGTCAATCAATCTAACATCTGACTATCTGTTTTTATCTGTCTATCCGTCCATCAATCTATCTATCTGTCTGTCTGTCCATCCGCCCTCCGGTATCTGTCTCTATCTGTCAATCGATCTAACATCTACCTGACTGTTTTATGTCTATCCATCCGTCCGTCCATTCATCTATCATTGTCTGTCTGTGAATCTGTCTATCTATCTATCTATCTATATATATATCTGTCTTTCTGTCCATCTATCTGTCCATCTGCCCGTCCATGTATCTGTCTCTATCTGTCAATCGATCTAACATCTATCTGACTATCTGTTTTTATCTGTCTATCCATCTGTCCGTCCGTCAATCTGTCTATCATCTGTCTGTCTGTAAGTCTGTCTGTCTGTCTGTCTGCATCCGTCCGTCCATCAATCTATCATTTGTCTGTCTGTAAGTCTATCTATCTATCTATCTGTCTATCTCTCTGTCTGTCTATCTGTCGATCAATTTGTCTGTCTGTCTGTATGTCTATCTGTCTGTCTGTCTATTGATCGACCAATCGATCTAACATCTGTCTGTCTATCATCTATCTATCGATCGTTCTAACATCTGTCTGTCTCTCTGTCTATCAATGTATCTATCATCTGTCTTTCTATCAATCTATCATCTATCTGTCTCTGTCTATCTGTCTGTCTATCGATCAATCTAGCATCTTTATATATATATATATATATATATCCATATATATATATATATATATATATATATATATATATATATTTATATGGATCAAAACCTTTCATCAAAGTTGTCCTAAAACCAAAACAATACCTGTTGTTGTCTTAGGACAACTTTGATTAACTTTTTTTGATCCACTTCAAATGTTGACTACTGTATATATATATCCTGCTGTCAGTATGTAATATTATGTTTATTTAGCCAAAGCCTCAGAATGCCATCACCATTGCTGTGTCCTCCCGTGCCCTCTTCAATATGGATCGAGAGCAGGACATTTATGAGCAGCAGGGAATGGAGGATTACCTCAAATACCAGATCCAACACGAGACTGAGCCATTCACACCCGGACCTGCTTTCCCCTTCATTAAGGTCAAACCTGTTCTAATGTACCTACACACATCAATGATTAGCAATGATATCATTCATAAGATTCAAAAAAAAAAAAAAAACTAAAGTTATCTCAACTTAATAAAAGAAAAAAATAATTTCTGTCATCCAGTAATCATTCTGTCCATTCTGAGCTGTGGGTATAGAGGGAAATTATATGTTTCTGTCTTGTGTAGGCAGTGGAGGCAGTAAACACTCGACTCAGGGAGCTTTATCCAGACAGTGAAGAGCTCTTTGATGTGGTTCTGATGACCAGCAATCACGCTCATGTGGGACTTCGACTCATAAATTCAATTAACCATCACCGTAAGTCAATAGACGCTTGACCACAGAGCTCTGTCTTACACTGGACAAACACCAGGACTTTGAGTCCCTGTGAAACATAAAACTACTATACCAATATTTATCATCTAATGTGTTTAAAATTAATAAAATTCCCATTGTAGTTATTAAAACATCTTTTTATTCACATAACAGTTTGGTGGCAGTCACATTGTGTAAAAGCACAAAGAATATCTTGTGTTGTTTTTTATTTCCAGAGCTGTTTATAGAGCGCTTTTGTATGACTGGAGGCAACAGTCCTATTGGGTATCTGAAAGCCTACCACACCAACCTTTATCTCTCAGCTGATTCAAGGAAAGTCATAGAAGCCATTGAAGAAGGTCAGTGAAGGGCTTTGGAGAATTCATTAACTTCTAACAATAGAAATTATAATTCAATATGAAATTCTTTTGTTTTAGGAATTGCAGCAGCTACAGTATTCTCACCTGGAAAAATCACAGAGGTGCCGGAGACTCAGCTGCGAGTGGCCTTTGATGGAGACGCCGTTCTCTTCTCAGATGAGTCGGAGAGAATCTACAAAGCCCAAGGACTGGAAAAGTTCTTTGAGCATGAGAAAGCCCATGAAAATAAACCTCTTGATCACGTATGTTCAATTTTAAATGCAATAGCAGTGCAAATAAGGATATTTTATTTCTGACCATATTAAATTGTTATCATTTTTCATAGGGACCACTTAAGGGGTTCTTGGAAGCTCTGGGGAAACTCCAACAGAAGTTCTATGCCAAAGGTCAGCGCTTGGACTGTCCCATCCGCACCTATTTGGTTACAGCTCGCAGTGCAGCCAGTTCAGGCACACGGGCCCTCAAGACGTTACGTTCCTGGGGTCTAGAGACAGATGAAGCCCTCTTCCTAGCAGGAGCCCCTAAAGGCCCCATGCTGGAAAAGATCAGACCTCACATCTTCTTCGATGATCAAATGTTCCACGTGGAGGGAGCGGCAGAACTTGGGACTGTGGCGGCTCACGTTCCCTATGGAATTGCCCAGAAGCTTCAATCAAATAAAGCAAGGGATGTAAAAAAAGACATGTCAGCCAAGCAGCTAGAGTGAATACTGCTCTGTCCATCCTGGGTGTGAAGGTTTTTAAAGAGATGGTTCATCCCAAAATGAAAATTTTGTCATCATTTACTCACCTTAAAGGGATAGTTTACCCAAAAATGAAAATTCTGTCATTAATTACTCAGCCTTATGAGAGGGTGCTAAAATGGGAGGAGCTGGAGCTCTAGCTCCCCCTCGCTGGAGGTAATGGGTGGAGATAGACACCTAACCACACCCTAACCACACCCCTTACCCTATCCTAAACATAACTCCACCCATTAGTTCACACAGAGGTGGAGCTGGACATCCAGAGAGGGGGAGCTGGAGGCCATTCGGCTCTGCAGTGAGCAGTACTTGAGCCTCATGTCATTCCAAACCTGTAAAACGTTCATTCATCTTTGGAACATGAATTAAGATATTTTTGATGATGTCTGAGAGCTTTCTGACTCTCCATAGACAGCAAGGGTCCTTCCATGTTCAAGGCCCAGAAAGGTAACAAGAACATCGACCAAAAATAGTCTGAATAGACAGAAAGCTGTCGGATTTCATCAAAAATATCTTAATTTGTGTTCTAAAATGAATGAAGGTGTGACAGGTTCTGTCATTACTGAATTAATGACAGAACTGTAATTTTTACGTGAACTAACCCTGTTCCAATCCTGTATGTTCAGCCCAAAAGAAGATATTTGGAAGAATGTTGGTAACCAATCAGTTGACGGCAGCCATTCACTTACATAGTATGGGGAAAAAATACTATGGAAGTCGATGGGTACCGTCAACTGGCTACTGACCATTTTTAGTGTTTCTTTGTAATTGATTACATTCAGAATGTAAGTAAATACCCTAAAAATAAATTAAGAACCCTCTGCACTGAATACCATAGTTTTGAGGTTGTTTACGAAGTTATATCAAGCCATAAATAAACATAGAAAGAAAACAGTTACGTGCAATATGTGTTATTAAGTTAAATTGTTACATTTTCTGTTCTGATGTAATAGCAAATGTTATTTAATTTATTATGCCACAGTCTATCTGAAGCTAAAATGCACCAAATTCTTGTTGGATATCATAAATATCATCTTTAACACTTCTAGCCATGCATATTTTTGGCATTTGCCTTGTTTTGAACGACCATTTCTGTTGTTGTTTACCGTAAAGGGCTGTTTTACACTTTGTATTGTAACTTTTATGTGTGTATATCTGTTATGCAGTATTTTAATCCATCGGTGTTACTACTGTATGTACAAATTTGGTTCACTTGTTGCTGTGTTTATCATGGATGTGAAATCCTATGTGTTACTCAGGGCATGCTCAAGTGTTTTGCACTGAACACCAATAATAAATATGTTGAAAAATAGACCATATTTTTTCTCCTTGGAGTACAGAATATTCAAGTAAGTAAGAGACTTTCTCCCAGCCATCTGAAACAGACCAGTCTGGACAGTGTGAGAGAATTATCCAGCTTTAATAGCCTACTTTTCTACTGCTCTGTCACTTGTGTAAAGCAAAACAAATGACACTGTTGACGAAATTACAGAAATTTACCCATTTCTCTATTTCTTTAAATAACCCCTAATTATAAATGATCATAGGGTGTAGGTGTGGATGTAAACTACAGTTACCATAGTAATTTTGGGTCCTGTTGACTTTTGAAGGGCGGGACTTCCAAAAAACTCCTCATTTGAGAAACTCTTTTGGACCTTTGGTGTTCAGTTGGTTAATGTGTCACCCACTTTAAATATTACGACTAACATATGGATCGTGCTCAGTTTAGTTAATGTTTTTAGATGGTACAACAGTAAGGTAATAATAATAGTTTCAGTCTTTGTTTAGGAACGTGACTGATCACATGATTAGTGTCATATGACATTGATGAGCCCTCGAAAGAGGGAATGAGAACAGAAATCTTCAACAGTTCCTAATAATACACTCTTTTACTAATACTGTCGTCTACTGTGATGAATTCAGACGGATAAACAGATGTGGGGACTCTTGAAGTAAACCGCTGGATCATGGAGCGTTTGGGAGTTTTGTCTGTTTTCGCCACCGCTTGTTTTTTGGGTGAGTTTACGAATCTCAGCAAACTAACACATAATAAACTATGACTTTTAACATCCAACAGTATTTAACTTTTTAAAATATATAAAAGTGGTGTGGTCGTGAGGAAAAACATGTAACGTTAAATGTTTTTTGAACGGCAGCGACATTTCGCTTTGTGAATGAACCATGTTCATTTCAGTTACAGACATGTGGTATGTCTGGTTATTTGACAACTTTTTTTTTTTTTCTTTTCAAAATAAATAATATTGAATGTCTATCTAGACAGTATTTATTTTTGCAACCTAATGTTTGACATTGTTATCAAATAACAATTTATAACTGTGTTTAGATGTTTCCACTATGTATTTATTTTTTTGTTGTTTTTCAATACAGATACACATTTAGTACAAATGTGAAGTATTTTATCAACAACATTCATCCTGATAACTAAAACAGGCCTAAACCCAACAATACCAGCTTTAGACCAAAATCAGTAACACAATACAGCTCTGCTGTAAAGTAAACAAGTACTAGCTTACTTGGGTTTATTTACATTACATGCATGGACCGCAGTGTGACATTTTTATGGTTTTATGATCTCTGATTCATTCGTCAGTGAACATGTCATTTGTGTGTTTCAAATGTTTTGTTAAAATGATCTCAAATGTGACCCTGGACCACAAAACTAGCCATGAGGGTAATTTTTTTTAAATTTAGATTTTACATAATCTGAAAGCTGAATAAATGTTTTCAATTTAAGTATGGTTATGATAGGGCAATGTTTGACTGAGATACAAATATCTGAAAACCTGGAATCTGAGGGTGCAAGATAGTGAGAAAATAGCCTTTAAAGTTGTCCAAATGAAGTTCTTAGCAATGCATATTACTAATCAAAAATTAAGTTTTGATATATTTACAGTAAAACATTTACAAAATATCTTCATGGAACATGATCTTTACTCAATATCCTAATGATTTTTGGCATACAAGAAAAATATTATTTTGACAAATACAATGTATTTTTGGCTATTGCTACAAATATACCCGTGCTACTTAAGAATGATTTTGTGGTCCAGGGTCACAAATGATCTTAACAAGTCATTAAGAGTCAAGTAAACCATTTTCCTCAGAGTAAGTAGTAACAGCTTGCAAGAGAACAAACAGAAACATGGTTTCTAGGTCCCTCGCTTGTTCTTAGTATTTCTGGAGTGAAATAGAGTCATATGACCATCCCCTCGGAATAACTGTATTTCTTCAGTGGGTGCTTGTGTCGCTGAGGGTGACCGGCCTCATGGCTAATGTGATTACATTCACAATAAGGACTCTGTTTGCCTTTCTGCTGATGCATAACCATGCAGTGCCATTTAAAGTATACACCAACAGACAATAAAAACGCGCACACAATCGAAGAAATGTGAGTGTGATTCACGTGATGCTATTACAAGAGACCTTTAAACCAACCTTGTCAAAAATCTGAGCAGTACTGAGCCAAAATGAGAAATCATACAATGTTAACTGCTTGTATGACCTTATTTGTGGTTTATAAGACATTTACAGTCAACTTAAAGGAGAAGTCCACTTCCAAAACAAACATTCACATATCATGTACTCACCCCCTTGTCATCCAAGATGTTCATGTCTTGCTTTCTTAATTTATAAAGAATTTGTTTTTTGAGGAAAACATTTTAGCATTTTCTTCATATAATAGACTAATATGGTGCCCCGATTTTGAGCTTTCAAAATACAGTTTAAATGCGGCCTCAAACGGTTGTAAACGATCCCAGCCGAGGAAGAAGAGTCTTATCTAGCGAAACGATCAGTCATTTTCATTAAAAAGTACAATTTAAATACTTTTTATTCTCAAACGCTCGTCTTGCTTTGCTCTGCTCTGTGCATTCTGGTTGAAGACAGTTAGTGTATGTCGAAAAACTCCAATCATATTTTCTCCCTCAACTTCAAAAATCATTTCAAAATCATCCTACATCGCTGCAGAAGTACCAGCCCAGTGTTTGCAAAGTAAACATGCATAGAAGATCAAACACCCTTAACAAAAAAGGTAAAACAGTGATATAGGATGATTTTGAAGTTGAGGGAGAACATGAGATGGGAGTTTTTCGACATACCCTAACTGTCATGAACAGGAACAAAAACAGTCAAAGTTAAACAAGATGAGCGTTTGACATTAAAAACTAAAATAACCGATCGTTATGCTAGATAAGACCCTTCTTTCTCTGCTGGGATCGTTTACAGCTGTATTTGGGATCGTTTGAAGCCACGCTTAAACTGCATTTTGGAAGTTCAAAATCAGGGCACCATATCAGTCCATTATATGGAGAAAAATGCTGAAATGTGTTTCTCAAAAAACATAATTTCATTGTATGAAAAAGAGAAGCATGAACATTCTGCAAAAATTATAATTTTTTTTTTTTTTTTTTTGCTTTACGCTAATAATTATGAATCACATGTGGATAATTGCACGATGACAGGCTGTTTTTGGATGATCTAAGCCTTTAAATGCATAATTATTCCTTTAAGACCATTGTCTTTTTTTTTTTTGTGTGCAGGAGTGGTGATGAGTCAGACTACACTCAGTCCTGCTGTGACAATCACCACAGTCAGTGCAAACATAACCACTGCCGCTCCCAGCTGCTCCGGCCTCAACATCTCCACCTGCAAGGCCTGCACTCCTGGCTCTTATTATGATAATGGTGGGTGCTTTTTTGTGTGTTAAGAACGTGAATTGAGTTTTTTTTTTTTTTTAATTTCATGTTGACTTAAGAGTTGAAGTTGACACATGCACTTTCTCCTTCTGTGTTTTCAGAAACTCTGCTGTGTTCTTGCTGTCCTGAGGCAGGCCTGTGTGTGTCACCTGGAGCCTGTCGTCTGTGCGCCCAGGGTTTCTACCAGCCTCTAGCAGGACAGCAGGGGTGTCAGCCCTGTTTATCTGGGTTTTATAGCAAGTGAGAGGAGAAAATATTATGCTGTTGTTTATTCAAAGCATAAGCAATATATATATCAAGCCTTTAACCATTGTTTTCATTAGTGTCACTGGAAGCCCTGTCTGCCAGCCGTGTCCTAATGGGTCCTACAGTAATAACACTGGCTCTGTGTCTTGTACGGCCTGTGCACCAGGTGATATTTCATTCATTGATTCATTCATTCAGTTTATGCTTTTTTTGCTTTGTTTTGCTATATACACTGTCGTTCAAAAGTTTGGGATTAGCTTAGACTTGTAATGTTTTTTTAAAGAAGTCTCTTATGTTCATCAAGGCTACATTTATTTGTTCAAAAATACAGAAAAAACAGTAATATTGCAAAATGTTATTACAATATAAAATAATGGTTTCTGTTTTAATATACTTTAAAATAAAATTTATTCATGTGATGCAAAGCTGAATTTTCATCTACCATGATCCAGTCTTAAGTGCCACATGATCCTTCAGAAATCATTTTAGTATGCTGATTTATTGTTAAATATCAATGTTGCAACAGTTGTGTTGCTAAACATTTTTTGTAAGATTCTTTGATAAATAAAAAGTTAGAAAGAACAGCATGTATATATAAATTTAACACATCCTTGCTCACCAAGCCTGCATTTATTTGATCCAAAGTACAGCAAAAACAGTAACATTTTGAAATATTTTACTATTTAAAAATTGTTTTTATTTGAATATATTTTAAAATGTTATTTATTCCTGTGATTGTTAAGATGAATTTTTAGCATCGTTACTCCAGTCACATGCTCCTTCAGAAATCAATATAATATTCTGATTTGCTGCTAAAAAAAACTATTGTTATTATTATTGTTGTTGTTGTTTTTGTTATTGATTTTTTTTTTTTTTTCTCCAGGTTTCTTTGATGAATAGAAAATTCAGAAGAACAGTATTTATCTGAAATATAATTTTTTGTAACATTATAAATGTCTTTATCATCACTTTCGATCAATTTAAAGCATCCTTGATTTGACATCCTTAAAAATTATTGATTTCTATAATTTCTTCCCCCAAAAAATAAATAAAAAAATAAAAAATTATTTAAAAAGTTTTTGAAATTTTATCTCTATAATGTTGCAAAAGCTTTTGAATTTCAGATAAATGCTGATCTTTGGATCCTTCTATTCATCAAAAAAATTCTGAAAAAAATTTACTCATTTAAAATATTGATAATAATAATAATAATAATGAATGTTTCTTGAACAGCAAATCCGTATATTAGAATGATTTCTGAAGGATCATGTGACATCAAGACTTAAATATGCTGTAAATTTAATTTGATCATTTTAAAACATTCAAATAGAAAACTATTTTTAAATAGAAAATTATTTTAAATAGTAAAAATATTTCTGCTTTTGCTGTATTTTGGATCAAATAAATGCAGGCTTGGTGAGCAGCAGAGAATTCTTAAAAAAAATAAAACATTAAAATTCTTACTGTTCAACAACTTTTGACTGGTAGTGTGTGTATTGTTATATTGCAGATCGCTGGAATCATCCAAAGTTATTCTTTATTATATAAAGCTACACTTATTTATGAAAAATAAAAAAACACATGAGTAGTATATACCTTATATTTATGAGTTGTAAAAAGTAATCAGAAATTCATTTAAAAAGAATTTTAAAAAAAATTCTACTGTTTTTTTTTTTCCTCCTTATTACTTCAGGTTTCTACACATCTTTGCAAAATTCAACATCATGTAACCCGTGTCCACAAGGCACATACTGCAAGTAAGTTTCTTTTCTGAACATTGCACCAAAAAAAAATACATCTAAGGCACTTTGGATATTTAATAACATTAAGTTCATTGTGTTTTTACAAAGGTTAAATTATATGTCTAGCAGTACCACAGGAATGTCAGAAATAGTTGTTAAACAGTTGTTTCTTTGTTACAATTCTTCCTTTCTACCCTTTGATAGTTCCTCCAGCTGTAGTCAGTGCCGGGTCTGTCCCGCAGGCTCAGAGGCTCTACAGACCGCTTCCAAAGAATGTACGCCTTGTCGTCCAGGTATCTTCTTCTTTGTTTTATTTGAAAATGCTACCTAATCAAATGCAGCTTCAGTGATGTAAAACTGGAGACAGGTCCTAAAAATTCTAAAAACTACTTCGAAAACATGATGGACATAATGTAATTGATCATATCAGCGTGATACAAGTTTTGTCATAGTTCAGTATATGAATAAAGGTCTTTGTTGAATAACAAAATCAATTTCCACAGTACACTTATGAAACGCCAATGTCGTCAATGATTTTTAACAGGAATGCACAAGCCTTCCCATCAAACCATGTGTCAGATTTGCAGCAGTGGTTTTTATCAGATCCACTGGGGCCAAGAGAACTGTGACCTATGTCCTGAAAACCACTACTGCCCTGTAAGTGATTACTTCCTCTAAACACACACACATACACACAAACAGTCTTTACTGTTACCACTGGACTTCCTCTTGCTAGAAATGCAAACCATATACTGTAGGGTTTTTTTAACACTTCCTTTTTTATGTAAGAAAATTCTAAATGAGAGCATGTTTATGATTACAAATGTGTCCTTGTACCTCTGTCTATATATCCCAGAGCCCTGATGTAAATCCAATCCAGTGTCCCGCTGATGCATTCTGTCCTGAGGGCAGCACGGCCCCAGGTTACTGCATGGAGACCTTCTTCAGAAAGGCAGGGGAGACGTGTGAACTTGCTCCTGTTACTATTGCACTGCTTGTTATTGGTGGAGGAGGTATGAATGTTTACATTACAAAATCCTTCAGTTCCCAAAAAATTTTTGGGTTTTCAACATTTTTCTGCTTTTGAACCCTTTCCAGTAATGATTGTATGATTTTGAGATGCATCTTTTCACACTGAGGACAACTGAGGGACTCATATGCAACAATTACAGAAGGGTCAAACGCTCACTGATGCTCCAGAAGGAAAAACTATGCATTAAGAGCCAGGGATGAAAACCTTTGAACAGAATGAAGTTCTGTTTATTTTCTTTTTTTGCCTAAATATCTTTTTTTTTTCTCATTTAGTACTGCCCTTCAGAGGCTAAAGAAGATATATGTTTCCCAGAGGACAAAATAAGTTAAATTTACCCTGATCTTCAAATTAAAAAAGTTTTCACCCCCACGACTCTTAATGCATCCCACAGAAATTACTTTTAAACCAAGCAGATTTCTGTTGGTGTGGCGAGGTCATGACAGACTTTAACCTGTTGTGAAATCTGTGTGGGGAGATCTTTCGCCCACATGCAAAATTTCCCATTACATGTTCCTGAATGGATTTCACCTTCAAAATTTTGCTGAACAGTGGTAAATGTACTCAGTCATACAAGCTAAAATTATTATTTAACTTAAAGGGTTACTTCACCCCAGAATGAAAATTTTGTCATTAATCACTTACCCCATGTTGTTCCAAACCTGTAAAAGCTTTGTTCGTCTTCGGAACACAGTTTCAAAGAGAAGTCCACTTTCAAAACAAAGATTCACATATAATGTACTCGCCCCCTTGTCATCCAAGATGTTCATGTCTTTCTTTCTTCAGTCATAAAGAAATTATGTTTTTCGAGGAAAAGAAAAACATGCAGTTTAAATGCGGCTTCAAAGTATCCCAAATGCAGTTGTAAATGATCCCAGATGAGAAAGAAGGGTCTTATCTAGCAAAATGATCGGTTATTTTCATAAAAATAATACAATTTCTATACTTTTTAATGCCAAACGCTCGTCTTGTCTTACTCTGCCTGAACTGTTTTTGTTCCTGTTCATGACAGTTAGGGTATGTCGAAAAACTCCCATCTCATGTTCTCCCACAACTTCAAAATCGTCCTATATCACTGTTTTACCTCTTTTGTTAAGGGTGTTTGATCTTCTTTGCATGTTCACTTTGCAAAGACTGTGTCGGTACCTCTGCAGCGATGTAGGATGATTTTTGAAGTTGAGGGAGAAAATACAATTTGAGTTTTTTGACATACAATAACTGTCTTGAGCCAGAATACACAGAGTTCAAGCAGAGCAAGACGAGCGTTTGAGAATAAAAAGTATTTAAATTGTATTTCTTTAATGAAAACAACCAATCGTTTCGCTAGATAAGACCCTTCTTCCTTGGCTGGGATCGTTTACAACTGCATTTGGGATCGTTTGAAGCCACATTTAAACTGCATTTTGGAAGTTCAAAATCGGGGCACCATATCAGTCCATTATATGGAGAAAAATGCTGAAATGTTTTCCTCAAAAAAACATAATTTCTTTACGACTGAAGAAAGAAAGACATGAATATCTTGGTTGACAAGAGGGTGAGTACATTATATGTGAATCTTTGTTTTGGAAGTGGACTTCTCCATTAAGATATTTTGGATGGAAACCGGGAGGTTTGTGACTGTCCCATTGACTGCCAAGTAAATACCACTGTCAAGGCCCAGAAAAGTATGAAAGACGTCGTCAAAATAGTCTATCTGCCATTAGTGGTTCAAGCGTAATTTTACGAGGCTACGCGAATATTTTTTTTATGGAAAGACTTCATTTATTGGACTTTATTCAACAATTTGTCTCCTCCACATCATCGTAGCACCATTTTGGAGAGTACACTGTTCTGTGTCAGCTGTGTCACGCGGATACACTGTTTTCATCTGAATCAAAGTGTAAATCAATGTAGAAAACTTATCCGTGTGGTGTGGCTGATACAGAACAACGTACGCTGTTTGAGTCCAGTGGATACTCTCCCAAATGGCACTACAGTGACACGGAGGAGACGAATTGTTGAAACCTCCCGGTTGAAACCTCCCAGTTTTCATCCAAAATATCTGAAATTGTGTTCCGAAGACGAACAAAGCTTTTACGTGTTTGGAACGACATGAGGGTAAGTGATTAATAACAAAATTTTCATTTTGGGGTGGAGTAACCCTTTAAGTGGTCAGTGCCAGTACCATTTTTAAGGCGGAGCTTAGCAAAAGGTAAGCTGTCAGACTCTTTCAAATACTTGTTCTCCTCCACAGTGGGTCTTCTCTTCATCATCATTTTGGTTCTGCGGAGGAAAAGAGATAACGACAGCGAGCTTTCCCTTGCTCGGACGCCCCTCCTGCGAAAAGATCGCCCGCCTAGTCGCTTCTACGGAATCCCTTGTGATGCAGAGCCTGTTTACGCAGGCTGGTGACATTACTGTGTACATCGACCTGTTTTCAGCTGCACAAATATTGTCTGAAAGTTTCTGTTTAGAACTTAAAACTGTTCTAAGCTTTATCTTGGTAAGATACTAGTAAATATTTAAAGAATGAAGACGCACTTTTCTGCATTCCATTTTTAAAACCTGTTTACTACTGACTATGTTGTGGAGTTACATCTCTTTTGATTCTGACTGCTTTTCAAGTCTTGAAAGTGAGAGAAACCATTCAGTGTTTTGGGGGGGTGGGTTCTTTTGTATAAATTTTTGCACCGGATATTATGTTAAGCCATGGCACTGAAAGATTTTTGGACTAAGTTGCTGGATTATGCTTATTTTGTTCACAGATGTGTGAATGTGTTTTTGGTACCACTACATTTGTCTACCTAAGGTCCTTAAAGTATATTGTATTATATAAATTTGCATTATTTCTTGTATTTAACATGTGCTGTGTCACATATTACTTTTAAAACAAAATATGTTGGACCATTTCCAAGGCTTTAAACTGGAATAAACAACTTTTCACAACTTTGATATAAAAGTGTGGTGTCTTTATGCAAGTTTGATGAGTCAAACTTCCCTTTAGAAATCCCCAACATTTACTTTTACTATCTGAACTGTCATATGATAAATCCAGTTTTATTGATTTATAGAGATAATAAAGAACCATATCAAAGCCACTTTTATTAAAACAGGACCCACTGGTGTATACAATGTGTATAAATGAGTACCATCCCACCTTGCCTCTTTCGAGGTGTTGTTGAAAATAAAAATAGGGTAATATGCGTTAGCATTCATGACATCACAGACTATAAATGATTTTTAACTAGACAGTCTGCCATTGTCAACAGGACTTGTTTAAGATCCATCTAACAACTGTCTGTATTCTAAGATGGTTATTCCAGACATCCTCCACTGGAGGTCGCCCTGTTAATTCTTTCAAATAAAGGCCCAAGGGCTCTGTCAAGTGGAGCCTGACTACTACATTTTGGTCCAAGAGCAGCCCAGTGAGGAACTATATGGATTAGTCCTGTATGGCAAATAGTGACCATTGAAGAGGACGTGGCTTGGGTTATCATGTGGCAGGCAAGCTTCCGGTTAACCCGGACACACTTGAAGTCAAACTGATTAACTTTGGGTGCGGTGACTTCCTTACTGATGCGGGTTACACGTCCTTTGCTAGTATGTATTGGTGCGTTCAAGTCATGATATATCGTAATTATGAGCTGAACGCACATAAACGTCACCGCAAAGTCGTTATTACGAGGGGGAAACTCTAAATTATCTTTAAAGGAGAACTCCACTTCCAGAACAACAGTTTACAAATAATTTATTCACCCCCTTGGCATCCAAGATGTTCATGTCTTTCTATCTTCAGTCGTAAAGAAATTATGGTTTTTGAGGAAAACATTTCAGGACTTTTCTCCATATAATGGACTTCATTGGTGCCCCGATTTTGAACTTCCAAAATGTAGTTTAAATGCAGCTTCAAAAGGGGTCTAAACGATCCCAGCCGAGGAAGAAGGGTCTTGTCTAGTGAAACAATCCATCATTTTTTCCGGAAAATAAAAAAATTGTACACTTTTAAAGCACAAAAGCTCATGTAGCACACACTGTAAAAAATTAAAAACACAATTTGTTGAGTCAGCTTAAAATAATTTGTTACCCTGCTGCCTTACAATTTTAAGTTCAGTCAACTAAAATAAGTTTAGTCAACTTGAAATGTTAAGTTGTACTAAGTAACAACTTAGATATTTGTGTTTGCTAAACTTAACAGATGGGTAAGTAACCCAGCTGCCTTAAAATTTTAAGTTGATTCAACTCAAATATCTAAGTTGTCACTTAGTATAATTTCACATTTTAAGTTGAATAAACTTTTTTTGAGTTGACTAAACTTAAAATTTTAAGGCAGCCAGGTTACAAATTATTTTAAGTTGACTCAGCAAATTGTTTTTTACAGTGCAGGCTCTGGGATGCACGTCCACAACACTATGTACTATTGAATCACGTCGAAAGGTCAAAACGAACACGCAAAGACTAAGGAAGTGCAAGTAGGTCAAACCCCGTTTATAAACAAAAGCTACAATGATGTCAGACGATTCTGAAGTTGTAGGAGAAAATAAGATGGAGTTTTTCACCATACTCTACCTTTTCGAGCCGGAGTACACAGACGATGAACTTAGACGTAATTCGTAGCGTCACGTAGGGAGCTAGCCCTACAAGTGCTTAAAAAGTATATAATTTTTTTTTTTTAAATGACAGATCGCTAGATAAGACCCTTCTTCCTTGGCTGGGATCATTTTGAGCCATTTGAAGCTGCATTTAAACTACATTTTGGAAGTTCAAAATCCACCAATGAAGTCCATTATATGGAGAAAAATCCTGAAATGCTTTCCTCAAAAACCATAATTTCTTTACGATTGAAGACAGAAAGACATGAACATCTTGGATGACAAGGGGGTGAGTACATTATTTGTAAATTGTTCTGAAAGTGGACTTCTCCTTTAAGCCCCAAGTTTCCGAGTTGGGGGCGTCAGTTAAAAAAAAATGTGTCGGATGCAATGCACGCAGACAAAGACGATAGATATACAGCATCTGTATTGACAGTAAATTTGTTGAAATGAATAAAATGTTTCTTTTGTAATGTACAGCAAAATATTATATTATTGTACAATTACCATATAATATGTAATGATGCAGTTTACATCACCTTCATAAACTGAATAAAAACAGAAAACAGCAAAAACACAAAGATGCACATACTTTATTCGTTAGTTTGTAGATGCAGAGTTTAAAAAATGTGAAATTTTATGTAGAAAAGGTAAATCGCCATCTTGTTCCGATCAAAGTGGCTCTATCATTTATTAACACAGAAGCGCCTGGTAAAGGGGGCTCTTTGCTGACCAAACACACAGCCGGTGCGATCATAGAAACTTAAGGGCAACGAACGGCGGCAATGCCAACACACAGTTGTTGGTATACGCAACGCATTTGACCAGAGATGGGCAACATCAGTCCTACATCAACTCTAATCAAACACAACTCGGTACACAACTCAACAAGCTCAACAAGAAAGATTTAGAGAAAATGGCACCAAGCACTGCATTGTATACGCCGAGTTCCCAGCTCTACTTTGTGCGCTTAAATGCCATTGGACAATTGCGCATTGTAGTTATGCCAGTGTCGCTTTAGTATTTCAAGGCAAAATGAGTTTCCCCATAGCGTCATCATGACGTAACGCTGAGAGGTGGAAATGGGAAGGTAACATTAAAGCAAAATTTCAATTAGCCGTTATCTTTATTAATAATCCATAGCTTAAACTATGTTCTCACCTAAAAAGCTTTTAAAACTACAACAACAACAACAGTATTATTTAAAAAATTACAATGGGCTTGATCCTCCACCATGACGATCTCTGTGAGAAATGCTACAAGGTAAAATGGTTCCTGTGTCAAAGAGCTCCCAGCTAATCATACTCAAGAACCTATTATTTATTTATTAATTTATATACAGTGGTGCCCAAAATTATTAGAACACTAGTATTTTCACCAGCTAAAAATGGTTTGAAGTCAGTTATTTCTATCTTTTGCTGTAGTGTGTGAATAGGAAATATCAGCTTACATTTCCAAACATTCATTTTGCCATTAATTGTACTAATCCAGTGAGATTTTTGTTTGCACAGTGAGTCTGACAACAGCGAGTGCTCTGCACAGAGATCTGATCTCATCATCATCCAGTCTGTCTGGAATGACATGAAGAAACAGAACAAACTCAGACAGACTAAATCCAGGAGAACTGTGGCAACATCTCCAAGATGCTTCGAGAAACCTACCTGCAAAGCTACAGTATTAAAAGTTCAAATTTGTGTTAAAATGCTGTAAAATGAGGATGCTGTCAAAAATGTCATAAAGAAATTTTCTATATTAATTAACCTCTTTTAACTAAATTAATTCAACATTTGGCATGACCATCCTTTGCGTTTAAAGCAGTTTTTGCCCTAGGTCAGGGGTGGCGAACATCGGTCCTGGAGAGCCGCAGCCTTTTAGAGTTCAGCTCCAACCCTAAATAAAACTCACCTGCCTATAGCTTTCTAGTAATCATGCAGACCTTGATTAGTTTGTTCAGGTCCGTTTGATTAGGGTTGAAGCAAAACTCTGCAGGGCTGAGGCTCTCCAGGACCAATGTTCGCCACCCCTGCCCTAGGTGCACTTCTGCATAGTTTTTCAGGTAGCTTTGCAGGTAGGTTTCTTGAAGCATCTTGGAGACGTTGCCACAGTTCTCCTGGATCTAGTCAGTTTGTTCTAGACAGTAGGGTGGGCGGATCGATCCTAATATCGATAGTATCGATACCACCGTTGGTATTGATATCGGATCGATAGTAGCCTTCCGAGATCGATACTTTTATTTAAATTTCATCTAATTTACTCTAAAGTACATTGCTCCTGTTTCATAAAAGAGCGGACATGTCTCTAAATACCCCGCTCCTTTTATATCTCGTATGCACCGTTGCTCCTCTCTGCTCTGCTGTTATTAGTTGTCCTTTCATCACGTGACTCAGCAGCGACAAAGCGCAAGCACTTCCGGCTGTTCTGTTGTGTTCTTTATTTATTTAAAATGTATTTGCATTTACATTTATTTGTTTAAAGACATTGAAGAAGAACTAAAAGAGAAATGGTTTTGTTATTATATTATTGTTTCTGAACAAAAACCCCAGACTGAAGGAAAGTTAAAAAAATTCATTGTTCTCTAGTGATAAGTTTGTGTTTGCAAATCCAGATCATTACAATAATAAAAATGTTTTTATTTGGCTTAAAAGTGTTTAAAATTTGTCCTGGGTTTTAACATATACATTTAATTATAGCTGCTTTGAGAGCATTCAACTCATAAATCATGACACACTGTTCTCCCCTACAGAAAAGTACATTTAGTTTCAAGTGCATGCTTTTTAAAGTAAAAGTATCAGTATCGGTATCAATATCGGCGATACTGGCCCTGTATTTACTTGGTATCGGATCGATACCAAATTTTGCAGTATCGCCCAGCCCTACTAGACAGACTGGATGATGATGAGTTCAGATCTCTGTGTGGAGCACCACTGTATTTATTTATTTATTTAGCAAGGATATGTTGAATTGAATTAAAATACGACAGTAAATAGTCATAATAATAGATTACACACACACACACACACAAAAACTTTTTATTCCTCAGAGAATCCTGAAAAGTATCACAGGTTCGAAAATAAATAAATAAATAAAAATAACGTTTCTAACATTGGTAGTAAACTGGCATAATTATAATGTTTTCAGAAGGATCGTGCTATACTGAAGTATTTGTTTGAACAAAGCCAGCATCCGTTTACACAAGTATTATTCTTCACAGTTATCTATATCTAGATTTAGTATTTGGTGTAGTAAAAAGAGCAGACAAGTTCAATTTATTTTTCTTATTAGGCTATATTTCATTTCTGGTAATCAGTTTTAGGTCATTTTTGGCAGGACCTTTTTCTACCCTGTGTTTTGTATTTTCGCAGCGCGTTCTGTTTGTCCTGTCAGGCCACTGTAGTTGATGCGGCGTCAGTGGCGTTTAAGATGGCGGCCACCTTGACGAGAGGTCTGTCAGGTATGAAATGTGCATATTTAAGTCTTAAGTTTAGAAATATGTTGCTAAAAATTAATACGAGTTTTCTATAGACTCTTAAATTTGGCGTGTATTGGAATACGCAATTAAAATGTCCTATATCTGCCACAGTATGTGAAGGACGAGTGTGCACTGGACACATTTTCCTCCACAATTTATTGTGTTTGCATTCGACCTTTTATTTGTCTTTCTGTTGCATCATCTTTGTATCTTGGTAGAATGTGAAAAATATGATGCATTACATTTATATGTCACGGTACTGTAAAATTAGACAATACAAAATGTCCATAAACACTGTATTGTATTTATGTGGCTGTGATCTGTAAACTAGAGTTCGTTCTTTCTTTGCTGATCAGGTTTGCTGAGACCGCTGTCGGTTTTAGGCAGAGACTGTCTCTCTCCTGCTCTCAGACTTACACAGACAGCTCGCTTCTCAGCTCTAGTACAGAGACATGTCTGTAAACCACTGCCTGTTGCTCATACCGCTGCTCCCCTACAACAGACTAGCCTGCTGAATCGGTAAGACCTATATATCTCTGCAAATGTTTATATTATTCTGTTTATTGTGCTTACACAGCCATTAAAGAATATTTCCTTATTTTCCAATGATAACCTTCTCTGTTCTGCAGAGTAACGCCCCTCATCCCTTCATTGATGCTCCAGCCGGTCAGGAACTTGACATACTACAGTCTGAGGAAAGGCAAGAGGAAGTCTGTGAAGTCGGTTGTTCAAAGGTTTCTCAGGCTACACTGTGGCCTGTGGGTGAGGAGAAAGGTAATTTCCTGTTCACGTATTATTCAGAGCTATCATACAATTATTGGGCATCATGATCAAAATCCAGTTTGTTATTTACAGGTGCATCTCAATAAATTAAGATGTTGAGGAAAAGTTCATTTATTTTCAAATTGTGAAACTCGTGTATTAAATAAATTCAGTGCACACAGACTGAAGTAGTTTAAGTCTTTGGTTCTTTTAATTGTGATGATTTTGGCTCACATTTAACAAAAACCCACCAATTCACTCTCTCAACAAATTAGAATTCATAAGACCAATTAAAAAAACAAAAAAAAAAAAACATTTTTAGTGAATTGTTGGCCTTCTGGAAAGTATGTTCATTTACTGTATATGTACTCAATACTTGGTAGGGGCTCCTTTTGCTTTAATTACTGCCTTAATTCGGTGTGGCATGGAGGTGATCAGTCTGTGGCACTGCTGAGGTGGTATGGAAGCCCAGGTTTCTTTGACAGTGGCCTTCAGCTCATCTGCATTTTTGGTCTCTTGTTTCTCATTTTCCTCTTGACAGTACCCCCATAGATTCTCTATGGGGTTCAGGTCTGGTGAGTTTGCTTAGTCAAGCACACCAACACCATGGTCATTTAACCAACTTTTGGTGCTTTTGGCAGTGTGGGCAGGTGCCAAATCCTGCTGGAAAATGAAATCAGCATCTTTAAAAAGCTGGTCAGCAGAAAGAAGCATGAAGTGCTCTAAAATTTCTTGGTGAACGGGTGCAGTGACTTTGGTTTTCAAAAAAAAAAACACAGTGGACCAGCAGATGACATTGCACCCCAAATCATCACAGACTGTGGAAACCTTGGCTTCCAAATGAAATACAAAACTTGCTCTCATCTGAAAAGAGGACTTTGGACCACTGGGCAACAGTCCATTTCTTCTCCTTAGCCCAGGTAAGACGCCTCTGAAGTTGTCTGTGGTTCAGGAGTGGCTTAACAAGAGGAATATGACAACTGTAGCCAAATTCCTTGACACGTCTGTGTGTGGTAGCTCTTGATGCCTTGACCCCAGCCTCAGTCCATTCCTTGTGAAGTTCACCCAAATCGATTTTGCTTGACAAGCCTCTCAAGGCTGCGGTTCTCTCGGTTGGTTGTGCATCTTTTTCTTCCACACTTTTTCCTTCCACTCAACTTTCTGCTAACATGCTTGGATACAGCACTCTGTGAACAGCCAGCTTCTTTGGCAATGAATGTTTGTGGCTTACCCTCCTTGTGAAGGGTGTCAATGATTGTCTTCTGGACAACTGTCAGATCAGCAGTCTTCCCCATGATTGTGTAGCCTAGTGAACCAAACTGAGAGACCATTTTGAAGGCTCAGGAAACCTTTGCAGGTGTTTTGAATTGATTAGCTGATTGGCATGTCACCATATTCTAATTTGTTGAGAGAGTGAATTGGTGGGTTTTTGTTAAATGTGAGCCAAAATCATCACAATTAAAAGAACCAAAGACTTCAGTCTGTGTGCATTGAATTTATTTAATACACAAGTTTCACAATTTGAGTTGAATTACTGAAATGAACTTTTCCACGACATTCTTATTTATTGAGGTGCACCTGTATATAGTCCAGCCTACACACTGAACTGAAACTGGTTCTTCATGTGTTCAATAATACTGTTGTTTTTTTAGGCTGGATATAAGAAAAAGCTGTGGAAGAAGTCAGCAGCCCGCAAGAAGCGCCTCAGAGAACATGTATTCTGTAATAAAACTCAATGTAAATTGCTGGACAAGATGACAACATCCTATTGGAAAAGAAGAAACTGGTATCTCAACGACCCATACCAGAAATACCATGATAGAGTGAACCTGAAAGTATAAAACCATCCTAACCTTATTCTGTCCAGTGTTTAAGCAAATAACAGCATAATACGTATGAATGCACTATTTAAGAATATGTTGAGGATTCATGTTTAACTGCTCCTGAATAAATTCTTTCAATTGTTACAGTTTATTTCGTTTTATTTCTTTCAATTTGTAATAAAATTCAATTTCAATTTCAATTTCAATCTGAAATAAAAAGCTTTTGTAACATTATACACTATACCATTCAAAACACTGGAGTCAGTATGATTTTTTTATTTATTTATTTTGTGGGGGGTGGGGAACAAATGATAGAAATTAATAGTTTTATTTAGCAAGAATGCTTTAAAATGATCAGAAGTGATGATAGAGACATTTGTAATGTTACAAAAGATTTCTATTTCAGATAAATGCTGTTCTTCTGAACTTTATATTCATCAAAGAAACCTGAAAAAAATCTACTTCGCTGTTTTCAACATAATAATAATAAATGTTTTTTGAGCAGCAAATCAGAATATTAGAATGATTTCTGAAGGATCATGTGACTGGAGTAATGATGCTTAAAATTCAGATTTGAAATCAAAGAAATAAATTACATTTTAAAATATATTCAAAAAGAAAGCAGTTCTTTTAAATACTAAAAAAAATTTACTTTTTTTCTGTACGTTGGATCAAATAAATGCAGGCTTGGTGAGCAGAAGAGACTTCTTTAAAAAACATTAAAATCTTACTGTTCAAAAACTTTTGACTGGTAGTGTAGATTATACAATTAAGTATTTTATTTGTAACTATTATTTAGACCAGATCATGGAAGAAAATAAAAGTGAATCTTGTATTCTGCAGATTAAATAAATAATGAGACACATTTCACATTCACCTTTTAATCGTTGAATGCCAGTACATTTTTTTTTTTAACAGAGAGCATTTCACTCTTACATCAACTTCTGTCTTTTTCCACTCAAGATTTATTCAATAAAGGACTTGAGAACAATGAGATGCAGTAAATTCTGGCCTGCCAGATGTGACAGCTGTGGAATATGGAAATACTTTTTTATGGAGATGCTGCAAGCTGCTGTGTTTTAATAATAGAATGGTGAAAAGACATTTTGACTCTCCTAATCAGAACAACCTGGCACAAACAACTCAAAAATACATGATAGTTCAGTTCCAAATGGACTTTTCTAGTCTTTAAAGGCACAGCCTCTACTCAAGTCCCTGAATTTAAAAACATAAATTCATCTGACATGATTAAGCATGCATATGTAATGTCTCACTTTCATATTCAAAAATTGAGAATTCAGAAAGTAGTCCACAAGATCCATTTTGGACACCATTTTGTTAATATCAAAATGGGTTCATAAATAGCTATTTTCCCACTGAATGACAATACGCACATCTAAACTGCTCTTCACATGGTATGACGTTTCAAAGGTTGTGCCTTTAATGACCTGAATATTCAAAGAAGCAACAGTCAGCTGTTTTTATATGCTGTAAAAGGCCAAAGATGGTTCCACACAGAGCACTTCAAAATCATACCATTTTACAGAGAAAATGCTGCATTTTAATCTCGCTGTAAATACTGGAAACACAAAGCCAACAAAAAGCCAACCAGATTATCACTATTCCAATGATTTTTTCAGTTCACATTGTAGATAATTTCACAAGTCTAAATAATAAAAGTGTGATAAAATGACAAAAACAGTTCCTGAGCCAGATATTTTGTCAGTGATATAAGCATTTGAACAGCTACAAGATCTCAAACACATAAAATCTGTAATTTGACAAAGCACGTTTATGAGATTAGGATTGTCATCATTCTCACAGTATAAAACATTGTGAAAAGCGTTCTAAATATCCACCTTTTTCTTCCTGTAAGAGTTTGTAAATTTTATGGGTCTGGCTTCCGGTCTTATTCATGTACAAAACAGCTCGTGCAAATTGGTGTTCTTATTATATTATTTTTATGTATTATCTTAATTATGAACACACTGGTTTGTAGAGCAAACAGTTTTACCGTTTACTGCACGCTGTTATTCTTTTCATAATTTCCCTATAGCGGAATGAACCGGAAGTCTCGCCCATAGGCTTACTATCGCGTTGAGGAAAAAAGGTGGATAGAATGTTCTAAGATCCAGCTGTTTGCTATGTGTTTGATAGTCCATAGAGATTTACAACTTACTCCAACACCCTCGACTGTGATCAGGAATGATACAACGGCAAACTGTGAGTTTCTTAGTGATACACGCTAATTGCACAGTGTTTTCAGACATTTGTTTCTCCTCATATGACTAAATCTGTGAATGCTACGAAACTAAAACGACTACACTGACTTAAGGACCCGCTTTGTGTTGTACCAAATCACCACTAACGCCTGCTCAACTATGATAAGGTACTTAATACTGAACACGTTCAGAAAGTGGAGGCCAAAAAGTGAGACACATTCAAATCGTCAATGTGAATACATGCAACATCAAGCAACTGAAGAGGTTTAAGAAGCAAGCAAAGAAATAACAGAAAACATTAAGTTTTAAGGTAAAGTTCACACAAAAATTAAAATTCTTTCATTAATTACTCACCCTCGTGTCGTTCCAAACTCGTAAGACCTTCGTTCATCTTCGGAACACGCATTAAGATTTTTTTTTTTTTTATAAAACCTGAGAGTTTCCTGACCCTGTAGACAGCAACGAAACTACAACGTTCAAGGCTCAGAAACATCGATAAAATAGTCCATATGACATCTGTGGTCAACCGTAATGTTATGAAGAGACGAGAATATTTTGCGCGCAAAGAAAACAAAAATAACTGACGTAGAACCCGGATGCGCTAATGCGGTGCGGTTTGTTTGCAAGCAGAGGAATGGACGCGACACGGAAGAGAAGAAATGTTTGAAAAGTCTTAATTTTTGTTTTCTTTGCGCACATACAGTTGAACCACTGATGTTACGTGGACTAATTTATCGATGTACTTTGTTTCTTGGCCTTGAATGTGGTAGTACCGTTGCTGTCTATGCAGGGTAAGAACGCTTGTTTTCATCAAAAATACCTTAATTTGTGTTCTGAAGATGAACGAAGTCTTACATGTTTGGAACAACATGAGGGTGAGTAATTAATGACAGAATTTTCATTTTTGGATAAACAATCCATTTAGAATTACTTCAAAATATGTGAAATTTCATGTTGATCAATCAGCGCTGTGTTTTGAAATGATAAAAAAAAACTGTACATGACTAATTATTAATGTAATGAAGTAAAATAAGAACATCTATAAACAAATACCAACTTAATTGCCTCTTTCTGTGTAGGAAAGCTTTTTAGTGCATTTTAACAAGACGGTTACTGATTAGCTATATAAGTATATGAAGTTACAGCACAATATTTTAAGTTTATAGCTGAACTATTGAAAGTTTCGAAGAACTGTAAAATCCATTGCACTTTGTCCATCTATTTTAAATCACAAATCACGTTAGGCATTGTGATCAATACCTTTTTTGGTTCAACTACAAGCTTGTATTAAAAATCCCTCTTTACAGATGAACGCTTGCATTTGTTAACACATAAATCATGAAATAAACGTTATGTTTGCAGTCAAACACACCTACCACATCAGTGCAGTACTACTTCACTGTTCTAAGAAAGACTGATTCGGAAACACCTTGCAGCTCAGTAGTTGTTGAGCGGGCTTTAGGTGACCCAAAATGAGTGCAGTCCCCCTAAAAATAAAGTATGTTCATAAACTAACTATTATGACTGTGTGCAGTGATTATGGTTGGGTGACTGGAGACGACGTGCATGCATTTGTTTCTCCCAAAATCATACCAAGAAATCAAACAGTCTACACTCAAACATACCATAAATATATACAAAACAAGTTTAATAACTCCCAAAGAGTCTCAGAGCAGCAGTATGTACACGAACGTGTTACCTAAATGAATTCCCTCCCCCTTGAGTGTCAAAGATCAGAAGCGAAAGGTTGCACATCGCTTTGGTTACCTCATTACAGAGCAAGGCTGCTTTTGAATATTTGAACATTTTGGCTGCATTCCTTTTTTTTCTCTGCCTTCTCTTGTTGCGTCTCCTCAGGTTGCAGGTAAGACAGCTAAAGCGCTCTTGGAGCATATGCACAGTCACATGGCTTCAGTGTCCGAAGAGAGGGCGTTCTTTGATCTGGATCGGGTGACGGGTCTTAGGGATCTAGGAGGAGGCTGAGAGTGAAAGAGAAGATATATGAGACAATGTATCAAACAAATAAGTCAATCAGTGAACCAGCAGGTCGAATCAGAATGCAGTTCATCTGATCACAACATCATCAACATGATCACAAGATCAGATCAACATAAGCAAAGGCATGGATATTTCTGTGACGTGCCAATCTAAGGAAAGACAAACATGATCTGAGAATGCATGACTGAACATGCTTTGTGTACAAAGGCCTGTTTTTAGTCAGTTAGGTTGGTTGTATTTGTGGTATGATCATAGGTTAACCGGTCCACTAGCATTGGTTCATAAAAGAATAAAATTATTTATTCACACAAAATGAGTGTTAGCAATCTATGGAAGCCAATTTCCCACATTGTGTCTACAATGGATACAAGTGATGCAACAAAATCAAAGTAAACCCATTATAATCAGTAAAACTCTGAGACACAGACAGTAAATTAATGCCCTGTTCTATTTCTGATGTACTCTACGCGTTTACGCTACTTCCGACAACAGGACAAAATGCATTTGGAACTTTCGCTTTGACACATTTAGTGTAAACAGCCTCAAGGTTCAGCGCGACAACAGTCTGGCCTAGTGTAGACGTGGCATCAAAAATAAAAAGGTAATTGTGAAGGTTTTTTTTAATTATAGATTTTTAAAATCAAAATAAAGTGATTGTGAGATGTAAAGCCAAAATTGAGTCATTGTGAGATTAAGAGAAATAAAGTTGCAATTGTGAGACAAGGTCGCAAATTACAAGAAATAAAGTCACAATTGTGGGATACAGTAACAGTTACAAGAATAAAAGTCAAAAGTACAAGAAAGATGCAAACAAAAATGACAAGAAATATGTTGCAATTACAAGAAATAAAGCCAAAAATTTAGGATATAGTCACAATTACAAGAATTAAAGTTGAAATTACAAGATGTTGCAATTATAAAACTAAGTCGTAGTTACAAGAAATAAAGCAGGGCTGTGCGATAAATCAGATGCGATTGTCGTGTGCATCTCCTCAGTAAAGCTGGTAAAAGGCTACGCAAAATCGCGCTCATAATCTAATGTGATTCATCTGCAATTATGAATGCGATATTGCAATTACAAGAAGTAAAGCCAAAATTTTTGGATACTGTCACAATTACAAGAAATAAAGTCAAAATGACAAGAAAGATGTAATTATGAAAAAAAGTCACAAGTACAAGAAATAAAGCCAGAATTGTGGGATATAGTCACAATTGCAAGAATTAAAGTTGAAATTAGAAGAAAAATGTGGGAATTATAAAACCAAGTTGCAATTGCAAGAAATAAAGCCAAAATTGTTGGATATATTCACAATTACAAGACTTAAAGCCAAAATTACAAGAAAACGTTGCAATTAACCATGTGAAAATTACAAGAAATAAAGTCAAAATTGTGGGATATGGTCACAAGTACCAGAATATAAAATTAAATTACAAAAAAGATGTTGAAATTATGAAACAGTCACAATTACAAGAAATAAAGTCAGAATTGTGGAATATAGTCATAATTATAAGAAATAAAGTCAAAATTACAAGAAAGATGTAATTAAGAAAAAAACACAACATTTTTGGATATAGTCACAATTACAAGAAAGTTGAAATTACAAGATTTTGCAATTATGAAACCAAGTCGCAATTACAAGAAATAAAGTAGGGCTGTACGATTGTCATGCACATCTCCTTAGTAAAGCCGGTGAAAAGCTATGCAAAATCACGCTCATAATTGAATGTGATTCATCTGCAATTATGAACGTGATATTGCAATTACAAGAAATAAAGCCAAAATTGTTGGATACTGTCACAATTACAAGAAATAAAGCCAAAATTGTTGGATACTGTCACAATTACAAGAAATAAAGTCAAAATTACAAGAAATACGTTGTAATTATGAAACCAAGTTGCAATTACAAGAAGTAAAGTCAGAATTGTGGGATATAAGTCACGATTACAAGAATTAAAGTTGAAATTACAAGAAAGATGTTGGAATTATGAAACAAAGTCACAATTACAAGAAATAAAGTCATAATTGTGGGATATAGTCACAATTACAAGAATTAAAGTTGAAATTATAAGAAAGATGTTGCAATTATAAAAGCAAAGTCACAGTTACAAGAAATAAAGTCATAATTGTGGGATATAGTCACAATTACAACAATTAAAGTTGAAATGACAAGAAATACGTTGTAATTATGAAACCAAGTCACAATTACAAAAAGTTACAAAAAGAGATATAGTTACAAGAATTAAAGTTAAAATTAAAAGGAAGATGTTGAATTTAAAAAAACAAAGTCATAATTACAAGATCTAAAGTCAAAATTGTTGGATATAGTCAAAATTACAAGAAATATGTTGCAATTATGACACCAAGTCGCAATTACAAGAAATAAAGTTAGAATTGTGGAATATGGTCACAAGTACAAGAATTAAAGTTGAAATTACAACAAAGATGTTGGAATTATAAAAACAAAGTCACAATTACAAGAAATAAAGTCAGAAATTGTGGGATATGGTCACACGTACAAGAATATAAGATGAAATTGGAAGAAAGATGTTGGAATTATGAAACAAAGTCGCAATTACAAGAAATAAAGTCATAATTGTGGGATATAGTCACAATTACAAGACTTGAAGTCAAAATTACAAGAAATATGTTGCAATTATGACACCAAGTCGCAATTACAAGAAAGTCAGTCAGAATTGTGGGATATGGTCACAAGTACAAGAATTAAAGTTGAAATTACAACAAAGATGTTGGAATTCAGAAACAAAGTTGCAGTTATAAGAAATAAAGTCAGAATTGTGGGATACAGTCACAATTACAAGAATTAAACTTGAAATTACAAGAAAGATGTTGCAATTGTGAAATAGAAAACTGCAATTACAAAATATATATACAATTACAAGAAGTAAAGTCATTATGGAATATAAAGTCATTGAAATAATTGTAAGAAAGTATGTGAAAAAGGTAACTATTGTGAGAAATCGAAAGTCGAAATATCCAACAGATGTTGCAGTTGTGAAACAAATTCGCAGTTCAGAGTCATAAAACTGTAACTGTGAGATATAAAACAGCAGTTACAAAATATATTTCCAATTCCGTAATATAAAGTCTTTGTAATTAACTGTAAGAAATTATTTGAAAAGGGTCACCACTGTGAGAAATAACGTGTATAATAATTCATATAATATAAATTATTTATATAATAACGAGAAATAAGATCACAAATACAAGAAATAGTCTACATTTTTAGATATGAAATCACAATTACAAGAAAAAAAATTTAATGTGTGTGTGTGTTTAGATGCTACTCTTGTCCATCCACACCTCTGTAAAAGGCAGCAGCATGAATATTGAAATTAATCAACATATGACATTATGGCGCTCTTGCAGTCATTGTTAGGGGACACGCAACAGTGCTGAACTTTCTCCATTTATAGACAATTACAGTGAAGTGATGAACATCAAGGTTTTGAGAGATGCCTGTGTAGCTCTTGCAGCATTATGCAGGTCACCAATTCTTAATCTTGGGTGCAATGAGTTGTTTGTTTTTGTTCTTTTTCCATTCAAAGCATGGTTCATACCAGACAATTCTTATAAGCAGCAAACTCAGTTCTTTACAGGGCAGAGCAACTCTGATCAACATCTACAAATGAAATCCCATCCCATGATTCCAGGTCAGCTGACACCTGACCAGTTCTGGAGAAGTCATAGTACCACCACCACAACAAAATATGGTCCACTGTAAGGGGGTCGTCAGAGGTCAAGTCACTACTAAGCACTTTATACAATACAGATTGTGTCAAAGCAGCTTCACAGTGCTAAATAGGAAAATAGCACAATCGATTATGGAAACTAGGCTAGAACATTTTGGGTTCCTCAGTGAACAGTCTCTATTTTTTTCCTTAATAATAACCAAAATAACCTTTTTCCACTATAAAGAACCTTTTACCAGCAGAAAAGAACAATTAGAGACAATAACAAAAAGCTATTCAATAACAAAAATTTGTCAGCTAAGAAGCATTTTCAAAACTGACCTTTTGTGAGATTTATGTTATAAACAAATATGTGTGTAATGATGTCTCTCATCCATCAAAGAGTATTGAGTCATATTTCCCTGCCATTTTAGACAGCCGTGTCTCTCCTATGACTCATCGTAACCGAATGCTAGTTGTGATCTGAGGTGAGAGTGTCAGGCTCATTAGAGACTCACTCAGCTGACTTTCAGCAGCATTGGTTAGTGATTTAGTGGGTTAGTCACAACAAGCTAACAGTTAGCTCATTGCAGCCAGGCAAATCAGCAGCTAACTATCAGAAAACAGGGGTACCTCAGGGGCACGCCTCTTAAATCTGAATTGGGCCGAAGCAGATGAGGCAAATTCCTCCTTCTCCTCAGGCTCCTCTGAGGCTATGGGTTGGGATGCGGATTTATCCTGGAAGGACTCAGAAGGGGAAAGCACTGGAGTTGTGGGCTCAGGATGAGGTGGAGTGGGCTGGGATGGAGCCGGGGTGGGTGTCAGCAGACCAGGAGGCTCAATGGGAGCATATTGCTCCAAATTCAACATCTCATATTCGGTCATGTCAAAATCATGGCCTGTACCATTACAACAGCACATCAAAACACAGATTGTGACTCCAACTGCACTTATACTCTCTATTCTGATGATTTTAATATTAAGCCAAAGTGTTATATAATGTCATTATGAAAGACTCGAAACTCATGCAAAGCTGAATGACAGAAGCTATCGAGTTACCATGGTTAGTTTTGACACTGTGTGAAAGACAATACTGCTAATGACGAAACATACTGTTCTATAGATTTTTTTTGTACATAGAAAAACAATGGAAAAGCAGCAGTTTAATGCAAAGCATTCTGTCTGAATGGCCCTTTATAGTGTGGACTTTGATATTCTTATAGCATTAGACTAATTATTAAAGCATTATAGTTATCATTACAGATATCGTTCGTAGTGTGAACAGGCCTTAAAGGCATAGTTCACCCAAAAATGGAAAATTAGGCCTACCCCATAATTTACTCACCCTCAAGTAGGGGTTTGCGATACGTTTTGATCGTGGATGAAAAAAATGTCTCCACCATCTGCTTTTGGAGAAATATTGTAGTATTGTGCTATTCTATCAGTTGCAGGTTTGGTGCCTCTGTCTCAATACACTGTACATATATTCACATCAGTGTTAACTCAGCAGTAGAGTTACACTCACAGGAAACTGCACTTATTCACAATCACAAAAGTACATTATTTGCTTTAAAGCCTTGCTGGTTAAACATTTGATATGTGTGTTGTTCCAGTGTTGTATACCTGAAGCGTGAGCACACTAAAATCCTGTCAAATAGCGCCTAATTACTGAACTAAGTTATGTATTGCTTCTGATTATGCTAATACTGTCAAAACACACAAAGTTTACATATAAAAACAGTTGCTTATGTCTAAGCCAGGACATTTTTTAATATAACTCCGACTGTATTCATCTGAAAGAAGAAAGTCATATACACCTAGGATGGCTTAAGGGTGACTGAATCATGGGGTAATTTTCATTTTGGGGTGAACTATCCCTTTAAGTCTTGTTATTTGGTTATGTATTGATGAATCATTGACAGACACATACAGTATGGTGGAACGGATAAAAACAATGCTTATTTGTCAAAGAAAAGTTCCAAACTCATATGACTTTCCTTTATCTGAGGAACAAAAATGAATAGCTTTAGCTGAATTTCCTACCAGTTCTTTTGTATTTACCTTAAAGGAGAAGTCCATTTCCAGAACAACAATTCACAAATAATTTACTCACCCCCTTGTCATCTAAGAAGTTCATGTCTTTCTGTCTTTAGTCGTGAAGAAATTATGGTTTTTGAGGAAAGCATTTCAGGATTTCTCTCCATATAATGGACTTCATTGGTGCATCGATTTTGATCTTCCAAAATGTAGTTTAAATGCAGCTTCAAAGGGCTCTAAATGATCCCAGCCGAGGAAGAAGGGTCTTATCAAGCGAAACAATCAGTCATTTTTTTCAAAATTTGTATACTTTTTAAGTACAAAAGCTTGTGTAGCACAGGCTCTGGGATGCGCGTTCACGATGCTACGTACTATTGAATCACGTTGAAAAGTCACGTGGAACTACAGACCCAGTGTTTACAAAGCAAATGCACAAAGACTAAGAAAGTGCAAGTCAGTCAAATGCTGTTTACAAACAAAAAGCTACAACGATGTCGGACGATTCTGAAGTTGTAGGAGAAAATAAGATGGAGTTTTCCGCCATACTCTACCTTTTCGAGCCGGAGTACACAGACGATGAACTTAGACGTGATTTGTAGTAGTGATGGGAAGTTTGGACCATTTTACCGACTCGGACCTTTGAGTCTCGTTCAGCAAAATGAACGAATCTTTTTTCGACTCATTTCGTTCATTTTAGCAAAATACAATTAAAATGTTACGTGTTACTTCCCTAACACATCTACTGCTTACACAAACGTTGATCACACTACAAACAAGACAAAACTGTAATGCTATAAGAAACAAAAAACTAATTCCAGTACAGAACCTAATAGGATGTTGCGCATGCGCGACTGAACGAATCACTCCCCGAGACAACTTGTTCTTCCCGAGTCACATTAAAGATTCGAATCGTTCAAGAACGACCCAACACTAATTCGTAGCATTGTGGACGTGCATCCCAGAGCCTGTACTACACAAGCTTTTGTACTTAAAAAGTATACAAATTTTTATTTTTCAAGAAAAATGACAGATCGTTTCACTAGATAAGACCCTTCTTCCTCGACTGCATTTAAGCTGCATTTAAATTACAAGTGCAAGAATTTGGAAGTTCAAATTCAGGGCACCAATGAAGCCCATTATATGGAGGAAAATCCTGAAATGCTTTCTCCTGAAAAGACATAAACATCTTGGATGGCAAGGGGGTAAGTAAATTATTTGCAAATTGTTGATCTGGAAGTGGACTTCTCCTTTAAGTGAATAGGAAGTGAATGAAAACACGCACACACACACACAATAAAAACAGTCAAGTCTTCTTAAAGCCATAGCTTCAAGTGAGAAAATTAACATTTGGCATGTGAAAACGTGCATGGTTTAACGTCAGTGATTTGCCATATGCAAATGTGTGCAGATATAAATAAGATTTGAGAGCTAGAGTGGGAGTGACAATTTCATTCGGTTCCTCAAAGCCATTAATTACTACAGAGCACTTGAAATGCTGCAGACACTTGTACGGGTACTTTTTGGTCCTTTTCTACATCATTTTTAAAGCAATGATAGCTCATTGCCATTTACTTTAATTGCATGTAAAAGAGCAGCAGGATCATTCTGCCAAATATCTATTTTTGTGTTCTATAGCAGAAAGAAACTCATATGGTTTGAAACAACCTGACTTTGACAGAATGTATTTTTGGAGTGAACTATCCATGATACTGAATCACAGTAATGCGCAATAAAATTGGATGAAGAACACGGAATAATAAACAATTTCCTCATCAAACATTTACCCAGGACACTGGCAGGGCCACAATACTCAGGTTAAGAATTAATTGCATGTAACGGATGATTAAGAGAAGCAGCTAAACCCAACAAGATTAGCATAAATCTGATTGTAGGAGCTTCTTCAAAGGGTTAAGAGGAATACAGCACTGATCGTTTGGCTTGGCATTGCTTACCCTTGGTGTAACCAGTCTCTGATTTGCTGCGCATCATGGTGCGTGTTCTGTGCTGCGCGGCTGCAGGTTGAGTGGTTACAGAACTTGCATTCTTTGCCTGGCCCTCTGCCTGGAAAGATGACAGGTCCTGCATGCTGAAACTGCGGAGTCGCTCGGAGAGAACGCCCTGGCCCTGGATCCAAAACACAGAGAGTCAGATGGAAATCCTTAAGATGCTCTAAATACTGTCATGCTGTGTTTTAGATTATCATCAACAGTCTGTTTTGTTTATACAACATCAGCCTGAAGATGTGCAAGTATGTTTTGTTTATGCAATCTGCTTAAATTATAATAAAGTATGAATATAGTAAATACTGACTTCAAAAGAAACACATATTATCTAAAATAAACGAACAACCATTTAATATGGGATACATTAAACTGCACCCCAAAGTTATATATCAAAATGATACTTTTAAGCAATAACTCCCATATTCTTTGGAGTTTGTAGTTATTATCTAACATATCAAGCCTAAATTAAACTCATAATTTTGACATCTTTTTAATTGATGTTCAATTCATTATAGATGCGGAATCCTGTTATAACATGATTTTCTCCTTCTGAAAAAGATTTTAAAAATGGATCATTTGAAAATATTATGACGTCTAATATCTGATATCATTTGGACTCATTATTTCAGTATTTGCACTACACTGAGTTGTAGTGTTTACTACATTTGTCATGCTCAACAATTCAACCCTGTTACCAGAGTAACTTATAAGAAATTATCAAATAAACATTTTCTCCAGTTTATTGAAAATATAATTTTATAAATATCCCCAACGCCTACTGAAACATATCTTAATTTAGGGTAAACTTGCATCCCTGTTATTAATGTTTTTTGTTTGTTTGTGAAAAAATGCATTTATTTGTTTCCTTATATTTTATTTATGCATGTAATTATGTTTATTTTTTGTTTAATTCTAGACAATAATGAAACCATTCAAATCTATATGCAGATTTTGGTAACACATTTTGGTAACAAGGTGAACAAAAACTTCAAGAGTTTTAAGCCTTTGCACAATTTTCATAGAAAGTGCCATTTCCTCTAACACCAATGTATCAGTATTAGATTACTACCTTAGTGGCAGCCATTACTGCAGCTGTTGCCGCCACATTCAGGCCTTTCCTTCCGAAATGCACCAGGGTGTCATAGCTTTTATCTTTTGCTTGGCAAAGGTATTCATCGATGTCCTAAGAAAGAGTCAAAAAGAACATTTCACATCAGTTGTATTAAAAATGGTACTGTTTCATTTAATTGTACACTTTCAGATCAGCATCCTTTTTTCTATGATTTTTTATTCTTTCTTGGTGTTGTCATATGCATTTGCCCTTAGTGTGTCCTCATGACGAATTTCCTGCCCCAAGAATAAAAAGCAGAGGAAAGACTGTGGAAAATAACAGTATCATTTCCTTACCACCGCTCATCCTCAATCAGCCAGGGAAATGAACTTAGAACGGTTACAGGAAAAAGAGTACTTCCTTCTCACCTCTAACAATTCAGTTTGTTAGCATTATAAAACACTGTTAAGTTGAGATGTTTTCTACTTTGCTTAATATGTAGAAAATTAGAATATGTGTTAGACTATGAAAGTTGAATATACTTTACAGCCTAGACAGGATAAAAATAACTAGATCATTACAAAGGAAAAATCACATCAAATACTGTACCTTCTCTTTAGAGGACAGTGTAGGGTGGACAAATTTTCTATACAGCACACTGGATCCCTTTGTGTACGGGGAAAGTAACCACACCACAAAGGCGATTTTGAGCTCATAGTAGAATGGGAGCCTTCAAAAGCAATAAAAGACAATAAAATACAACCATATGCTCATGTGTCACGCTGGTTACTGCCCACATGCATCAGCAGAAATAAAAATATGAGTAATTCCCAACAAAAGGATATGACAAAAGCAATGGCACATTGTACTCACCAGCACAAAAAGATATCAGTAATCACTTCAACTGTAGTAAAAAGTGCAAATATTATCCAGTACATCATCCATTTCACCTGTTGGAAATAAGCAGAATAGTAACAGTTTACAGAATCAGCAAGCAAATAAACATTAATGTTAATGAGCTCAACTGATGGAAATATGTCAGAGATGTACTTACATATTCTCTCACATCTTTCGATTTGACAGCTTTATATGAGGAGTACGCCGGGTAAAGGGTACCAAATATGAGCCTGTGAAAATTGCAAAAAACATGCTTAAGATAAACAAATGAAAAATAATTCGAATAGACAACTCTGACATGAGTTTTATGTTTTATTTCAAAATCAGTGCTGTCAAATCACATCAAAAAAGTTTGTTTACATAATACATGAGCGTGTGCTGTGTATATGCATATATCAATACACAAACGTACATGTGTAGATTTAAGAAATCTTTACACCTATATATGTATTTATATTTATACATCATTTATATTATATATGAATATAAACATAAATAATATTACTAGAGCTGCAAAACAGTTAGTTGCAATTTCATTGATTTAAAATAAAAGTTTATGTTTGCATACTAGATGTGTGTGTACTGTGTATATTTATTATGTCTATATAAATACACACACATACATGTATATATTTAGGAAAAATATGTTAGATTTATATGTAAAATATATTTATATATAATGTAAATTATAAAATTATTATAATGTATATAATGTATATAAGTGTTTACATACAATTTTTTTTTATATATACATATATGTGTGTGTATTTATATAGACATAAATATACACAGCACACACACATCTAGTATGCAAACGTAAACTTTTATTTTGAATCGATTAATCGCAACTAATCATTTTGCAGCTCTATATATTACATTTATTTCTTAAATATATACATACATGTGTGTATATTTATGTATACATATAAATATACTGCACACAGCATACATTATGTAAACACAAACCTTTATTTTGGATGTGATTAATTGCGAACTTGTTGCCTTTTTTGTTATTTTATTTATTACGTTTCATACTTATTTAATAATAAATAGAGTAGTCAGTAAATACAAGTACTCGAAATACTCTAAAAAATAGAGTCATTTAATTTCATGTTTACGTAACACTTTATTGTAATTTAAAATATCAAATGTATTTTTTTGCCGATCAGTGTCAATAAATAGCAATTTCTATCTGTGACAACTTACCCCAAATAGTGGATACCCCACCCGCCCTGCTATAGAATGTGTTTTAAATTAATTTATGCCATTTAACTGATTTGATTTTTTTCCTGGCCAATAACAATGGGTTATTGACATTCACTAATACACATTTTGGAGAAAATATTCACTGGAATAAAAACAAGTAACCCCAGCCTCCCCTACCACAAAATACAGCAAAATACTCATCTCTTCCGAAAAGATATAATGGTTATGTAGGGTTTATTTGTGACTGAAATTATCGACTAGTGTTACATGATTTCAGTATTACAAAATGACACGACAATGGCCACTTATAACTTCCATCTGGCCCACCACTTCCCTGAAAGGAAACCGCTCCACTCCCTTTCCATTATTGATATTTGAGATAACGGCCCTTTACTGTAGGCCTGGACTCCCATTTACTCAGCCCAGAATATTATTCTTTCAGTTCTTGCCTATTGTAACGCCACTGTAGCATGTAAACAGCCGACATATCTGCACGACCCCGTTTATGTTCCAGGTTTACATTCTGCATGCTTGATAAAAATAGACCCGACAAGTGAATGCTGGTCAAGGGCGCAAAGAAAAGATCAAAAACAAATGGGACGGAACGAACACTGCTGTATAGGTTAAACGGGTGATTGGAAAGTGCCAGATAACCAAAAGAAGTGCCCTGCACCTGTGTTTAAGCATTTCAGTTCAACACTATTCCAGTTCCCCGAGCCCAGCAACAGCTGCGCCTCTGACCCGATCAAATGACCGACCCACAAACCGAATCCAGAGTCACAACGACACCGTCAGGGACCCACAAAACAAAACGTTTCCGACCAAATAGAGCCCACTGCAGACTATCTAGGGCATGCCAAGCAAAAACACCGGTTTGTTGCGTTTGTTGTCTATTTTTAGACTTTCACACAGCTAGTTTACAGCACAAGTGTTGGCATATGTGCAATGTCATCGGATATTGTGATCTAAAATGAATTGAACGGCTATTTAGAGATTTTGCAGACACAGCAAGAGGACTGAAGCGTTAAGCAAAAGACATTTACGTGAAAAACATCAAAATGCGCACGTAAAAGTACATTTAAAAAATAAACCAAATACTGGAAAACTCAGTGACCATCAGCTGGTTGACCATCCCATTGTCTTTATATACTGACACATCAAAGACCTGCTCTACTGTACGTACGATTCCAAACAATGACTCAATATTGACATCCTACATTGTGCATTTCCGCTTAATTTTAAGATTCTGCACTTAAGTGTTACATAAAAATGAACAGCTTCAAAAGCTGAGCTAAAACGGGGTGATATCCTACATAATTCACCCTGTCACTTGGTGTCAGATTCTTATTTTGGAAAACCATCATTATCCATTAGCTTGCAAGTGTACAGTAACCTAAGGTAACCTTTGAAATAGCCTGTCAATATGTAAACGGAAAAATCAAAAGACTAACCAGGACGAATCGGGCCGGATACATAACCATATGTGATTTCATTCTGCCTAGAATTAAGCGGTGCCCTAGAAACCCTTGCGTTTTCGCATAAAAAGCTATTGATAAAACAACCTATTCATATAAAGATTACGCACTGAATTTTCATGCATCCCATTGAAAATGCTTTTCAAGAGCAGAATAAAGACTTACACCACAAGCCTAGAAATAATCCAGGAGACCATTGCGCTATGAGAGCGGCGTGTTGTCAACAGGGAGGAGTTTCCTTCGAGACTGTTGTCGGCATTTATCGTTTGACAGACGCTTCAGCGCAGGCGCTCTGGTCTGAACATGTGGGTTATAGATAATGGATAAAAATAATAATCATAACGGACAGAAATAATAAACTACCCATAAGAAATTGGATGGGCCAATGGAGACAGCATTTTCATGTGCCTCAAATCATGAGGTAAAAAGGTAGCAGCTCATGTCACATGATGTCCAAAAATGCTGCCTGGGTAAGAAGCTCATAACGTTTCTCTCAGACACCGAAACTGTACAGAACAAATGAACTGTTTTAAATAATCTTCTGACAACAAGCTGCAATACTCACATTTACCAAATCTGAGGTTAAACTCACTTATTTAAGCTCAGATGTCTGTGTTTGTGAAATAAACAGAACTTCTATAGAGAAGTAACCTAGATTCACAAAAGACACTCAAAAGATCAGGTTTCCTTCACAAAGCTGTGGATGAGTGGACAGGGAGGGGGTCAAAAGGAGAAAGACTGAGGTAAGTAAAATAAACCTCTGTGAATCCCAAAAGACCCTGGTAAAGCAGCAGATAATAATACAGTCAGTGAGGTTGTTGTGTTACTGTTTTTACACCAATGCTTTCTGAGAGTAAATTATGTCTTGCATTGGCCATTCTACAGAATTGGTGAAAACTGCTGTCCCACAACCAAAAACACATTTAAAAAGCATTTACGTATTCAAATCTTAAAAGTTTACTAAGATAATTTTATTATTTGTTTCAAGGTTTAATATATATATATATATATATATATATATATTTTAGCTGTTATCCTATAAAATTGTCACTACCGAAACAGTCACGATCAAAACATCCATTGAGGTTTCGGTAGTGACATCTTTGCTTTATTGGCTGTAATGACATTTCGGTAGTGACATCTTTGGGGGTTTTTGGCTTTGGTGACATTTCGGTACCGAAACAGTCCGGATCTAAACATTCAGTGACATTTCAGTAGTGACATCTTTGCTTTTTTTGGCTTTAATGACGTTTAGTGATATCTTTGTTTCTTTGGTGTTATCCCATAAAATTGTATCTACCGAAACAGTTTTGATCTAAACATTTAATGATGTTTTGGTAGTGACATCTTTGTTTTTTTGGCTGTTATTCCATAAAATTGTCACTACTGAAACAGTCACGATCAAAAAATTCGGTGACGTTTCGGTAGTGAAAACTTTTTTTTTTGCTTTGGTGATGTTTTGGTAATGACAACTTTGTTTTCTGGCTGTTATCCCATAGAATTGTCACTACCGTCTCGATCAAAACATTTGGTGACGTTTTGTTAGTGACATCCTTGTTTCAGTCAGTTATACAGACTATGTTCTGTGTTTTTCCCCTTGTTTCAGTTCTTGTTTTTCCTTTTATGGTCATGTTTCCTGTTCTTGTTTAGTTTGATTAGCCTCCCAGCACCCAAGCCGCCACACCAGAGTTCCTGGCCAAGATGGCCGCCACGCCAGAGTCTGCTCCTGCAGACCTCATAGACATTATGGACATGGCGACCCTGCTGGAGTTTTCTTCATCGATCCTCTCTCCTTCGTCTCCTGAATCTCCTACGTTTCCGTCTCTGCTGGTCCTGTCCAGCCCTCCAGTGCCCGTGCCTCCAGAGCTCCTCCTGAGTGCCTTCCAGAGCCCGCGCCTCCAGCATGGCCTCTAGAGCGCACTCCTCCTGAGCACCCTCCAGAGCCCGCTCCTCCTGAACTCTTCCAGGCCTGTAGTACCCTAATTTTCCCCAAGACAATGGGGGGGTGGGGGGGCAGTTGGCATATACCCTTGGCCGTAGTAACTCGCCTTGGCCTCCTGAACTGTCTACTCCACCATGGCACTGTGAACTGTCTGACACATCATGGCCTCCTGAGCGCCCTGACCCGCCATGCCTCCTAGGACTGTCTGTCCCACCATGGCCTGACCCGCCAAGGTTTCCTGAACTGTCTGCTCCGCCATGGCTCTCCAAGCTCCCTGACATGGCTCCCCGAGCTCCCTGATCTGATTATTTTGGCTTTGGTGATGTATTGGTAGTGACATCTTTGTTTTTTTTGGTGTCATCCCATAAAATTGTAACTACCGTAACAGTCATGATCAAAACATCTGGTGACGTTTTGGGAGTGAAATCTTTGTTTTTTTGGGTGTTATCCCATAAAATTGTAACTACCGTAACAGTCGCGACTGAAACATTTGGTGACGTTTTGGTAGTGACATCTTTGTTTCTTTGGCTGTTTATATGTGTCAGAACTGTGCTAGTTAACCATGTGCTGATTAGCACTGACGTTTTAGTAATGATATCTTAGTTTTTTGGGGTGTTATCCCATAAAATTGTCACTACCAAAACAGTCATGGCCAAAACATGTCATCATTGTTTCAGTAGTGACAAAAGGAAACACATAATCCTTTATCTAAAGGAAATAAACTAAATTTTAGTACAGTTATGCAATTCTTTTTGTATTTTAATATGTTTTAGTAGTGTTTTAGTATGAGTTAAAATTCTGTAATGTGATGTGGTCACTACCAAAACAATACTGTCACTACCGAAACATGGGATGTTTTGATAAAAAGAAATTATGCTGAATTATCAACTAAGATGTTATGATAGTGTTTGGTTCAATGTATATTCAAACTAATGAATTCTTAAGTTTGATCAACCTTATGCCTTTTACAAGGAAAATTTCAAAATACAACAAATCTCATATATCAAACTTGAAATATTGTTAAAATTGTAATTGCTATTGATGTACCTCTGAAAACTTTTGAATAAAATAGAAAAAATATATATGTATTTACAAGGAAGGTGTAAGTGAAATCTTAATAGGTCAATATAACCCTTATTATTAAATTATACATTACTGTGTTTTGGTAGTGACAAATTTGGGGAGAGGAAAAATATTCCAAAACTTTCTGAAAATACAGTATATAATTTAACTGCACAATTGCTAGAAATGTGTACCTTGGATATTATACAAAAGATTTTTTTCAAGACGTTTCCAACTCACATAAGAGTTTAACAGATTACAATATGACACTGGTTTCATCACTGTTGTGAAATGTACTCTTTTTGCCTGTAAAATTTTATTAGTGTTAGCAATGTTTCCAATATACAAAACAGTTTTGTGCAGATGTGAATGTTTTTCCACAACAGTCAAGGTCTGAAATGAAGCAAAAATAATCTGGACCTGTACAAAATCCATGCACTTGTCACTTCAGAGTGCACAATTTCTGTCAAATATGCAGATATTAACTGGCCATGCCAAAATGCACAAAGAGTAATTGTTCCATATGTAGACATGTTAGAAAACTGACTATTCAGCTGACCAATATTAAAACATTAAAATGAAAATATAACTGGGGTCTGGTTGATAAAACTATAATATAAATTGACAGGCATTTACATCATCTGTTATGTAAGCATTTCGGTCATCTAAAAGCAAAGGCATAATAATAACGTACAAAGACAGAAGTGGATTTAAACCTTAACAAAAGTCTAAAAATAGCAGAAATGTGATCAGCTTGTTGAAGTCTGAAACACCTAGTGTGTAAAAGCCAGTCAGTTATCAAGCACAACCATTCCTTTATTCCGTAAGCCTGTTTTATAACTTGCCACCGACTTTACTTACAAAATCACAATGCAAACAGATATATTTTTATATTCAGTATTTGTACAAGATTTACAAGTAATGGCTTCCATGAATTTGTCCTACTTAGTAAAAACCAATTTACCAGATATAGGAAAAGAACTATCCACGTAGCCTAAATAAGGCTTGAGATAAAACTGCAAATTCAACAAAAGACAAAACACTTATGACCAACACCGATATGACACCACTGCACAATAGATTCTTGGACAAGCTGCTTAACTATAGGCATAGTCTATGAGCACAGTCAGAATATCTAGAAATAAAATGGGCTTAAATAAAAAGTGAATGATTTGAAATAGCCATCCACCTGCTACCGTATGAATATAACAACTAAATGTCTGATTTCAGAGTTCATTTTATTTCAATATCCACTTTGCTTATTTTATGTGAAGTCTGAATTTAGTGCTAAATGCTCCAAAGTGTCTTCATGGGTAAGAAAAGCTACAGATGATGTAAGATATGCTGTCTATGCCTATAGAGCTCAAGGGTAAAAAAAAAAAAAACACAGGTGTTTTAGCTCCTCAGCGCTGCTAGCCTGGACTGCATCTCCTCGATATCTTCTTCTTCTTCTTCTTCCTCATCTGAGGCTGCCGTGGCTCCAACCGGCACTGGATCAGGCAGGGCATCTGTGACTTTGCTGGGAGCTTTTCCAAGGGCACCTGTTATTAAACAAAGCAATACTTTCATCATTGATTCATGTTCAGTGCGTAAAGATAAACTGTTTTGTCCGGTAGCACTTTCCATAATAAGGCTGGGGAAGCGAGATGAAATGGCCATTGTAAGACAAAACAAAATAAGCAAAAACTGCAGACCCAAATTAAATGTCAATTTACAGTAAAAACAACACAAAATAAAAATTTTAATTCCATTAAGAGATATAATGGTAATATACCAACTTACTGAAGTACTGAAATCTTTTCTTTCTTTCTTTCTTTCTTTCTTTTTTTTTTTTTTACAAGAAAGTATGTTTTCTTTTTCTTCAAAATGTAATGTCAAATAAATATGTTACCAGCTTTTTCTTCATAATTATTTGTGAAATTTCCTAGCAATTTCTGGGTCAAAACTGTTTCACGGCTACTTTTTTTCCCCAAGCGCAGGTGGCAATGATAAAGCCACATGTTCACTACCAGTCAAAAGATTTTTTAAGTTTTTTTTTTTTTTTCACCAAGCCTGCATTTATTTGATTCAAAGTACAACAAAAACAGTAAAAATTTTGAAATATCTTTACTTTTTGATATAACTGTTTTCTATTTCTATTTGAATACATTTTAAAATGTAATTTATTCCTGTGATTTCAAAACTCATTTTTTAGCATCATTACTCCAGTCACATGATCCATCAATATTCTGTTCTGCTGCTCCAAAAACATGTATTATTATTATTATTATGTTGAAAACAGCTGAGTATAATTTTTTCAGGTTTCTTTGATAAATAGAAAGTTCAGAAGAACGGCATTTATCTGAAATAGACATTGTAACGTTATAAATGTCTTTATCATCAATTTTGAATAAATTGCTAAAAAAAAGTAAATAACAATATTAATTTCTATCATTCCCCCAATATATATATATATATATATATATATATACACTGCCCTCCAAAAGTTTAGAAAGTGTGGTTTTGGACAATATTGGCATGAATCCTTTTTAATTTGTGATAATTTTGCACTGATAAGGGACAACAGGAACTACGAAAACATATTTTATTACATAAACAGTTTATACATAGAAAAAAAACGTACATTTTCGATTGATCAAAATATCCACCATTAGCAGCTATTACAGCTCTGCATAATCTGGGCCTAAATTCATTGTAGTCTAAACTTAATTGGCAATCAATTGTTGAAGCTATTAACGTGTGCTGACCCAAAAATCTTTTAAAAACCTGGGCCAAGTTTAAACCAGTAACCAGGCATCACAGCTGGCAAAGGGGCATGTCTGACATTGACATGTATATATTGCCATTATTATGTAATTAAAATGAAACTTATTATTGCTTATTATATACTTTAATGTATTTGCACCAAAAAATGATAAAGATTTATACTGATATCGTCCAAAACCACACTTTGCCAGGGGTGTTTCCATACTTTTGGAGGGCAGTGTATATATACATTTATCGCATGCTATATTATGAAATTAAGCATATTTATCTTGCTTATTATGTTAATTTTGTCATTACTTGCTACATCCAGCAAAGTAAACCAACAGATTGAAGGATGATTCTTACAAAACTATTTTCTGCAAGCTTATGTAAAGATATATTTTTAGAAAAGGCCATTTGGAGATGCCAAAAGGACACAAAAGAACCAAGTGATATAAGGCGGCAATATGCATTTGTGCACACCAAAGCACACACTATAAAAAAAAAGGAAATATATTCTTTTTTCACTACTGAAACTGTAAAAGAATACTATTTTACTGCAGAATGTCATTAGTTTTTCAACATATACAGTAAGGTTACTGTTACCCAATTAACGTGATTTTACTTTAGAATTTTTACAGTCTTTTACAAACTTTTTTTTTAATAGTGTGGGTGATGGTTACGTGGTTTCTTACCAGCTGTAATCTCAAAGAGGATCTTGTCAACCTCAGCCTCTGCTGCTTCCTCCATTTCCTCCTCATCATCCATCCCTTCCAGCGTATCCTCCAGCATCTCCTCTATGATTCCAGCCTGTGTAGTAAAAGCGCTCCACATTAGAGAGTTGCTCAGAGACGTTTCTGTGCAGAATATTTGAATTATTGTTCATGTTCGTACCTTCATCATCTCTTTTGAAAGTTCTCTCATTGTGGCTTGAATCTCTGGGATTTTAACCAAGCTGTGCATGGCCTTCATGACCTCAGTGCTCTTCTGCATGGCACCGGCCACTCTTAATACAGCTGTAATGGGAAACCAATGAACAAATGTAAGAGTAACACTTTATAATAAGGGTTATATAATTTAATGCAATAGCTAACACAAAATAACAATAAACAACATTTTTTACAGCACTTTAATCTATGTAAATTTAATTTCTACATACAGAATCTAATATAAATACATAATCTAACATTAATAAAAGCTGTAAAAGATTGTTTTTGACTGTTGAATCACTTTAGACATTGATCGAAAAATAAAAACAGCCAAATAACCACAATTTCCAGTCTATTTAATTTTATTTAGTCTACAGAGCACATTGTTGGGTCTGCAAATAAAAACTACTCACACAACTGATTCTTCATACTGAGCAGCACAGAATTCATTTGGGCTTTAGAGGCGTACAGCTTGTTAATAGCCTTCTTTGAGTGAATCATTTCTTTGGCGAGGATGATGCAGACATCTTTCTGTCCCTTCTTTGCAGCATCTTTGATCGATCTCTTCACCTTCTCCTCCTCTCTTTGTATATCTTTGGAAAAATATAAAATACACACAATTACAAATTTTGTTATGTACAGTTCTGTAACTGAACAAGTTAATAATAACAATATGACCTCACCTCTAATCTGTCTGTCAATAACCCTCATTTCTTTCCTGATTTTGAGAGACCATTCATTGATCTGTGGAAAAGAGTTGAAGACAGTTTGAGATCAGTTACCTGTTGTGATTAGATTTAACAACGGTTTTATGATTTTGTTTTTCTATAACAACACACGTATTGAAACGAAACTTTTTTTAAAGTTCGTCGTTTATTATGGCATTACGTAATCCAATGTTACCAACAAATGTGACAAGCGAGCTATTTATAGGCCTGCTGTTATTTACAATGTAACATTTAATAAAAACCGTTAACTTCCGTCGTCCGGCATAATCGATGTTTCACTTACAAGGTCCTTCGGTGGTTTTTCTTGTGTTTTTCCAAAAAGCCCCATTTTGAACTTGTAAACTAGACAGTTGAAGAGCGACGAGCTCAATCAAAATAGTACATTACAAGTCCACTTCCTGATTCCAGCGTCTCGACGTATGACAACATAGGTAATATCCGGTTGTGTTGAGTAAAGTTTACTTTTCATAATAAAAGCACGACTTGAGCTGTATTTTCCCGTTATTTTTAACACGTATTGTTTTTAATGTTTTTTTTTTACGTTGAGATAGACAGTAAATGAGTAGTCAAACATGATAAAAATGTACATTTTAAATAACATTAAAACATATATTTTAACAAACATACAGTTATATAAATACATAAACACTTGATTATGTATTTATTTTATTTTATAAAACAATACGACAGTGATTTGAAAAGTTAGCATTAATTAGATAGCTAAATATTTTTATATTATTATAAATGTGTTTCTTTTTTTTTTCTTTTTATTCATTCACTTTGTGTTCTTTTTCATTGTGTGTGGCTCACCGGAAAAGGGTTTAGAAATGGTGCTGCTGTGCTGAACCAAGAGTGCAGAGCGCCCCTTTGATAGAGAGACTCTTTTGCTCTCACCAGGCTTTGAACATTTGAAATGATAATCTTATTCTTACAGGCATGAATTGTAATGAGGCACAGCTAAACTGCACAACAAAAAATTAACTCCTGATAAGAATAAGCATATTTAATGAAACGTGTCAGATACGTTTTAATCTTACGAATTCATTTTACCCGGTAATTAAACACAGATAATATAATAATAAACCCACTCAAAACCCATTTTCTATCATGAAGTTGACAGTGTTTTTATGTATGTATGTATGTTTGTATGTATGTATGTATTTATTTATTGTAATCACCAAATATAAATCAGTTTGGGGGCGCCTTTCTTAACATGAAAATAATAATTTCTCTTCAGTTTTAGTCAGATATTTTCGATTATAAAGTTGACAGTGTTAAATATATCATTTAGTTTGTTTGTTTATTAATTTATTTATTTTAGTCAACAAATAATAAATCAGTTTGGCAGCACCTTCCATTAACATGAAAAAATTCAGTCATAGTCAGATATTTTCCATTATAGAGTTGACAGTGTTAAATTTATTTATTTATTTAAATCACCATATAATAAACCCATTTGGCAGCGTCTTCCTTTAACATGAAAACAATAATCTCTCTTCAGTTATAGTCAGATATTTTCAGTTATAAAGTTGACAGTGTTCATTATATTAGATTTAAAATGTATTTATTTATTTTGATCACCAAGTAATAAATCAATTTGACAGCGCCTTCCTTTTCCATGAAAATAATAATCTCTTTAGTTATAGTAGAATATATTCTATTATAAAGTTGACAGTGTTAAATATTGTATTTATTTATTTTAATCATTAAATAATAAACCCATTTGGCAACGCCTTCCTTTATCATGAAAATAATAATCTCCCTTCAGTTATAATCAGATTGTATCGATTATAAAGTTGACTGTTTTAAATATATCATTTTATTTATTTATTTTAATCACTAAAAATAAACCCGTTTGGCAGCGACTTCCTTTTCGATTATAAAGATGGCGGTGTTAATTATATCCCTTAATTATTAATATCATCACTGTTTGTTTATTTATTTTGATCACCACATCCAGTGATGGCCCCCTGACATTCTCATAGGTCGTTTAACTGCACGGTCATTCCCAGTGACGTAAAAATGCGAGCTTCTTTAGCCAGGTTCTAGATTTTTCGTCCTTATCTGGGATGCTGCACCAATCGAACGGCTAGTTGGCGTCCAGTAGCCAATCAGAATCGCCCGTGGGCGGGGTTTGGCTGAATTCCAGTCTCTTGACAAATGCGCAGGTTTACCCATATTGCCGGTTGACAATATCAGTGGAGGCTGCAAGAATGCAGTAGAAGCGTACTCTGCTAGGATTAGACAGGAAGAATTATCTATAAAAAGCCCGACTTACATAATAGCGAATAATTCTTCTAGTGCACTCAGGCACATACTGTAGAATAGGGGTGTTGTGTTCTCACCCAGCTGCACTGTTAAAACTGGACCGGAGGTGTTAAGCATAAAGACATAAGGACTGAACATGTCTGTGGTGGGAATTGATGTGGGTTTCCAGAACTGTTACATCGCTGTTGCCAGGAGCGGCGGCATTGAAACCATTGCAAATGAATACAGTGACAGATGCACTCCGTAAGTATAGCATTGCCATCCCTGTAAAATGATGCTGCTGTGTGTTGTTACGCAACGTTTGCTGTTGCCTAGCTGGCCATGTTCCCGATCCAGTGCATTTTGCTCCTGCGACTTTGTCCGAAAGATGCTAAGCCCCTCACGCATCTCCATTTTGCATGCAATTCCGAGCGTTAACCAAGTCCTGTCAGTTAAACCGCTGTATGAGTCTTATCAGTGTTTGCTACGCCCTGAAATGTCTGAGAGCAAGGCTGGTTTGTGCTTTAATTTATCCAGTTATTCTTATTATCACGAGATACTGTAAGACTTATTTGATAATGTGCATAAAAGACATTCCCACCTGTCATTCACACATTCAGTCGCTTGTGAAACGGATTAGAATGACCGTCTGTGGATTTTCACAAGTGTTACGCGAATTCTAAACTGCATGTCGTGCACGAGCACCGCACGTGAACGGTATAATCGGACACCCTGCATGGGGTGAATCCACGAGACTGTGACCGCGGAGTCGTGTAGGTTGTTCTGTCGACAAATCCACACTCTCTCGTTTGGGCGCGGCAGCACATACATTCAAAATAAAATGCTGTAAAAACAGACATTTTGTTGGACATTTTTCATACAGGGGCTTTTAGACAAATGGCCTGAAAGGAAATCAAAATTGAGGTGTTGTAGGAGGTCACTGCAGTGCTTACTCAAATCGAATTATGTTGTTAGCGCATCCTCAGTTTATCCTGCAACACTAGTTACAGATGACACTGATTCTTGAAATATGGGACATAAAACGTCCCACAACTTCACCTGCCATCGGTTTTAATATAGCAACATTTGCACTGAAATGTGACCCTGGACCACAAAACCAGTCTTAAGTAGCACGGGTATATTTGTAGCAATAGCCAAAAATACATTGTATGGGTCAAAATGGTCAATTTATCAATTATTATATGACAAAAAACATTAGCATATTGGCATACATTAGCATACTGGTTTTATGGTCCAGGGTCACAAATAATAAGAGATGATGACTAGAATGGTCTTTACACAAAAGTAGCTTTCATATATTTATTTTATTAAGTTATGACATTATATGGCAACATAAACGTCTTCACACACCACAACTCAATACTTCATGTTGAATAATATATATATATATTTATATTTTTATTATATATATATATATAATAAAAATATAAATATATTTCTACATCCTGAACAGAAAGACAGAAGTTTTACAGCTGTGTTTTTCATTTTTTGTCAGTAACCTCACCAAATCAGACAATATCAGTGTTTCATATATCAATATCACTTTCTTTCTTAATAATTACGTTTATGTGTTTGGTAGATGCTTTTATCCAAAATTGACTTACACTGCATTCAAGGTATTTACATGTTATCAGTTCTTGAGTGTTAGTTCACCCAAAAATTACAGTTCTGTAATATTTTAGTCAACTTCATATCTTTCCAAATTGGCATGTCTTTCTTCTTTGCAACACAAAAGAAGATATTTCGATGAATGTTTTGAATCAAATGGTTTTGGTCACCATTGCCTTCCATTTTAAAACATTTCTCAAATTATCTTTTATGTTTCACAAAAGAAAGAAAGTCATATGATTTTGAAAAGACGAGGTTAATTAAATGGTGACAAAGTTTTATTTTTTGGGGTGAATTCATATCTTTAAGGTCTTCTTTACATATTTCACCTATTATAAGTTCAACAAGCTCAAATTATAAAGAAAGTGATTAGGATTTTTATAAAATTACCTTAAAAACACTAGTATTTTCACCAGCTGAAAATGCTTTTAAGTCAGTTATTTCTATCTTTTGCTGCAGTTTGTGAGTAGGAAATATCAGCTTACACTTCAAAACATTCATTTTGCCATTAATTGTAATAATCCAGTGAGATTTTTGTTTGCACAGTGAGTCTGACAACAGGCAGTGCTCCACACAGAGATCTGATCTCATCATCATTCAGTCTGTCTGGAATGGTATGAGGAAACAGAACAAACTGAGACAGACTAAATCTAGGAGAACTGTTGCAACATCTCCAAGATGCTTCAAGAAACCTACCAGCAAAGCTACAGTACTGTTAAATGTTTTAGGTACCTCTGTAAAAATGCTGTAAAATAAGGTTGCTGTCAAAAATAATGTCATAAATAGATTTTCTTTATCAGTTAACTTCTATTAACTAGATTAAATCAACATTTGGTGTGACCATCCTGCATTTAAAGCAGCTTTTGCCCTAGGTGCACCTGTGCATAGTTTTTCAGGTAGCTTTGCAGGTAGGTTTCTTGAAGCATCTTGGAGATGTTGCCATAGTTCTTCTGGATTTAGTCTGTCTCAGTTTTTCTGTTTCTTCATGTCATTCCAGACAGACTGGATGATGATGAGATCAGATCTCTGTGTGGAGCACTGCCTTTTGTCAGACTCCTTGTGCAAACAAAAATCTCACTGGATTATTAGAATTAATGGCAAAATTAATATTTGGAAATGTAAACTGATATTACCTACTGGCACACTACAGTAAAATATAGAAATATCTGACTTAAAACCATTTTTAGCTGGTGAAAATACTAGTGTTGGCCACCACTGTACATGGATCATTTATTATTTGCTTGTTTGTTTGTGTGTCAATATGAAACATTTTCCATCTGGTAGTGACAATCCAATAGATGAAGCTGAAAATGAGTTTGAAACACTGATCTATAATGACTGGATAACTCATTGCGTTTTAAACTGCCGTAAGTCAGTGAAGCCACCGGAAGTGTTCGATCCGCCATCTTGCTATTCCCTACCGGCAGAGAGCACCATTGACTCACAGCCAACCCGCTTAAAATCACCCGATTTTAAGCGTATCAGTCAAACAGGACTAGTTTTTATAATATGTGTATGTAAGTTAATTTTCGCTTAAAGTGTTATTTGCGATGTTTATCGTCTTTTTGGGCAGGATAAGCGATGTTTTGAAATCATTCAGGTGGGTGTGTCAGCTGCGCACTTGCCGACACAGTTAACTGATCCAACACAAAATATATTTCTTTATGTAAGGAATTATGCAGGACATATTAAACATTAACGTATGTCTGGTATTGGTATCTGAAATTGATTTGAATATACAATAAATAATACAGCACAAGCCTCTGTTACTATATTGCTCTGTGCTGTATTGAAATTCAAATCTTGAAAAGCTTGATGTATGTAAATCCGTACCATATGTAATTAGTCAGCAAGTTATGATGTGTATATTTTAATGTCCCTAACTGAGCAACATCAATTTCAAACTCTTAAAGTTCGCGCAAATTCTATTATATTAAGTGCCTTACATAATCTGACTATAACACAACCTGATTTTGCTAAATTTCGTCAATAAAAATAGTCTGAAACAAAGTCACAGCTGAGCCGCATCTTTATTTAAACACAACTGTGTTCCGTTTATAAATGAACGTGTTTTTAAACGAGTCATTGATTCAATTACACATTCGTAAAGAGAGTCGCTTCATTCCTGAATGAATGATTCAGTGATAAAATCAGTGACTTACCGCCATCTGCTGACAGTTTTAGTTTCATTTTTAAATTTTCATTTTATCTTGTATTATTTTATTTAAATCATTTGATATTTCTATATTCAGAATGTTATATTTAACATTTTTGTATTATTAACATTTATCTCAACAGGAATGGTATGTAGGCTGAATTAACAAACGTTTAAATCTTTACCTGCTTCAAAATGATGTTAACGAAATAATTGTTGAAACATGCATTTAGCCAGTACGAATAAAAACACTATAACAAAACAGCATAAACAGTGATTAACTGTAAGGCAAATTATATGTATACAAAGCATAAATCTTAATTCAGATTTCAGAATGAGCATGTTGTCATTGTAAACATGGTGAACGTCCGATGTTTATCATGTTCATCTGCTGTTCGCTCCTGTAATGTATATGAACGTAACTTTTAACTAAAGCAGATGGAATTCCGGACATTAAACAAATAAACGTTTACATGCTTAGGACGTTTGCGTTGTGAGAATGTACAGTGAGACGTCAGATATGAAAACGCTGACTTGTTAGGTGATGTTTTCTCATTAAAATCGTATAATTTTCTATTCATTCAATAGAATGTTTGCGAGTACTAGAGAATAGCAATATGGCGGCGCAGTGGCTTCAAACATACTGTAATATCATTCTGTTCAAGTGAAATAATATTTCACATTTATTGCATCAGACGTCGACTTATATTGATTGCTACTATAGAAAACACACATTTTGGAAGAAGCATGAGGATGCACATAAATCCTAAACATAGATTGAACATGTTGAACAGAGTAATCCAAATGAATCCAAACAAGTTTTTTTTCAGTTTGTAGCCTGTCATTTCCACATCATAATTCTAGAGGTTCTGAAATGCAGTAGTCACCCTGCCACCTCTTAAAAGAAATTATATTGAAGATCTCCAGGTGCTTGCGGTCTTGATATACCTTTTCAAATCTCGAAAGCTTATTTCACACTATAACATGGTTTGTAACTCAGGAAAGACTTATGATAAGCACTAGGGAAGACGCTGTCCAAGGTGCTGATCCACACCCTGCACATCAAGGTTCTAGAATGCATCACTTTGGAAATAAAATAAGGAGGGTGTCGTCACAATGTATGGTACATTTATGAATATGTCATCGTTTCCAACAGAGCGTGCATTTCTCTGGCCTCTAAAAACCGGACTATTGGAAATGCTGCTAAAAGTCAGGTACGAAATGCTGTTCATTTTATGCTTTGTGATTTATTAAACCTTTGGAATACTTGCTGATTGTAAAATTAGGTGGGATATTAACCAATAAACATGCGCCCTACAGATCATAACTAACTTTAAGAACACAGTTCATGGCTTTAAGAAGTTTCACGGTCGAGCGTTCGATGACCAGTTTGTTCAAGGGGAAAAATCCAAGTTGCCTTACAGCCTTCACAAACTGGACAATGGCAGCGCTGGAATAAAGGTGATACACTGTGTTTTGACTTTGAAAACTGTTTTTCTGTTGTAGGCCACCATCCCAAAAATCTGGGTTATTTTGCAAAGACAAAACTTGAGTAGTTGTGTGCATTTTAAATAATTCTCTCTGCAAACACACTGCAAAAAGCAATAGTGTGAAACTTCTAGAATGTTAAACAACCTAGAGATCATCTTACAGACACATTTCATTTTTACAGGTACGTTATCTGAATGAAGACAAGGTGTTTACCATCGAGCAGATGACTGCCATGTTGCTCACCAAGCTGAAAGAAACTTCTGAGCATGCCTTGAAGAAGCCTGTGGTGGACTGCGTGATATCTGTGAGTTTTGCTAAATCATTGAACCTCGCATATTTCCAGTAGTGCTCTTGACATGCCTGTCATCTCTTTGACATGTTTGGCTTTTCTCCAGGTCCCCAGCTTCTTTACAGATGTAGAAAGGAGATCCCTGATGGATGCAACTCAGATTGCTGGGCTGAATTGCTTGAGGCTGATTAATGACACAACAGCAGGTCAGCAAAATTAAGCTGTTGAATTCCGTTGTCATTACGTGACTAAACAGAAAAAGGTAACCTAAATTGGTAACATCTGGTCAAAAAGTCAAAAATATTATTTAACATCTATGAGTCAACCTAAAATAAACATATGTTTATGCATTAAATTATGTAGAAATAGCTCTTTAAAGGACAAAACTTTACCCAAAAATGAAAATTTGCATTTTTTCTTCAGTAGAACTCAAACTCGAGATCTACAAGTTACTCAATCAAAACCCACTTTGGATGTTTTCTTACAGTCACTACGACTGAAAATGAGCCAAAATACCGACATATAAGATCCCATGATGCTGGTTTTTGGCAACTCATTCAGTGCTTTAGTTCCTCCAACAGTAACTGAACTAAGGAAGCAGTTCGGACCAAAAAAACAAGCTCATGGTTTATGTAAAAAGCTGAGGGTGAGCAAATTAACAGCAAATTTTCATTTTTGGATGAACTATCCCTTTAGGTAACAGGTACCACTTTTTACAGTGTGCATGTTAAAAAACAAACTACACAACGAATTTTTAACTAAACAAAATTAGGCTTCATGACTATTATGTAGATTTATTGTAAAGGTTGATTTGCATATTGTACATGCGTTAGGGACTTAAATGAATAAATTAGTGCACATTATAAATAATGTGAATACATACTCTTTCGCTCTCTCGTTATTGCTGTCGTGACAGTAATTACCCCTTCTAAGGGTCGTGATCTTCTGCTCTTGCTGAAAGTGTGAGGGTGTTGCAGAGGCAAATTTAATGTGTGATGACTGACAAAAACATGATTCATGAATAACTGATTACAGTTTCCGTCCCTTGTGTAATGATGTTTTCTTAGCCATTTTCAACATCTTCATCAGAGTAATTGTTTGCAGTAATAATGCTGTTGGCCAGTGTTCCCTGTTGGGTAACTAAACAGTGGTTTGTGTTATGAGTCATTTGAATGACTGTGTAGAGTGTATTTTTACTTCTAACTTCTCCTTCATCCATTTTATGGCAACAATTTTAAACTGGACATTACCTACTACAAAAAATAAGTCACTATAAATAGGCTATTCACAGTTGAGGTCAAAAGTTTACATACATCTTGTAGAGTCTGCACAATGTTAACTGTTTTACCAAAATAAGAGGGATCATACAAAATGCATGTTGTTTCTTATTTAAGTACTGACTTGAATAAGATATTTCACATAAAAGATGTTTTCATATTCAGTTCAATTCAATTTTATTTCTAAAGCACATTTAAAAACGGCCTTGGCCGACCAAAGTGCTGTACAAGTCAACAAGAGAAAAGAGTAGTTGAATTTATAAAAATGACCTAAAAAGTTTACATACACTTGGTTCTTAATACTGTGTTGTTACCTGAATGATCCACAGCTGTATTTTTTTTTTGATTAGTGATAGTTGTTAGTGATTCCCTTGTTTGTCCTAAACAGTTAAACTGCCTGCTGTTCCTTAGGTCCCACAAATTTATAGTTTTTTCCACACTTTTGTGTATTTGAGCCCTTTTCAGCAATGACGGTATGATTTTGAGATCCATCTTTTCACACTGAGGACAACTGAGGGACTCATATGCAACTATTACAGAAGGTTCAAACACTCACTGATGCTCCAGAAAGAAACACGATGCATTCAGAGCCAGGGGTGAAAACTTTTGAATTTGAAGATCAGGGTAAATGTAACTTATTTTGTCTTCTGGGAAACATGTCTTCTGTAGCTTCTGAAGGGCAGTACTGAATGAAAAAATATATTTAGTTAAAATAAGAAAAAATGTACACCTCTCAATTCTGTTCAAAAGTTTACACCCCCGGCTTAAAATACACAGAAATGCACAGTGGGCAGTTCATGCCGTTCATGCTCAACAACTATCACTAAACAACAAAACACAGCTGTGGATCATTTAGGTAACAACACAGTAAAAATCAAGCATATATAAACAAATTAAACTATTTTCTTTTGTGAACTATATGTAAACGTCTTTTATGTAAAATATCTTATTTAGGTCAGTACCGTTTTGTATGATATCTCTTATTTTGGTAAAATAATTAACATTTTGAGGATTCTGCAAGGTGTATGCAAACTTTTGACCTCAACTGTATTTGTTTGTAGTAACTCAGTAATCTGTGACCTGAAACCAGTCAAAGTTAGTAAGGAATAATGTACAATCAGACAGTTATTATCATAAAAAGGCAGAGAAAATGTGCATGAAAAGAAAAATAATAGATATTGTGGCCACAAATTAATGTTCGATTTACCTCAGAAGTTGGATGTTGGAACTGAAAAAGACGTCACACCCAGGTGGACCGTGTTCTAGTAGAAAAGTCAGAAAATCAAGATGGACGAGTCCATTGTTAGCAATACCAGTAAAATGAAAACACATAAAGAGCTGTTTTTTGCAAAGCTAATGCTGTATCATGTTGACAAATAGAGGTTAGATTGTACTGTGTGCATCACTGAGTTTATTGAGACAGACAAACATAAGTGCTAAAAAACAATACAGTACTTTTTTCTCTGTTGTTAATGCACTGAGCAGCCATATTAAATTCTGAAGGTGGAGCTGTTGCTATTCCTCAGAGATTCCGAGTTGGAACTCCACCTTCCGCCTTTGGCATTCCATTAAAGGGAGCTTGTAATTCCCAACTTCCAAATACATATGGAACGTGGCATAAGAATCTATTAATTTATGACCATGTTTGATTAATTCACTCGTTTAGTTTAATTCAACCATAGCCATTTAACCAAAAAAATAGTGACCAGCTGTTCTATTTTGTTCCCTTGTTTTAGTTAAATAATGGCCAGGTTGTGCTAATTTGCTCCCTTTGTTTTTTTTGTGTAATAATTAGCACGTGAAGTTTATTTGGGTTCCATTTATGTTAATAGTAAAACAGATGTACAGAGTTGTTGTTTGTTATGTTAATTGGATATTTTGATGATTGACCTTTTGAAGTACTCACACTTCTGTCGAATATTACAGTACACAAGGTTGTTTTATGTGGTTCGCTTTGTTGCAGTGGCCTTGGCCTACGGCATCTATAAACAGGACTTGCCAAACCCAGAGGAGAAACCCCGTAATGTTGTGTTTGTTGACATCGGGCACTCATCTTATCAAGTCTCCATTGCCTCCTTTAACAAAGGGAAATTGAAGGTCTGTGTTATTCTTATCTTTTTATGGGATATGTTTACTTCAAAATATTATGTGTAATCCTTCACAAAGCTGTTATCACAAAGGTATTATCACACCCTTTGTTACAGGTGCTGGCTACAGCATTTGACCCATATTTGGGCGGACGCAACTTTGATGAAATGCTTGTGGAATATTTCTGCGAAGACTTCAAAAACCGTTTCAAACTCAATGTTAAAGACAACCCAAGGGCCCTTCTGAGGCTCTATCAGGAGTGTGAGAAACTGAAGAAACTCATGAGTGCAAACTCATCTGATCTCCCTCTTAACATTGAGTGCTTCATGAATGACATTGATGTCCATGGGAAAATGAACAGGTAATTCAGTTGTTTTTAAAAGTTTTGCTTCAAAACTAGGATAGAATTTAGATCTAGAAGTATTTTTACCTCAATGCTCATGATTTGTAAGTAGGTGGAAAGTGTTGTGAAATGTATGCAAATGAAACATTTCAGGCTTAATAGAAAATAGTTGGATTGATGGTTTGAGCAGAAACATGTCATTGTGATTGAACACAGGGCTCAGTTTGAAGAGATGTGTGCTCATCTCTTGATGAGAGTGGAAGCGCCATTGAAATCGGTCATGGAACAATCAAGTAAGCAGCAGCCGATGACCCAGTTCACCAAAGAATCAATCACTACAGATGTCCAATTTAAATTCCATTGCTAATTTGCATTTATCCTGGTACAGAGCTTAGCAGAGACGAGATCTACGCCATTGAGGTGGTGGGCGGAGCCACCAGAATCCCGGCAATAAAGGAGAGAATCTCAAAGTTCTTCGGTAAAGACATCAGCACCACACTCAACGCAGACGAGGCTGTAGCACGTGGATGTGCGTTACAGGTAAAAACAGACTTGGAATTCATAAAGACCATGATCTGTACCAATCTGTCTACAGCACCTAAAATGGCCTTGATAGCAGGCATTATAGATGTCAGCACAGAAACAGCACAAGTGTGAATAGTGTGAGAGTGTTAAACAATACTTGTGCCAGTTCCCCGTGGAGTCTGTGGATTCTGTGGGAGAGGTGTAGAAACAAGATGAAATCTGTGTGATGCACGCATGGATTAGCATGCAACGCTGTCTCTGATTCCTTACACTAATACCCTATTTAGACAGCTTATGTAAGTGCATTTGCTTGTATATCGTAAATGTTTATTTTTTTTTGTGTGTATGTGCGTGTGTGTTTGTGAAGTGTGCAATCCTGTCTCCAGCCTTCAAAGTCCGAGAGTTCTCCATTACAGACGCAGTTCCTTTTCCGATTACTCTTCGTTGGAAATCTCAGACAGATGAAAGTGTCGGGTAAGAGCCTTCGCATTTAAACCCTTATACTGTTTGAATCAATATCGGAAGCAGTCATATTGCTTACCAATTATTGTGTGCTCAGTAAGCATCAGTACTCTTGCTCTTACTCTTACCAACCTCATAACTCGTTCCAGTGAATGATACCTCCAATCATGCGGCTTATTGCAGAGAGGTGTGATATTACATTTCTTGGCAATCACAATTTGATTTGCACCTGGTGTGCTGTAAAAATACTTGCAAGGCAGAAGGGGCCCAAGCCAGCAAGGCATGAGAAAATAATACAGACCAAGAGGCAAGCACCTAGCAACCAACCATATCATCCTGGCAAATGCATAGTAATGTGCTGAAAACCACTGGGAACATGTTAGCAGCTACATACAACAGTAGCAATGACACTGTTCAGCATTGTGGAAGCATCACTTATATTTTATTCAGATAATGAAAAAATCTAGTGTATTTGAATAGCTCAGGTAATTTATGTATTTGATATAAATTAAATTATACTATCTTAATGTAAATCTTAACAATAAATGTATCCATCTATGAACCTGTTAATAGCATGTCCACATGTTCATTTTCAAATGTAAAATGTGTGAAATGTGTCATTGACGTGAGCTGTAGCAAGTATACAAATACACTAGTTTGTAAAGATAAAATGTTAAACAAGTCAAAAAAAATAGTAATGTAAACAAGTCAAAAATCTTTTTAAAATTTTTTACAAAAATAATCAGGCAGAACCAGCTCTTGACAATTGCAGGTTGCCACTTTGTGCAATGTAGTATTATAGAGATGTAACTATGCACAGCGAGCCGGTTGAGAATAGATTCAAATATGTGACCGGGGACCACAAAACCAGTCATAAGGGTCAATTTTTTGAAACTGAGATTTCAAATGAATACCTTTTTTTTTAATATATAAGCTTTCCATTGATGTATGGTTTGCTAGGACAGGAAAATATTTGGCAGAGATTATTACAACTATTTGGAAATCTGGAATCAAAAAAATCAAAATACTGAGAAAATCGCCTTTAAAGTTTCCAAATGAAGTTCTTAGCTATGCATATTGCTAATCAGAAATTAAGTTTTGTTATATTTACGGTAGGAAATTTACAAAATATTGATAATTTTGACTCATACAATTTATTGCTGTCTATTGCTACAAATATACCCGTGCTACTTACGACTGATTTTGTGGTCCAGGGTCACATATGTGATGATTCAGATTGGTGAGATACTAAACAAATCGCGATACAATTCGGGGTAGGAATTTATATAGATGTATCTTTTCATCTTGCCTCTGAATGATGCATATTAAAGTAGTGCAGCTGCTTTGTTTGTAGCGGTAACCAAGGAAACGCTGTATCACTGCTGTTCCAAAAGCACCACCTGCTGTCAGAGAGTGAATTTGCATCTTATTGAGCCAGTCTGCTGTTTTTGTTTCATATAATTTTTTTGCGTATAGTTTCCCAAAACTGGTCAGACCATTCTGTTTTTTCTTCAGATTCCGAAATTATACACTCAAATTTAGATCTGCTTGGCCAGCTAAGGAAATGGCCAAAACTTCTCTAAAAACCAGCCTGCTGACCAGCTATGATCAGCTAAGTCCAGGCTGGATGATCTAAGATGGTTGATTTTAACTTTTTTTCAGCAGGGCATGCTGCATATGCAGCATCTTTGTTTGGATAATGATTTAAATGCAGTGGTTGCCTCTAATTTAAAATGGAAAGAGCACAGGCAAAGCCTTAGTTTGTTTATATGAAGAAATCTTGTTTATTTGTGTTATTTATTTGATTTGGGGATTGTTTTAAAATTTCAATTTAGTTTTGTTATATTTCAATTTCACAAAGAAACTTGCAGCTTCTTGTCTAAGCAATAAAGGAAAGGAAGGAAAGGAAAGGAAAGGACGTGACGTGTGGCCAAGTATGGTGACCCATACTCGGAATTTGTGCTCTGCATTTAACCCATCCAAGTGCACACACACAGTAGTGAGAAGTGATCAAACACACACACACACACACCGTGAACACACACCCGGAGCAGTGGGCAGCCATATTGCTATCGCTGCGGCGCCCGGGGAACAGTTGGGGGATCGGTGCCTTGCTCAAGGGACTCACCTCAGTCGTGGTATTGAGGGTGGAGAGAGCGCTGGATATTCACTCCCACCACCTTCAATCCCTGCCGGACCTGGGACTCGAACCCGCAACCTTTCAGTTACAAGCCTGACTCCCTAACCATTAGGCCACGGCTGCCCCATATAATAATACAAGGGCACCTTTTAATTTACTGTATAATTAGTGTCTAACAAAATCTAATTTTGTTAGAAAACAAAAAAGAAAATTGTATCTTGAAATCAAAATCCTGAATCATATCGGATCATGAGTTGAGTGCCCTATAGTATTATAACTCTATAAATATTAAATTACATATTCATTAATATTGTAATAATTTAATATAAATGATTAAATAATATACTTTTTAATAAATAAATAAAAGTTTTTAGAACATTTTTTTTCTAAACAAGAAAAATCTGTAGTAGGTTCTACTAAGGATTAAATAAAAAAGTATTCTTTACGTCAGCATGCAATGGAAATTGTGATCTTTCTTTCATATTGTGACATATCTCTTGATAATTTATTCACCCCCATGTTATGCAAGATGTTCATGTCTTTCTTTCTTCAGTCAAAAAAGAAATGAAAGTCTTTGCGAAAAAACATTTCAGGATTTTTTTCCATATAATGGACTTCAATGGGGATCAACAGGTTAAAGGTCCAAATTGCAGTTTCACTGCAGCTTTAAAGGGCTCTAAACAATCCCCGAAGAATAGAAATCTTACTTGTTTTTCAACTGTTGTTTTCTCATCTTCAGGGAATGTGAGGTGTACAGTAAGAACCATGCAGCCCCTTTCTCCAAAGTCATCACCTTCCACAAGAAGGAACCTTTTGACCTGGAAGCATTCTATAGTTCTCCACAAGAGCTGCCCTATCCGGATAGCAGAATAGGTGTGTATTACTGTGTGGCATCTTCAGTATCATGTTGAGTAATGGGATTCTTAAACCAGACTTTATTTAAACATCTATAGGAATCAGTATGAAATGATTCACTTTGAGTTTTAGTCAGCTCTAGCCTAATTTACGACCAAAATAAGACTAATCACTCTGGTGTGAAGCCCAGGGGACCCTTAAATAGTCGTTCATGGCCTCATTTGATTAAGAATGCCCTCAGCATTGTGATCCATTGTGTCCGAACACCTGTTATATCTTCAACACACTAACTGAAGTGGGTTAGGGTCAGGCCTAATCTCAGGGGAGTGTCACAGAGGTGTCAAAATACACCTACCAGCCAGGTAATTAGGACTGAGACATAACGTCCCCTAAGCTCGAATTCCCATCACATCATATACCCGCTCTATACTGACTGTAATGTATGTCAGTGTGTTAGGGAGCAATACACTTCCCATATCGCTGGGTCAGAAATGTACTTTTCCAGTATGGGGCAATATTTTTCCTCATAAATTCATTTCTAGGGTCTTTTTTTTAATTAACGAGAGTACTTTAAACTCACCAATAGAATTTGATCAACATGAACAAAATCCAGTCGTACACTGCAGAGGTGGAACAAAATGCGCAAAAAGAAATCTGATGCAATGTGATCAGATCTAATTAGAATATTGTAATTGACACTTTTTTTATTCATTTTCACATTTCAGTTTATTTGAGTCTGCTGTAATAGGTTTAGTTTGAATGTATTTAAATGCCCATCTTGAATTCCGGGGGCATTTTTGTTCATTTTGGTGGCATTTTTGCATGTGGATCGATTGAAAGAAAGTGCTAGAAGTATTGCCGTCTGATTCTGATTAGCCTGTTTTTTTGTTGTGGTCAGGCCGCTTTACCATACAGAATGTTATGGCACAGCCTGATGGGGACAGTTCAAAGGTCAAGGTGAAAGTGCGTGTGAACATGCACGGCATCTTCAGCGTGTCCAGCGCCTCTCTGATAGAGAAGCAGAAAGGAGAGGCAGAGGATGTGCAGATGGACACAGAACCTACTGTACAGAATGAGGGCAGGCCTGAGGAACAGGTAGGAGATACTGATTGTCAAAAGAGTATTAATTTTTTGGAATAAATTGAAGGCTTAGTTCACCCAAAAATGAAAATTCTGTCATCAATTACTCACTCTCATGTTGTTCCAAACCCATAAGACCTTTGTTCATTTTCAGAACACGAATTAAGATATTTTGTGATGAAATCCAAGAGCTTTCTGACCCTGCATGGACAGCAACGCAACTACCACAGTCAAGGCCCAGAAAGGTAGTAAGAACATTGATAAAACAGTCCATGACTGTGGTAGCTGCGTTGCTGTCCATGCAGGGTCAGGAAGCTCTTGAATTTCATCAAAAATATCTTAATTTTAATTTGTGTTAAGAAGATCAACGAAAGTCTTACTGGTTTGGAACGACATGAGGGTGAGTAATTAATGACAGAATTCTCTTTTTTGAGTAAACTATCCCTTTAATTTCATTTCAATGAATCTCATTCTAGTTTTGTGGGATTTTGCTGGTCCACTGATGACGAGACTGTCAAAACAAATATTAAATGATTTGTTTAACCAAAGAGATTAAATCTGTAATTTTCTTAGTTCCTTGAAAAACTATTAGATACTCAGGCACAACATTAGCGTTCTAATCTGTAAAATCTTTTTCCTCTTTGTCGCTAATTTTAGCTCAGTGCTTTTGGCATTTAAAATGACACCTCTGTCCTAGAGGAGGAGGACTGTCATTCTTGCATTAGGGGTTACTTTATTTGGCTTACCAGGGTTCTGACATGCCTTCAACAACTGTAATTTGGCACAGCAGTTTTTAAACTAGGCCAAAAAATCTAAAATATCTAATTATGCTGTAAGGCAAGTTACTTGCCAGGTGCACAATTATGACGTCAATCAGTCAGTCAGTCAGTGCACATACTGTGCACTGTATTAAAGTAAGTTGTAAAATATGTAGGCACAGTTTAGATTTGTCTAAAAAAGCAGTTTTAAGCATACGTAATGCTTTTTTTTTAACATAATTTAACAAAAAAAATCAGTGAAATAACTGAACGTAACTGTATTTTTTTTTCTTTTTTTCTTCTAAATATTACACTACCACTTAAACGTTTGGGGTTTGTTTATGGATTTTTTTTATGTTTTTGAAAGTCTCTTATAATCACCAAAGTTGCATTTATTTAAAAACAGTAATATTGTGAAATATTACAATTTAAAATAACTGTATAAATACTGTAAAAAAAACTGCAGAAACTGTATAAAATAAATATTTTAAATGTAATATTTTAAAATCTAATTTATTCCAGTAATGCAAAGCTGAATTATTAATATCATATTATTGTCAATATTGTGGAAATATTTTGTTATGGAAATATTGAATAAAATGAATATTTTTATGGAAACTGATACATATTTTTTAGGATTCCTTGATGAGTAGAGCATTTAAAAAACAGCATCTACACTACCAGTCAAAAGATTTTGAACAGTAAGATTTTTAATGTTTTTAAAGAAGTCTCTTTTTTTCACCAAGCCTGGATTTATTTGATTCAAAGTACAGCAAAAACAGTAGAATTTTGAAATATTTTTCAATATTCCAGTCTTCAGTGTCACGTGATCCTTCAGAAATCATTCTAATATGCTGATTTGCTGTTCAAGAAACATTTATTGTTATTATTATTATTAATATCAATATTTAAAACAGTTGAGTACATTTTTTTCAGGATTCTTTGATGAAAAGAAAGATCCAAAGATCAGCATTTATCTGAAATAAAAAGCTTTTGTAACATTATACACTATACTATTCAAAAACTTGGAATCAGTACAATTTTAGCAAGGATGCTTTAAATTGATCAAAAGTGATGATAATGTTACAAAAGATTTCTATTTCAGAAATGCTGTTCTTATGAAATTCCTCTTTATCAAAGAAACGTGAAAAAACTCTACTCTGCCATTTTCAACATAATAATAACTGTTTTTTGAGCAGCAAATCAGAATATTAGAATGATTTCTGAAGGATCATGTGACTGGAGTAATGATGCTAAAAATTAAGCATTGAAATAAAAAATTTTTTAAAACAGATTCAAATAAAAAAATCAGTTATTCTAAATAGTAAATATATTTCAGAATTTGTACTTTTTTGCTGTACTTTTGATCAAATAAATGCAGGCTTGGTGAGCAGAAGAGACTTCTTTAAAAAACATTAAAAATCAAGAACTTGTGACTGGTAGTGTATATGAAGCCTTTTGCAGCTTTCTATGTCCTTACTGTCACTTTTGATCAATGCCATGCATCCTTGTTGAATAACAGTATTACATTTCAAAAACGTTTTGACTCCAAATCTTTAAACACTAGTATATTTACCAGTTTGTAGTGTTCTAGTATGCAATACTATACAGATTACATTATTGCATAAGGGTACACAAATACCTACACAAATACCTCGGTCAGTTTCATGCTTTTTCATTCATTTCAAGGCTTTATTTTTTTGTTTGTGAATGCGACAGGAGAAAGTTTGTATTGTAGTGATTTCTATGGCTTTCAGCCTTAGCTGTTCAATGGTCCTCAAATATATTCAGCACTGTGAGCTTTAAAAAACAAATTTTATGAACCGCGAAGCTGCAGGATCAGATCACTCATGCTGTGTTTACACTTTGGTAATAGAATAAAATGCAGGTGGACCAGGAAGGCCTAGGAGAACAGCCCACTGAAGAGGAAAAGATGAATAACTCCGGCAGTAAGGTACAATATATGGAAAGAGATTCTCTCATGCTGTTTATTGCTACTTTTAAGGGGTCATGTCATGTTGTGCAAACTCATGGTTTATTAAAGTAATGATGAAACATATTTTGTGCTTATATCTTTTCGGTTTTCTTAAAGGATGGTGATAAACAAGATCAAGGTGCAAGCAGTAGCAAAGCCAAATCAAAAGTGAAGAGTGTTGATCTTCCCATTTTGGCCAACACCACCCGACAGCTGGATCGAGATGTGCTCAATCACTTTGTTGAATATGAAGTAAGTCATAATTCACTTTCAGTTTGCCTCAGTTCCCTTGAGAAGGTGGAGTGTTGCAATTAATTTAACTCAACTGAGTTCAAAGCAGCCCTCGTTGTCCACCCTGGGCATTTGTGATTTCCCTCTCAAATTGGAGCCCCATTTTCTGCACTTTAGGCAGAATTCATTTTGGTTGTATGTGCTCACTATATTTGTCTCTTGGTACTGTTTATAACACTTGCCAGCAGAACCAACTGTATCTTGTACTCTGCATGTCGCTAAAATATGAGGGATTTAGCGTTTGCCCTAAATATCCATGACAGAGCTCAATTCAGACCTCAGGGAAAAGATATTAGTAGATCGTTTCGTCAGTGGAGCGAAAGCACAGCTCTAGGCATTAGACTCATGTCCTACACTTACTAGTTCATACTTTAGCTTTAAAAAACAAATGCTGTAATGTAATGCGATCTTACATTATAAAGCTCTTTAATCAACTCTGGACTTTGGCATTACCTTGTTACACCTTGTACTGAGTAATATTAATGAACAAAATGTAACTATAGGGTTAGGATTAGGGTTAGGTTTAGGGTTAATTGCATGTAATTATGCATAAAGTATTGTTATTATTATAGTAATATGTATGGAAGCCTGTTTCCGCCACTGAATAAAAAATAAAAAAGGTTATTGCGACTTTTTATCTCACGATTCTGACTTGTTTTCTCGCAATTTCAAGTTTACATCTCGCAAGTCTGACTTTTTTCTCAGAATTGTGTCATATAAACTTACAATTGCGAGGTATAAAGTCAGAATTGCGGAATATAAACTCGCAACTGCGAGAAATAAAGTTAGGATTTAAACTCAATTCGCAATTCTGACTTTTTTCTCGCAATTGCAACTTTGTATCTTACAATTCTGACTTTTTTCTCAGAATTATGAGATACAAACTCGCAATTGTGAGTTATAAAGTCAAGTTCTGAGGTGAATTCACAGAATTGAGAGTTTATATCTCACAATTCTGACTTTATTTCTCAGAATTGCAACTTTATCTCAGAATTCTGACTTTATAACTTGCAGTTGCGAGTTTATGTCACGCAATTATGACTTTATTTCTCAGAATTGTGCCTTTATAACTTGCAACTGAGTTTAAACACTGTAAAAAATGATTTGTTGACACAATTGACTTAGTCAAGTCATTTTGTTGCATTGACTTAGTTAAGTTTAGCAAACACTAGGTGTTAAGTTCACTCAACTTATATGTAGTTGTTGAAATAACTTGCAGTAAATTGAGCCAACGTACTGTATCAATTAAAGAGCATGTTGTCTTTTGTTGTGGAATCACAAGGCTGACATTAATTATTTAAGATAATTTTTATTTGACTTCACTGAATTTGTTTAGAGTCTAATCTCTGAGTTACATTTGCAAGAAAGAAAATGTAACTCAGATATTAAACTCTAAATGAGTTCAATGATTCAGGTCAAAAAAAATTATTATGTGAAAACATAATCATCACCACCTGATGATTTGTGCTCTTGGCTTGTCTGGCTGTTTTCACGGTAGCCAAAAAAAATCTAGTTAAAAAGTTAAAAATGTAAGTGTCAAGAGCCCAACTAAACCAAATACTGACCACTATAATGGTTACCTAAAAATTGTGATTTTCTCCTTTGGTGATTCTGCTTGTTAACATCAGTTGTCTTCAATAATGGTCAGTTATCACTTAATTAATCACTAATTATCTGCGTCTGTCTCAACTTCGTTAAAAAAGTATGTCATCATGACGTAGAGTATCTGGTAGTGTTGGGTTCGAGTCCACCTAAGTCGAGTCCGAGTCGAGTCCGAGTCTTTAACCAATCGAGTCCAAGACGAGTCCGAGTCCAAAATGGGCCGAGTCGGACTCAAGTCCGAGTCCCAAAGGGCCGAGTCCGAGTCCAAGGAAACACTACTGTTTGTCAGTATCTTAACATTGTTTTAACCCAGGGGTGCCCAAACTCGGTCCTGGAGGGAGGTGTCCTACAAATTTTAGCTCCAGCCCCAATTAAACACACCTGAACCAGCTAATCAAGCTCTTACTAGGCATACCAGAAACCCCCTGGCAGGTGTGTTGAGGCAAGTTGGAGCTAAACCAAGGACCAGGACAGAGTTTAGGCACCCCTGTTTGTAACCTTTACAACCAGAAAAACGCAGTGTCAGTTGAAATGTAAGAAAAGCAAACCTCTAGTGCATCTTGCCATTTTGATTTTTGATTTCACAACATCTCATAATTAGTGTCCATGTTCTGCTTAGCAAACCTGAAGTCATGTAACAGAAGTTATGGCTGATTTATGTAATGTGACATATTTTAGAGTGAAACAGATTTTAGAATGTGAAAAATTATAGGGCGGGACTTGACTTTATTCATTGATGTAGTAAATATATAAATTCAAGGGTGGGTGTAAAGGAGTAGGTATCTTGGTGAATGGGACCTTAACAGCAGAAAATGCACCTCTTTTATTTCTGATTGTGGCTGTGTGTGTTTTGGGTTTTATATGACTTTTTTTTTCTTGGATGAAAATGAGGTTGTGAGGGATAAACCTAGTCTTTACAATGGTACACACTGTGTATAAAGCCCTACATATACTTTCCATAAGTGACAGCCAACCCACACCTGTTTTATTTTTGAATGCATTTATAGTTACATTAATTACAATAAATTACATTATATAAAGAAAAATTGATGACGGGCCATTTAATTATTAGAAAATCAAGGTGGTTTTGGACCCATAAAAACTCTTGTTGCAAAGATGTTAGAAAAATTATTTTTCTTTCAAGCTAGAAACTGCCACCATGTTTAAATAATAATAATTTCAATGCAGAAAAAAACTGATCAACTAATGTAAGTAAAACATTCTCGAGCTCAAGGCAAGTAAACACTACAAGTATTACTTACAAGCAAAAGTATTAATAAATATATTGATCAAAAATACAAATTAAACAATATTTTTTAAAAATAGAATCTTTTTAAAAATAGAATTTTAGTTTTTTTTTTTAGGAAGGTCTATCTAAAGGCTACTACAGAAATAGACTACAGACATTTCATGAAGTAATAAATGTTTAAATAAAACACTGCAAAATCTGTATACATTAAAGATAATTCTTATTACAGTTAATAAGTGATTCAGTCAAGAAAAGTGAGTGATTCTCTTTTTCTTTTGTTGTTTGATTAATATTTATGGCGCGGTCGGCGGCTGCAGGTTTACGCTGCTGTCGCTTTAAGATCTGACACACATTTCAAATATTTTGACGCATCAGTATTTCTCCCAACTGTTCAGGTTTACTTAAGACAAAGCCGACTTTATTTACATGAATAGTCTCCAAGACGAGCATGTGTGTAGCAATAACAGAACCTATTAAAAGCAAAAGAGAACTCGGCATTCGCACACTGACTGAGAGGCGCGTTCTGTGATCCCGCTTTGAGTGTGTGCGCACATAAACCCGTCGGCTTTCAAGTAGCCTTCTGGACAAGATTTTCGTGATAATGCATCGAGTCAGTGACATTTCCGTCAACTGTCTCTGGACTCGGATGGACTCGGGATATTTTCAGAGTCCGAAAGGCTTGAGTCCGAGTCAAGTCCGAGTAAAAATGCATCCGAGTCCGTGACAAGTCCGAGTCGCCTAAAAATTGTACTCGAGACCGGACTCGAGTCTGAGTACCCCAACTCTAGTATCTGGCACATGTGCATTACACAGAAAGTTGATAGAATCTATGTTTTGTTGTTATATGAACATGTTATTTTAAGTTTTCAATTTCTATTTAAGTTGGGGTTGTTCCAACTTGTCCTATTGTGTAGTGAGACACTGCAAGCTGACAGGACATGATTTAACTTGTCCACCTGACTAAAACTCAGAATAATTTTTTACAGTGTATAACAATACTTGTTATCTCACAATTCTGACTTTTTTTTCTTAGAATTGTGAGATAACAAGTCGCATCAACCATTTTTTAAATTTTTATTCAGTGGCGGAAACGGGCTTCCATAAATATGCAACAAGGACACTGTAAAATAAAGTGTTACCCTTTGTTTGAAAATGTTTGGGACTTGATGTTGTGAAAAGCTATCATGATCCAGTTTGTAAATATATATTCACTGCATTCTCTCTTCCAGAAAAAAATGATCATACAGGACAAGCTGGAGAAGGAGAGAAACGATGCTAAAAATGCTGTGGAGGAGTATGTTTACGACCTGCGAGACAAGCTGTGTGGCATCTACGAGAAATATGTCACTGAAGATGTGAGCGCATAATCTCTTTGTTATCCGGAGATGCTTTTCTCATTTAAGACACTAGGGAGCTTACGCTTTGTTTCTGCATAATCTACCCCAATTCTGCAATTCGGAAAATCTCAAATCATTTTACAAATGGAGCAGAACATTATAAATACTTAGCTATCAAAATGAAGCCATGGGTAAGACTTACTATGGATGTGTGTTGATGTTCTCCTTTGCAGGAAAGTAACCGGCTCACCATAATGCTTGAGGACACAGAGAACTGGCTGTATGAGGAAGGAGAAGACCAGGAGAAAGAAATATATCAGGACAAACTGTCTGAACTCAAAGTAGGTGCTTTAGTATTCAGGTCAGGCATGCGTATTACAGTTGTGACATTTTGCACTATTTCTAACTGTTTATACATTAATTTATATTAGTGCTGTCAAAATTAGCATATTAATGCAGGTGATTAATTTTTCCAGTTTAATGGTGGAGCTAGGGTTGGCCACCCCACTCACAACTGCTGCTTCCATCTCTTTTTTCTTGACAAGAAGTTTGTTTACTTAGACGCAGAACGTCTTTACGACCACATCAAACAGGAGACTTTTCAGACGTGCACTCCATTTCACCTTAGCACCAGGCTTTAGTAGAACAACAGTGAACTGCCGTCAGATGAGATGCTGTCAGGCCATATGTCAGTAAAAACTAATTTACCTGTCCTGTCAGCCGTTTTATACTTTGCTCGTAGTGTGCGCTTTTCAATTACACACACAAATGCGGTGGGGCACGCTGTAGCTTGTATCATTTCTTATTAAAGCACAAATTAAATGACGAGAATGTTTGTCAGATCTGCGTCACATAAAGTAATAGCAGCCAAATAACCTAATAACCCAGCTACTGTGATGTCTGTTAATCAAAGAACAACAACAAAAAAGAGGAAATCAATAACTTTTGTGGCTTTAATGACTCATCTTTATTTAATTTAGTATTTAGTGATTGATAACTTTATATGTATATTTCCTACTTGCTGAAGGGCACAGGTAAACAATGGGTGTATGTGAAGATTGTTTTATGTTCGCTTATGTTTTTTTCTAATAAATGTTAAAATTGATAGCTCTCAGTTATACTGTAATGTTGAATGGCTATAGCCAATGGTTCAATATTAGGGGAAAAAACTATTTCCTAGAGACATCAGTAATATTGGTATCAGTGATACTCACCTTCAGTCATAAAGAATATTTAACAAATATTAAACATATACTGTCTTTATGTTGTTTCTATATTAATTTGAAGATTGAATGTGAAATGAAAGTATATTTAAAAACTTTCATGTTAGGTGCGATTATTCACAATTAATTTTAGAAAAATGCGATTAATTGTTTTTTTTTTAAAAAATCAATTAATTGATTAAAACGATTATTTTTTTAAAATCGATGGACAGCACTAATATATATACATGTGTGAAATAAATGTGAAAAGGTGGATCTTAAAATCATACAGTCATTGTTGGAAAGGGTTCAAATACAGAAAAATGCTGAAAAACCAAAGAATTTGTGCGACCTGAAGGATTTTTCTGAAAAAAAACAAACAAACAAACACATCTGTGGATCATCAGGTGACAACACAGTATTAAGAATAAAGTGTATGTAAACTTTTATACAGGGTCATTTTTATAAATTCAACTATTATTTTCTCTTATGGACTGTTATGTAAATGTCTTTCATGTGCAATATCTTATTCAGGTCAGTACTAAATAAAAAACAACATGCATTTTGTATGATCCCTCTTATTTTGGTAAAATAATTAACATATTGCAGATTCTTCAGGGTGTATGTAAACTTTTGACCTCAACTGTATGTCTTCTGAGGAAGCCTCAGGGCCATAAAATGTCTGTCCTAACCTTGCATTCGGTCTGAACATTAGTGCATTATTCAATATTACATTCAACCTCCATCATTACAAATGAGTAATTATAAAGATATTTAAACCCATTACATAAAAGGTTCATGAATGCTAGTCAGTACATTCGGTAGGGCGCTTTCCCCATATTTCAAAGATAATAGAATTATAAAATTACATGCAAAGGTTAGTACATATGAAGTACTTCAGTCCTACATAAGTGGTCAAAAAAGTACTCTAAAGTTCATGTAATTGCATTTAATATAAATTTAATCTATTATACATTTTTAGTTATGTGTCTGAAAGCAGTACATTTGGTTTGCGCTTAACTATATTCATGTTAAAATAAGTGTTCTTATTAAAAGTCAACAAATTTTTCCACAAGGGTCAGTACGTCCAATGAAGATCTTGTTTGAAAAACAAACTGCATGAATGTGTGTTACACCAGGATGTTGTCTTTGGCTTTTGTAGAAGTTTGGTGAGCCCATTGAAGAACGGTACAGAGAGCATGAGGGTCGACCCAGAGCATTCGATGAGCTAGGCAAGAAAATTCAGCTTTATATGAAGGCTGTGGACGTGTATAAACAGAAGGTAAGCTGTTATGCTGAATGGCAAAGTGAACATTATACCAACATTTTTGATTTTATGTATTTATGTATTCTGTTAATAGAAAATGATTTGAATAAGCTTTTGTTTTTACAGTTTTAAAGCGCAGTTCTTGTCTGTTGTGTTTTTATAAGCCTTGGAGTGATGTGCAACCTCCTTTTTTATAGACATTAATTGGTTTTATTTGGGATAACTCTTTGCACAGATCTACTGGCCTAATTACTTTCATAACGTACGCTTTTTTCATCATCTACAAGCTATTTAATGTACCTTTTAATGTCTCCCACTATTTGGGGAGATGCACCTTAGTATTTAACATTGTTCAGATTAGCTTATTTATTCTTATGAGTGTTTTACATTAATTTCATTTACTATTTACATTCATCGTATTCATCTTAATGTTCATCATCAGTATTGATGCACTTAAAGATAATGTAATGCTGAGGTACACTTAGCACTGAAAATGATTTTACTGAAACGAATGGGAGCTGAGATGCATTAATGCCTGTGGTCATGTCTGCTGTTTGACCAGCAGGACGAGCGCTACCAGCACCTGAGCGCTGAGGAGATGGGTGTTGTTGAGAAGAGTGTGAATGAAGCTTTAGGCTGGATGAATGCGAAGATGAACGCCCAGAGCAAACTCACAGTCGCTCAAGACCCAGCAGTCAAAGTAGCAGAGATCATTCAGAAGATTCAGGTTTGTGCACTTTTACAGTAGCTGCATGCCACAATTATATTTTGTCCTTTCAGTAGAATGATCACAGACAAAATAAATGATAAATAAGAGTGGATCTCACAAAATCATGTCCAAGTGACATTTAAAAAAAAAAGGACAAATGTCACCCTGGACCACAAAAAACAGTCATAAGGGTCAATGTTTTAAATTGAGATTTATATATAATTTGAAGGCTGAATAAATAATACAGCTATTTGAGATACAACTATTTGAAAATCAGGAATCTGAGTGCAAAAAAATCAAAATATTGAGAAAATCACCTTTAAAGTTGTCCAAATGAAGTTCTTAACAATGCATATTACTAATAAAATATTAAATTTTGATCTATTTTCGGTAGGAAATGTACTAAATATCTTCATTGAACATGATTTTTATTTAATATCCTAATGATTTTTGGCATAAAAGAAAAATCGATAATTTTTACACATACAATGAATTTTTGGCTATTGCTACAATTATACTTGTGCTACTAAAAAAAAAAAGCCAAAAAGGTATTATGTTCGTGACAGGTACAGACAGGTCACTTTACATACAAAAATTATTTACTGTAATGACTGATGATAATGTGTTTTTTTTATTCTGAATAATAAAAACTGTAAATTTAAAATATGTATTAAATATGTTTTTCTTTAAAAATGCATAAATTACATAAAATAAAACAAATACTACCATGATACATAGATACTTTACAAATTAAATGATTTATACAATATAATTTATATATAATTAAATTAAATTAATTTATTAATATATATTTTGCATTTAAGCCATGAGATATTTCACATTATGTAATGAAAATTTGTGGGGAAAATGTTTTATTTTTTTTTACTTTAAATAAAGAGCAGCAAAACCATATTGGTAGATAAGTAAGACTTTTATTTTGACAGACTCTGTCTATGTTAACTAAAATTAAGTATTTATTGTATGCATTTTGCATTAAAGTAATCGGAATTAGATTTTGTACATTTAATTAAAAAAAAGATTAAAAATTTGATTATCATGGTTAAAAAAATAAGCTTGTAATTTAAATAAACAAAAAAAGTACAATTAATTAATTTTTTATATAAATATAATTTATATAAATATTTAACTGTAAAGTTACAAATGTATTAAATGTTTTTCTTTAATGCATAAATAACATAAAACAAATACTACCGTGATGCATAAATACTTTAAAGATTAATTTACATTCAAGATTTTTTACTTTAAATAAAGAGCAGCAAAACCATACTAACCTGATGTTTAAATAATATGATAATGAAATTAAAATGTGTAGTGTCCTTAAAATATACAGTGTAGGTATCAACAGAGTAAAGGACAGTAAACATAGGACTTTTATTTTGAAAGACACTGTCTCTCTGTCCATGCTTTACTATATTCGAATCACTGCTGGGTCAGGTAAATGAAATTAAATGTTTATAGTAAATATTTAGCATTAAAGTAACGAGACTGAGATTTTATTTCGATTATGGTAATAAAACTTAACTTTAAATGTGTATAAATAAATGCAGACAAAACATATAGAACCTTTATGTATTAATACTGAAAATTAAACTAAATATATTTTTTTTATTCAATTTTATAGTATCCTTAAAATATCAGTATATAAGTAAGACTATTATTTTGACAGACTCTGTCTCTGTGTTAACTAAAATTAAGTATTTATTGCATATATTTTACATTAAAGTAATGGGGAATCTACTTAATTAATTAATTTACTGTAAATATTTACATGAAATATTTTTACTTTAAATAAAGAGCAGCAAAACCATACTAACCCGATATATAAATAATCTGAAAATTAAATTAAAATTTGTAGTGTCCTTAAAATATACAGTGTAGGTATCAACAGAGTAAAGGACAGTAAGCATAGTAGCACTTTTATTTTGAAAGACCCTGTCTGTTTGTCCATGCTTTACTATATTCGAATCACTATTGGGTCAGGTAAATGAAATTAAATTAATATTTAGCATTAAAGTAATGAGACTGAGATATTATTTAGATTATGGTAATAAAAATGTCAATTTTTCTAAATTTAAATCTGCTTGCATCTGCTTCTTTCATAAAGAATCACTATATTGTGGTACTGGCTGAGTGACAACACTCCAACCTACTGCATTATTTACTAAAATACAGTTTATATAAATATAATTTAACTGTAAAGTTATAAATGTATTAAATATGTTTTTCTTTAATGCATAAGTTACATAAAGTAAGACAAAAACTACCAGGATGCATAAATACTTAAAAAAAAATAATTTACATTAAATATTTACATTAAATATTTTTTACTTTAAATAAAGAGCAGCAAAACCATACTAACCCGATATATAAATAATCTGAAAATTAAATTAAAATTTGTAGTGTCCTTAAAATATACAGTGTAGGTATCAACAGAGTAAAGGACAGTAAACATAGTAGCACTTTTATTTTGAAAGAACCTGTCTGTTTGTCCATGCTTTACTATATTTGAATCACTAATGGGTCAGGTGAATGAAATTAAACATTTATTGTAAGTATTTAGCAGTAAACTAATGAGACTTTAAGAGATTATGGTAATAAAATGTCAAATTTTCTAAATTTAACTTTAAATTTGCATAAATAAATGTGGGTAAAACAAATACAAACTCAATGTATAAATACTGAAAATAAAACTAAATTAAATTTTCAATTAAATTTGATAGTATCCTTAAAATATCAGTATATAAGTAAGACTTTTATTTTGACAGACTCTATCTGTCTTTACTAAAATTAAGTGTTTATTGCATATATTTAGCATTAAAGTAAAGGGAATTCGATTTTTTACATGACGATAATGACAATTTGTGGGAAAAATATGCTTAATTATTTTGAAAACTATTTTAGTGTTTAAAAATAAGCAGGACAGGACAATTTATTTATTTTTATTATGGGGCCAGAATATTATCTCAACATGCTACTGGCAGGTTGTGTCTGCTTCTTTCATAAAATATCATTATATTGCAGCTGACAACACTTCAACCTAATGCATCGTTTATATACAATTCAATTTATGTAAATATTAATCCACCTGCTTTGTGTTGAATTGCAGGAGTTAGACGACGTCTGCAATCCAGTCCTCAACCGACCCAAACCCAAAACCGAGGAGCCCTTAGAGGAAGGAGACAAAAACAACGGGTCACACAACGGCCCCGCAGCACAGCAAGGTGCCGACAGCAAAGGCAATCAGCAGACGAAGCCTCCGTCTGGAGAGATGGAGGTGGACTGAGCTCTTCCACACTCACCCATCTGATTCTGCTGCCATTCTCACTTAAGCCACTATTAAACCTTTTCGACTTACACTGAACCAATAGCTGGAACCATTCTCTTTGTGTCCACCACTCAGTTGGCTGTATTTGTGCATCTGTTTGTTGAAGTCTGCTCCTCTGTTGGTTTTCTCTTGTACCTATTAAGGGACTCGTTCAGGCTGTCCTTCGAATGTTGCAGCTGCATCGGAAAACGCAGTCCGGGATTGGACGTCCACAATAGGATCATATAGAATAGACGTAGTTCAATAGCTGAAACGAGGCTGCCGCTCTTAACAAAAAAGCTATCCCTAAAACAATGTGATACACATGCATTCTGGGAGACCCAAAGGCAATCTTGAGGTGAATCATATCACTTGGTAACTTGTTATGGGAACATGAATCAGAATACTGTTTGATCAATCGCTACGATTGAGGGAAAACAAGCAAATATGTATGCAATACATATAAATATGGTTTATATTTGTATTTAATATATACATTTCCAAAGGATGTGTTGTCTAGAGCCTGTAAATATTATTTTAGTAATTTGAATTTATGGGTGCTTAGATATAGGTACACTCCTATTGTTGACATTGCAATGCTTTCAGCTCCGTAGTGTCATATGGAAGTAGAATGTACTGAGCCGGTCATTACCTTTTTTTCCCAGTTTTCATGCAGTCCCATATCAAGTCTTGAGGTTTGATGATCACAAACAATAAAACATGCCTTTATGACTGAATGTGTTTGTTGCCATCTAAATTATTGTGCCAATTTATATGAGAAATTTTAAATGTAAATCTATATACCTTTTTCTTGAACGCGGATGTAAGCCTACAGGTGAGACTTCCGGTTCATTAGGGAAATAATGAGAAGAATAACAACGTGCAGTAAACGGTAAACTGTTTGCACTTCATACCAGTGTGTTCATAATTAAGATAATACATTAAAATAATATGGTAAAACATACCAATGTGCAATACACAATATGTTTTGTACTGCTAAAAATAGCTAGACGTGACGAGACCGGAAGCCACACCCATAAAATTTACGCCCACACTTACGTGAAGAAAAAGGTAGATAACTTAGTCACAAATTTATGTAGAAGTGTTAGAAGATATTATAGGACTTTTATGTTTTTTTTTTTTTTGTAAATACAGGCATGTGATATGGGAGATGCCTGTAATTTTCATCAAAAATACATTGTATTAATTTAAATAATCAATTAGTCACAAAACATTTGTTAAAATGGATGCACGATAACTTAAAACACGGTTTCCCAATCTGCAGTAGGAAATACATAATAGTTTTTATACACAAATACATAATTTTACATAAACAAAGCACTTACTAAAAAAGGTTTACATATTTTGCTTTACTGCGTGTCATATGACCATTAACTGACTTCAAAGAATCGTGAATATGTGACTGTTGATAAATTATTGAAATATTTAATTTCAGTATCAGGGATAATTCGCCTAACAAAAAAGTTTGTGAATGCCTGATTTAACAGGAATGGTTATGTTATTAATTTTAGAAAAGCCAGTGTTGCAATTACAAACAAGACCATATTATCACTAATTTTTAATTATTTTAAAGATATGTTTTGAAATAAACAGTATAGGTACTGAAAACTTGATATCGTCGTAGTAAACCACTTTTATTTTGACAGACTCTGTCTAGTTCCATGTTGTACTCTAATCTGATCACCGATTGGTCAGTTTGCACTGCGACGTCGATTACGTCATTACGCGTTCTAACGGGCGGACTTTTCAAAATGGAGGAAAGGCAAACATTTTGGAGGGGAATACAAATATACCGATTAAATGCATTTTTATACATCATGCTCAAGTCAAACCATCTCAGGTTCACGGAAAAATAAGGATATTTTGAATAAAATTGCCGAATCGTCGGACTGAAGAGGTTATGAAGTGAAAATGAGTGTCTCAATCGGTGATAAAATTGAGGTGAGTAGCGCGGCCGCTTGCGGCTCGAAAGCCACGTAGCCCGACAGACTACTTTATTCATTTCTAAGGTTGTATGCATCTTTTAAGTTCACACAAACAGCTAAAATCAGCCCTTGTGGGTTTTTACCCAAGTTTGTTTTGTTTTCGTGCTTTCTAGTTTTGTAAACATTGAAAGCACGATTATAAACAAAGTCGAAACAACAGTTCATAATATCTGCAGTAAAACATTCTGATAACCAGTTAAACTACCGTTTGGACCTCGCCTTCTGTTCATCCTTATGCGGTGTGATTAGTGTAGCGAAAGTGTTTTGGGAATTAGGCGCATGGAGACAGTTGCTAGGCGACGTGCGGTAGCGTCAGTGTCAGGTAGAGTCGCGGGAGGAGAGCGGGAGAGTGATGAACAACAGATGTCACTGTCAGATGCAGGTAACTAGTGACGCGTCAACAAAGCCTGCACACTGTGTGCAACGGGCTGCTTTTGTACTGTCGCCTTGATCCGTGATCGAACCACTGCATGAAACATGCTGGAAGTGATTCATTCATTCCTGCTAAATTTGACTGCGAAAGCAAAAGATCCACATGAGGACCGAATTTTGGCATCATCTGTGGATCTTACAATCGAGGTAGGAGATTCCATAATGAGGCTAGTGTAGGAGAAACTCTCATAGGGGTTAAAATCGAACTGATGGGATCTCCTGATGTGTGTTATTCTGGAATCTAATGCAGATAATTCCTTTTTATGTTTCAGGACTTCAAGGTTCTCACCCTGTTGGGTAAAGGCTCTTTTGCATGTGTGTACAGAGCAAAATCTGTAAACACAGGCTTGGAGGTGGCAATCAAAATGGTAAGAATGTACTTTCTGCTTTTTAAATAACCATCGTGCCAGGGTTGTGGTTGTACAGCAGCATCTGTTGAAAACCGTTCACTGTGCCCCATGTGTATTTGCAGATTGACAAGAAGGCTATGCACAAAGCTGGCATGGTGCAGAGAGTCATTAACGAGGTGGAGATTCAGTGTCGGTTAAAGCATCCGTCAGTTCTTGAGGTGAGTCCTAAACCCTCATCACAGACCTAACAGACTTATTGCTGCAGTTCAACTGACTTATTTTACTTTTAAATGTAAAAAAAGAATAGAAAAATATCGGAAATTTTATAGTGGTTTTATTTTGCTTATGATATTTCAGTGGCTACAGCAGTGGTTTTTTCACTGCAAGACATTGTCCACACAAATCGTTCCATAAATTACATTTTAGGATTGTAGATGTGTTTAAACCTGGGGCCAGTTGCATAAACTGCTTAGACTTGTCTTAGCCATATAATTTTTTTTTCTGCAAATCTGGTCATTAACTTCTTATAATCACTTAAAAATGGTAGATTGATATAATTTGAATCTGAAAAGTAAGACTAATTACCAAACTAGTTCTTAAGACACAGTCTTAACATAGTGGCTATGTTTATGCAACTGGCCCTTGATTGTTCTTTAAGGTTCCCACTTTTTAAACCAATGATTTTCCAGTTGTTACTGTAGTAGTTTCTATGTTTTACTGATTACGGTTAAGGTTACTCACAATTTCTACCTGATTAAATGTTTCAGTGTTTTAGTAAGATTTTTAATGTGTTTTTTTTTTTTTTTTTTTAAGAAGTATCTTCTGCTCACCAAGCCTGCATTTATTTGATCCAAAAATACAGCAAAAGTAGTAATATTGTGAAATATTTTTACTATTTAAACAACTGCTTTCTATTTAAATATACATTAATATGTAATAAATTCCTGTGATTAAAACTACATTTTTAGCATCATTACTCCAGTCTTCACTGTCACAGAGTCCTTCAGAAATCATTCTAATATGCTGATTTGCTGTTCAAGAAACATATATTATTATTATTGTCAATATATTTTACAGTTGAGTTTTTTTGGGAGGGGGGTTGGAAGAAATTATAGAAATTGATCAAAAGTGATAATAAAAACATTTATAATTTTACAAAAGACTTATTTCAGATAAATGATTTCTGAAGTTATGTGACTGGAGTAAAGATGCTAAAAATTCAGCTTTGAAATCACAGGAATAAATTACATTTTAAAATATATTCAAATAGAAAACCGTTAATTTAAACCGTAAAAATATTTCAGAATGTTAATGTTTTTGCTGTACTTCGGATCAAATAAATGCAGGTTTGGTGAGCAGAAGAGACTTCTGAAAAAAAAAATAAAATCTTACTGTTCAAAAACTTTTGACCGGTAGTGTATATTTATTATGAAAGGTTATAAAAAAAAAGTATAGTTATTATATAAAACTATAATTATAATGAATTTACATGACTTTTCCAGTTGTTACTATAGTAGTTTCCATTTTTTTTTTTTTTACTTAAATTTAGAACCAGTAAAATGTTTTAGGGCTTGGAGTGACTAAAAAAAAAGTATATTCATTATAAAATGGTATAATTAATTATAATTATTATGTAATTATAATAAATAATACATTTTATGTATATATTACAATCAAATGTTAATTTGCATGATTTTTCTAGTTCTAAAAATCAAGAAATCAAGATAGTGGTAGCCCTGGTTTTTCAAAGAACAAATGGGGGTGAATAATAATCAATTATAAAAAAAAATATAGAAATATTTCCATTTTGTAGTTGTTTTAGCCGTTTTAATATGTTGCAAATTAGTGGGTTAAAATATCAGCCTTTGAGAGCATCTTATTGAAGACATTAGTAATAAATAAATAATCGCACTCCAGTTAAAATATCTGGAAATGATGTTCACATGTCAGGAATTCATTGGACAAAAATTGTGGAAACCTTGACTGCATTAATAGACATGATGATTAAAAAATACATCAGATGTTAAATATTATTTGATAATGTTAGAATATACAGTAATGAGTAAAATTCTGATTTTTGCGTTTGTTTCTTATTAGCAGCACTGCAATGCTGTCATATAGATATGGATTGAAGAAAGAACCAGATGCAGCATCTGCATAAATTATGGAATATGATATTATTGTGCATTTTGTAGTCTTTGGAGGAATCCGCCATCCTTAGAACATTTTTCAGTGAAAAAGTAGATATTGACTAATCCTCTTATTTTCTCTTCCCTGACTCAAGCTCTACAATTACTTTGAGGACAGTAATTATGTGTACCTGGTTCTGGAGATGTGCCACAATGGGGAAATGAGCCGCTACCTGAAAGAGAGGAAAAAACCTTTTACAGAGGAAGAGGGTGAGTTCTTCACTTTTATGCACTTAATTTTCAACTAACTATTATTAATATATTAAATAATCCAAATCTAATATAAATCAGAATGCTAAAAATCAGTATATGTAATATATTATTATTTTTAACTTCAGTAACTCCAAAAAAAAAAAAAAAAACCTTTGTCATAATTACGTTCTAAAATATAGCTGTATCTTGCCTTGAAACACTGTTTTCAGTTGGTTTTATTTTTGTTTATCAACAGCGAGGCACTTCATGCATCAGATCGTGAAGGGAATGCTGTACCTCCACACTCATGGGATCATGCACAGGGACCTGACCTTGTCCAACCTCTTGCTCACCACCAGCATGAACATTAAAATCGCAGACTTTGGTTTGGCAACGCAGCTCAAGCTTCCCAGTGAGAAGCACTTCACCATGTGCGGCACGCCAAACTACATTTCACCCGAGGTGGCCACACGCAGCGCTCACGGCCTGGAGTCGGACGTTTGGTCGCTGGGCTGCATGTTTTACGCCTTCCTTACGGGCAGACCTCCCTTTGACACAGACACTGTGAAACACACCCTCAATAAGGTGGTTCTGGGAGAATATCGGATGCCCACTCACATATCAGCAGAAGCTCAGGACTTGATTCAGCAGCTCTTGCAAAAAAGCCCAGCCCTCAGGCCCAGTCTCTCCGCGGTGCTGGATCACCCCTTTATGACTCAAACCGGGCCCACCGCAAGCAAAGACTCAGGGAGCAGTGACGGTGGGTCTATAGACAGCGGCATAGCCACCATATCCACAGCCTCTAACGCCACCAATAGCAGCAGCAGCCGGCTACAGAGGAAAACTAGGCAGGTGATTGGACAGCCCTTACCCAATCGAATGGCGCCAATCCCCAGCCACTCCCATCATTCCACCAGCTCCAGTTTTAAGAGCGGGCAAGATTGGCAGCCACATTTACAAGATGATTTATCAAGGATGGGTATTGGTAGAGTTCCCATGGGTGCTGACAGCGGACGGCCTCATTCTCGCTACTTGAGACGGGCTCATTCATCAGATCGATCCGGCGCTGGGTTTAGCAACACTCCACAGGAGGCGGAGCTGGAGAGATGCCACTCAGAAGAGATGCTTTCAGGGTCTCAACAATTATTTCCGTCAACCTCCAGCTACAGAAACGTGCCCCACGGCTACTCTGAGCATGGGCGCTTGCCTTCTCCACCTGTAAAACAGCCTGCAAAGTAAGAGGTGTTGTGATTCTATAAAAAATGCATTTCAGTATTATTACTGTGTATTTTGTGTAATTAATACTTTGTGTTTCCTTTTCCCCTCTCTTCCTCAGTCTGGGATCGTCTTTCTCTACATCCACCCATTCAATGACATCACAAATGCCTGATTCCCAAACACAGGCCTGGTTCAGCAATGATGGTAAAATGAAGTATTACTTTAATATGACTTGTTTTAAAAGCCTTATGATTTGTTTTATTCTGAGACATTTTAACCCTTAAAACATTTTACTTTTAGGACCGTTCAAGAGGCCGGCAGACCTGAGCAGTCACAGCAGCGGTGGCAGTTTCCATTCTGGACGAGGGCCAGTTGGGACACAAACCTCCTGCAGTGACAAACCCAGCGGCCTTTATTCTCAGCAGCAACCTAACCTTTTCCCCCACAGCAATTCAGGGCCCTGCAGGGAAGATGGGTTTGGATCAGGACACGTGTCTGAGTCTCAGGGCTACTCTGATGCGCAGTTTCTGGGTCCAACCCTCTCCAAAGGCAAAGCTAACACAGAGAAGGAGAAGGTGTGCTCTAAGAAGAGCTTCCCTCCACTTTGTGCTGGCAGACTCAAGCCCATCAGACAAAAGACCAAAAATGCTGTGGTGAGCAAAGACATTTAAGTATTATAATCACTTCACTTATTATATTGCCTTGTGAAACCGTACACCCGTCTATACACTTTGAGTTTAGAGTGCTACGAAGAGCCTGTAAGTTATAAGCTAGAATTGGTGATTTAGAACATAAAGTAACAAGATGTGTATTTTCTCTTTAGGTCAGTATCCTGGATTCTGGAGAGGTGTGTATGGAGCTGCTGAAGGGACAAGGAGCTCAGGAGAGAGTCAAAGAAGTGCTTAGGATATCCTGTGATGGATCCATGGTGAGGGGCTAAAAACTCAAATTATGTAATTTATGCAATATTTATGTAAATAATTAGTATAATACATACTACCATTCAAATTTTTGGGGGCAGTAAAATTTTATTCAAAAATTTTTATACTGCCATTCAACTTTTGGATCAGTAACATTTTAAATGTTTTTTAAAATATTTTTTTATGCTCATCAAGGCTGCATTAATTTGATCAAAAATACAGAAAAAAATTAATATTGCGAAATATTATTACAATGTAAAATAATATTTTTATATTTAAATATACATTAAAATCTAATTAATTCCTGTTTTCAAAGCAACATTTTAGCACCACATGATAAAAATTCAGCTTTGTATTAAAGGAATAAATTATATTTTAAAGTATATTAAAATACTGTAATAACATTTTGCAATACTACTGTTTTTTCCTGTATTTTTGGTCAAATAAATGCATCCTTATCGAGAATAAAAGATGTCTTTAAAAACATTACAAGTCTTACTAATCCCAAACTTTTGAATGGCAGTGTATTCAACATTAAACTGATCAAAAGTGCCCTGTAAAGACATTTATAATAATGTAAGATTTCTGTTGCAATAATACTTTCCTATTAATCAAAGAATACTGAAAAAAAAAAAAAAGTATTTCAATTTCCACAAAAATATTATTCAGTACGATTGTTTTCAGCATTGATAATAAGAATTATTTTCTGAGCACCAAATCAACAAATGATTTCTGAATGTATTTTAAAGAAGTCTTGTTTTCATCAAGACTGCATTTATTTGATCAAAAATAAAAGAAAATGATAATATTGACACATTACTACAATTAATCTTTTAATATATTTCAAAATGTCATTTTGTCCCTGTGATGGCAGTTACTTATGAAGCCATTACTTGTTTTCAGTGTCAAATGGTCCTTCAGAAATCATGCTAATATGCTGATTTGATTTTCAAGAAATATGTTATTTTTATCAATGCTGAATATCTTTGTGCTGTTTAATAATTTTCTGGAAACCTTTTTAATTTTTTTTCAAGAGTTTTGATAAAGAAAGAACAAATAATATAGATTTCTAAATAATAAAAAAAAAGAACAGCATTTATTTAAAATAGAATTTTTTAATCAAATGTTTTACTTTCGCTTCTGATCAGTTTGATGCATCCGTGCAAAAAAATAAAAAAATAATATTAATTTCCTTAAAGTCTTATTGACCCCTAATTTTGATTGATCAAATTATTTTATCTTCTGATAGTTTGTAATTCATCCATTTAGATTTCATAACAGTTGGCATAATTATTACAACTATTAGTGTTCTTGTATGAATAATGAGCAGAAAAAGAATGTATATTATGTTTTTATTGTTACCCAATTCTTATTTGTCATTAGTGGGGAAAATTTATAAATATCTGTCAGTCTCTAATTCACTATTTTTTCATTTTTTTTTTTTTGTGTCAACTGTTTTTAGGTTACAGTGTACCAGCCCAATGAAGGTAAAGGCTTCCCTGTGCTGGACCACCCACCCTCACCACCTGAAGACATTCTCATCTGCAGCTATGAGGACTTACCAGGTACAGCACCACACAAGACTTCAGAAAAAATACCTTTTGAAAGTGTGCTGTTTATAATAGTCATAGTTATTTAACGCCATTTCCCTCAGCTGTCTTTATTAATATGAAAGTCATTAAATTAAACCTACTTGTATTTATTGCAGAAAAATACTGGAAGAAATATCAGTATGCCACCAAGTTTGTCCAGTTGGTGAAATCGAAGACCCCTAAAGTCACACTGTACACAAAATTCGCCAAGTGCATGCTGATGGAGAACACTCCTAATGCTGACCTGGAGGTGTGCTTCTATGATGGTGAGTGGCAGTAGTAATATCTCAGCAGAATTAACTGTTAAGTGCATATTGTAGCGGATTTAGACCTAAAGAATCTTTAATTTTCATCCTTTAGGTGCAAAAACCCATAAGACGAGCGAGCAGGGGCGTGGGGTGGAGAAGAACGGGAAATCTTATACGGTGAAGGGTGACGTTGGGCTGAGCGGACTGAGTCCTGAGTGCAGACTGTACATGGAGCTCACTGAGGAGGTACTGCATCAATGCATCATGTTTTCTACTGTGCGAAAGCATTGCTTGACGTGTTTGAGTAAAATGATGTTCTGCATTTTGATAGGTGCACATTGCATATTTATATTAGGACTTTCAAAGGTCAGATGGTACTGCTTGCTACGTTGTTCTTTCTGCTATTATAATGCGAACCAAGATTCAAAGCTTGACCTTTGGTGTTTTTCTTAGGGCCATCGAATGTGTCTGTCTTTGGAAGCCGCCATCACTGCTGAGGAGCAGCGAAGCGCTAAAAACACTCCATTCTTTCCCATCACTATCGGCAGGTGAGGCATAAAATCTGTTACCGAGCTAGAAATCTAAAAGTCATGATGCATGACGTCTGTCTTACATTCACCATCTTATTCACCACCAGGAGACCCACCAATCCAGCCTTTTCAGCTTCTCAGCCTCAGTGTTCGTCTGAATCTGGCCCTGCAGCACCTGCAGAGGTGGCTCAGGTGTGCCTTAGTCCACCCCAACCACCACACATCACACCATCAGTACGTCATGTACATTAATCTCAAAGCACATCAGCTTTGGTATTTCATAGTATGACACACATGGAAATTAAATGTTTCATTCACAGTAAATTGTGTCTTTCCCTTTAGATGATTTCCTATGCGGGATCAGACTTCACCACAGCAAGTGTGGCTAAAGGCAGCTCACCCCAGTCAGGCAAAGATGAACGCACCATTAACACAGGAAAGGTGCTCAAGTCCATTTTTGTTCCAAACATTGGCTGGGCCTCTCAGGTAAAGTCAAGTTGTCTCTCTCTATGTCTCTCTCTCTCTCTCTCTTTTCAGTATTGTTATTTGTTATCATCATGTAAATATCTATCTATCTAGCTATCTAGCTATCTATCATATATATGTGTGTGTGTGTGTGTGTGTGTGTGTGTGTATGTATGTGTGTATATATATATATATACATATATATATATATATATATATATATATATATATATACATATACATATACATATACATACACATATATATATATATATATATATATATATATATACATAAAGAATTAAAAAAAATTGTAAGAATTTTTTAAAGCATTTATTTGATGCAAAATACAGCGAAAACAGTAAAAAGTAGAATTTTTTTCTCTCTTTTTTTTGAAGAGAAAGTTCAGAAGAACAGCATTTATCTGAAATAGAAATCTTTTGTAACATTATAAATGTTTTTGTCATCACTTTTGATCAATTTAAAGCATCCTTGCTAAATAAAAGTATTAATTTCTATCATTTATTTTCCAAAAATAAAATTACACTGACTACAAGCTTTTGAATGGTATATTATGTCATTAAAGCTTTTATTTCAGATAAATGCTGTTTTAAATATTTATGATAATAATGATAATAATAATAATAATAATAAATGTTTCTTGAACAGCTAATTACCATATTAGATGATTTCTGAAGGATCATGTGACACTGAAGACTCAAGTAATGATGCTGAAAATGTTGATTTGATCACAGGAATAAATTACATTTTAAATATATATTCAAATAGAAAGTAATCATTTTAAATGGTAAATATTTTACAATGTTACTGCTTTTGCTTGGTGTGCAGAAGAGACTTTTTAAACATTAACATTAAAAATCTTACTTTTCAAAAACTTTTGGCTGGTAGTGTATGTATAATGAATGGATACTTTTTGGAAACACAGAACTCTGTTTATGTATACACTGTTATTTATTTTGTACTTTTGTATTGTTGAATGGTGTTGTGTATATTAATTCATTATAATAAATGAATACACACATTCAACAATAAATAATAAATCAATTAAATAATTTAATTAATTAATTAATTCATAAATTTATTGATGTATTACTATTTACTTGTCATTTATTATGCATTTGTTATTCATTGTATGTAGTATTATATATCCTTATCTCTGTCAAATCCATAGAAAATATTGTAAATAATACATATGATATAAAAATGTTTTTTGTTTTAGTTAACAACTGGTGAGGTATGGGTCCAGTTTAATGATGGATCCCAGCTGATGGTCCAAGCTGGCGTCTCTTGCATCACTTTTACTTCCCCTGAAGGACACATCACCAGGTATGGTGATTTATGACAAAAGCTTGTCATAAATAAAGAAATATTAAGGACACTGAAACTACATTTGCAACATACATAACTTCCATAATACGTAATCCAACTGCATTTAAATTTCTTAATTGCATAACAAGGCCAAGGACATTTAAAGGATTAGTTCACGTCCCCCGTGTCATCCAAGATGTTCATGTCTTTCTTTCTTCAGTCATAAAGAAATGAAGGTTTTTGAGGAAAACAGGTTGAAGGTCCAAATTGCAGTTTCAATGCAGCTTCAAAGGGCTTTACATGATCCTAGCCGAGGAATAAGGGTCTTATGAAACGATAGGTCATTTTCAAATAAAAAAAATGTATATACTTTAACCACAAATGCTCATCATGCACCAGCTCTGCAATGCATGTCCGCAACTTCGGTCACTCCTGGTTAGTTCTTCGTCTTCAGATCAAGAAGGTGGGGTAGGGTGAAAAACTCCATCTCATTTTTTCCTCAACTTCAAAATAATCCGACATCGTTGTTTTACCTTTGTTTTTTTTTTTTTTGTTTTTTTTTTGTAAAGGGCATACGACTTTCTTTGCACGTTCGCTTTTTAAGCTAGTGCAAGATGAGCATTTGTGGTTAAAAATTACAGAAATTTAAATTTTTTTTTTTCCTTGGCTGGGATCATGTAGAGCTCTTTGAAGCTGCATTAAAACTAAAATTTTGACCTTCAAATCCCCATTTGATCCCCATGGAAGTTCACTATATGGAGAAAAATCCTGGAATGTTTTCCTCAAAAACCTTAATTTCTTTTTGACTGAAGAAAGAAAGACATGAACATCTTGGATGACATGAGTAATTTGTCAGGACATTTTTATTCTATAAGCTAGCTAATCCTTTAATCGAGGTCTGTTTTTCACTCTATGTTGTGCTTAAGAATGATTGCTAAATTCTCTGCTTTTTGTTTCCTCTCAGGTATAAAGAAAACGAAAAGTTACCGGAGCTGGTCAAAGAGAAGCTCCACTGTCTCTCCACCATCCTGGGACTCCTCGCCAGCCCTGCTGTCAGACGCTGACGAGCACTAAACACAAATAAACGTGTTTATATGACCTGTGCGTCACTGATGGAAGCACTTATGTTTTTTACGTCAGATTCTCAATGTGCTTTGAGTGTTTGTAAATACTTTTTTTTTTTTTTTTAAACCTTTGTACATATAAACCCAAAGATTATGAAAATTATATATTTTTATGTTGTACATAATGGGTTTCCTGTCTTCGTTTTGTGTATTTAGTTTGTGCGTGGTGCCTTTATTTTTGTGTACCAGTTCTGCTCAGCGCTTCAATGAAATGTTAGCTGTACAAACATATAAGCATTAAACATCTGCTGCCTGGTGTATTATTGCTTTTTGTGTTTTCTGTGTTTATTTAAAGCATGTGTGGGCAGGATTTATTATATTGTTCAACTGGTTACTGATCATGACAAAATGCAAATTAAAGTTGTAAAAGGATGAATCCTACAGAAAGCTGACAAGATATTATAGTCTTTCACCCCAAAATCTACAGAGATAAGAATATATTTGTAATAAAGATTAGATTTTTATTTTTTTTTTAGATTTTTTTTCTTATTAGATTAGAAAAAAATTGCAATTCTTAAGTACATTGGTGACCTACACTTGTAGTTATATCATGATAGTACAGCTGAAGAGTTCATTTTCAAAAATAAGTGCTTTTATTCATTTTCATAAATCATGTTTTTTAAGTGTTTTTATTGTTACCTATTTTTTTGAGTTAATCAAAATAACCCAACTGCAGTTTAATTGATAATACTTGAAATGCAGAATAAAAAACTTTTTTTTAGATATATATATATATATATATATATTTAAATATATATATATATATTTTTTTATATATATATTTAAAAAAAACTAAATAATAATTCTCTTTCCTGCATTTTGAGCTGCCATAATTTTATCAAAAATATAGTAAAAACAGCAATATTGTGAAATATTACAATTTATGTAGCTATTTTCTATTTTAGGGTTAAAGTTAGGTTATCATTATATTTTATTATATTTTAAAATGTAATTTATTTCTGTGATGGCAAAGCTGGATGTTCAGCACCATTACTCCAGTCTTTAGTGTCACAAAAACCTTTGGAAATCATTATAATATGCTGATACACATTTCAAATTATTGTTGAAAAGTGTGAAAAGTAAATTAATGAATTATATATACACACACACACACACACACACACACACATATTGTAACAACATATTGTGTCTACAGAGGATTGAGTGAGTGACTTTGAATGAGATGAGTTAGCATATCCAGGCTGGAAAACATAAGGTCTTCATCTCTTTCAGGACTTTAAGTTCAATCAAACATTACCAAGAAAATATAAATATGTTGTATACAATTTATACAATAACTCCTGTTGTTTACAAATACTCATCGACAACATTCAACTTTTACTTAAGACACTTTAAACAAGTATTTTCAAAACAATCGTATTCTCAAACATAAATCAGCGCAAAAACAACTACACTAGTCGTTTGAATTTATTACCTTGTTTTGTACAAAACCTCAGTAAGTGCATGACCTTTTCTCATCGTGAGAGACTGCGTTGCACTGGCGCCCCCTTGCGGCAACGTTCACACAGTGGACTCGGCGGCAGCAGCAGCAACGGCGAGGCGCCTAGCGGCACAAACCTCCTGTCATGCTTTAAGAGGAACACACACACACGCTAGCCGGACTGAACTGAGCCCAGCCCCACCTCATGAGGAGGCTGTGCTCGTTGTCTAGGTGTCTGGATTGAGAGCAGATCGCATTCGATCCATCTGATCATCATCAGAGCGCCTTTAATTCTCAGTCTCAGCGACAGACAGACAGCAACACGAGTCATGGAGACCAGACTGCCCTCCAGCTAGCTAACTGCTATCCGAACGGAGCCCGAAAACATGCGCTAGACAGGTATTTACTCTGCTGCATCTGCTCTTTCGGGGTGTCCACAGGGGAGAAAACACGACTTGAAGATTTCTGACATCCATCAGTAAGACTTGAGATGATCTGTATGTGAAAGTAGGTGGAGTGCTAGCTTGTTTGCGCTGCTGTTGAATGGGTTGTTTATGGCGGATTTCAGGAGTCCTCCGGGGTCTGTAGTATTGCTTTCTGTTTTCAAAAATGAACAGAATATGCATATAGGGGCTGATTTAACTGTATTTATGTTCTGAAGCAATGATACGGTGAGAGTAAGAGTTAAACCAGAAGAGACACATTGGCGGTGTCTCCAATTCTAGTGAGCTGCCTTCCTGGACAGCGTTGGTGGGCATCACAGCGCTTTCTAACGATCGGAAAGTTTCAACTCTCTCCCGAGGCATCGAATCTTCGAATCACAGTGTCTAGTCTATGGTTCATCAAATGTTCGAATCTTCCGTTCAGACTTATAATTTATCGTCGATTATTCGACTAGAACGTTTGAACTCGCATTCGATGCGTTGATTCTTTTTCAGACTGAAGGTTCGAACTCGTTCATGATGCGGCGAATGCTCGAACTCGGATATGATTAATCGAATATGTTCGAATCAAAATTTACATGTAATCTGTGAATGGAATTTTTTTAAATGCTTGCTGTTACTCAAACTGCTAAATATGATGTTTGAATCAGTAGTGTAGCCAGAAAAGAGACTCTGGGTGTGCCTCAGAAAAACTGTGTGTGCCACATTTATTGTCAAATTGCAACCCAATTAAGTGCACAAAAAATCTGACACATATTACTGACATTACAGATAGTTACATATTAAAATGACTAGAGATTTGGTTGTAGCCTGTGTTTCATGTGACAGAATTTCATGTGAACGACAATCAAAAAATTTTAATGCCGCAATAGATGCTTGACTTCTTATTTAATTTTCACTTTATTCTGCTCTCTGTGATGTGACGAGTCTGTTTACTTTAGCTGCGTTTAGCCTCTGAACTTGCTAACTAGCACATTATTAGTGAAGACGATCGCAAACATTCATAAAAAAACCCTTATACTCACTTCTGCTGTAAGTGAAGCTGGATCATGAATGATTCGCGCGAACATAGACGGATATATGTAGATCGGGAGGTGCAATCCCTTCACAAACAAACCTAATCTACTGCATCTTCAGCAGCTCAGATGTCGGGAGTAAATGACGACCACTATGTTCATTATTACATAGGAGATATTCTTGTCTAATTTACATCACTGCTCCAGCATTGAAACAAAGAGGGCGGACTGTTACAACTGATCTGAGGTAAGACGCTCGTGTCAGTCAACTATCGTGGGAGCGGCCTCTGTCGGTGTGTGACGCCACACTGACAGGCATCTGAGAACGGCTCGATTTGAAAAAGAGGATATTATTTTTACAGATTAATTAAAAACCACTCCATGGATTTTTATCATTATAGGGTAGATTTGTACATACACTGCCAACACATATTAATGTTCAAACAGCATGTAAAAGTGAACTTAGCATCTGATGACCCCTTTAACAAATAATTAAAATGTTTTCTCCCCCCCCCCAACACATTCATAATCATTACTTTTGCCGGTGAAAGCTTTATGCGGCGCTTGAGCACAGAATAGGCTATAGCCTACGCCTATATATTAAAGGATGGTTACTGCGTTATCAATTTAATATATAAACGTGTGAGTAGTTGACTAGAAAAATCTTTAGTCAAGGGCAGGCCTACTTGGCACTTTTTGTTTTTAAAATAAAATGCTGTGACATTTCGAAAAGCTCGCCTGCTAATCACCTCACGTTATATTGCAGTGCAGGAGTTATGCTTGCGTATTGAGTCAAATGTTTTTGTTTTATTTCATTTTTACGTGTGTGAGTGCTATGCGGGTGCTTTCTTGAGGGTGCTGAAGCAGCTGCTAGCCCAGGCCAGGCGTCAAGGGGGGGCTTGGGGGGGCTTGGGGCTTAGCCCCCATGACTTTGTGAAGCCCCCCCTGCAATGATCTGAAGGACCGACCCCTTCACTCCCGTGGCTACGCCCCTGGTTTGAATCTCATGATGCTTGGAATGTTTAAATACAAAAGATTGAACTTATATATGATTCGGGTGTTAGAACTTGAACATCTGTACTTGCATATTATGAATATGATTCTTAAATCTAATGTTGAAACTCTAAAATGATGTATTATTTTGCCCCAAATGTTAGAATTGAATAATTGAATTCACATGCATCATAAAGCTTAATGCTGAAATATGATTAATGTAATGGTCAAACTGAACTTTCGCAACTGTAATTATTGCATTATGTTTTTGAACTTTTAAGACATTTGAAATGGGATATAATGCATTATATTGTAAGATCAAAATGAGTTTTTAAGTCTGCTATGTATTACATTTTTGAATTAACCATTGTTTTTTTTTTTTTTAAACTCTCATATGATGGTCCTAATATTTAAAACAAACATCCTGACTCACATCTTATGAATTTATTTTTAAATCTAAAGCGTTTTTCAGAACTAATGCCAATACCGATTATTACAGATAACCGATATTTTAAAATGATATATATGTCTGGTATAAAATGAAAATTAATGTCAAAATTAAGAATAACAAGGACTCTGACAAAATGCTTTTAAATGATTTTAGCGGCAAATTGGGTTTTGAAAATTACCAATAAAAATGCTTAATATCGGTGCTGATAATCGGTCAATAATCGGTTGACCCCTAGTTTAAACTTCACTCTTGAATGGGATGCTTAGAATGTTCAAATCAAACCTTTTGAACTTGCATATATTGCATTGGATTATTGGATTCAAATCAAATCTTAAAGAGACAGTCCACCCAAAAATAAATAATTCTGTCATTGTTTATTCACCATCAAGTTGTTCCTTCTTCTGTGAAGCACGAAAATTTTGAAGAAAGTTGGTAACCAGTAACCGTAACGTTTGACGGTACCCACTGACTTCCATAGTATGGAAAAAGTACTATGGAAGTCAGTGGCTACCAGCAACCACCTGTCTAGTTGCCCACGTTTGTTTATTTATTTATTTTTTTTGAATGATACATCCAGCATTCAAACTAAACATTTGCATTTTTTTAACTTTTGTGTTAATTTTTTAAATAGTTTAGGTCTGAATATAATGCATTGTTTTGCATGATCAAAGCAAATTTTTGCCTTTGATGCATCATGTTTTTGAATCAAACCTTTGATTTTTCACGATGTTTTAAATTACATTTTTTTTTGATCAAACATTAAAACTTGCATGTGTTGCATCTAATGTTTAAACAGAAGTGCTTGTTTAAGGCTGTCAAACGATTAATTGCAAATAATCACGATTAATTGTGATTAATCGCATCCAGAATGAAAGTCTGTTTACACTTTGTGTTCCCTAATATATACATATATCTGTGTATACATAATAAATATACACAGTACACACTGTGTATATTTATTATATATATATATATATATATATATATATACAGATACACAGATATATATGTATATATTAAGCAAAAATATTTTAATTAATAAATGATATATATATATATATATATATATATATATATATATATATACTATAAGTTTATATATATATATATAATAAATATATACAGTGTACACGCATGCAGTCTGTAACCGTAAATTTTTATTTTGGATGCGATTAATCGCGATTAATCGTTTGACAGCCCTACTTCTGATACCCAAAAAATTCAGTTTAGCTAGGCAGTTCACTAGGTTTCTTATCAAATCCATGGAGATTCACACCCCAACTTGAGCACTGCTTTAAACCGAACCTGTTTTGTACATTTTCAGACACATTTTGGCCTATTTATTGTGCAGTGACGATCTTTTGCTGTTTTTCACTTAACAGCCATGACGGTTTGTAATTTAAGGTTCTGATAACAATCTCTGTCGGCTTTGGTTTGACAGGTTTTATAACAAGACTGTTTCCTCTTTTCACTGGAGTGACACTGCTGTCACATCTGGCCATCAGCTAAAGATGCAGACTTTCCTGAGAGGCAGACGAGTGGGCTACTGGCTCAGCGAGAAGAAGATGAAGAAACTCAATTTCCTGGCCTTTGCGGAGATGTGCAGGTGAGAGTCGACCACAGATCCGTCGGCTTGGATCTTTTCCTGCATGTGTTTCCATGTAAGAGCACAGCAGGTGCCTGTTGCTCTTGGGCATTTGCTGCACTTGTGGTCAGCAGTATTGTTCCAGTATTGGTCTGTTGCGTTACAGATAAGTGGATTGAGTTGTTTGAATAATAGGTGTAGCAGGCTCGCTCATGCATAGTGATGTTTTCTTCTTTGTGCATGTTAGGAAAGGACTATGAACTGTGGTTGAGAAAGATCCAGGAAGGTTGCTTGAGGTTGTGTAATACAGTGCCGCAGAGAGCCATCTTAACGTAAGACACATATTAAGACACTGCTTTTTGTGGAAGTGTCTCATGAGCAGAAATGGTTGTTTAGGTTGACTATGCATCTGATTTAAAGAAGTGTGTAAATTCTGTGACACAGATGACACTAAGTAATATAGCAGAAATAGGCAAGTTTTAAATGGGTTGCTCCAAACAGTCCCCCTTTCTGCTATTGGTTGGTTAAATGGATAGTCCCCTTCCAAATAAAAGCCATTGGTTGAGCCAGTCTTGACATGTGCTGATCAAATTATGTGAGCAATCGAGGCATACATTCTTGCACTGAATTTAAAACCTAGAGGTGCATTTATGAAATATCATCAAGAGTAAAGTTTTTAGTTCATATTGTTTTCTTGGTAATGCTTTACAATAAGGTTCGTTAGTTAACATGAACTAAGAATGAACAATACTTCTGCAGGACTTATTAATCTTAGTTAATGTTATTTTCTAGCATTTACTAATGCATTATTAAGATCACAAGTTATGTTCGTTAACATTAGTTAATGCACAGTAAACTAACATGAACAAACAATGAACAACTTTATTTTTCATTACCTAACATTAACAAAATGTATTGTTCATTGTTCGTTCGTGTTAGTTAATACATTAACTAATACTAACAAATGACACCTTATTGTAAAGTGTTACAGTTTTCTTCATATTTGGAACATTTTATTTTAAATGTATCAATTTAAAGACTAAAAAATAGTTCTTAAGAACACTAGTTTTTGAAAAATATTTTTTAAGCCATCATAAGTAACCTTTGAAAGTTACTTGTGTTAAATCCTAAAAGATAAGATGTTTAATATTTATAAAATGTAATAATTATAATACTTGTTACAAGCAATACACTACCACTAAGTTTTTGAACAGGAAGATTTTTAATGTTTTTTTTTTTTGTTTTTTTTTTTAAAGTCTTTTCTGCTTGCCAAGCCTGCATTTATTTGATCCAAAGTAAATTTTGAAATATTTTTACTATTTAAATGAACTGTTTTCTATTTGAATATATTTTAAAATGTATTTTTTTCCTGTGATCAAAGCTACATTTTCAGCATCATTATTCCAGTCTTCAGTGTCACATGATCCTTCCGAAATCATTCTAATATGCTGATTTGCTGTTCAAGAATCATTTTATTATTGTTGTTATTATAGCATTTATCTGAAATAAAAAGCTTTTGTAACATTATACATTATACTATTCAAAAGCTTGGACTTAGTACAATATATATATATATTAATTATATATAATATATATATATTGTACTGAGTCCAAGCTTTTGAATAGTATAATGTATAATGTTACAAAAGCTTTTTATTTTTTATATATGTTTTTAAGCAGCAAAATTAAAATATTAGTATGATTAGTATGATTTCTGAAGGATCATGTGACTGGAGTAATGATTCAGCTTTTGAAATCACAGGAATAAATTACATTTTAAAATATATTAAATAGATAACAGTTATTTTAAATAGTAAAAATATTTAAAAAAATTCTTGTTTCTGCTGTACTTTGGATCAAATAAAAAGCAGGCCAATGGTAGTGTATTACTACTACAGTATTGTCTTCCATGTCAAATTACTAGTTTGCCAGATAGTTACCAGCAAGTAAATTCTCCAGTGACGATTAATGCTGATAGATTAACTAATTATAAAACTAAAATATCTACTTAGTCATGTTAAACTAAACACATTTTACTCACAAATAACCTCTTAAATATGCTCTCGACTTAAAGATTAATAAATAGATTAATTTATAATTTAAAATATTATTTCAAATGTGTATAATTGTTGAATTGGTTGTATAAGGAGGCAGTATCCTGAGAATTCTTAAGAAAAATATTTCTGAAAATATCCTTTTTTTTAAATTACGAAATAATATTTTAAAATACAAAAACTTAAAATCATTAATCTAAATGATCTTGAATTTTATAATGGGGTAAACAAGACAGTTATTGTAGAAATAACGTAAATTTATTAGTTAAAACTGCTTAAAATATTGTTACACCAGCTAATAAATTTAAGCATTTAAGTTTTTATTATTTTGTTTTTGTTATTATTCCTTATGTTTTAATTAACATTATTGTGCATTCTTTAGGACAAAACTATATGTAGGAGCCAGAATATCAACGACACCTGGGCTCTTTTGACTTGGATTAGAAAGCACCCACGTAGAATCCAGTAAAAACCACTGAGAACAACGTAGCAGCTGAACAGCAAAACCCTGGCAATCACTTTCAATATATATAATTTTTTGAAGTTGCACACTTACTTTTCCCTCCAAAAAAACCCCAACAACTTCAGTCTCCATGCAGGTTTTTCTACATTGGTTTTATTTGTCGAAAGATTCATCTGTTTTGTTCCGTTCACAGTGCACACTGTCAAGGGTAGTTTGCCTGTTTAAAAACAGAGCGTGTTATAAAAATTTGCAGTATTTCCTTCAAGCCTGTGTTTTGTTCTGCTCTAAATGTGTTTTGGCTAAAGCATCTCTGCTATCCAAACTATGATACCCTTGAATGATTTTACACAGTGCGTGTAGGTGACCAGTCTTGGCCTGGCTGTGTTTTAACACAGTGCCAGCACTTTTATTCCCAGTGACTTTGCAGTCAGACAGATTGGCTTACTCATCATTGAAAGCCCTGGATTATTAGCCAGCAGTCAGTCAGAGAGAGAGAGAGAGAGTGAATGAGTGAGAGCTGGCGTAGCAATGCACTCTTGGAGGCTCTTGTGTTTGTACGGGCCTCGTAACCTGAGAAAATGAACTGCTGGACCGGCAAAGGGTTAAGGTTACACGCAGGGCTTTGTGTGTGTGTTGTAAATGTGTGTGGTGTGGTGAAAGATCGTGTGTGTGGTTGGTCTTTTTTTGTCTTATGCGGTGCTCGTTGTGCCTCACTGTCTTGGTCTCCAGATGAATGAACAATTGTGTGATGTGTGAAGCAAGCGTTGCATCGGATTTCCTCAGTGGCTGTGACTGTGTGAGAGGAATTGTGTGACTGGAGAAAGTGAAGGAAAGCAGGAATACAACAATGTGATCACTGTAAGCTCTGTCAGCCAGTCAACAAAGAGGGATATGCATTAGTGCTATTTTAAAGGGATACTGCACTCATATGTGAAAACTGTGTCGTCATTTACTCCGCCTCATGTTGTTCAAAGCGCGTTTGACTTTGAACATTTTAGAAGACTTTTCTGTGCCAATACAATGAGTCATGCTGTCTAGTCTTGTGAAGCCATGTAATAGCATTGTGTGAGAAACAGACTAAATTTATCTTTTGCATTGTAAATTTATTTTTTTTATTAAAACAGGAAGATGAGGCAGAACATTTCAAAGAGCTTATTTTTTTCTTTTATATCCACCTGTCCAGTCTCGGTTTTTAATCAAACTGATGTATTTTCTGAGCCAACGATACAATGTTAAACCTAGGGCTGGGTGACATGGGCAAAAAAATTATCACGATAATTTTTTTCATATCAGTCGATATTGATAATTATAACGATAAATGTCAAATCTTTATTTCTTTCAAGTTTAAAGTGAGATTTTTGCTCCAAAGTGAAAGTTGTAGAAACCAGACCATTAATTTTCCTTAACAAAATAAATATCTAAAAATTAATTTCTGCATGTTCTGGTCTCCCATAGTAGCAAGCATACATTTTAAATCATGATAAACACAGCTAAAACCACACATAATGGTTCCTCAATACCGTGGTAAAAATATAACTACATGGTTTCCTCGGTAGCCTATTTGTATGAAAAACGGTAGTCCTAAAATATTCAGTATAAATACACACATGCTATAGCTTAATCACAAATACATACATACTGTAATTATATACCATTACTCCTGTAATAAAATTCAGTGTGAATATCCCACATTGCTGCCACAATACCATGGTGCAGTGAGTACAGTAAATCCATGGTAAATGATGGCGATGTGTAGATTGAAAAGCCTTCTGACTGTCTCGTTGCACACAGCTTTAAACTAGTTTGAATCACAGAGTCATTTGTGTTCATCGCTGAATTCAAGTGTTTCACACACAGACTGTAAAAAATATGGACGTAGTGTCCGTGATGTCACCCGTAGGTTTCTGAGGAGCATTTTTGAAGCTCATAAGCCTCGTTCAGACTGTCAGCCCATATCCGATTTGTATGCAAATCCGATTGAAATCCGATCATATTTAGGTAGTCTGAACAGCAACGAACTACATGAAATCCGATTTGGTCAAATCCGTTTCGAGCTACATTCGTATGTGGTTTGGAATCCTATTCAAATCGGATTTCTGCTTTTTCACGTTTTCATGCCACGTAAAACGTAAACACGTCAGACGTTTTTGTGGAAAACATGACAAACGTCTTTGCAGAAACAAGCTTGTGTTGTTGCGAACTGCAAATCAAGTGGAAAAAACGACAATATACAGCTAGTATACGCACCTCTTTGAGTTTTGAAACCAGCGGAGACGGCAGCACAGAATAAAGTCGCACATTCCAGCTTCCTGCGTTTCTGCCGCTGCTTTAGAAGACGAAATATAATCAAACGCGACGGTAACGTTGTCATATCACAAGACAGCATCTATATTGCAAACTGTAATGCTGTTATTGTTGATTTTAGCGTTGGCATAACAACGCAACGGCATTGCCATAGAAACCAACGCACATTCCGTAAAATGAAAGAGCGCTTATGGACACGCGAATCGGATTTGAACAGTTGCGATATGACTGTGTGGACAGTCAGTTATTCAAATCCGATTCCATCTAGATATGGACAAAAACGGATTTAGGCTGACAGTCTGAACGAGGCTTTAGTGGGCGGGAGTCGGCTGTCGCCATCTTGGAATCGCGTCACTGCACGTCACTCCCGGATAATCGAAAATGGGCAAAGAGGCGGGACGTGGGTGACAGCAGCGGCACAATCCACCTGTTACTCAAGTGGCCACGCCCTAAATTATGCAGAATTTTAAGGCTTAATATAATTTAAACGGATGAGTTATAAAAAAATTTACCCCCCTCAGTTGACATGATGGGCAAAATTAGCTATACAGACCAAAACCACTTTTTGTACCAGGCTGTAAACATATTTTTTTCTGCTGTAAAGTTTGGCATTTTAACATGGGGAGTCTATGGGATTGACTCCCTTTTGGAGCCAGTCTCAAACTGCAATTCATCGACTGGCCGCTAAAGTCACTTCTTTGTTGGTTTCAATGGAGAGAGCGGGAGGTTGCCGCTTGGTTTCACACTGGATCTCACAGCGCTGTTTAGTGCTCGCATGACGGAGCTGTTCACATATCGTGTCTTTTGCGCGCACAAGTTTATTTAAAATGTAGACGCGCGGCAGTTGCGCTCATAACAGAAGCGACGCGCATGCGACGTGCTTGGTTTTTCCAGGCGCGTCCGCGCCGCATCGAGATAATAAATACATCTATGGAGTCAAAATAGGGCCATATATATCTGCAAAATAAAACAATGTTTTGCAAACAAAAAAATATGTTTTGCAAATAAAAATAGAGTATTGAGAAAAAAAATTGCTTTTTTGCAAGTAAAAAAAATAATTGCAAAAGAAAAGTTAACCCCTGAGAGAAAAAATAAAGTTTAGCAAAGTAAAACTTCAGCAGCATTGACTTTGCAACACATATTTCCTTTTGCGCCGCTCCTTTAAATCTGCGTTTCAGTCATCCGTGCCTTTGCGGCGCAAGCTTTCCTTTGCGCTTCATTTTTCTATGCACCTGGCTTTGTGTCCCTGATTTGACGTGGGGGAGGGGTCAAGAGGTTGGTGTGTACAAGGGACGAAGGCGCGTCCCTCTCGTTACGTCATCTCAGGTATGTATTATTGATCGCTTTCTTCTTATTATTATTAGACTCCTATATTATTAATAACAGATACTTTAGACCGGCCCAAATAAGGCTGTCACGATTAACAGACATTATATTGTACATGATTTATGAACAGCTTGTGGGTGAAATAGGTAAAATATTGTTGCACCCGAAAGCTAGAGGTCGCTCTTGTGCGAAATTATTATTAAATTATAATAAATTATTATTATTACTTTATTATCATGAAAATACCTGAGGAGGTTTTAGGAATATTGATAAAATGATGTCCATATGCGTTATGTGTGTTATTGTCTTCCTCTACTGCGCTTATTTTGAGTTTTCGCACGAGAGCGACCTCTAGCTTTCGGGTGCAACAGTATTTTACCTATTTCACCCACAAGCTGTTCATAAATCATGTACAATATAATGTCTGTTAATCGTGACAGCCTTATTTGGGCCGGTCTGAAGTATCTGTTATTAATAATATAGGAGTCTAATAATAATAAGAAGAAAGCGATCAATAATACATACCTGAGATCCGGGGCTCGCGCTGATGACGTAACGAGAGGGACGCGCCTTCGTCCCTTGTACACACCCCAACCTCTTGACCCCTCCCCCACGTCAAATCAGGGACACAAAGCGAGGCGCATAGAAAAATGAAGCGCAAAGGAAAGCTTGCGCCGCAAAGGCACGGATGACTGAAACGCGGATTTAAAGGAGCGGCGCAAAGGGAAATATGTGTTGCAAAGTCAATGCTGCTGAAGTTTTACTTTGCTAAACTTTATTTTTTCTCTCAGGGGTTAACTTTTCTTTTGCAATTACTTTTTTTACTTGCAAAAAAGCAATTTTTTTTCTCAATACTCTATTTTTATTTGCAAAACATATTTTTTGTTTGCAAAACATTGTTTTATTTTGCAGATATATATGGCCCTATTTTGACTCCATATACATCTTTTCTAGTGAGCTCGCGCAGCGCGGCAGTTTGAACTTCGGTCCGAGCGGATAAACGGTCCGTGTGGCGCGATTCAAATGAGTTGCGCTGTTTCGTTCCGGTTTTGGCACATAAAAATTGTATTGAACATTTATCAAACTCTGCATGTCGATTTATCGAGGAAAATTATATAGCGATAATTATTATTGAATTATTGCCCAGCCCTAGTTTAACCTATGAAAATGAAATCAAAATGGAAGTTTTTTGGCTTTTAGTATGAATATGTTAGCCCTGAGGTTATCTATAAGCTATTGTGCACCAAAACAATGATATAATTCGCACTTAGAAGATTTAAGCATTCAAAACTTCCTTTCTCTAACTTCCACCAATATGGACCAATGATTTTGATTACATCACTCTGTTTTCTGTATGGTAAATGGCATTTTTCATAGCCCTCCGAATATTTTGTTGTATGACTATTTGACATGCTATATGTCAAAAGAAAAAACAGAGCCTCTGCTTTTTAAAAACGAACAAAAAACAACTACATCCGGATCAAATTCAGAACACTGATCAAGACATAGATTAAGTAAATCGCTTTCATCAGCACCCCCAAAGCTTCACAGTTCTGTACCACTTCCTGGGTCGGTAATGTTGCGCAGTTTTGATTTGCTGTTTAATGCTTGATGATGGTGTTGTTTTACATGTGCATCTGCCTACATACGCGACTCCTTGTTTCTGTTTCTTCTTCACCATTTTTTTTGATCCACATATTCAATACTCTTTCAAAAGATGTGTAATCTTTTACTATAAAACAGTGAAAACACAAAATGCTGTTTTTTTCTGAGAGCGTATTTGCGTTGATTTAATGGTTATATGTGAATAAAAGCTTAGATTAGATTTATCATCTAAACCAGGGGTGTCCAGTCCTGCTCCTGGGGTGCCACTGTCCTGCAAAGTTTAGTTACATGCCCTATTAAACACACCTGAACCAGCTAATCAAGGGCAGGTGTGTTGAGGCAAGTTGGAGCTAAACTCTGCAGGACAATGGCCCTCCAGGACCAAGTTTGAACACCCTTAATATAAAGCCTTAGTATCTCTTCAGAGGGTTCAATCTATTTACTTTGTATTAGGGATGACTTGATACCACTCTTTCAGGTCTGATACATGCTAGACCAGTTTGAAATATCTATACATCAGTGGATAACTTAAACAAAGCTGGTGCAACCGGATTTTGAGGATTTTCTGTCATTCTTCCATGCAGATTCTCTCAAGCTCTGTCTGGTTAGATGAACACGGCCGGTTGGACATTTTGAGGTCTCTTCAGAAATGTTTGATTGGGTTCATGTCCGGTCTCTGGCTGGGCCACTCAAGGACATTCACGTTTTTGAGTAAATCAAGTTCCTGCAAGTCTGATTGTCACTTGAATATACTGGTGACCTTATGAGCATGTCAATCACACTAGCACAGATTAAAAATGTTTTGTGGATTAAAATGTTAATCCTTTCGAAACCTCTTCAACCAAATTACTCGAGCTGTCCGGAGTCAACCTGAGTTGAGGGAAGATCTATTCAGCTGTTCTAACTCCTGTCACACCTCTTGTATTTTGACACTAACTAAATTATTTTCTAGGACAGGCTTTCTCCAGCGCTGTCATGTTGTTTTTCATGTTTCGGCAATGTTATATGACTGCCACTAGTCTTCTGTGAGCTCTAATTAGATTTCCCCAAAGATCCATTTGGCGTTGATGATCTTGCAATGACACTGCTTTCATCACAGATTTAAAGAATGAGAAAAATAATTGTAAATTAGACACAAAAGTACACTGCTTATTCCTCTTCATTCCTTTTATCCCTCTTCTGTTTTGTTTCTGGGCATGTTGCGGTTTGTTTTTTCTTCAGCTTTTCTTTACTTTCTTTGGTTAAAAGTACTAATAATAGCTTGTTGTACTTACCATCCTGATAATATCAGGGTTTCTGGATGGTTGCCAGAATGTTGTTGAGTTTTAAGTCATTTTAAGTGTGTTGTTATATATAGACGTGTCAGTATTTGGTAATATGATATATCGTGGTAATTCACACACGTATTGTTAGGGGCCGTTCACACAGAATGCACTACCTAACTATTGTTTTTTTTTTTTTTTTTTGTAAACATGCACTAGATTGAGATGTTTGCCCGTTATGCTCGCAACCTTGTTTTTATTGTTTTATTGTGTTTGTTTTTGTTGTTCCATTAGCCTGCCTCTCATATTTTTAACTGCAAAAATGCATTCTGGGAGAATTTAAAGGGACAGTACACCTAAAATTCAAATTCTGTCGTTAATTATTCACCCTCATGTTGTTCCAAACCTGTAAGACCTTCATTCATCTTTGCAACACAAATTAAGGTATTTTTGACTTAATTCTGACTTTTTTTTCTGAAATGTGTGAAGAACTAACAATTCTTTCTCACAGTTTCTTTCTGAGAAAGACAGTCAGAATTTGCAAATTTATATCTTGCTGTTCTGTCTTTATAACACACAGTTTAGTTATAAAGTCAAAATTATAAGATATAAACTCACAATTGTAAAAAAAAAGTATTTTTGTCCCTCAAAATTGGACTTTATAACTCACAATTGCAAGTTTATATCACAATTCTGAGAAAAGAAGTCAGAATTGCTAGACTTTATAATTTGCAGTCGAGAGTTTCTATCATGCAGTTGTTAGAAAAGTCAGAATTGCAAGATGTAAACTTGCAATTGCGAGGAAAAAAAGTCAGAATTGTGAGGGGGGAAAAAAGTCATAATTAGTTTTTTTTTATTTTTTTATTCAGTGGAAGCCTGTTTCCGCCACTTAATAAAAAAGTGTTATTGCAACCTTTTTATCTCACAATTCTGACTTTTTTTCTCACAAATGCAAGTTTGTATCTCGAAATTCAGATTTTTTTTTTCCTCAGAATTGTGAGATATAAACTTGCAGTTGCTAGTTACAAAGCCCAGTTTTAATGGGAAAAAAGACCGTTTTCAAAATTGTGAGTTTATATCTCACAGTTCTAGCTTAAAGGAGAAGTCCACTTCTAGAACAACAATTCACAAAAAATGTATTCACCCCCTTCATCCAAGATGTTCATGTCTTTCTGTCTTCAGTCGTAAAGAAATTGTTTTTTGAGGAATACATTTCAGCATTTTTCTCCATATAATGGACTTCATTGGTGCCCCGAATTTGAACTTCCAAAATATAGTTTAAATGCAGCTTCAAAGGGCTCTAAACAATCCCAGCTGAGGAAGAAGGCTCTTATCAAGCAAAACGATCATTCATTTTTTTTTTTTTTTGGAACCAAAAATTTTTTTTGTACTTTAAGCATAAAGTCTCGTGTAGCACAGGCTCTGGGATGCACGTTCACGACGCTACGTTTTTAATCACGTAAGGAGGTCACGCAAAACAGACCCAGAGTTTTCAAAGCAAATGCGCAAAGACGAAGAAAATGCGAGTAAGTTTGTAAACGTTTACAAACAAAAAGGTACAATGATGTCGGACGATTCTAAAGTTGTAGGAGAAAATAAGATGGAGTTTTTCACCATACTCAGTACACAGACGATGAACTTGTACATGATTTGTACTAGTGATGAGAAGTTCGGATCATTTTACCGACTTGGACCTTTGAGTCTCGTTCAGCAAAATGGACAAATCTTTTTTCGAGTCATTTTGTTCTTTTTTTCAGCAAAATATAATTAAAATAAATTAAAACACATCTACTACTTACACAAACGTTGATCACACTACAAACAAGACAAAGCTATAATGCTGTAAGAAACAGAAAAGATTAATTAATTGTTTACCTGGGTCTTTAGTCTATGATTAGCTCACCTCACCTCTTATCTGACAAGTTTTCGGGTTCGAGTCGTTCGTTCATCAAGTGACAGCCCCATAAGATGAACGAACGACTCAAAAAACCCAAAGACTCGAAACAGGTGAACTAATTCCAGTACAGAACCTAATAGGATGTTGCGCAGGCACGATTGAACGAATCACTCCCTGAGACGACTCGTTCTTCCCAAGTCACATTAAAGATTCGTTCAAAATGAAAGAATCATTCAAGAACGACCCATCACTAATTCGTAGCATCATGGACGCGCATCCCAGAACCTGTGCTACACAAGCTTTGGTGCTTAAAGTATACAAATTTGTATTTTTTGAAATAAAATGATAAGACCCTCCTTCCTCAGCTGGGATCGTTTAGAGCCCTTTGAAGCCGCATTTAAACTACATTTTGGAAGTTCAAAATCAGGGCACCAATCAAGTCCGTTATATGGAGAAAAATCCTGAAATGCTTTCCTCAAAAACCATAATTTCTTTACGACTGAAGACAGAAAGACATCTTGGATGACAAGGGGGTTGAGCAAATTTGTAAATTCTTGTTCCTTAAAGGAGAAATCCACTCCCAAAACAAAGATTGACTTGTTATTAGGATAACTGCTATTAAGTTTCTAATACTTCATTCTATACTGTGATAAAAGCTTTAGCAATTATTTGTGATATGAAAATTTGATGCCTGGTTGCTAGGGCATTGCTAGCTGGATACTTGCTGTCCCAGTCCTATTTTTGTTGATATTCTGGTCTCTATACATTTCATCTGGTCATGATGCAAAGTATAACATACTTCTTCATATTGTGATTGTCTTCTCTGCCTTCTTCTTTTCACAATTAATTGTGGGATACACACTAAGCAAACAGTTTGTTTACCAAACCGTTAGTTTTGTAACCAGGGCAACAACGGAAGCATAGCAACAGTCGAGTCAGACCGAAGCAGTTTGTGTTTTTGGTAACCACGTATTTTGCCCGCCAATATGTGCGTGTGTGTTTGTGTGTCCTGTCCCAGACGGCGATTAGTTGTGATATTCCCTGCTGACATTATAAGCAGTCCTCTCTTGCAGCTGCAGGGATAAACAGAGGTGTAGAAAAGTCATGATTGTGCTCTCGAAGAAATGAGGTCACGATTTCAAACTCCTTCCTGTGCTGTTCGTACATTTTACTGAATGCTTATTACTCTTGTCAAATAGATTTGATTTAATATTGAATAATCCTGATAGAGGATGGACAGATGTGTGCTATGTACTGTTGACATTCAGTAATCTTTCTGAGACTCGCTAGATATACAGCCGCTCTAAAACTGCTGAGTGACTGTTTGTCTAAATTCGACAGGAAGTTCAGGTACAATATTGCCTTGCGTATGTAATCATTTTTTGAGGAAGTTGGCAGGGCCATCATGGTTGGTGTAGTCTCGTGTGTAGTGTAGGCCTATAACCACACATGCTCATGTCACCACTTACAAGTCTGTGATATGAATGTGCTCACTGAAGCATGGACGTTATCTTTGAATCCCACGCAAGGCTCTCTTTAGTCTTCATTCTTGATCAGATTTAAAAAAAAAAAAAAGGAAATTTGTTTTAAAATCTACAAGTAAATTCTAGTCTAAAATCAGAAAGTCAGGAATTCACAAAGTTATAAATTCATTCAAAAACATTAACTAACTAACTAACTAACTAACTAAAATAAATAAATAAATAAATATAAACTTAATATTATTGTCCTGTTTTTCCAATACAATAATTTCTTAAATGCATTTACTTCAGATGCAAAATGTAGACTTCTTTTTGTTTTCTGACTTCCTTGACTTCCTTTTGTTTTTTTATGCTTAAAACAAGAACGTTTGTCAGGTGAATTAAGTTGATTTTTTTTGAGCCCACGGACAGATGTTTGTTTTTGTTTTTTGTTTTAATCATATAAAATCACTCTGGTTTGATCACTTTCTCATAAAAGACGGCGTCTTATTTGATGTGATTTTTAGTTCTCATTGTGTCTTGATTTAAGAATCTTTAGACATTTGCACTGGAAAACGACAAAACTTGTTGCAGTTTCATTAGAAGGTTCAGTAAAGGTTATTTCCAAGTTTTAGTTTAATTTAGTAAAATGAATTAAATGTAATGGAGATTTGTTGGAAATTGTATTTTGACTCATTTTGTACTCCATAGGCATTTATTTTGAAAACCTGTTGATGTATTGTGTTCCCTTCAGTTTGGTCCTTCAGTTTTCTTTACTTGCTCTTAAAGGAGAAAAGTTCACTTCCAGAACAACAATTCACCAAAAATTTACTCACCCCCTTGTCTTTCAAGATATTCATGTCTTTCTGTCTTCAGTGGTAAAGAAATTGTGGTTTTTGAGGAAAACATTTCAGGATTTTTCTCCATATAATGGAGAAAGTGTAGTTTAGTGTAGTTTAAATGCAGCTTCAAAGGGCTCTAAATGATCCCAGCTGAGGAAGAAGGGTCTTATCTTACTTACTTTTTAAGCACAAAAGCTTGTGTAGCACAGGCTCTGGGATGCACGTTCATGACGCTACGTACTATTGAATCATGTCTAAAGGTCACGTCGAACGTAGGCGCAACCACAGACCCAATGTTACGTGTTACTTCCCTAACACATCTACTGCTTTGATGTTGATCACGTTGATCACATTACAAACAAGACAAAACTATAATGCTATAAGAAACAGAAAAAATGAATTCATTGTTTACCTGGGTCTTTAGTCTATGATTAGCTCACCTCACCTCTTATCTGACAAGTTTTCAGGTGTAAGTCGTTCGTTCATCACGTGACAGCCCCATAAGATGAACGAACGACTCAAAAAACCCAGAAACAGGTGAACTAATTCCAGTACAGAACCTAATAGGATGTTGCGAATGCGCGACTGAATGAATCACTCCCCGAGACGACTCGTTCTTCCTGTGTCACATTAAAGATTCGTTCAAAATGAACGTCAAATTGAAAATGTATATCCTACATCCTTAATTATGTGATTTTTCTTTTTCACAATTCAAGAAATATTTTGACCCCTTGTTGCTGCAATTAAAAGTTAAGAAAATCAAATTAAAACCCAAAATGAAACCAATCTGGTATACGTGACATTATTAATTTAACTTGGGTGGTTCATGAGGTAGCCTTCATGAGGAAAATGCCTAAAACTGTGCACATTGTTCTATTGAAATGTTTCCTTTACCCTTGTTCGTATTTTCGTCATAATAAAAGCATGCTTACTATGCTTACTATGTTTTGCTTTCTCTCTCCAGTATTCTGGTTCATTTAGATAATAGAATAAAACCAGTGAAATCTGAGCTGCACCTTCATCTGTCCGTATCTCTAAATCCAGCGGCCTTGATCTGTCACTGTGACCCAGCAACGTCCTAAAACTCCACGTCTCATTTTACACAGTACCACTGTTAGGTTTTACTGCCTTCTTCTGGATCATTTTATCCCAGTATTTTATTAAGGATTGGTAGAATATCCCACCATAAATCAAAGCAAATACTCTACTGTACTGTTTTTTGTTAAAAATGTTTTTGAAGTAAGTCTGTTGTGCTCACCAAGACTGCTTTTTTTTTTCAATAATTAAATTATGGGAAATACTATTATTATTATTATTATTATTATTATTATTATTATTATTATTATAGTAATAATTATAATTATTTATAGAGCTATATATAATATAATATAATATAATTATAATTATAATAATAAAAAATCAGTTTTAATATATTTTGAAAATGTAATTTAACAATTACAATTATATGAACAATGATATATGTAAGCCAATAATATATGAAATAATATGGGAAACATATGAAAGCCCGTTTCTGCCACTGAATAAAAAATACAAGACAAACGCACAATTCTGAGAAATAAAATCAGAATTGAGATATAAACTCGTAATTCTGAGAACATATCAGTTGGTCTTTTCCCTTAAAAGTGGACTTTATAACTCGCAACTGTGAGTTTATATCTCACAATTCTGAGGAAAAAAGTCACAGTTGTGAGATACAACCTCGCAAATACAAACTTATGAGTTTTTCTCACAATTCTGACTTCATAACTTGCATTTGCGAGTTTATATCACGCAATTCTGAGAATTTTATTTTTTATTTTTTATTAAGTGGTGGAAACAGTCTTCCATAGAAATATTATTGTAATAAAAAAAGAAGCTGTATTAATGTATTTTTAAAATATATTTTATTCCTGTATTTTCAGCATCATTACTCCAGTCTTCAGTGTCACATGATCCTTCAGAAATCAGTCTAATTTGCTAATTTTCTGCTTTGAAAACATTTCTGATTATTGTCAATGTTGAAAACAGTTGTGTTGATTAAAATTTGGAAACTATGATGAAGCAGCATTCCAGCATTCTTGGAATTTCTTTTTTTCTTTTTTTTTTTTTTAAGTTTTTTTTTTTAAGTTTTTTACAATTTTGACCATTTAGATCAGATGCATCCTTGCTGTATAAAGTATCGATTTGAGGGAAAAAAAAAACAAAAAACATGACCTAAAACTTTTGAATGTAGCATCAGGTAGCTTTTTTTTCATGAAAACAATTCGTTTGTCTTAATTTCTTGAATTTAACTCTGCTTCCTTACCTCACTGAGTATGTGGCTCTATGAATATGATAATTAGCACCAGATCAGACCTGCTCTACTTTCACTCCTAAACTTTCGCTCCTAAACATGCGTTCAAGAAATTAAAGATATGCTTGTGATTGGCTACATTGCTCAACACTGCAAAAACACGCTGTAAATAGAAACCTTTGACCAGATATGAAAATCCCCATCCCATGTGTTTACAAGATTGGTTAAATGTTTGTGACTGTAGGAAACAGGCTGTGGTTTGAGACCATCCTTAGTAAACTACAGTTTTATTGACGTTTTGACTGATGATTTGGCACATTCTATGTTTTTAAGCATACTAAAAACACCTGATAGACATGTAAACAACAGCATTTTTTATTTATTTATTTATTTTTTTAACCACAGGGGCTCTTTAGCAATTTAGCAATTACATTGTCTGCTTATTCATCTCACTCATTTGTATCACAATTAATCATCAGCCAAAATGTTAAGTTTGTGAAAGCCCCAGGAGGTAGAGAAGGACTGGTTGATACTCCCATTCAGTTTCTGAGGAAGTGTTGACATTTAAGTGCCTTCAGACTACATTAGCCAAGGACCTCTGATTTATACAGTCAGTAATAAAAAATACTTTTAATTATTTCCCTTTCACAATGGACGTCATGCTTTCCCGCCTTCTGGCACTTGTTTAGTTTAATGTAATCTTGACGGCATACTCCACGTTCAGGAGGAGCTGAGGCATGTCTGATCTGACGGACACAATGTTCTGGGTAAAAACCACCCCTTAAAACTCAAGGGTATTTTTGGATAAATGTTTTCATTTTCCCAATACATATTTTTTTAATTTATCACCCACCAAAATAATCTGCCTCCCATAATAAATTAACCCACACAGGAAAGTTCATTCGCACTGAGACTTAAATAAATCCCACAAACCCACTCATGATGTTTCTTGACAGAATAATAAATAAGCTTTGGCTTATGCACTTTATGATTATCTGGATATTGGTGTGGACTACTCTGACGTTAGAAGATGTTAGAAAATGGGTGCCTGGCTTTCTAATGACCCCAGAAACTCATCCAAAGGGCTTCCCTACCAGTTTCCAGTTTCAGGATCTCTCTACAAAGCAAAGTAAAATGCAGCACATATTTAACTTAAGTGCAAACTATAGTGATTCTTGTGTGTCAACTTGTCGTGTTGTTTCTCTAGAAACGCTAGGGTAAATTTTAACACTAGCGCTTGGTTTGTGACAGTTGCTTGTTGTTGTGTGTTGTTTAAACGTAGAGCTTTTCTAACAGCTCAGGCAGGTTGATGGTTTATAGCTCAAACTAGCTTCCGTGGTGTCGATTCGCTTCCTACGACCAGTCAGGGTTTCTTTGCATCTCAACTCTGTGTTGCTAGGCAACAGATATTTTTATCCAGGCTTCATTTTTATGTCAGAATGTAATCTGCTATGATGGTATCTTAAATTAAAAAGCGTACGTTTCTTGATTAATTGCTTTGTTGAAACCTGTGGCATGAGCAAAAAGTTATAATATATGTTTTTTTTTTTTTTTTTCTTTCAGGAAAAGAGGAATAGAAGTTGTTCAGGTAAGTGGATCTCACCTCAACTACATTTGTTTCAGATGTTTATCTAATGTGTGAAATCAGAAACTGAAATCACAGTTCACAACATTGCCTTTTCCTGTTTATTTCCTTCAAATACCTTTCAGAAAATTCTTGTTTCGGAAACCAGGGATAGTTATGTGACAATAAATGATCCTCTCAGTTGGTCATTATACACCAGCAAAAACAAATGCTAGCTTTAACATAATTTATTCAGTGCAGTTCAGTTGCCAGATTTCATTGTTGACAGTCAAACACCTAAAAAAAAAAGGGGGCATCGGATGCCCATTTTCCACAAGTTGATATGATTTGTAAAGTCTATAATATACTTTGGTTAAAAATTCTCAATGGTAGTATAAAACAACACCCTTTTTACCTTGTCAAAATCAGCTCTGCAAAAATCATCCCATTTTGAGGGATTGTTCCTTTAAATGCAGATGAGCTCTGCTCGTCCCGCCCCTCTCTTCTGTCTACTGCTCTGAGAGATTGTTTACTTTAGCCACATTTAGCGCATCTAGCCACGAAACTTGCTAACTAGCACGTTCTTAGGAAAGGTGATAGCAGAGATTCATAAAAAAACCCCCTAATACTCACTTCTGCTCCCTGGTAAAAAAAAAAAAAACATATGCTGGTAGGTATGTTTTGATGCTGGTTTATGCTGGTCCTTGACCTGCAACATGACCAGCAAAGGACCAGCTTAAACTAGCAAAAGACCAGCTTAAACCAGCATCAAAACATACCTACCAACATATGTTGGTTTTTTCACAAGGGCTGCAGGTGAAGCTGGATCACGAATGATTTGCGCGAACCTAGACGCATTTATGTAGATCAGGAGGCACATTCCCTTCACAAACAAACGTAATCTACTGCATCTTCAGCTGCTCAGATGTCGGGAGTAAATGACGACCACTACGTTCATTATTACATCCAGCAACACAACACCTCAATCGCTCAATCAGAGATATTCTTGTCTAACTTACATCCCTGCTCCGGCATCAAAACACTGGAGGTCGGACTGTTACAACTGATCTGAGGTAAAACACTCATGTCAATTAACTATCGTGGGAACGGCCTCTGTCAGTGTGACGCCGCACCAAAGTTTTGATGGATTAATCAAAAATGGGTCAATACACTTAAAGGAGAAGTCCACTTCCAGAACAAAAATGTACAGATAATGTACTCACCCTCCTTATCATCCAAGATGTTCATGTCTTTCTTTCTTCAGTCGTAAAGAAATTGTGTTTTTTGAGGAAAACATTTTAGGATTTTTCTCCATATAATGGACTGATATGGTGCCCTGAGTTTAACTTCCAAAATGCAGTTTAAATGCGGCTTCAAACGATCCCAAATGCAGTTATAAACGATCCCAGCTGAGAAAGAAGGGTCTTATCTAGCGAAATGAGCAGTTATTATCATTAAAAAAAAAATACAATTTAAATACTTTTTAATCTCAAACGCTCGTCTTGTCTTTCTCTCCCTGAACTCTGTGTATTCTGACACAAGACAGTTAGGGTATGTCGAAAAACTCTTAACTTCAACTTCAAAAATGATTTCAAAATCATCCTACATTGCTGCAGAAGTACCAACCCATTCTATGCAAAGTGAACATGCAAAGAAGATCAAACCCTTAACAAATAAGGTAAAACAGCGATATAGGGCGATTTTTGAAGTTGAGGGAGAAAATATGGTCACTATACCCTAACTGTCATGAGCTTGAATACAAAGAATTCAGGAAGAGTAAGACAAGATGAGCGTTTGATATTAAAAAGTATATAAATTGTATTATTTTTAAACTGCATTTTGGAAGTTCAAACTCGGGGCACCATATCAGTCCAATATATGGAGAAAAATCCTGAAATGTTTTTCTCAAAAAACTTATTTTTTTACAACTGAAGAAAGAAAGACACAAACATCTTGGATGATAAGGGGGTGAATACATTATCTGTAAATTGTTGTTCTGGAAGTGAACTTCTCCTTTAAATCAAATCGCGATGTGGACTAGTATTTGTAAATATTAAGCTGCAAAAAAACTATTTAAATATAAATCCTGCATATTCTGCATGTCTCTGCACGACTGACACTTGCTGTGTTTTCAGCGTCTGTCGTCTCACTAAATGAGGACATAAATACATGAGCAACATCTCCAGAGCGGCTCTGAGAGTCACTTCATGAGAATTTGACTCTTTCATTTGAATAAAACTAGCGTCATAACATAGCGGCATTTACGGCAACCCGTCAAAATAAAAGTTTGGTTTAATTCAAGACATTGTGGCAGAATTACATAACTATTGTCCAGCAGAATGTATGTAATAGTACAACTACAATTATTAAAACCTTTTTTTTTTAAGGAATAATCGTATAATATTTCTTCATTGTTTTAATACTAAATCCCCTTTATTTGCCAAAAAATAAAATGTTTAATTTTCATTAATGAAAAGATGAGTTAAAATAAAACATTCCATAAGGCTATTGTAAAAATAAATTAAACTTGTTTTTATGCATTCATAATTAGACATGCTAAAACACAGAATTTGTAACAATAAAACATAAAGTGGGGAAAAAATAAAACATTTCATTGGGCCCTAAACAAGTAATCTTTGTTTAACTTTGACATTTATTTTACATTGTTTTTAATTGTTTTAATTTATTATATTTATGTTAAATAGTTTAAGTTTCATGATTTTAATTAATTAGACATGCTTTTTTGATAATACAATTTAATTTAACCATTAAACATTAAAATGGAAAAAACGGAATTTGGGAAAAGATTAAATTTCAAAGGGTCCTAGTAGAGTAGTACTTCCCTTAGAGATCAGCAACAGGGTGCAACAGCTGGCTTCTGGACTTAAAAATCCCATTCATTTTCTCCAAATGAGAATTGATTTTTAACAATAACAGTACATCATAAACCTAAAAGACAGACCAACTGGGAGCTGCAAGGGTGTTATAGTCTGTGTAAAGACAATTCAGAGAATTGTTTCTGAACACATTAATGCTAGAGAGTATATTGCTGAAAACTATAGACTGTGAACTATGTAGATGAACTATGTACCTTTTTTGTGTTCAGGGGTTTTTTTTGGGCGGGCTTGAAATGTGAAATCTCGATGACACACTATAGCCACTGAGCATGGCCCCTCCTCTAACACTATATTAACTAGAGTGCATTAGCATCAGTGATTCGCCTGTTCAATCGCAAGTTATTGTCATTACTGTTAGTTACTTCAGTCCAAAGTTTGTTAGCTCACTATGCCCCCCATCACATAAATGCGTATTACCAAACTTGTTTGGCTTTGTAAATCCAATCAAACTGCTATAGAGGGAGCATACATTCAGCTTGTGGCGATATTTGGCAGTTGAGGGATGCGACAGCTTTCCCGTGAATGTGCGTGGTTTCTTCGACAACAGCAGACTCGCCCCCAGCATTTTTTTTTTTTTTATCATTCAAATTTGGCTGGGTGGTTAATGACACCTTTTTTTTTTTTTGTTTTGTTTTGTTTTGTTAAACTCAGAACACACATTTAATTTGCTTTACACATACTTTAATTGAAGCAAATTGCATCAAAACAACTGTTTAGCATCCTCGCACTCCCATGAAGCTCTGCGAATGACTTCACCCAAAAATAAGAATTGTATTCATTTACTCACCCTCAAGTTGTTCCAAACCTATGAGTTTCTTTCTTCTGTTAAGCACAAAAGAAGAGATTTTAAAGAATACTGGTAACCACACAGTTGTCGGAAGCCATTGACTTTCAAAGTATGGAAAGAAAAAAATACAGTGTTTAGAGTCACCTGTAAACATTGTTATCCTTTGTGCTCAACAGAAGGAAAAGAAAAAAACTCCTACAGGCTATGAACAAGTGGAGGATGAATCAAAATTTCTGGGTGAACTACCCCTTTAATTTCCTTACACATTCTCAAATGATTGTATATTGCAATAAACATAAAATATGTTGTTTCTGTGTAAACAAACAACATCTTTAAGTCCATAGTTATCCATTCACTGTTAGGTTTTCATTAAAATTGTCATTCACAGTGCTTCTTGGTGGGTCCACAATGATATCCAATGATATTGGACCCACCAACTTTTACCGTCTTTAATTCAGCAAACATGTCCATGCACTTTTCAGAGTGCCATCAGTGAAATCCATTCCACACGACGAATGCCCTTAATAAATTAAACTTCATTTAGCTACAGCCTATTCCTCTTCGCTCATTCAGTGTCCATATTATTTAAACTCCATTCCCTGTTTTCACTAGTTACTCGTGCCTGCTGCACTCCCGAGACACAGCAAAGTAAACAAAGCATCTTAGCATATCTTCTGCTCCGATACACTTACCAAAAAGGTGGCATGTTTGCACTTTGTTTAAATAGACACTCCGTTAATTAAAAGGCAACAGACTACAGGAAAAGGCATTTACATACAGTTGAACCACTGATGTCACATGGACTATTTTAACGATGTCCTTACTACATTTCTGGGCCTTGAACGTAGAGCTGTAATCGGGCCTTAAAAGTTAGGCCCGACAGGGCTCGAGCCAGACAAGTACATTTTGATTGACAGCTTTTTAAAAGCCCGAACCCGTTTACAGCCCGACATTATTCAAATGTGTGCAAGCACACAGCTATAGGCCACTTGGAAGTTGTAACAAAGAAATAACATAAGTCCTCTGTAACATCTCAGCACTCTAAATAGGTCTAGGCATACACTTAGCCTATAAATAGGCCAACACGCCAATAAAAATGAGTCTTTCTTAACAAATTAAATTAGGATAAATTCTAAATTAAGATGGGTGTTTGGCAATAACGAAATTAAGATAAAGGCTCCGCGGGATTTGCTTCGCCACTTCTCTCCACAATACGGCCTCAACACGACGGCGAATATCAGCTGAAATTTAATAAAATAATAATGCCAACATGAGCCTATATACTCTGTCTACAGTATCCATTTAAGACTCAGTTAATACTTAGTTATAATTTGAAAAACCTTTAAAGAGATCTCCAAATGGGGGCGGGAACTCCAAAAGTGGGCATAACCTCCAAAATGGGGCGGGGTCTTGTCACGCAAAGACTTTCACCATTGGCTCTGGCTTCAGCCAATTGTTATTGTTATTTCAAAATAAAAATATTTAATAAATTAGACATTGTTTCTAGTTGTTATAAAATAAAATAAAATAAAATATGCTACATAAATAAATATGCTCAGTGAAAGCAGAAAAGCTTGTGGCCAGAGGTGTTCGGACTGAAGTTAGAACCTCTGCTTAATGATATAAACGGAAATCACCCGCGAGCCGTCCCAGCGCAGCGTAGGGGAAAGGTTTTACTCTATCGCTTTGTTTTAAGAAACGGGGGCATCCCGGGACTTGAAATTCGCAGGGTAGGAGGGTGTAGTGATGCTGAGTGTAACTAAAAAGGTCCCATTGTCCGGTGAGGTCCGGTTGGGGAGTTACGGAACGTCCCGTGATCTCATATCGCAAATTGTTTGTAGCATAGTGTAGGAAATCAACACTGTGATTGACACAACCAATAAAACCTTTAGAAGTGGCTGTGGGGCGGAGTTTGCGCTTAAGTGGATTGGGGGAAAAAATTGTGCATGCGTGTCATGTGCCTGTCTGTCAATGGGAGGAAGCCACGCCCTATTTTGGAGCTCCCACCCCGTTTTGGAGTTCCCATTTGGAGATCTCCAGGCTGCAGTTATACCCTTCTCGCCTGAGCCTGTGTAAAATGATATAAATTAAGATCTTCAGCTCTACTTGAACGTGTCAGGCTATGTTTACACGACAACGATGTAGTAAAAAAACGAAACATTTTTCCCTTGTGTTTGTAAAAACTTTCACATATATACGGCAGCATTTTCGAAACGTTTACACTTATCCGCGAAATCTGCCAAAAACGCTGTATTACGTATGCCAGTCCAATAGTTGCCGCTGTCACCTAGTTCGTAAACAGTACCTGTAGCACAGTAAAATCGACATGTACTATGCATTAGGGATGGCACGATACCATAATTTTGGCTTCGGTACGATACCAGAATGTGATACCTTGGTATCGATACTAAATCGATACCATAGGTGACAAATAACCAGCCTTAAAAGATAAGTGAATTGAAAACAGTTTAGTAAGTAATGTACTAAACATGTATTAGTTAATTTATTATTTATAACTAATTATTGACCTAGATTAATAAGTGCTGTAATACTGTTAGGTCAGCTTACCTAATGAATTTTGTAACAAAGGTTGCTTTACTGTAAAGTGTTATTCTAACAGTCTAACAGAAAGTATTCAAAAACACGTTATATCTCTCTTTCTCTCTGATTGTTTTCAGCTTTCAGACTCAGATGTCCAAATAAAAAGCATTAAATATGAATGTCACTTTCTCAGCTGCTTCATATTAGCGGTCGGTGGCACGGCAGAAACATTACCTTCATATTATTGATGCTAAAATTAATATAGCAAAACTCTTGCTTCATTCAAATTCAATTAATATTTGATTGTTTGAAATGCAAGTGCAAATATTATGTGACCAAAGCTAAACTGGTTCTAGCGTGTCTCACACGCACATTTGAGCTTTTGTGTTTACTCTGCGTCACATCTTAGGTAAGTTATGTGTTGATCAATTGTAAATAAAAATTAATTAAACCTCAATATTGAATAATGAATGATGCCCTCACCTGTTGATCTGAAATTTGCGGTAAAGATCAGGATGAGCAAGTGACAGATGCTTGGCAAGATTTGATGTGTTGCCTCAGTTAGTTCGCCTTTATCATCTGTTTTGTATGCAAAATAATGCCATATTTCACTTGTACTGTTGTCTTTATTTACTGATGATCCATCTCGTTATGCTATTCAGCAGCGTATGAAATACCAAATTGATCAAAATGATAGTATCGGACCATTTGAAATAAAATTTATACCAGTGCCGGTATTCCGCACATCCCTAATGCGCATATCTACATACCTAACACATATTATGCACGTGCATGATGCCACCGTTTTCAAAGAATCCCGTACTGGGTGTTTACACGGTAACGATAATGGTGGCGTTTTCAAAATCTTGCACTTTGAAACCAGTTTTCAAGATTATGTAATTTGTGTAATTGAACAGGCAAAACGCATTAAAAAGTTTCCTGTTTTTGGCTGAAAACGTTGTCGTGTAAACGCCCCCCTCAGTTGTGTTGCTGTCTATGCAGGGTCAGAAAGCTCTCAGATATCATCAAACATATCTTCTTAATTTGTGTTTTGAAGATGAACAAAGGTCTTATGGGTTTGGAACGACATCATATATATATATATATATATATATATATATATATATATATATATATATATATTATATATATATATATAGATATTATCTTCAAATATTTTTTTAATGTTGTGATTCACCTATATAATGCATTAACAGAGACCTATAAGAAATCCCTATCCAACTTATTTTGTATATCCATTTGTACATTTTATGGTTCTGGCTTCCGGTCTCATACAGCTATTTTTGGTCTCATACAGCTAGTTTTGCTGCTTAAAATTGCGAATTGGTGTGTCTTACTATTTTATATTAATGTATGTATTTAATTATGAACACACTGATTCGTAGTGCAAACAGTTTTACCGTTGTACTGTAGTACCGTAGGTTAATGAACCGGAAGTCTCAACTATCCACAAGTTTCCTACGCCCCATGAGGCCTTGCGTAAAAAGTGGGAGCGTCTTCCGGTTCAAAGTAAACAAACGGGACATGACACTCATTCATTCAACAGCTGACAGGAGTGATGGGCAAATGAAGCCTCGTGAAGCATCGAGACTTTCCCCTGACTTCGGAAGACGCATTCGATCACCACAATTTCCATAGATCGGTCCATGTTATATGCACAAATAAAAGCCTAACCGTGTGTGTGTTTGTTTGTTGAATTTCTGACTCTGATAAATTAAATGCCAGTACGAATATCGATATGATGCAATATAAGAATAATGTAGATATATATTTATTGCATATGGCATATATTTAATTTTCCTGAAATATAACACAAATTCGAAAAGCATGTTATCCATAAGAACGTAATGGCATCTCTCATAAAGGTGTACATCTTTACAAAGTAAACAATGGTCTAAAAAACACTTAGCCTCTTTGCTAATTAGCACACAAAATACCATTGGTATACTACGTCCGCCGCCTCACCGGAAGTTGTACCCACGTTCTTTTTTACAGTAGCGCCCCCCGGAAACTTGTGGATAGGCTAACTTCCACGTTAAAGAAAAAGGTGGATAAGAAAAATACTTTCAGAGCAGAGGTTGCTGAAAAAGTGGGCAGGCACTTATGCAATCTATTAAACACATTAAAAATAAAGCTAAAATCACACAGACTTGGGACTTCTGGTATATAGCAAGCTTTAACAACCACTGTGCTTAGCTATAGACCTGTCTTGAAAGGTTTATAGGAGGAGCTTTGTAGTAGTTTACAGTAGAAGTAGAAAGATGTGTCAGGTATGCAGCTGTTTGGCGTATTACGGTAGACAGATGAGCTGGATAAGGATGAATGATGTTGATAATCTTACTGGCTGTAGCTCTGTTCCCAATTCCTGGGAGATTGAGCAGGTGTTTAGTACTGAAAAGTGCTAAACACAAAATATTCTGTCTCTTTTCTGTTTGGTTTGTTTTGAAAGCAGAAAGAGTGTGGTTAGCTTGTTGTCATTAGAGATCCTGTTTTGATAGTAAAGCCCAAATTGTTCTCATTGGTTTTGACTAAGCATGCTGATGTTGGATATTTGAACATTCCAACAAACCCAAAGGTCTTCAGTAAGCGTTACTTTCACGAGGTGAGACCACAGCAAGATCCTTGCCAGTACAACAGAACATTGTGTTTCACCAAACTTTTTGAAGATCCTCTACAGACTTTAAAGACATTAAAAGATGAGTTTGCCTAATATACACAAATTAGTGTATATATTTAAGAGAAATGTTTATGTACAAAATATTTTATTCACAGACTCTCACTTCGCACGAGCATTACAATTAAACATGCTATTGTTTAGTCTCTGGAAATCAGATGTTTGACTTCCTTAACCTACAATGCAAAAATAACTTATAGTGACATGCTATATAGATAGTTCCCCAGTAATACGTTCTCAGTAATACTTGCTGAAAAGAAGACGATATCCTGTTGTTGAAGTAACCACCTAGCAGCCACATACAGTAGAAAATGTTTGATTCACGAGTTCTCGTTTGACCTTGTTTGCTTTAAGCGACGTCATCGTTCTGTCGTGTGTTTGACGACATTCGCTGTAATCGAGGGGTCACATCAGTAGCAAATATCTAAAAGCAAGCAGTCCCTTGAGAGCCGACCTCCACGTCTTTTTGCCAAGTGTGGGAAAAACAAAAGCAGAAGTCTCTGGTGAATAAATAGCCCAATTATAGGCTACTTGGAATTGCCTTTACCACACACACACACACACACACTCTCTCTCTCTCTCTCTCTCTCTCTCTCTCTCAACACACACACACACACACACACACACACACACACATTTGAGCACATGCTACTTTTAAGGACCTTCTATTGACTTCAACAGTTCACACAAAAAATGAAAATTGGATTATTGGACTCCATTGACAGTCCAAGGAAGAAACACACGAAGGCAAGGCAAGGCAATGCAAAACACGGGAAACATTACAAGCTAAACCAGGGGTGCCCAGACTTGGTCCTGGGGGGCCGGTGTTCTGCAGAGTTTAGCTCCAACTTGCCTCAACACACCTGGCCCTAGTAAGAGCTTGATTAGGTGGTTCAGGTGGGTCTAATTGACCATATGCACGGATTACTTCCTTGTTTTAGACAAGCCAGCTCAGTCATTTCTGGTCAACTGTACTGTGTCGTAATATTAGTGTCCTTTGCTCGTTTTCGCTACATAATCCATTCACAATTCGAAGAAAAGTTTTGTTTGTCTAAGACAGGGGTGTCAAACTCAGTTCCTGGAGGGCCGCAGTCCTGCAGCGTTTTGTTCCATCCTTGCTTCAACACACATACTATGCAGTTTTCAGTTAAGCCAGAAGGACTTGATTAGTTGGATCAGGTGTGTTTAATTAGGGTTGCATCTAAACTCTGCAGGGCTGCGGCCCTCCAGGACCGGAGTTTGACACCTCTGGTCTAAAAGGACCAAACGTCCATATATACCCTTTCAAAATGATAAATGCGAGTGTAAAAAAATTACGTGCATAAAATCCGCTATATATGCGTGAGTCATTTCGAAGGATGAAACATCTGTCAAGCCGATGTCAAAAATAGTTTAGTTTTAAATGTTTCAGACTAAATTCAGAGTAACAAAACTACAGCACTAACAAGTTTGTGTTGGTTGAATGTAGGCTATTTATATGTTATTAAATGTATGTAAAAAGATGTAGTTATTAAATTAAATTAAATCTAAAATATTTCAAATTCATATTGATTCATATTAAATGCATTATTTAATTCTTATACCATTAATATTTAACTTATTTAATTTGTAGTAAACTATATATAAGTATTTAAATAATTCACCCTTATAGGCTGTTTATTTTATTGACTTTCTCCACTTGCTGTACTATATACTTAAGTGCGGTAAAAGTACTAAAATTTGTTATTCTAGTAATTTTATAATAAATCAAAGCAAGACGTGAAAAAAAACTATAGGAGTTGAAATGGCAGCTGTAGCCAATGAGTGATCCTCTACTGCCATCTTCTGGTTATACGGGTAATTTCATGTCATTTTCATCCTAAAAAGTCGTTTTCTGTGAAAAAGCATTTTTTCATCTCGTCTTTATGAATGAAAATGTATGAAGTTTACTGCACAGCTGTAGAGTTGAAAAATAATAAAGGCTTTAAAATACCATAAGATTTTAAAAATGTGTTCATGACTATGAAAGCATGTTATTGATTATCAAGAATACTGCCAGAAGAGATGTCATTGAAGAGAAGCATCTCTAGCTTGTTAACATTAAATTAAGCAGTTACGACAGTGTTTAGCTGTCAGCATTTAAATGTACAACTATGTGTCTAGGTACTCTCCTGGGATTAATGAGGCAGGAGAGTAGTCTCAAGAGTCTCCACCTATATATACCACATATAAAATGAGCCACACCGGAAATTTACAAGCTGGCTTATCATTATGCAGAAGTTCTAAAGAATGTTCTGTGCATATGGTCAGTTGGGGTTACAGCTAAACTCTGCAGGACACCAGCCCTGCAGGTAGATCCCCCCTGTTTTCCAGCTGTATGTATAAAGTTTCATAATTGTTTTTGTTGTTAGATTTAGGATGTTACCTTCATCATGTATTGTGTACCAAGTGTGTGTTCGGATAAGCGCTGCTTTACTGTTTATGTAAATATGGTGTCAACATGATATCTATTGTATAATTTACTAGGGATGCACCGATACCACTTTTTCCAGTACTCACCCGATACCGATACTTTTATTTTTGGTACTTGCCGATTCCGAGTACCGATACCGATATTTTAAAATTTACTGGTAGATTTGTAAAATATGGAGTACAGAAACTAAAAGAATATGTATAATGTTAGTTAGTCAACTTAATTTATCAAATAGATACAGTCAAACCAAAATTTATTTAGATCACATTATCATAAACTGTGTCCTGCACCCACTAGTAAAAAAATATATATATCAAAAATGATCAAAAGATGGTGTATATCTGCTGTCTGAATAATTTTTGGGTTGACTATATATCCCTTAGTTATTTTTATTTTTACACTTAATTATGCCCATTAAAATGTGTTTTGTTACTTTCACTTACTTTCTTCAATTTAATAGCATTAAACTGCTCCATTGCAGCGGATCAGTACTGTAATCACGCGAACCACTCATCTCCTAACTCTGATATTTTCAGAAATATAAGTAGCGTTTGCTATTTGGGCTGTAATCCAAAGCGACTCAAATAATGCAGAAACACTCGTGAAGCAACCAAAACATGCGCAAGTACAGTACTGCCCATCACATTTCACACAGGCTGCTATAGTTTCACTTTCGCCCGGACAGTCGTGTATGCTTAAGGTTGAAATAAATGATGTTTATAGGGAATGCCCCTATATTTTTTTTTATATATATTTACGAATTTGTTTTAATCCAAAAGATGCTTGTGCTAAATATGCGAACGTCAATGAAGATCACGCAACAGCGCGCGCTCTCTCTCTTTCTGTCTCGCGCTCTCTCTCTCACTCCCTCTCTCTCTATACCGTTAAATAACTTGTGCATTGATTTAAATTGTTTTTGACATATCTCACAGAACTACAAACTTTCCAGTGATGTCAAGGCAGGATATTAACTCGACAAGCCCGCACATCTTGGCCGCCTCGCGCTCAATCCAATCTGTGTGCTTTGCCTATCAACTGACGCGCACCAGTTATACAAACTTAATACTGAATGTTTAACATTATATTACTTGCATACATATACTTCGTAGACATCTCTCTTAATCTCTAATGACTCCATTCTGCTGTCTGTTGTTTTGTTGTCGGTGTTTCTTTGCCTGAATACGCACTTGTCACATGATGTGGTATCGGTGTTTGGTATCTGGGCATTTTAACGAGTACGAGTACGAGTACGAGTACAGGAGCTCAGTATCGGGCCCGATACCGATACCAGTATCGGTATCGGTGCATCCCTGTAATTTACTTAGATGTTTGTACATGCACTTTAAAAGCATGGTTTAATTAGGTGCTGTATTAAGTAAAATCAAAGTATTGCCAAGTAAGCTTTGACTACGTAAAAATTACTCTCTTACTGGCCAAGCTAAAGTTACTTATTATCTTTGTTAAATTTACTTAACTTAGGTAAGTAGATTTTACTTAATTCTATAAGTGAAATTATATATAATTATGTAATATTTACTTAATTTCTTTATGAATGTTAAGTTCAATCCTAAGTAGATTGTACAGAGCAGTAGCAGTAAAATTTACCTAAAATGTGTTAACATTTACATTAAAATGTGCAAATTGTTATTTTAAATTGTGTTTTTTTTTTTTTAAGTCCTGTAAGTTGTTGTTATTTTTTTTAGTGTGTATGGAATAGTTTTTTTTGATGTTGTTTAAATATTCGTTAGTTTTGAACAAAAACTTAGAACTAAATAAACAATAATAAAGTTCTTTTTACAATGAGATTACATTGAAAGCTTTGAAAATAACTTCATTTTTAAACAGTTTTTTTTTAAAAATCACTGCTTTGGCTTATTATTATTTTTTATTATTAGTTTGAGTTTGCCTAATATATGTGCGTGTACTATGTGTAATTATTATATATGTATGTATTATGTATATATAAATACACACAAATTAATGTATATATTTAAGAGAAATAGGTTATTTAAATACATAGAAAATATTTTTTGTTCATATATAACAAATTATATAAAAATTATAAAAAAATACATATACTTATAAATATATATATATATATATATATATATACACATAATAACTATGCACAGTACACATACATATATACACAAACTCAAACTTTTATTTTGTATGCGATTAATCATTTGACAGCCCTAAAAATTCTTTTTACAATCCGGTTTTTACAATCCGTTTGAAAAAATATACTACGCATTAATGAATATATCTGTACTTCTATAAAATAGTTTAATTTACAAGTGTCATGTTCGTGATTTTTTTTTTTATTGTACACTACAGCTTCTGACCTTTAAATCAAAACTGACTTGATTTTATTACATCAGTTATTGCATTATTTATTCAGAAACGCAAGTATCTTAATGTTATTTGTGTATTTTACTTTCATTTTATTACAGGTAGGCTTACAGTGCCCCCTAAATAAATAAAACGTAATACCAGACAGGCCTGTTGTTTCTGCTGATGCACTTGCTAGTCACCGTTCACTCTATTGTACATCGTATCAATGTATAGTTCTCAAATTGAATGCGGCTCCAGTATATTTTCTTTGAACGTTTTACAGTATTACCAAGGACAATTTGTGGAATCAAATGTAACGAAACACACCTCAGTCAAGATTTGTACTGTTGTTGTAGTAATGCTCGTCAGAAGAGTCCTCTTTTGTACCGGTTGTCCAGTCTTGTTATGTCTGTGTAATCCAGTAAAGTTGTAATACATTCAACCACATTAACCTGCACAATGACTTCATCAGGCTCATTTCCCCACAAAACGCTACATGATTCATGTTTAATCCTCCAGCTTTGAGGGTGAGAGACTCCATTAGGGTGAAAAACATTTCCTGTTCCTCTCAAATGCATTGGTCCATGAAGAATCCTCTAGGTTCTTCTTTTTCTTTTGACTGATGCATTTGTATGGGCATAATGTGATGAATAATTAGTCAAGGCCCTCTATCGTGGTTTCAGCCATTTACTCTGGTCATTTTTATGTGCTCCACATTATTCCAGAGATACAGACTCTAGGGTACTTATCTATCTTCTCAGTGTGCTTTTATTCTAATTCCCCACTTATTTTCTAAAATGGATCCATCAAACATGAACGCTGTCTGGGAAGAGTGTCAATATTTCATGAATGAGGGAAGATTAAAGTGATGACATCAGCAGGGATACATTTACCCCCTGCCTCTGCCTCTATCTTCTATACAAGGGTGTTTTTTGGTTTTATAAACGGAATATTTTACTGTAGTTGCAACGAATAGAATGGTTTACTGTATATATTGTTTTTTAAATCAAACGGATTTCAGAAATGACACTTTAAATCTAATATTCAATTCTGCTTCAATTCATTAAAGGCGTAGTTTACCCCAAAAATCCTGAAGTTATGTTCGTCTTAAAGTGCAATGTAAGATATTTATTTATTTTTTTTTAAATTTTAAATTTGATAGTTTATTCCATCAGAATTTGATGATGCATAAAGACATTTAAATTTTAGTAGAATGCACTTTCAAAGAACAGAAATCTTCTGGGTTTTATTCAAAGTATCTTAATTTGTGTTTTAAATAACAGTAGATGCTCCAAATGGGTAACCGCTAACAAATCGACCTCACCCAGGCAGAAATGCACTTCCTTGTGGTTTTTTTTTTCTTTCTGTGGTTCATTAATGCGTTGCTTTCAAAGAAGCTGCTGCTGTTTCCGATCATCTCTCGACCTGATGATTTTAACTCTGAATGACAGCTTTAGGATGTAACTGGCTGAACAGCTCACCTAAATTCATCTTCGGGTTCTTATTCCGCACGTCTCCCCCGGCAGCCATCTGCGAGCATGAGTCATTGGTGCAGCGCTGGGTCAGTCTCTGACCTCTGCCTGCTCATTTCTGCCATTAGCTCTCGGGATGTTTTTGTAATGACAGGAGGAATTTGACATGCTTTGAATAGATATAGATTCAAATTGATTATTTATATGCTTATGAATTTTGTTTGGCTGCTTGTGGTTTCTGTCTGAGTAACCTTTAAGTGAATATGAGATATTGAAAGGCATTTTAAAGCAGAGATGGACGTCACAGGTCATGTAGCGCTTTGAGTAGCGAGCAGACAGACGTTGGTGTTTTGTTACTTGTGTCTTGGATGGCGTAAAGCATCATGAATAACTTATCTGTTTGTGTGTGTCTACACAGAAGTGAATGGAGAAAAGGAAGTGGCGCTCAGCATCATGAATAATAGATATCCAATAGATATTCAATAGATCACCATTGAAGAAGTATTGAAAAGTTCTGTGCACTAGGGGTTGACCGATGTTATTGGCACCGATATAAAAAAATTTTTTTTATGGTTATCTGTGTGGGTCATTTAAGAAAGCCTGTTTCCACCACAGTTGAGAAAAAATAGTCATAAAGTAAGTCATAATAATGAGAAACTTTCTCATAATAATGACTTAGTAACTCATTGTAATGACTTAACATCTCGTAATAATGAGAAACTTTTTCGTAATATTGACTTAGTATCTTTATTATAATTAATTAAATCTTATAATTAGAGCTGTCAGTCAATACATTTTTTTAATCTAAATTCATTACATGTGTTAATTAATCTAATCGCAAAATAAATTTCTCTCTTTGTAAATGGGCGTTTGAATCATTGATTCACACGATTTGTTTAAAACACAAATTTCATTCAGAAACTAAACTTGTTGCTCGGAGACGTGCAACAATTCTGCTGTGGCTTCAAAAGATATATGTTCTCTGCAAAATTGAGCAAAAACACATAATATAGTGTTTAAAATATAATACAATATCAACTTCTTAGTTATTGAACTGTATAAAATCACATTTAAACTTGTGAAATCAGCGCTCGTGTCATATTGCTCTTGTCCGTGTGATATTGTGTGATAAGTGGTGTATATAAATATACAAAACACATACAGGGGCATTTTTTTTGCACAAATATCTTGAATTTTAGGGCATAACTGCATTTATGGAGTTTTTGCCTTGCATCATATTTGTCAACAATCAACAAAATGAAATGTAAGATGATGTACAGGTCTGGGGCGGGGCCAGTTAACTGCGTTAAAATATTTTAATCACATTTTTTGCATAACTAATTAAGTTAACGCTTTTAACTGACAGCCCTACTTATATTATAATGAGAAACTCTTGTAATAATGAGAATTTCTTGTAGTAATGATTTAGTATCTCGTTATAATGACATCTTATAATAATGAGAAACTTTCTTGTAATAAGAAACTAAGTAATTATTACAAGAAAGTTTCTTTTTATGAGGAAGGTTTTCATTATTATGAGATGTTTTCATTATAACGAGATACTAAGTCATTATAATAAGATACTAAGTCATTATTACGAGAGCTTCATTATTGACCATATTGATCATTAATGACTTAGTATCTTGTTATAAGAACTTAGTATCTCGTTGTAATGAGAAACCTAATAATGTTTCTTATTATTTCGAGGAAGTATCTCATTATTGCAAGAAGGTTTTTCATTTATTATGAGATATGAAGTCATTATGACGAGAAAGTTTCTTATTACGAGTTTCTCATTATTACGAGATTTATTTTTCCTGAATATTACTTTTTTACTCATTATTATGAGAGTTTTTCAATATAATGAGATACTAAGTCATAATTATGAGAAAGTTTCTTATTATTATGACTTACAGAATCATATTTTTTCTCAACTCTGGCAAAAACAGTTACTGACCTGGACGATTATCGGCACCGATATTAAGCCTTTTTATGGTTATCGGTATCGTCATTTTCAAAACTGATTTGCTAATAAAATCATTTTAAAGCATTTAAAGTTTTTTTTTTTTGTCAGAGCCCTTGTTATTCTTAATTTTGACATTTAATGTTCATTTTTACACCAGACATATATATCGGTTTGAAATATTGGTTATCGGTCTTTCTTGATCGGTATCAGCGTCGGTCCTGAAAAACGCATATCGGTCGACCCCTACTATGCACTGCACATTATTGGGCACTGATTTGTGTCTGTGACAAAAATAAGAGAACTAAAAACAATTTAAGACAAAAATGAAGAAATATGGTTAACAAAAAAATATTTAACTGGCAACCCTAGTTAATGATAAATTTATTTAAAGCAAAACTGTTTGGGTGTGAAGGACAGTTATCAATAATATGTATCAATTAAAATAAAACAGAAATATTAATTTATATTTATTGTGTAAAATGAAAATACCTTAATTTAATAATTAATAATAATAATAATAATAATAATAATAAATATATTCCAGAATATATTTTATATTTTTAAGCAGATTTGGTTAATGTAAAATGCTTTTTATGGTAGTTTTACATTGTTAATGAAACATCATCTGAAAGCTGAATAAATAAGCTTTGTTAGGACAGGACAATATTTGGCTGAGATACAAGTATTTGAAAATCTGGAATCTGAGGGTGCAAAAAAACCCAAAAAAAAACTAAATATTGAGAAAATTGCCTGTAAAGTTGTCCAAATAAAGTTCTTAGCAATGCATATCACAAATTATCTTTACTTAATATCCTAATGATTTTTGGCACAAAAGAAAAATCGATGATTTTGACCCATACTATGTATCTTTGGCTATTGCTACAAATATACCCGTGCTACTTATGATTGGTTTATTGGTACAGGGCCAGCAGACTGCAAACAAAGCTCTGCCTTTTAAATGTAAAATTCACTGTACAACACTCTATACAATGCAACAGTTGAGATGAGATTTCCTCATAAATGTATGATGAAATACCTGTACTGGTAAGAACTGATCTGATCTGATTATATCACTGTATCGATTTTCCACCACCTGTCTTTTATGAAGTATTATAAGTATCTCTGTAGTATATTCTATAATCGAGATCTGTCTCCTGTTACTTTATAGCCCCTCTGTGTGAAGGAGGAGCTGCTGTTTAGCCAACAAGCTGTCTGAAAGAGAGAGTTGTGGTTGTTGTACCTAGCTTAGCAGGGACAAACACACAACAGGAAACTGTCAGGGGTGTGTTTTTCACTGTCCGCATAAGGCTTGTGGTGGAACGGCCTGTCCGTGTACAGTAAGCATGAGATTATCAGAGGCAGAACAGGTTTGTCAGCACATCAGCACCTTGGGATTTGAGCTCCGTGTAGTCAGGACTCAGGAGGTGCTCGTGACATCCATGCCTGACCACTCGGGTGCTGGAAATAAAGTGGAAGGGGAAAAACAACTAAATAAACAGCCACTTTAAAAGTCAGATGGGTTTAAACATTCAACCCTACAAGGAAATAGATTGTGTCCCCACAGCTCTCAGCTATAAATAGTCTATTGCAATTTTTTTTTTTTAATGTAAGGGTTATTGTAGAGATTAATTTTAAACATGCCACTTGTTTAATCTTTTACTAAATGAAAGGGAAAGTGGAGTTGAAAATTAATTTCTTATTCAAAACGGTTTCCGTTTCTTCTAATGCAGATAAAAACGCACACATATTGACTGCTTGATTGAACTGAACAGGAAACAGTTTTTAATGAGTCAGTCAAAAAGATTTGCACAAATCGGTCACAGATGGAAATCATGGCCATAAGCACGGTCGGTTTTGTCCGTGAAGGTGAACAGCTGGGAAAGTAATTGCATTAAAATGACACAAGGGTGAATACAGAATGAGAGTATTTTATTTTTTAGGTGAACTTTCCCATTAATGCTGTTTTACAGTTTGTTTCATGTTGTTTTTCTTGAACTCACATTCTACAATCATATTCTTATATCAGCCATGCATTATTATTTCTGTGGACGCACCGACAGTAGAGTCGGTGAACATCAATTTGTTCAGTACATGTGGTGTTAATCTGTATTAACCTCAGTGCTATTTAACATCATTGACTTTTGCCCTTGTCAGCCCTGCTTTAGATTCATGCTGTGAGTGTAAATGGTGACCTTTCACCTTTCTCTCCTCTGCAGCTTGACCTGAGTCAGCCGTTAGAGGAGCAGGGTCCCCTGGATGTCATCATTCACAAGCTAACAGACCTGATCCTGGAAGCGGACCAGAATGACACCCAGTCCCTCCTGCTGGTCCAGCGTGTGCAGGTGAGAGGCGTGCGGTGGGCTTGTCTGAGCATGTGAGCTGTGGTCTTCAGCCCCCGCCTAGATCTACAGCTCTGATTGAGGTGCAGGAATTTGAATCTGATGAAAGGCTGGAACATGCTACACGTAGGGTCCTGTGAAATCCGTTTTATTTTTTCCAAAATTCCGTTTAATTTTTTTCCAAATTCCGTTTTAATTTTTCAGAATTCCGTTTTTTTCCGTTTTAATTTTTCTCAACTCCTTTTTAATGGTAAATTCAATTTTGTTAACCAGAGAGCATGTCTAATTAATTAAAATCACGAAACACATACAATTACACATTAATTTAATAAAGGTTTAACAAAAATGACATGTTTAGGACCCTATGAAATGTTTTTTTTTCTCACCATATGTTTTATTGTTATCAAATTCTGTGTTTTAGCATGTCTAATTATTTGAATGCATACTTAATTTATTCTTAACATAGCCTTATGAAAGGTTTTTTCTTTACCCATAAAACATTAATTTCATTTATCTTTTAATTACTGAAAATTAAGCAAACTTTTTTTTTTTGGCAAACAAAGGGGAATTTACTATTAAAATTAAAACATGGAAGAAATGTTGTGTGATTATACCCTAAAAAATAATGATTGTTTCATTTTAGTAATTGTAGTAGTAGTAGTATTATATTTCTGGCACAATGTCTTCAAGTTAAACCAGACTTTTATTTTGACGAGTTGCTGTATCTACCTTTATGTTTCTGTGTGTATATGATATAACGCTAGTTTTCCAAAAATGGAACAGTCAAATGCTGAAATCACCGTGAGCGTGTGTAGTAAACAAATCTGCTTGTCTGCTTCATTCATAAAAACAGAGACACACAGAACATATAGGATTCACATTTAAATGGTATTTTTGCGGCGTAATATTTACAGACACTAGTCCATATTGCAGTTTGATTTAAGTGTAATGACCTACTTTTAATTAATTAATTCAAACTTTGACAAATTCCGTGACATTCCGCGTTATTCAGTAAATTCCATTTTTACGATTCCGCGATTCCGTCCGCGTTTTACACATCGTGGAAGTCATAGGGACTTCTGCCCAGAGTTTTCACCCGATTTGCGGTTTGGAGAAGGTGACGGTAGCTGCCGAATGTTAGACCCAGAATGCAGGTTTGATTTAAGAGATTTTATAGAAAATCGTGTAGTATATGATGGTCACAGATTTTTTTTAGCTTCTATTTTATTAACCTGAATTGAATCTCTGTCATTCACTTACAAGCGAAAGGATATTAAAAGCAGTAATTACAGAGAAGTCATCATTATGAGAGAGGTTTTGCATTTAAAGTCTTCATTCATCTCAAATAATATTATTTTATTATCTTGCTTTATGTTTGGGTTTTCATTTTGTTTATAGTTAATTTTAGTTGTGCATAGTTTCAATCTTATTTTCATTTAAAAAAAACAAAACAAAAAAGACTACTTGTATTTTTTTTTTAATTCTTTACATCACATACTTCTTTACAATACATACTTGTATTGTAATTTATTTGTGTACAATCATTTCCTACAGTTTTAAACTTTTCTTAAGAAATCCTCAGTGATTAAATATATAGGGAAAATAGACTTTTATTCAAATGAAAAAGACAAAATGCAACTTTTGTAATTAAACTTCCATTTTAATGAATTATATGCAGTAATAAACAACATTTAAACGAGCTTCACGATTCTGGATAAATTGAGATTCCCAGTTGTTTTTAATAAAATGGAGACCATGATTCTCTCATGATTCTGGAGAAAAAAGATTAGAAAACTAAACAAAATAACGTAATTTACTAGTGGTTCTGACAAACTCTTCATTCCTTAAGTCTTTTAAAAACCTATATTCATTTAAACAATAATAATAATAATAATAAAAAAAACATTCAATGAATGAGTCACTTCATTAAAGGGGTCATCGGATGCTCATTTTCCACAAGTTGATATGATTCTTTAGGATCTTAATGAAAAGTCTATAATATACTTTGGTTAAAACTTCTCAATGGTAGTGTAAAAAATCAGCTCTGCAAAAATCATCTCATTCTGGTTGAGGCTGCTTTAAATGCAAATGAGCTCTGCTCGCCCCGCCCCTCTCTTCTCTCTGTGGAGTGACGAGCATGTTTACTTTAGCCGCATTTAGCCGCGTTTAGCCACTAAACTTGCTAACTAGCACATTATTAGAAAAAGGCAATTGCAAAGATTCGTAAAAAAAATCCTTATTCACACTTCTGCTGTAAGTGAAGCTGGATCACGAATGATTCGCGTGAACATAGACGGATATATGTAGATCGGGAGGTGCATTCCATTCACAAACAAATGTAATCTACTGCATGTTCAGCGGCTCAGATGTCGGGAGTAAATGACGACCACTATGCTCATTATTACATCCACATCGTGCCATGAGATCTCATCACATCCCTACACATGATCTTTCAGAAATCATTCTAATATGCTGATTTGCTACTTAAGAAACATTCGTTATTATTATTATTATTATTATTATTATTATTTTTATTGTCAATATTTAAAGCAGTTTAGTGCATTAGAAAGATCAGCATTTATCTGAAATAAAAAAGTTTTGTAACATTATACACTATACCATTTGAAACTACTTTTTTTTTGAGGGGGGAATAAATTACAGAAATTAATAGTTTTATTTTTTTTAGCGAGGTTGCTTGAAATTGATGATAAATGATGATGATAAAGATATTTATAATTTAACAAAAGATTTCTATTTCAGATAAATGCTAGTCTTCTGAATGTTGTATTTATCAAAGAAACTTGAAAAAACTATATTCAGCTGTTTTTAACAATAATAATAATAATAATAATAACATTAACTTTTTTTTAGCAGCAAATCAGAATATTAGAATGATTTCTGAAGGATCATGTGACTGAAGTAATGATACTAAAAATTCCGCTGAAATCACTGGAATAAATTCAATTGGAAAACAGTTATTTTAAATAGTAAGAATATTTCACAATTCTACTGTTTTTGCTGTACTTTGGATCAAATAAATTTCAGGTTTGGTGAGCAGAATAGACTCCTTTAAAAAACACTAAAAATCTTATTGTTCAAAAACTTGACTGGTAGTGTAATATGTAATGTATTTTGAATAAATGCTGTTCTTTTAAACTTTTTATTCACTTATTAACTTACTATTAATATTAAAGTTAATAATGAAGTTAATAAATATTATGATAAAAATAAATAATAATAAATATAATAAAAATATATATTAATATTATTATAAATAATATCATTATCAAGTATTACGGGAATAAATTATAATTTAAAGCATATTAAAAAAAAACTTTTTAAAATTGTTACTGTTTTTCTTTTTTTTTTTTTTTTTTTTTTTTTTATTGAGTAAACAACACTTCTTTCAAAAACAAAATGTATAAAACCTGTCAAACTTTTGACTGGTTACATGTTTATGTGTTTTTATTTTATATTTTATTATATATAATGATAATATTGCACAAAAGACCATTCTACTTTAATTCAGGTTCCCATCTCCAACTTTGTTGTAGATTTTGTAGATTTGTATTTTTGTTTCATCATCTTATTAAATGTCACCTCTAAATGAGAACGTAAGAGCGCTGAGCCTCTTAATGTTCTTAAACAAAGCTCTCTCCTAAGACCGAGCTCTCACTAAGCATGCGCTTAACGTATATTACATAGATTTACATAAGACACAGAATGATCTCAACACTGACATACAGTGTTCACTCTAAACCCTGTTTTTTTTTTGCTGTTGTGTAGCCTTTTTTGCCTATTTAATCAGTGCTGGTAGAATGTGTGTCTTCAGCTGATTTGATATAATAGTCAGTACACTGGGATCTGCTACTAAATTTCCTATCGATGACAGTAAATAACTGATGGAAATGGAAAAATACACAAGAAAAGAATGCATTTCCTCATATTCAGTCAGATGCTATCATATGATTGGAGTGAATGGGGACAGTGGAGAGAAAGACAGAGAGTGGTTGTGTCATGCCAACTAAAAGAAAGACTGTGAGGTTGTTTCTTTTACATAATAGCAATGTAACAGGCTTTACGTGTACATGTCTTCGTACGTGTGGCACGTTCATTCATGCATGGCGGTTCATACGTGTTAGGTAACTGCCTCTTAACAGCAACAAAAAGTAATGTTAGAACTTGAAGATTTCAGTGACTCATGTAATTCACTACTGTCTGCACGCCTTCCTTGTTCTGACCTGTTCCGCTGGTCTTGCAGGATTATATTGACGCTCACCCAGAGACCATCATTCTTGACCCACTTCCAGCCATCCGAACTCTGCTGGACCGCTGCAAGTCCTACCAGCTGGTGCACAGGATAGAGGACTGCATGAGAGGTACTGTGATCCAGCACCCCTGTTCTTCCTTGCATTTTCTGGTTATACCAATGGTGATTTGCCCAACTCCAAGAAGCCCTCAGTTTGTACTCAAGTTGGTAGTTTTTTAGTTGTAGTTGACTGGGTGAACTTTGTACAGTAATGGTCTGGTCAGACCTGTAACAGAGCGGTTGGCATGTTGAGCTGTGGTGCTCATGCAGGTGAAACAGATTTGAGTCTGGCCTGCAACGTGATCCAATTCCGTTCTTTCAATTTAATACCAAAATTTAAATTTCTGTTGTCGTTTAGTTACGCATACCTTTTCATCCTGTTTTACTTACTTTTGTGGAACCAAAAAGGTGTATTTAAAGAATGTCCTGACTGCTCTGAATGGGGCTGTCAAGATCCAAAATGACAAAAAACACAAAAGTATTGTAGAAACAAACTCATGCACAATATTCTGATCGTTTTATGTGGCAAACAGACTGAAAATTGAGTCGTTATTCCCTGAAAATCTTAGGGTGCTTTCACACCTGTAGATCGATTGCTTTGTTCTGAAAGAGGGATTAAAATTATTACAGTGTTGCTTTTTATTATTGTTGCGGTTCACTTTCACACAGCAAAGTTTCTAAATGGACCAAATGTGTTAATACAAGTCACGGCGGAGTAAACCGTCCTCTCATTTGTCAAAGTTCCACAATTTATTTTCTGGGATTCCACTCAGCTGTCACCTGTCAGGATTAAACAACAACAGCTGATCTGAGCTGATCTCAAATGCAACCTCTTTTACAGCTTCAGAAGACTTTAAATATAGAGCATGCACTACCTTTATGCTTTTTGCATCCTTTTTGAAGATTGAAAGCTCTAGTCACTAGGGTCGCACACTATACTGGCACTACTGTGGTATTACGATACTACAGCTTCAAAATACTGGTGATGCCACTGTGTTTTTTAAATGGTAGTATCACCATGTACTATAAATAATGTTTTATGTGTGGCAGTTACCTTAAAATGATCAAACACATACCTGCACAAAACAACGGATTGAATTAAAATGATCATTTAATCCTTGAGAGTAGGTGGTGCTTATGAAGGGTTTCCATGGGACCTTAAAGTCTTAAAGAGCTCTTCATCTTGACAGAAAGATTATTGTGACGATTAAACTTCAAAAGACTCCAGTTTTATTGAATGAATTTGCTTTGTGTACAGTAGTTACTGGGGAAACCGTTATATTGCTTCCATTCCGAAAACACCACCTGCTGGCAAAGAATGAATGCATTTTAAATATTCCTGACTGCTGTTTTTGTTCAGACCAATGCGAAAATTGACCAATATTTTTACGCAGCAAACACACAGCTGTAAATGTGAGCTGTTTGATTGAAAATAAGCTAATGCATTATAAAAATCTAAACATTTAGGACACTAAGGCCATGTCCACACTAGTACGTTTTCATTTGAAAACACCTATTTTTCTCTCCGTTTTGGCCTTTCGTCCACACTGAGATGGCGTTTTTGTCAACGAAAACAGAGCTTTTTGAAAACGCTCTCCAAAATGGATAAACTTTAAAACAATTATGCATATTTAGTCATGTCATGCATATTGTGCCAACTGACATCAATGTTTATACCGGTAATTGTGCCTGTTATATGCTATTCACTATTGCACTGTTGCTAAATATATTTACTTTGTACACTCTTCATATTACAGTCTAGAAAGATGACAGAAACAACAAAACCCACCCAACTGCTATTTAAAACTAGCCCAAAAGTAGTCTCATGTAGCCAGACCTTCAGGCTGATGGCAGAAGGTCTGGGAACTTTGGCTGCTTTGAATGGCCAAGGCCCACCCAAGAGGCTTTATGACTGACAGGTAAAGCAACCAATCATGTTTTGTACCATGTCATGTTTAGGGGTGTGGAAATGTTGGCACAATAATATACCAATGTGTAAAACTCCCTGATGTATTTTAAAGATTCTAAACCGCAAACTCATACTTTGGAAATCCAGCATTTAGTTGATCCTAATCACAGCTGTAGACACGACTGCTTTCTCCTTTTGTGAGGGGGCTTGGCGCCACAGCATTTTTGTTTTCAGGTAGAACGTTAAAGAGAGCAAGACACACGTCTCCAGGAAATCCTGTAAAATAGCCCAAAAGTAGCCCAATCGCGTTTTGAGGGGTGGTTCCCCTGTTAAAAATTGCATTCCGTAAAGTACATGTTTTTTTGGCAGGGTTCCCCTGGTAAAATTAACATTCCAGGGGCTAAATATTATGTAACCCATGGAGTGTTAAAGTATCCCAACTCTGTGGGAAAACTGCAGATTTGGCAACGCTGGTGAGTGCGACATGGATGCGTCAGTAAATGATGTGATATTTACGTAAATAAAATGTTCATAGCTGCCAGAAGATCTGCATGAAAACTTATTATGTCTGTTAAGTCTGTATCATCTCAGTGAGCTTTTATGAGGTTTTACACACGCACAGTGAGACGAATTTAATGAAAGAAACTTTTGGAAAATGCTTGAAAATGCTGATGTGGATGGAAAGCATTTAAAAAAACAAAAAAACAACAACTCTGTTTTCAAATGTATCCGGATTAATGTAGACGTAGCCTAAGATATATTTGTGTTATTAAATAATATAATTGATTGATAATAATTGTTTAATGTAGTTGATACTTTTGGTTTATCATTTTTCTTAAAATTAGTTTAAAGAGCTGGAATGCAAAAACCTGTATCTGAACTGTAAATCATGCTTTTTGCAGTCCTACCCCACTCACATGTGTAAATTTTATTTGTGCAGGTCTTAACAAGTGCAGATACTCTGTAATGGAAGCTGTTCCATAAGCGCCACCTACTGTCAGAGAGTAAATTTGTGAATTTATATTAGCCATATAGTGTTTCCTCAATTAATGCTGTAAACAAAGCAGCACTGTGCTATAAACACCACTTTATTAGCCGTTATACGGAGGTAAGAGGAAAAGAAAATGCCAGTAAAGCTTTTATGCAAAATGGCAACTACCTTCAGAGCAGAGGTTGCGTTAGACTTTAACATTGTCTGTCATTTTTACGGACAGGGTCGCAAAAATTCTGTCATAATCTAATATTAATTTTCGTAATTTAATTATTGTAACATTTAATTGCTTTTATTTTTCTTCACAATTTCATTTTTAATCATGAACCTACAGGATGATATAGGCTTATATATTTATTTTGAAGAGAACAGATGAACAGAGTCTGTTTAACACCACACCCGTGGTGACAGCTGAGGACACTAAAATATTTATTGATTTTAACAGATTTTCATTTTTATGAATCAGTATAGATTCTTAAATCCCAGACGATCTTTTGGTCTATGCTGTTTTCAGTTGATGAATGAACAGTACATAGTGTGGCTCCCATCCAATAAATCGCAATAAGCTAAGCTTAGTCTCAGATTTCAAATTTTGTCAATTTCATTAGGAAATTCAACCAGTAAATAGCGATTTGGCGCTCTTTAATGTGGCATATAGATCGTTGTATCTTCTGGGTACTCGCCTGTGCGTAATCAAACGAATAGCAAAACATTCCTGACAGTTTCATTTTTGTTCTGTATCCTGTGCTCTGCTGCCACACTGGAGCGCACTCGCCACCAACTGGACAGGAGCGAGAATTACATTTTTAAAAGTTACAATAGATCACCCTCAGCGTAATCCGTCAAAGTGACGGACTGCCTTCAGATTTTTCCGTCACTGATTAAAAAAGTGCCTAAGCTCTCCTCTCCTCTTTGTGTCTGTCTTCAGCATTCATTACAGACTTTTATTTCCACAAAAATGACATTTTGAGAAATGATTGCAGTGAGGTTTACGTGAATGTCCGGAACAGAGATAGGCCAAAAAGGAAAAAAAAAAAAAGCTGGTGTAGTATCATAACATATGTTTATAGTATACGACAGCCCTGCTAGTAACCATTCATTATAATTGCATGGAAAAAAGTGACAAGTACATTTACAATTTCTCATTTTGTATTCCAAGCAATATGAGGGTGAGCGAATAATGACGACTAATGATGAAGCTTTCCGAGGGTGAATTAATCTTTAAAATGGTTCATTTCTCCAAAACACCCATATTATAGCAGCCTCATCTCCCCTCCACAAAAAGCGTTTGGTTCTTCCCTGAGCGGGCGCGTATGTTCATCTATATTTGTCTTTGTGGGCATCATGTGCGTCCGGGTTCTATTGAACCAGACGTGACAGATGGTTATGTAACAAAATCATCTGTAAGCCCTCAGTCTGTGTCTCTCCTTTTCTTCTTTTGCCCTGATATCAGAGCCTCCCACTCTTTATCTAAGGAAAACATGAGACATGTTCAGTTACGCTCCAAACATTTAAATCAAAGAAATTACATGATATGGCAGTACTTACACCAAATTAATCACAATGTAAGTATTTTCTGGAAAAAATGCAAACATGAAGAATTGCACAGGATGTATTCTTGAATTGTCTGTTAATTTATTTATCGTTATTTTTATTTTTTGCTTAATCATTAACGTTGTCACAGATTACCCCATAAACGTCTGTTTTTAGACACCGTCAAGATTAAAAGTAGTTTATCTTTCGTGTTCGTGGTTTACCAGCAGCCTCACAAAAAGGGTTTTCAAAATCATTTGTTTAGGTCAAGTATTACTCAACGCATTAAATCACAACGTGTTCAATTGACAGTTGCAACATTAAACATGCTGCAATGTAAATGTTTGGTTGGACGGCGTCAGTACTTGCAGATAACACAAGTACCAAATTACACCCTGGCCATCTGTCACCCTCTCTGTTTGTTTCGTCCTCTCACATTCACAGGCGGACACAGCGCCACATCCCTCTCTTTAGCCACAGTAAGTCTGACAGTGGTTTCCATAGCAACACAAGTGGCAGCCGCTCTAGATACACTAGACATAGCATTCACACCATATTGGGTAAAATAGTTTTCGGGATATATTTATAATCGACACTTACCTTACCTCCACTTCATTTTTTTTTTCACTAAACTTGTATGATTGCTTGTATGATTTTATGCAACGTCAGTGTTATTGTCTGATAAGAATGCATACTAGCACTGATTTTAAAAAAACATGCATAAAACCCCAAGAGTCTGCCAGTGGGTAGAAATGTCACACGATCAGTTTGTTTTGGAGAATGATTCGCACAGTAGTTTTAATGGGTCTTAGGAATGCAAGATTAATCAAAATAAAATCAAAACTCTGTTTATGGCTTAGTGTGATTATTAAATCGCAGAGGATATGATTAAATATATGTGCTGTGAGTTTCAGAGTGAAGTGCGACACTGTGGGTTTTTTTTTTTTTAACACGTGAGCAGCTCATTTTCCACCAGTGTTTGCAACATCTGATTGCAGTAAATGCTGCTCCACACAAACTGCAATTACTTATTACTGTTTGCTAACATTAAGTTGAGATTTAAAACTGGTACACATCTGGAATATTGTTCTGAATGTACAACTTAACAACAACAACAGCTATACTACAAAACTACAAATAGTACAAACAAAACCGGTTTTTGTTTGTACTTCGGTTTTTAATCACTGTTTTCAGTTTTGATATCTCGCCACTTTTATAAAATACTTCTGTAAACCTCTGTACACTGGAAAAAGTGTGGTTTAGTATATGTCTGCTTAATTTTTCTTTTGAGAGAGGTATTTTTTTTTCGATTTTTACGCAAAATAGAATGGGTTTCATTAATACTGGACACCAGAGGGCGCCCTCGTGCAGTAAATCCACATGGGTGTCAAAGTACTATCACTGATGGCATTCTGTTCCAGCTTCTCTAATATGGATAAAAGCATCGCTATTGCTGTAACTGAATAAAAACAAGATATAACGTTAAATGTTTTGAATGACGAAATGTAAGGACAATAAACACTCATCTGGAGTAATATATGGTTTATCTGTGTTCTTCAAGCCATCTTGTGTATTTTCATAAGCTATAGCTAATCGACATACATTGAATATGAGTATAGAATTTATTGTCTGCCTCATTCTGTGATAAGAATCCACATCGGATCACATAAGGAAGTTATTTCAAACACTCGACTGATGTTGTGAATTAAAAACAAGTTATAATGTTTTTTATAACTTTAGTTTTTGTAACTCTTTTGTTGGACAACAGGTTTAGAAAGGCTTATTATTGCATGTTGCTAAAATGGAAGATGCTCTGCATGTGTTGCTTTTTCAACTATAAGCGGGGAAGCGTTTCCTCATTTCAGCACATGAAATCGCGGGCACACACAGCAAATTCTGAGGGAAATAAAACAAGGAAGTTATTTAAATGCAAAACCGAAAAACGCAATTCACAAGCACGTATTGAACCGTGAAGGTCATACCGAACGGTTCGATATTATATCGAGATCTGTGACATCCCTACTGTGGATGTTAATCAAGCAACAAAAGAAAGACGCTCACTGCTCTTAACTAATTCACTTTAGTAGCCCTAATAAAAACTAAATTTATTTCTGTAAATAAATATGTCTGCCTGAAAGAATGAAGAATGTGGTAAGCAAGTTATAAAGAATACACAATTAGCCTACAATTAGCCTATAACCATTGGTATTTCATTGAAAAGAAGACCATGTTCTTGTTTCTTTATGAGAAGTGGTTTTATTTAATTTTAATATGAAGGCATGTTACATGTCACAGCAGTTAAAGGATTGCTCCACTTCCAAAATAGAAATTACTGATAATTTACTCACCCCCATGTCATCCAAGATGTTCATGTCTATCTTTCTTCATTCACAAAGAAATTGCGTTTTTTTTTTTTTGGTTTTTATTTTGTTTTTTGTTTTTTTGAGGAAAACATTCTAGGATTTTTCTCCATATAGTGGACTTCAATGGTGCTCATGCAGCTTCAAAGGGCTCTAAACGATTCCAGCCGGGGAATAGCGGTCTAAGCGGGCTATATACTTTTTAACCTCAAATGCTCGTCTCATCTAGCTCTGCAAAGTGCATGCATGCTCTGTGTAATCTGAGTCAGTACAGTTAGGGTATGTCATAAAAACTCCCATCTCATTTTCTCCTCCAACTTCAAAATTGTCCTACATCACTGCAGCAGTACCGACCCAGTGTTTACAAAGTGAACGTGCAAAGAAGATCTAAAACCCTTTAGAAAAAAAAGGTAAAACAGTGATGTAGGACGATTTTGAAGTTGGAGGAGAAAATGAGATGAGATCGACTAAAACTAAAACAATTCAGATGACTAAAATAAGACAAACTAAATGACACTTTAGTCAGAAGACTATGACTAAGACAAAATCAAAATTTGCTGTCAAAATTAACGTTGATATTCACCTTTTGTACTTTTTAAATTGCAACTGCGAACTTCAGAAAAAAAAGTTTTGTGACTTTTTTTACATTTCTTACATTGAAATTAAATACACCGCACAGCACAGTTTGCATGTTGTATATTACACTGCATACTGTTAACATTTTTCACATATAACACAGGTAATGAGGCTTTTTTTTGCAAACATACAGATGGACCGCAGTACAGGGTGTGCTGTGTAGTACAAGTGTAATTCTGTCTGGAAAAAGTTAGCCATGGACACTGTTTATTTTCAGTAAGAGGGACGAAGTGACATGGAATGTAGAGCTGGCGAAATCCTGTGAATAAAACTGAGGCAGATGAGCGATAGAGGCTGAACATGAGAGGATCCGGCAAACGTTTTCAAAAATCCACTAAAAAGAAATCAAAAAATGTGTATTGTGGTTCTTATTTTATTTTGTTTTTACCTTTTGGTAGCTCACCAGGTTTTTTTTTTTAAGTAGGTATGATGTATGATTTGTGCTTGCAGGTATCAGTTGATGAATTCCCACCCGTGTTCACCAGCGCACAGGAAGTCGCCCACACACTGGTGCCGTAATAAATGCCATTTGTCATCCCAGTCCACGCGTATTTCTAGTCTGTTTCTTAATGAGATGCCTAGTGGTTAGCGCTACTTTTCCTGGCTCCACTCTCCTCCACTTGACTCATGCACATCCTGAAGAGCTTCACCTAAACGTGCTGTCTTACATTCTGTCGTGGAGACAAAGCAGGACACCATTTGCTTGCGCAAAGTGTTTCATACTTTATAAGTCAACAATTCACACCTTTATTTCATTCGTGTCTAGATCTGCTTTCATGGTATTGTTTAGCTTTCCGCTTTATTAGACCTGATCAATTCAAAGTGTTTTTTTTTGTAGTTTGAACCAGTTTTGTTTTATCTGACACTGTGCACTTTTTATTTTCCTTGTGGAAAAATTTGGTTTCAGAGATTTAGTTTAACCTTTATTTGATTTTTAGAGTGCAGAGTAGCCAGTATGTCATGATTTTATGAAACCACCACCGCTCGTAACAAAGGGATGAATGGATGGAGGAAGAGGCTCATATGATATTAGACTTTCCATCTGTGCTCTCCGGCAAGATCAGAGCCAAAACTCCATAGCAATGCTTTATAAACGTGTTCTAAACATTCCATAAATGTCATATAAATGTCTCTGCAGGCTCCGGCAGGTCTGCAGAGAGCTTGAAGTGTTTAGACAGAGCGCAGATTGATCCTGGACCCTCGCTGAGCCAGAAACGGGAACATCACTAAGCGTTTTTACCTGCTAAAGAGGATCTCATTACTCTTCCCCTTTTATTTACAGAACATCTTCTGGCCAATTTAAACGGAATTTACATTTCTAATAATAAGTTGTGCATTAGCAGCCATCAAAAACACAAACTGCCTACCCGTGTTTGATTGCCACGAAAAATAATTTTGATTTATCCCTCAGTTTGTAAAATCAGATGAAAAACAGATGTAGGAAAAAGCACAATGCACTATGGTGGAACTGTTCCAGAAACATAAAGCTCTATATTTTGTTAGAGCATTTACACAAATTGGACAGGAAGAAAATGTTTATTGTGTGATCTGTAAATTATCTCGACTGTCGTTTTGAGGTGAGCATCTAGGTTCTGGTTTTCTTTGTCTTAACTGTGCTTGTGGATAGTTGCATATTGCTAAAAAAATACGTTTACTAACATTTCATGGTCTTGATGCTTTCGAAATGGATATTTTGCATAAACACCGCCCCATATGCTTCTATTACAAATGCATACAAATGCAAAACAAACCGAGGAACAAGCTGGAACATGTAAGTTTAACCGAACATGTAAGTCTGAATGCTCATTGTGGTTGAAATGTTTATAAATGGTAATAGTAGGTTGCTCGCACCACTAAACCGCTTGTCGGTTTTGAACAGGAGATTGCAGCTGCCCTTTTTTACTGGCTTTCAGAAATGCTTATGTAAGCTTCCTCTGGAATAGGAGAACAAAAAGCTAGCAGCTGGATAAATGGACCAGCTCTGATAAGAAAACCAGCATAGCTCTCTGTTTCAACACTACAGGATATTTCAGTAGCGATACCATCATTTACTGACTCAAAAGCTAGCTAGACAAAACAGGAAGTGAACGGCTAGCTTGTGATTTTGTTCCTGTATGGCGGGCTTTGACCAATCAGTTCTGACCTTTTTGGTTGACTGTTTTTGTTTTTGCTAATTTTGAGGAACTTTGAGTTAGTCCTCTATGCATTAGATTATGAGTACACTACAATTCAAAAGCATGAGGTCGGTATTATTAATATTATTTAAAAAAACACTTTCATTCACCAAGGCGGAACTAAAAAAGTAAAGACAATTATGATGTTCCAAAGGTTTTCTAAATTTAGCTTGGCCATGACTGAAATAAATATTTTAATTATATGTGACCCTGAACCACAAAACCAGTCATAAGGGTCCATTTTTTTTTAAATTGAGATTTTATACAATAAATCTAAATAAATAAGCTGAATAAATAAGCCTTCTATTGATGTATTCTATTGATATTTGGCTGAGATGCAACTATTTGAAAATCTGCAATCAGAACATTGAGAAAATCACCTTTGAAGTTGTCTAAATGAAGCTCTTAGCAATGCATATTACTAATCAGAAATGAAGTTTTTGTATATTTATGGTAGGAAATTAAAAAAATATCTTCATGGAATATGATCTTTACTTAATATCCTAATACTCTTTGGCATAAAAGAAAAATAGAATCGAATAGAATAGATTTTGACCCATACAATGTATTGTTGGCCATTGCTACAAATATGAGTCACATATATTGAAATAGGAATAGGTTGACAATATTGCTGTTATAACACAGGTTTATTAATAAACCATATAAATCTTACTAATGAGCCTTTAATTGCCTACATAGCCTAATAAGCGCTCAAGCACATCCAAAAAAAGCTTGCCACAGTGCACCGGCAGTTATAATAATTACGAATGTGTCAGGGAAAACAGCAAGGAGACTGATAAAGTAGCGTTTTCTATATTTTTGACTTAAGAGATGAAGTCGGCGACACTAGGTGCATTTCCATTACAGATTTGTGCAAAGCTTTTGCGATGTTTTATAAATGTCAATTAAAAAACTGTTGCAAAATGACATTGTTTCCATTCACTGTTGTTATGAGACCAAACATAATTTTTTTTTTTTTTTTTTTCCTTCCCATCTCACGATGACTCATGATGATGGATGTTGGTAGGTTTATGCATGTTACAGCCACCACACTAGCCATTCATTCTAAATTGAAATGAGGCATCTGTCTTTATAGAAGCAGCATGTAAAACCACTTTTGGGACACTTCTGAAACTAGCTGCGGTACACCTGGCATAAACACTAGCATTGACTAGAATGACCGTGATCAGCTCTGCAGACGTGTGCGGTGTAAATAAGAGGTTATCCAAGCTTTAATGGCAAGGAAAGCCCCTTTTTCAAGCATTCTGTAGTTAATGCTTGTGTAAGCGGCCATATATGAGTTGTTATAGTACATTTAAAGAATGATCATGTGATTTTTATGTATGCAAAGTGACCTGTTAATGTGAAAAAGCTGTTTCCATTGCAGTTTTGCAAAATAATATTCCTTTTTGAAAAACCACCTCATGCGAGCGTAAAAACAACTGATATTTGGTAGTTTTTGCAAAATTGATGTGTTTCCGTTAGGTACACTGCCCTCCAAAAGATTGGAAACACCCCTGGCAAAGTGTGGTTTTGGATGATATCAGCATAAATCCTTATAATTTTTTGGTGCAAATGCATTAAAGTAACTTGACATCATCATTGAAGAGCAGCAATAATAATTTTAATTTTGATTACATAATAATGGCAATATATACATGTCAAAGTCAGACATGCCCCTTTACCAGCTGTGATGCCTGGTTACTGGTTTAAACTTGGCCCAGGTGTTTTTTTTAAAGATTTTGGGGTCAGCACACCTTAATAGCTTCAACAGTTGATTGCCAATTAAGTTTAGAATACAATGAACCAATTAGAACACAATTTAGGTCAGATAGTTTACAAATAGCTTTTGCCAATCAAATGATTTTTTTGGGTTTCCATGTGTTTCTTGACAACATGGCCAGGTGCAAGCAGCTTTCTCTGAAAACACATCAGTCTGTAATAGTTCTAAGGAATGAAGGCTCTTCAGTGTGAGATATAGCCAAAAGGTTAAAAATTTCACTGAAAGTTGTCCACTATTGCTTGGAACGTAAGGCAAAGTCTGGGTCCAATAAAGACAGAAAGAGGAGTGGAAGACCAAGAAGTACCTCTTCTAGTGAGGACAAATATGTAAGAGTGTCCAGCCTTCGCAACAGACACCTAACTTGTCCAGAGCTGACAGCTGATCTCAACAGTACACGTGATGTACCAGTGTCATGTACTACTACTGTCCGTCGGAGACTTCGAAAAGCAGGTCTACATGGCCGAATATCAGCTAAGAAACCACTGCTAAAATCAAACAAGAAGAAAAAGAGACTGCTGTGGGCAAAGAAGCACAGAAACTGGACAGCTGAGGATTGGATGAAGGTGCTCTGGACGGATGAATTCAAAGTTTTTGGCTCAAAGAGAGGATTTTACGTGAGACGTTAGATGCCTGTATCACACCCACTGTGAAACATGGAGGTGGCAGTGTGATGGTCTGGGGCTGTTTTGGAGCAGGAAAAGTTGGTGACCTGTATCATGTCCAAGGAATATTGAACCAACATGGATACCACAGCATTTTGCAACAACATGCTGTTCCTTCTGGTCAGCGCCTTATTGGTCACGGCTTCACCTTCCAACAAGACAATGACCCCAAGCACATTTCCAAGCTGTGCAAATCCTATTTGGAGAGGAGTCAGCTGGCATCATGTCTGTCAAGGAATGGCCTCCCCAATCACCCGACCTCAACCCAATTGAGCTACTAAGGGAGGAACTGGACCGTGATGTCAGTAAGAAGTGTCCAACCAGTGTTAATCATCTTTGGGCAATCCTTCAGGAGGCTTAGAGTAATAGATCAAGTCAATGTTTGAATAAACTGACAGCTCGGATGCCCAGATTATGCAGAGCTGTAATAGCTGCTAATGGTGGATATTTTGATTAATCGAAAATGTAAGTTTTTTTTCTATGTATACACTAGGGGTGTGACAAGACACTTATCCCATGAGATGAGACGAGACACGAGACTGGGTTCACAAGAAAGAGATGAGACGAGACGAGATTTTTAAACTTTTCTTAAGAAATCCTCGATTAAGTATATAGGCCAAATAGTATTTTATTCAACTGAAAAAGACAAAATGCAAAAAAATGTAGGTGCATTTTGAACTTTATGAAATTAAACTTCCATTTTAATGAATTACGCAGTAATAAACAACATTTGAACAAGAGCTTGACGATTCTGGATAAATTGAGAATCCCAGTTTTTAATAAATTGGAGATCTATACGTTATTTTGTATAGAAAACTATACAAAATAACGTAATTTACTAGTGGTTCTGACAAACTGTTCATTGCTTAAGTCTTTTAAAAACATAATAATAATAATAATAATAAAAAAACATTCAATGAAGGGAGTCAGTGTCTCACTTCATTAAGACTTGTTTGACTATTGGAATCTGAATGAATGATTCAATGACATACTTTTTTCAAACGGGCAGTTGTCGCCACCTCCTGGTGGAAGAGGATACGCGTTACAATACATACAAGATAGTTTCGTTTTGATCGCTACTGTAGACAATAAGTGTTTATACCCAAACTATAAACTTTTATCCCAGTACTTCTGTTATTTAAATGTCTGTAACACAGAAATAATGATTATAATGTGGTTTAAAAGACTGTTTGTGTTGCTCTTCCTGCATTCACATTTACCCGGACCCTCTGATTCATTAACATGGGCAGCGACAAAATGTGCTTCTCACGCTCCACTGACACTGGCGATGTTAAACAGTCCTAATAGACATAGCTAAATCGTGGTCATTAGGGAATAAGATCGCGTGGGTGTTTGAATCGAGATCTCATATTTTAAGGATTTATGGTGCAACTCTAATGTAAACACTGCAAAATGTTTTACAAGGATTTTGTCACGAGATCTCGCGAGATCTCGTAGCATCTCTGCATACTGTCACATCCCTAGTATACACTGTTTATGTAATACAATATGCTTTCGTAGTTTGTGTTGTCCCTTATCAGTGCAAAATTATCACAAATTTAAAAGGATTCATGCCAATACTGTCCAATATTTTGCGCAATTTGAAGGGTAATGAAAACGCAGCTATTGACTTGTCATCTCTGCAGTGGTGGATGCACCCCTTTACATATCTATAGATGCGCCTGTATGTTTCATACGGATTACATAATCTGAGAATATCTGATTTCTGTTTGAATTGGTTCATTTAAAAGTAGACATTTCACTCTATAGATATATTTTTCATGCCTGTAGGGCAAGTATACACCGAGTTTCGAAGTAATACAAAAGCGCAACATTTTGTTTTAATTAGGGCGAGTACACACAAATAAATGTAGTGTCTTTACGTATTTAAAAGATGTATTACTTTTATCTGTATGGCCAAAAATGACAGAGTATTTTAAGAGCAAGTGACTGCACCGGCACCTCCATCTGTCAGTAGTGCACGGTAGTCAGCTTCAGACACTTCAATAGCGCAGATTTTCTAGGTTAATATTAGATTGAGCGGCCATCTAAGTTGCTACTACATACATCTTTCAGATGAAAAGCCATACTTAAGGTTGTTGAATGATAGGCAAATGTTTGTTGATGTATTACCACATAGACCAGCCGTTAAAGATCTGCCAGTAACAGACTGCATGACTTCACCACTTCCTGTGGATTTTTATATTTATTTATTTTTTTCTGTGACTAAGCGACAACTATAAATTTTGGTCGACCAAGCCTCTTCTTGTCGACTGATGTTTAGTCACTACTGTGAACCGGCCCTATGTACTTTTAATGTTTTCAGTAGTCTTGAAAAATGCCATTTTTCAATTTTGCCGTTTCTTGAAATATAATTTATGTTGAAGTGTTTTATTATATGTACTAAAAACCTTGAGTCATGTTGACTCTTTTCTTCAGCTTTGAAAAGCATCTCATCATCAGTTTTGCTACCCCACCACACAGGCAGTTTACCGTGATCATATCAGAGCGCTGTGTCATCGGCCTGTTGAGGCTACACTCCTTAACTCATTTCCTGCGCAACACTATCAAAAACCTCCCAAAACATGTCTTATCTGCCTCGATAACAGCACGAACGCTGGCATCTGGCTGAAGGCACGTAACTCGGCAACAAAGCAGATTCATCCACTGAAACCTCTGGGCCGGTTGCTTACGGGCCCAAGTTCGGAAGAGCCTATTCCCAAGTTAAGCTTAGTATGCATGTCTTCTTTGATGATTCATCCGTGGCCGATAATGTGCCTCCGGTTGGAATTCGCAAACATAGCTATTCATTCACAGCTATTGACGCTTTTGTTCCGTCTATGGCTCTGTTTGCTCATCTAAGCGATACCCGGGACAGTGAGAGTACAGTATTTTCAAACAAAGCCTTGAACCCGTGGGTCAAATTGCTGCGGTTTTATTGACTGGCTCCTGTATTATGCAGAGTGAGTCAGGCTCAGTGCCTTGTGTCCATTGTTCTTCATTCGGTAAAATAAATAGGGAAGCAAAGGCTACCAGAGGGGTGACTGATGACAGAAGACCTTACACAAGTCAAGTTGGTTTTATAATAATCCTGGGGGATAACATCTACCCTTACCAAATAACATCATCCTTGCGAATGGGTCTGGTTACCTTGACCTAACTAGCCCTGTCTATTTCACAATGCAGATGTCTTTAATGGCTTCCTCTTCCTTTTCCTTCCTGATCATCAGAGCTGGTCAGTGGGAGTTTTAGTGTTTTGATGTTTGGTATTTCATGCTTGTAATACTTGGCTTTTTTGGTGTTCTCCAGTAACTTAACAGAAATCACAAAGTTTTTTTTATGTGAAATATTGCAATGGGCAAATTATTCATAATAAACATTCACATCACTTTTTCTTTTAAACACGTTTTCATAATACATAACATTAACATAACAAAAATTCATATTGAATTCATATTTTTTTTGTTTTGTTTTAAAAATGTTTGTGACTCCATTAGCAAAGATGCCAGATTTCAAATTGCATACTTGCAGGTTCCTGTGTCAGCCAATCAACTGCCATTTGAGATAAATAAAAATGTACATGTTTTTCATGTATTTTAGACCTATTGAGATACAATAAAATATTTCTTTAACTTTAGCAATGTTTACTAAAATTAATTTGCCCATGCACATCATTTTTGTTTTTAAATTCATTACATTCATACGTCTTTTTTATTTTATTTTATTTTATGAATATGAATATGAATATGAATATGAATATGAATATGAATATGAAATGAATACATTCTCTGGCTCCATTAGCAAAGATGCCACATTTCAAATTACGTACTTCCAGGTCCCTTTGTCAGCTGCCATTTGAGATAAATAAAAATGCTCACGGATAGTGTTTTTCATGTATTTTAGAACTATTGAGTTACAGTGAGAGAGCTTTTTTTATTATTATTTTTTTTTCACTTTCACAATGTTTATTGAAATATTGCAATGTTTATTATAAATAATTTGAGCATGCACATTATTTTTCTTTTTAAATTCATACGTCTTCATAATCTTTAATAAAAAACATTAACATAACAAAAACATAAAAATAACATTAAATTCTTTTTTTGTTCGAGAAGTTTAAATCAAAAACAACATTAACATAACAAATGTAAAAATAATATTTTTATTTTATTTTATTTTATTCTTATTTTTCTTATTTTATTTATTATTTATTTTTGTTTTGTTTTGTTTTTAAAAAATGTGTGGCTCCATTAGCAAAGATGCCAGATTTCAAATGAGGTACTTCCAGGTTCCTGTGTCAGCCAATCAGCTATCATATGAGATAAATCAAAACATGTTTTTTTACATGTTTTTCATGTATTTTAGACCTATTGAGTTACAATGCAAGATTTTTTTAAGTTTTGGTCACATTACAATGGTCACTTTTGCAATCCTATCCTTACTGTTTTAATAGAGAACAGCTTGGCACTGCTGGACCACCTGCACTAAACCAGCATAGACCTCTATGGAATTTCATTAAGTCATATAACATTCGCACAGGACTCACCTGTCTCTTCCTGTCTGTCATTCTCTCTGCAGATGAGAGGATTTGTTCTCCTCCATTTATGGTGCTGAACAGTGAGTGTGGCCCAGACACACTGGAGCAGATCAAGCAGCACGGTCTTACATTCCCTTTCAGTAAGTTCCCACCTTTTCCTTTCTGAAACAGAAAATAATAATGTTTAACCAAGGAATGTTTTTCTATAAATCCCACACTAAAGGTGCGGTAACATTTACTATTGTTCTGAAAAATTCAATTGATTTTAAAAGGAATTGAATTAATTTTGCACTACATTTTTGCTAATGTGATTTAATGGTTCCTGCGGGTCCTTTAATCAAATTTTGCTAAATCAAATTTTAGCAAATTCAATTTTAAATAAGTTCGATCTAATTTAAGATCTTAAATATCTTAAATATAACAAATACTTAATAAAACAAATGTTTTACATATCATTTTAAGAAGTCTTAAATTTGGGCAAGGAAAAACAGGAATCGCAATATGGCCTAATGTGATTATTAATCTTTAAAGGCTCTGATAAAAATAATAATTTCTGCACATTCGAAGTCAGAATGCAACGCTGTTGCGCGTTCTACAGGCTTGCGGTTTTAAAGGAGTTTTCAGTCAATAAATGCTGCACATTTATGAGGAGCATGAACACTTTATAGTGTTTATATTGTAGTACGTTGTAGATGTTTGCCTTTTTTATCTCCTACATCTTTTTGAATGAACAGCTGGTATCAAAGTGACTTTTTTTAAAACAAGAGTCAGAGTGTATATTTGGGCTTGTTTATAATTAAAAGCCCTGCATTATGTGCAAAATCTTTGTATTTTTCTGCCTATTATTGATATTTTGGTTATGCAATAAACTGTATCTGGTATTTAATTCAGCGGAAACTTGTGGCTTCTCTCTGGGCTGCTCTGTCACAGGAAGTCAAGTCAACATTGTTCTTAGCAATGTTTTAGCAATGCTTTTAACATTTTGGTAGTATGGTCACAGTCTTTTTATTGCCTTTCTTTAACCACAGTAGTATCGTATCAGTAAAATCCAAAACCTGTAACCCGTATGTAGCTGTAAAACTACTTTTAATGCTATTTTCCTAATGTAACATGTTTTTTAACATGCAAATGTATGAACATGAAAATTTTGCAACATTTTAAGTAATTGTTTATGATTCATTAAACAAGCATTGTTTTAACATTTTCAAAAGGTTTCCTTGTAATAATAGTTGAATTTATAAAAATGACCCTGTTCAAAAGTTTACATACGCTTGATTCTTAATACTGTGTTGTTTCCTGAATGATCCACAGCTGTGTTTTTTTGTTTAGTGATAGTTGTTCTTGAGTCCCTTGTTTGTCCTGAACAGAAAAATCTTTTAAGTCCCACAAATTCTTTGGTTTTTCAGCATTTTTGTGTATTTGACCCCTTTCCAACAATGACTGTAGGATTTTGAGATCCATCTTTTCACATTGAGGACAACTGAGGGACTCGCATGCAACTATTGCTCAAGGTTAAGCGCTCACTGATGCTCCAGAAGGAAACATGATGCACTAAGAGCCGGGGGGTGAAAACCTTTGAACAGAATGGAGATGTGTACATTTTATTTTACATTTTGCCTAAATATCATATTTTTTCATTTATTACTGCCCTTCAGAGGCTACAGAAGATACTTTCATGTTTCCCAGAAGACAAAATAAGTTAAATTTACCCTGATCTTCAAATTTAAAAAGTTTTCACCCCGACTCTTAATGCATCATGTTTCCTTCTGGAGCATCAATGAGCACTTAACCTTGAGCAATAGTTGCATATGAGTCCCTCAGTTGTCCTCAATGTGAAAAGATGGATCTCAAAATCATACCGTCAAATACACAAGGGTTCAAATACACAAAAATGCTGGAAAACCAAAGAATTTGTGGGACCTGAAGGATTTTTCTGAAGAACAGCAGGCAGTTTAACTGTTCAGGACAAACAAGAGACTCATGAACAACTATCACTAAACAAAAAAACACAGCTGTGGATCATTCAGGTAACAATGCATTGTTAAAAAGTCAAGCGTATGTAAACTTTTGAACCGATTTTTATAAATTCAACCATTATTTTTTTTCTTGTGGACTATATGTAAACATCTTTCATGTGAAACATCTTATTCAGGTCAGTACTAAATAAATAATAACATGCATTTTGTATGATCCCTCTTATTTTGGTAAAATAATGAACATTTTGCAGACTCTGAAAGGGGGGGGGTGTAAACTTTTGACCTCAACTGTATTCAAATTAAAATACAGGATCCTGACAAATTGATGTTTCTTATTTTAGTATATATTGAATAAGAAACGTGTCTTATTTTAAACCTGCCCTGTTTTGCTTTTGTATGTGTCCTTCAGCCTAATTAAGTTAAATAATCTGATACACATATTTTGAGATGCATGGGTTTGGACATATAGCATTATTTTTATTTGTGCAGAAAAGAAGTCTTACTGGCACCTTAATAGCTTTTCATTAATATCCCTTACTAAACTGCTATATAGTCACAAAACAAGATTTTACTCCATTAAAGGTATTAGAAGTTGTATTAATAACTAGACCAACTCATCCACTACCTTAGAGTGTTTTTTCTTTTCTTTTCACCCTATACAGTTTGCAAAACACGGGTTGCTCACGGAACTAACTCTCATGAGGTAAGAGACTTTTCTCACTCTGTATTTGTGAAATGTGACCACGGAAACGCTAATACACACAAAGCATTGTTTCAAAACCTAGTGAGCTACATAGGCAGCTTTCTTTGAAGCCTGCATCCTAAGTGAAATTGAACCTCAGAAGTAGCTGAAAAGTTCAAGTACACAAATTTTTTTTTAATTGGTTAGCATCCACTAGATATGCACGAGAGGTGATTTTAAAACATTAAAAACTGTTAACTAAAATGTTCTTTGTGTAAACAAAATGGTGGTTCAGCCCCTTTTGATCTCTTCTAAATCACTTTGAATGAATAAGTTCAAGTGTTTTGTCTCTTGTTCCCCTACAGATGGCTATAATATTCAGCGCAGAGGACCTAAAGGACGTGAAGCCACCATGTGTTATTCAGAGTTTTATAAACCACAATGCTGTGCTCTATAAGGTGTTTGTGGTGGGCGAGTCGTACACTGTGGTGGAGAGACCATCACTCAAGAACTTCCCCTCTGGACCGTCTGGTAAACCTTCAGCCCACACTTCAGCGCTTTAGAAATGTTATTTCCATGAAAGGCCACTGCCGCGACGTGGTTCGTTTCACCGCGATTGGACCGTTCAGTTTGTTTAGGCGTGATTTACGTTACAACATTCCCGCTGTGTAACTCAGACGCCTTTGCATAGCCTACTTTGCAGTGAAAAGAGTCGATCAAGTTTTGCTGCTATACCCAGTCAGCAAAAGCGCTTATACCTTATACCTTATAGAGTCTGGTTTCCACTGCGGGCTGCTGTAAAGTATGGTCCGTTTGCATATGCTAATGTACGTGGAATCCATGCAAACCAGTTACGGTTACTGGGAGAGCGACCTGTTAGTTTAATGCAAATTCAGGAGGTCAGCTCTGTGTCTGAACTCATGCTGAACTCCGCAGTGCACAAGCACACATGCCTTGCCTTCCAGCAGTATTCAAATTAAAGAAACCTGTTTAGAAGTTTAAAACAAAGAAAAAAGGGGAGGCACATTGTTTCTAAAGACAGATCAGGTTGTTAATGATTTCTAAGAATTCTATGAAGGTGTGAGGAAAGAGGCTGAGGAATTTCTTATGCAGCTTTGGAGAGTTCTTCAAGGTTCAGGAAAGCAGAGTTTATGCTGCAGTACTTTTCAGATATTAATGACTAAAGCAGTTTTAGTTTTAGCAAAAACAATATTATATTTAGGGCTGGAACGATTCCTCGATTCTATTCGAGTATTCAATTTGAAGAAATAATCGGCAAAATAGAGGAAGTGGCGCATTTCACATATTAAACCCATTTAAAAATCATAATAAAGCATAATGCTGTTAAGAATTGCTACTATTTAATTAAATAAATATAAACCTGCATCGCATATATGGAAGCCCGTTTCTACCACTGAATAAAAAATAAAGGTAATTGCTACTTTTTATCTCACAATTCTGACTTTTTTTCCCTCGCAATTTTGAGTTTACATCTCGCAAGTCTGACTTTTTTTCTCAGAACTGTGAGATATAAACGCACAATTGCAAGTTATAAAGTCAGAATTGCTAGATATAAAGTCAGAATTTCGGCATATAAACTCACAATTGCGAGTTTGTATCTCGCAATTCTGACTTTATTATTCTCCGAACAAACTTGCAATTTTGAGTTATAAAGTCCAGTTCTGAGAAGAAAAAAAAGAATATGTTCACAGAATAGAGGGTATGCGTGTGACATCACCGTCAGCTGGAGTGGCCCCGGCTCCGCCCACTGAGTGGCAAAAAGACTAAGAGGCAGCATTGGTTTCAACGCCAATGCTGCGACAGAACACACACAACACCTCTAAAACCAGAACAAGCTTTGCGATTGACTGTACAAAGAGATTTGACAAGAAACCTGAAGTATATTTTTACAGACTGCTGAAAGCTACTGAAAAGAGAAGCAAATTAATCGCCGCAGTTCAAAGAAACAAATGGCCTCCAGTCAGCAAAACACCGATTTGAAGTTATCATTTCATGTTAATATGTAGAATTGTGCAGTAAAATCGTATCCTATATATTGTATTATAGTATATTGTATTGACAACTCAACAACTAAATTTTTTCCGTCTTAAATTCTGCATAACTGGATGTTTTTAAATAAACACTGACAAAAATTATATACGTTTTTTTTTTTTTTAACTGGACGATATATATAACATTGATATAAGTGATCACCGGGGTTTAGAGCAACCTATTTTGTATTTACAAAATAAGTTCACAGGCAAATTTGCTTTATTTATTTTCCCTGGCGTCAAAATCAGACACACATAAGTGTTAGAAAACACGATTCCTGGCTGCATTAATATCCATTGACCACTGGATATTTGTAAAGTTGTTAGTAACATTATATCAAGTTCAGCAACCTTTAATTTAAACTGATTATTGTTTGTTTTACTGGCGTTTTCGCATCTTCCCTATTAAATCCATTTACACTGAAGGCTCTTTTGCCACTCAGTAGCTGAGGGGGCGTGTCCCAGCGGGAAAGTGACGTCAATGCATACCCTGTATTGCGAGTTTATATCTTTATTTCTCAGAGTTCCGACTTTATATCTCGAAATTCTGACTTTATAACTCTCTTTTGTGAGTTTATATCTCACAATTCTGAGAAAAAGGGTCAGAATTGCGCGTTTGTATCACGCAATTCTCAGAAAAAAGTCAGAATTGTGAGATAAGTTGCAATAATTTTATTTTTTTTTCTATTCAGTGGCAGAAAGAGGCTTCCATAGGTTTAATATATGCGCTTTACTTATTCACATGTGTGTAAGTTAACGTACGTGCATGATCTCAGAGTGGCTCTGTTCACAGTACTGTTCCACAAACTGTTATCATTTACCTGTGTGGAGCATCTCATACTCCATCTCTGCATGTTGTTGTGAGTTTGGGTTTATAATATGGTTCATCTGGGAACGCAACCTGCGCTATTTCATCAGATTTGTAAGGTAAATAATTTATAAACCTATGCAAATGCATGAGAATACACCATTAGCTTTTTAAATATGCTAACTGTTCAACGCGATTTCAAAATAAAAGTTTAAACCCTCACTCTGAGTTTACACGTTTTAATGTCAACATATTTAAGAAGTTACAGTGGCTGTAGCGTTTCTATCATAAAGAAATGTCCCAATATTAAAGATTAAGTGGACATTTGAATTAAATGTTGAGTCAATATTAAACACGAATTAGATTGCGCAGTAAAGTGTAAAAACAATTGTCAGGCCGTTGGCGCCCTCTGCAGGCATTTGTTGTAATGTGCAATACTCATTAGTTCTATTGTTTATAATACATTGTATTTTAAGAGATTTGTTCAATTAAGCCATATGATTACTTGTTTTTGATACTTTATTTAAACTGATTGCCTCATTGCTATTGTATGTGTATTTTAAGTCATTTTAAAGGGTATTTAAAGGTTTATTTTTATTCCTACAGAAAAGCGAATTATAATTATCTGTTTACGTGATCAATCGTCAGAATAATTGAGAGATTACTTGATTACCAAAATAATCGTTAGACAGCCCTAATTAGATGTACATAATGGATATTTAGGGCGTTTTGATGTCTGCGAAAGGACAGAACACTAAATGGTGGGTTGTCGTCTCCCATAATGAATTTCTTTACTGTCATTCTGAGTGGGAGGTCATAAATCTCAGCATCCTCTTGGCACTAGATTTTTGTGTTTCCTCCTCCTCCTCCTCCTCCCTCTATTTATTCTCCCTCTCTGCCTGGCACTCCTGAAGCTTTGACTCTCTCAGCTGAACCGCAGTCCTCTGCTGCTGTCTAGTGGCTTCCTGTGCACTTGCACTCTTACACTTTCACTTTTATTCAGCTGACTTGCAACTGAAAGTGTTGCTCACAGTATTGTTTGTTTGTTTGTTTTACAGATAGAAAAGCGATTTTCTTCAATAGCCACAACGTGTCCAAGCCAGAGTCATCCTCTGACCTCACATCTGTAAGTACAGTAAAAGTGTCTAGGGATGTAACGATATTATCAAAAAAGTCTTGATATTATCACGGTCACATGACAATATGAAACGATAGGTCTTCCGGGCAAAAAGTGTAGTTTTTAAAATATATTTAAACTTCTTATTCTAACATAAAAGGTCTTTAAAGTTTTGTTTTGGGCCATTATGCTTTAGCACAGCGTTTCAAAGCGAAGCGTGCACTTCATTTAGGCGACCAGCTCGTGATCCAATGTTTTCTGCGCTTTGGAACGACTCCGTTCACAGTGAATAAATGCAGTAAACTCGTTTATTGCATGTGCTGTGAGTTTAGTGCGCATTTGGGAAGACAACAGCCACCAGTTATGCTTTATTTTCGTGGCAGATCATTACAGCATTTCACTGGATTTGTAGTGAGACGCGTTTTTGTAAGCTGGAGTTTTCCTTCAAAATAAAAGCTCTAATGCTGTTTCTGTCAAAATAAAAGCTTAAAAATGCTGTGTGAATTGCTGAAATGCTAGGGGTTTAAATGGGTAACGTTACTGCAGTCCAAATTCAAAATATCTCTTTCAATTGTAGAAATTAGGAAAGACGTATTGTAATTTCCTGCTGTAGTGTAAATCAAAATTAATACCTATAAAATATTCATTTTTATTTATTTTACAGTGCAGTTGTTTTACGATATATGGCTATTGCTGCCATAGGAATAACAATAACATAAAACTGTTGCTATTATCATTATTATAGTTTAATTTGGCTTTCTAAAACACCTGTGTGAATATAATTGTGAGACACTCTAAATATCACAACTAAAAAGAGGTTTGAGTCCCCTTTAGAGTTTAGGTACATGGCAATTCACTTTTTTCTGACTTAAAGGATAAGTCTTTAACTGTATGTGAGATGCAAGAAAATAACAGAACTCTTAACACATTTTGACACGGGGCTTGTTGCGCTCGTAAAGTGTCAGTGTTGCCAGATCTTCATAGACAAAAAAAAAAAAAACCACTAAAACACCCAAATGCTTTGTTTTATAACACCAAAAAAACTCATATCCGCAACAGACCACTTTATTAACTCCATAAAGTTTTTAAAGCTTTAAGAGTTGAGACTAGTGTTGGGCAAGTTACTCTGAAAATGTAATTAAATTACTGATTACTTTTAAAAGAAGTAATCCGTAATCAAATTACTGTTCTGATTACTTTATTTCAAAAGTAATTAGTTACATTACTTTTTTTCTGTACATCCACAAAATTTACGTGAAATAGTAAGTTTGTGTGTTGCCTAACATCCCAGCATAAACGCTTCCGATAAAATATTTATTAAAGCATCAACATTCACAAACCGCTGTTATTTTTACTAAAAGCAATAGGCTGCTGCATGTGTGGTTGCAAAATGCACGGCATTTTGAGCGGTGAGTGGATTCTCTGATTGTCCACTGCATTCCAGAAATCAACACTGTTTAATGCTGCAAACACGTTTTATAAATAGAAACTCTGCCTATGCTTATGCATGTTGATCGTTTTTGTTTTATATTAGTTGTTCTTGTTGCTATTGTGCAATACATGAATAGCAATTCATTTGTTTTAGATAGTTTATGTTTAGATATTTATGTTCTGTGGGAGTCCCGCAAATCATTTTATTCTGTCGCATCCCGCACATCGCATCTCTGCCTGCCCGCACCCGCACTCACCCATCAAGACTTGATGGGTGAGTGCGGGTGCGGGGCTGCGGGCGGGCAGAGACTCAAGTGAAGTCAAATTGAAGTTGGTACGTTGTTCTCCGCACCCGGTACATTCTCAAGAAGTTTTATTGTGCCGTGCCGTTTCCTTTGACAGAAATAAACTCAAAATAATGATTGCATTTCCAGCTACAGAACGCGTACTTTCCTCTCCCCATGCTGACTTTGTTTTCATTGGTAGAATCCGCCTCACAGGCGCTTACCAGTCAAAGTAGGTCTCAGGTAGAGGACGCTGCGTGTGCTAGTCAACACCTTTTTTATAATCTACATGATAAAACACATTCTGTCGGCAATGATGTAACGCAGCGGTAACGCATGCTTGTAACTATACTCTAATTACTCATTTGGAAATTATAACGCATTAAATTACTCTGTTACTAAAAAAAGAATCAAATTAGGCGTTACTGCCCATCACTGGTTGAGACCAAACAACATGCCTAAAAGCACTTGTAAATATGAGGACATGGCAACACTGCAAGACAGCGCTCTCTAAAGCAGCCTCCCGAGCGCAAACAAAACACAGCACGTCTATCAGTGGTAGCTTAGTTAAAATTGATGGACAAAAAGAGTCTTTAGCCAAAAAATGGCAGATACCAGACGGCTTAATTATTATTCACTCATGCAAGATGGCAATTACAAATACGAGTGTGAAAATTTTCTTTTTTTTTCCAAATTTTCATTTGTATTTTTTTTAATATCGCTATAAATATTGTATCATGGACTTCATGTGGCTATATTATCGTATCCTGAGATTTTGATATTGTTACATCCCTAGTGTTCACTAAAGCTTTATTTAACAGATCTTGGTGGGAATTTAAGTAATAAATGTAATAATTTTAGGACAGAAGCACCTTATTTACTTCTCTTTCATTTGCATTTTTGACAGAGAGATAATGTAGAAGGTGTTTCCCAGCCACCGAATGATGATGTGATTAGGGAACTGTGTAAATCTCTTCGGGGATCTCTCGGTGTTTCGCTCTTCGGCATCGACGTCATCATTAACAACCAGACGGGCCAACACGCTGTCATTGACATCAATGCATTCCCTGGTGTGTATCTACTGTATTTCCTTTCCATGCAAACAATGTGCTAACTACAACGCATCTCCCACATGCCAAATAGAAGTTATATACACAAAACATTTAATAATTTATTTTGAGCACATACACTACTGTTCAAAAGTTTGGGGTTGTTTTTAAAGAAAACTCTTATGCTCACCAAGGCTGCATTTATTTGATCAAACATATAGTAAATGCAGTGATATGGTGAAATATTCAAACAACTTTTTTGTGTCTTCAGTGTCACATTATCCTTCAGAAATCATATCTTTTTCATCAATCTTTTTGTAATATTAATGCTGTCAAACGATTAATCGCATCCAAAATGAAAGTTTTTCTCTACACAATATATGCATGTACTTTGTATATTTATGTATATATAAATACACACATATACAGTATATATTTTGATATTTCCATGTATATATTTATGTTCATATAGTATAATTGATATTATATAGAAATATTTTTAATATATAAATGTTTATATTAATACATGCGTGTGTGTGTATTTATATGTTCATAATAAACATACACAGTACACACACATATATATGTAAACAAAAACTTATATTTTGAATGCAATTAATCAAGATTAATTGTTTGGCAGTACTAAACAATATAAACTGTTTTGCTGCTTAATAGTTTTGTGGAAACCACAACCAGAATGTTCAAAAGAACAGAATTTATTTCAAATAGAAATCTTTTGTAACATCATAAATGTCTTTACTGTCACTTGATCAATTTAAGTATTCATTCGCTTAATCATTTTCTTTCGAAAATGTTTGTATCTGTATCAGTAACAAATATGTGCAAGATGATGAAAAGGGAAAATACGTAGGACAGTCTTATAATCTAGTAATTCTAATAAACTTACATTGATTTTGTGTTTGGGTGGTTCATAACATAAAGTTTCATAACATTTTCAATGTTTTGCTTGAAGTAAAAGATTTTGCATATTTTCTCTACATTTAGAATACATGTGAATGTATTTATTTTAATCTTTATTTTCAACGTATTTTTTAAAATAAACTATTTTTTGAGAGCCATATCATGTTTTCCTGGAGTCATAGAATTTGATAACATGAACTAATTATAGTTTATGGTAAGTATTCTTGTCACATGACAACAAAATAGCCTTTTACATTTGAGTTATTTTAGTTATACCACATTTGGCAGGCATACGATATATTAAAATAATATATTAATATAAAATTTAAAATAAACATGACAAAAAAAAATAATGGTTATAAAAAAAAAAAAAAAAGAAATTATAAAAGATAAAATATTATAAAGAAAAATATAGATAAAATATTATAAAAAATGAAATGAAGATAAAAGGAAAATAAACATTTCAAATGAAACTGCATCACTATTTTTATGGGAAATAATATTATCTATAACAATATTAAGAAATAAAAGGACAGTACAAGTTAGAGTGACTGTCAGGACATGTCCAAACGTGAGTTTTGAATTGGTTGAAAATTGATTTACATGTAAATCTGTGCAGTTTCAGACAATTCAGTATTCAGGTAACAACACAGTATTACAAATTAAGTGTATGTAAACTTTTGAACAGGGTCGTTTTTATGAAATCAACTATTATTTTTCTTTTGTGGACTGTATGTAAAATCTTTTATGTGAAATATCTTATTCAAATTGGTACCAAATAAAAAACAACATGCATTTTGTATGATTTTGATACTCTAGGTGTCCTATAGATTTTAGCTCCAACTTAGCTGGTTATTTTTTTGTTTTATGTTTTTTTTTTTTTTTTTTTTTAATATTAATATATTATACTGCCAAATGTGGTATAACTAAAATAACTTAAATGTAAAAGGCTATTTTGTTGTCATGTGACAAGAATCCTTAACCATAAACTATAATTAGTTCATGTTATCAAATTCTATGACTCCAGAAAAACATGATATGGCTCTCCTGCAGAGTTTAGCTACAACTTAGCTGGTTCAGGAGTGTTTGATTAGGGTTGGAGCTAAACTCTGCAGGACACTGGCCCTCCAGGACGAAGTTGTTTGTGACCCCTGCAATAAACTCTCGCTTCACATAAACAGCTGCTCCGTCTCACACACATGAAAAACCATATCACGTGTGCTTCTGTGCGAAACATGAAAAAGAAACATCTTCATGACCCCAGATATTATTCACTGCAACCTGTTTTTACTCTTCTCAGGATATGAGGGTGTCCCAGAGTTCTTTAGTGATCTCCTCAACCACATCATCAGCGTCCTCCAAGACCACTCCTCCAGTGACCCCTCGGCCCCGCCCCCTCCCGGCCAGCTGCCCGCTTTAGGCGCAGGAGAGCGCAACTGCGCCCCGTCCCAGGAGTGCTGCGGCATGCTCGGCATAGAGTCGGACAGCAGCCCCTGGATCGTAGAGGGCGACGGTGGTCTGAAAGGCCCGCGTCAGAGACTGGGCTGCAACACGGCCATGTCCCCCAACTTCCAACAGCACTGCGTGTCCACGATAGCCACTAAAGCCTCGTCACAATGACTGCCGTCTCCCCACTGCCTCCCCCGTCCCGTCCCGTCCCGTCCCGCCATCCTTCCGTGAAAAAATTGTGAAGACAAACTGAATAATATACAATAACAATAATAACTATTATACTGATAATATATCTGTAATCCAAAATAAACTATATTGGGAATAATCATAATGATGTTGATAATGGGCATTGGATTCGATCTCCTGCGCCTTTGTATGTTTTATTTTTTATTTTGCTTTCTCTTCAGTCTAACAACTCAGTACTGTAACGTGAATTGTTGGGAAATCAACATTTTTAAAAAAAAATCAGTTTTAATTTGAATCACAGTGCAAAATTTGTGGATGTAAACACACTAGGCATGTTGGATATTTAAGCCTGAAAAAGTTTCTGAAGTGTTTTTGTTGCTAATGGAAAAGACTAACGGATGTCAGTGTTTTAAATGACACTGAACACAAACGCACCCAGTAATCTAACAAACGGAACACCAAAAATGTCTTTGTGCTCTGTATTTAGTGGCAATCCTATATTGTGATGATCCACAGTGTATATCGTTGTGCAGCGTCTACAGATCTGCTCCGTAAGCCGAACGAAGCAGATCTCGTAGGCCGTGTGCCACTGTGTTTGATCTTGTGACACTCCGTAATCTTTTCATAATGCTCCAGAAGACTTTCATCATCCTTCCATAAACATAGTGACACCTGACATTTTTCATGTGCATTTCAACGCATCATATCATACGGTGTTTTTTGAAGTTGGGAGAAAACCAAATGATGTTCCAGGTGAACTGTCAACGATCATTAATGTTTTGATAGTTTTGTGAAAGTCGACTCCGAAGAGGCTTAAGTTCTACTGTTGTTCTTAATTTCATTTTCTTTTGTCAATGTTGAGTTTGGTTGGAAGGTTGCAAGAGGATATTCTGACATTCCCTGTATGAGTGTGTTGTTTTTTAGCAGATGGTCCTTTAAAAGTTTTGTACATGATCCAGTTTTGAAAGTCATATGCTTCAGATTAGTACAGACCCTTGAAATATTTGAACAAACTGCATAAGATGGATGTTAATGTATATGTCGGGAGTATTTTGTCGTGTTCTAATTGCAAAGAAGAACTTACCATTCCTCAGTTAAAAGGAAAGTTAACAGATTTGTATAATTTTACATATTCTTCATTATAAATACAATAATTGCTAACTTGTTTGAAAATCACTAATGAATACAAACTGTTTGTTTTATACATCGTATAGTTAGCGTTTGATTTAAATCAATCGGTTTTGTAAACTGCCATGAGGCAGTTTAAGCACTAATTAATTTAAAAATGTACTTAGCTCTAACATCAATGTAATTAAAACCGTCTGAGAAATTTAGCAGTAATTTATACAGTGTAATAAAGCCAAAAAGTGACTTGCAGGAGGAAACTTGTTTGCATATACTGTCCCACAGTTTTTTGTACAATTACAAAAATGATCATCTTATTTGTATTCAGGTTTATAAAAGAAATTTCGCCCACTTAGTGCCCATAAAGTGACTTGGATCACTCCTACACGTTTGAAGACCAACAGAAAACAGCTTGTTTTTGTTCACTGTGAGAGGAATGAATGTGTGGAGATATTTGACAAACAATGTCTTAATGTGGTAAACAAGAGTGGTGCAAATGGACTGCTGTCGTCAGCATCTGCTCCCATTCTGTTCAGTTTATACGAAGTGAACATTTAGTGCCACTCCAGCGGCCCTTAGCACCTTACGTTAATGCTTTTCTTGTTCTGATTGGGTCCATTTTTAAGATGAATATTTTCATAGGTATAACTGTGTTTAATATCCTTTTCTATAATGACTTACAAATTAAATGGTCATTATCCTTTTGATGCCATTTCAACAACAATTAGCTGTTTTTTATTTAATTGGACGTGTAGCCTCTTGCTCACCATGGGTATTTATATCAAGAGTGTTGAAAATATGATTGATAGGGTGTGTTCAGATTTAAGTCTGCATTTTGTACATCCTAAAAAAAGCTCCAAGTGTGTGTCTGTTGAGAAAATGACAGTCTTCAACAGCCTTCAGCTTTACCTTTTGTCTCTGTACTTTTGCCTTCATTGTGCTATCAAATAGAAAATCTCCTCACCTACTAAATTTTCTGTCTCTATCATTTTTTAATTGTCAGGTTTCATATAAGGCTCATGGGTTAACCATGGGTTAACATCTCTGGTTACATCAGTATCAGAATGTGACCCAGTGCTTGACTTTTTGAAAGGGCCATTATACACTATTCATGCATATCAGATGCGTCCATGCCAGAAGTTCCCTATTATTAAGTTACAAGCACATTTACTCACATTCATGTTACTGCAGACCTATTAGAATTACTTTCTTTTATGCGTAAAGTGGATGTTGAGTCTTGCTGTTTAAAAGTAGTTTAACTTGAAAAATGTGTCTGGGGAGAAAACAAAAACAGTAAAACTACAGTTGCAGTCAAAAGTTTACACACACCTTGCAGAATCTGCAAAATGTTAACTGTTTTGCCAAAATAAGAGGGATCATACAAAATGCTTGTCATTTTTTATTTAGTACTGTCCTAAATAAGATATTTCACATAAAAATAATTATTGATTTTTTAAAATAATTATTAATACTATGTTGTTACCTAAATAATCCACAGCTGTGTTTTTTTGTTTAGTGATAGTTGTTCATGAGTCACTTATTTGTCCTGAACAGTTAAACTGCCTACTGTTCTTCAGAAAAATCCTTCAGGTCCCACAAATTCTTTGGTTTTTTCAGCATTTTTGTGTATTTGAACCCTTTCCAACAATGACTATGATTTTGAGATCCATCTTATGCTGAGAACAACTGGAAGGTCTTATATGCAAGTATATGAGACCTTCCAGGCGCAGGAGAGCGCAACTGCGTGTAATGCTATGTAATATGCTATTACAGACAGTTCAAATGCTCACTGATGCTCCAGAAGGAAAAATGCATTAAGAGCCAGGGGGTGTAAACTTTTGAAAAGAATGGAGATGTGTACATTTTTCTTCTTTTGCATAAATATCATATTATTTCATTTAGTACTACCCTTCGGAAGCTACAGAAGATGTTTCCCAGAAGACAAAATAAGTTAAATTTACCCTGATTCTTAAATTCAAAAGTTTTCACCCCCCGGCTCTTAATGCATTGTTTTTCCTTCTGGAGCATCAATGAGTGTTTGAACCTTATGTAATAGTTGCATATGAGTCCCTCATTTGTCCTCAATGTAAAAAAGATGGATCTCAAAATCATACAATCATTGTTGGAAAGGGTTTAAATACACAAAAATGTTGAAAACCAAAGAATTTGTGGGACCTGAAGGATTTTTCTGAAGAACGGCAGACAGTTTAACTGTTCAGGACAAACAAGGGACTCATGAACAACTATCACTAAACAGAAAAACACAACTGTGGATCATTCAGGCAACAACACAGTATTAAGAATCAAGTGTATGTAAACTTTTAAACAGGATCATTTTTATAAATTTCATAAGTATTATTTTGGACTATATGTATACATCTTTTATGTGAAATATCCTATTCAGGTCAGTACTAAATAAAAATGAACATGTATTTTGTATGATCCCTCTTGTTTTGATAAAATAATAAACATTGAGAACACGGTCATAAAAAATCATGAATATATATATATATATATATTAGGGGTGTAACGGTACACAGACATCACAGTTCGGGGGTCACAGTTCAATACAATTTCGGAACAACAGGGAAAAAATGCAACAAATGTACTATGCTTGCTATGCTAAGTTTCTTTTCATTTATTTTGAACAGACAGTAGTACAAATTACATTTTTTTCCACCTAGATGTGAAAATACTAAATATTATATCAAATTATAATGTTATATATACATAATGTGGTACATATATACATACAAGGATGATTAAAATTGATTAACACATAAACAAGGGGAAAAACTGTGCGACACGTAACAGCCTATATATGCTGAGTTTAATATATCCTATATATATTCCTATATATATGAGTTTCCGTTCAGTTTTGTGACCGGAATCTTAAATGGCAGAAAGTGACATCCTTTTGTTTTCTTTAATTTACAAAAGACCTTTTACAGTGATGCATTATGACAGTGTTGCACTGTTTTTTCCCCTTGTTTATGTGTTAACAATCAAATATATTTAAAGTATTTATTCCTTGTATGTATATATGTACCGCATATTATGTATATATAACATTATAATTTGATACAATATTTAGTATTTTCACATCTAGGTGGAAAAAATGTAATTTGTACTACTGTCTGTTCAAAATAAATGAAAAGAAACTTAGCATAGCACGCATAGTAGATTTGTATATATATAAACCTCCAAACATCAATAACATAATGTACTAAAATTACAACATATATAGACATAAACTAAAATGACAAACCTAAAAACACTGAAACTAGAAATTATATAGCCATTGAATTCATTTAAAAGAAATAATTTAAACTATACAAGCATTTATATATAAACAATTAATAAAAATGACAAAGCAAAATGACTAAACCTTTAACTAAAATATGAAAAGAAAAAAATATTCAAAATATGTATGATACTAAAATAACACTGGTGTGAGGAAACTTGAAAAATTATAAGACTTTATTTATTTACCTCTATTAAACAAAGTAGATTATTACGAAGTCCCGTTTTCTGTTTTCAGCTGAAGCTTTTTTGTAAGCTACTTTTATAAAGGTCAGTAACAGTTCAGCCCTCACAGAGTTAAACTAGTACACTGTAGTAGGCCTACGACAAAAGCTATTAAACTGCCATTTGCGCTAAATGAGCAGGCCATACACAGCTTAGACATCTTACGCCTTCCTCCTCCTGCTCGCCATTGGTCCATACATTTTCATTCAACTCATCCTCGCTACCTGATTGGTCAGGCTTTCTGTCAATCACTATCGGCGCTTATGATTGGCCGGTCCCAGTTAACTAATGCGAAAAATCCATGTTCTCAGGTTTTGACATGTCACTAGAGCAAAGCCACCCGTCCGATCAGAAGTAGAGAGAGTAGCTGCATGCCTTGCACATGTCACAAGTAGTACAAGCCAGACTCCAAACCGAATTACAGCGTCTGGACAAAACAAAGCATTTGCCCTAACATTATGCAAACCGCCTAAAGTTGTGCACTTCACTTGAATTGAAAGATGTCGTCGATCCGTTTGTCTTTGGCCGGACGAAGCGGTGCTGACAGCGGACTGAGCGGATAAACGGGACTGAATGTGACGGCTAGTCGCGTCGGTGAATGAAGAAGCACCAGCCGTTCGCTTCGAAGCAAAACACGTCCGAACATGGCTGACAGAACAGCTCCGAACTGTCATCTACGACTCGAGTGGGTTTACGGCTACCGGGGACACCAGTGCCGCAACAACCTGTACTACACGGCCGCCAAGGAGATCGTGTACTTTGTCGCCGGCGTCGGAGTTGTGTACAACACACGGGAACACAAGCAGAAATTTTATTTGGGACATAACGATGACATAATCAGGTAGGCACATTCACGTGGATGTTTGAAGGAAATCCATGCATTTATCTTTTTAAACAAATGCACGCCAACTTAGTAGTAGTGAACTCAATGGTGCTAATGCATTCAAGCCAGTGCCAGGCTACTTATATAAGACGCTGCTGTATATTTAATTGCAAGATCGAGAAAGTGGAGAGAGACGGAGGTGGAAGTTGCTCCGCTGAGGCGCTGTCCAGCACGCAAGGCTGCTGAAGGTGATCTCCGTCACGCTAAGCGATCGCTCGATCACCTTCACGAGGCTGGTGTGCTGGACAGCGCCTCAGCGGAGCAACTTAGGGAACAGGACGCATTCTTGCAATCTGTCAACGCTATTTTTCTCATGTACATATGCGTCAGGCGGGCGTAAGCGTCGCGTTTTGCTGTTTTGTGGCGAGTTAAAAGTAGTTCAACTTTGAAAAACGCGTCTGTAGACACCTGCTTTCTCTAGCATCTCCGCCTGGCTGTTTTTAACGCAAAACGGTCTCTTGTAAACAACCACTTGCAAATCCCCCACAAATCGCAAAGTGTTAGGCTGTTTGTAAAGGTGCTGTCACATTTAACGTTACCGTCGCCGTGGAAATCAGTCATTTCAATAAGAATCCACGCAAACGGGAAAATCTGTTTGGTTTGAAAGTGACTTTTCTGTGAGCCGTGCTTCATTCATCGCTACTATTGACTATAGGTGGACTCTTTAGCCCGCGAAATGAAAGAAACTCAAAAGGCCTATTTACTAATATACTGTTGAATTTTTCCTCAAACATATACATTGGTTAAGCACAGCCCTGAACGGGTTTTACATTAGAGTGTGTGAACACACTACTTGAAGTAGGATTGAACCACGGTTCTAAGAGTGATGATATTTAGTATAACAGCACTGGAGTCCTTCCTGTTTTTTGTGTGGATTTCAAAGCGGATTTCTTTCACTAGTGTGCAGGGAATGCGAAATGGAAAACCCGGAGTGGATCTTTAGGAGTGATTGCAGAACAGTTACAGCTTTGTCACTCCGCTCCACTCATATGTGATTTTCCAGCCGGCTTTTACTCTGTACTTCATAACTTTTTTTATTAGGCGTGGATTTCAGGTGAATTCACATCATACTAAAATGTACTATGTTTTTATGTTGAAAAGCAAGCACCACTAACCTCACCCCTAAACCTAATCATCATGCTACAGATTGCATAAAAATGCACAAATTTATATGAATTAGCCACCGCTGCCTTACCAAAACGTACAAATTGCCATTGGAATATGTTCTTTGTTCAGAACAACAGAACTGTTAATTTGAAATTACTATTTATTTAATATAATTTAATTACTGTAAATTTGTAAATAAATTTGTAAATAACGGTAACTATAATTTGTTACTGTAAATATAATTTGACTAAATTAACTCATTTTCTGAGTAGAGTAGCAAAAAGAGCAAAAAAAAAAAAGAGTAGCAAAGTAGGGGTGGGCGATGTAACCAATACTGAGTAATTTTATTTCACAGTAGCATTATGGGCTAGATTTATTAACAGGTTGCACCAGTGCAAATAATTTTTGGCTTTAAAATTGTACTGTCAGGTTTTACTGAAGGAGCGCAGTGATGAATTAGCGCTGAAAAGGCGTGGACACATTTTGCGCCTGACCTTATTGAATATGCATTTGTAGGAGCATAAAATTTATGAGAGGAAATTGTTCAAGTAAATCATGCAATGCATTTTAATAACATTTGCACTCGTCAAATTACTGGCAATTGCGTCATTATTATTTTATGGCCAGAAAAAGCATGTCTTAACCTATTTTGCACTTGAAATGTCTGGAATTATTATAAAAGAGTGCCCTATTATAAAAGAGAAGAGAGAGCTTGTAGTAGAAGGGAGAGGATTTTTTCCACATGTATTAACTTATTGGAATGCTAGAAGAACATGTTTTGAACATACTGTTTGTCAAGCCAATTTTTTAATTTGCTTCAGGAAATAAAAGACGACTTGGAACCCTCAACTAGGAGTCACGCAATACCACGTCTATCAAACTTCTAGCAAATCTTACTTTTTTTGGCCTCCAATATACTGTGGCTACTTTATTAACGACTACGCTAATTTGCGCTGGGCTTAGGATATTGCGTTGGTTGAGATGTTGCGTTTCTGTTCTTTAAGTTGCGCATTATTAGTAAATCACCCACAGAAATTTCCCCTCCCATCTGCGCTGTTTTGGAATTTGTGCTTTTGTGCTAATTTTAAGATATATTGGACTGCGGTCACTTTAAGACCTAAAGCATAGATTCTATATGTAGACACAGGCCTGATTTCTTTCCAAACTGTTTATGTTCACTTAACATAACTGTGTTTACATGAATATTTCACCAAGACATGCATTTACATTTTATGTATTTGACCATTCATGCCCAATGATACATAAAAGGCAGTCTAATTCAATATTACTAAGAGAGTTTTTCAGTGTAAGTTGTTTGTTGAAGACTAATTCTCACAATTGTTTTATTTTATCTTGAAATATATATTTACACAAAGTGTAACCCCAAATCTAACTGCATTACAAGACCTGTTTAGCTTTGTAGTTTTAATTTATTAGCTAGTAGAATATTTTTCAATAGCCTTAACATTAATTGTCATGAAATGACCTCTATTTGAGGTCATGATTTAGATGCATGTCCTTTAAAGTACATTTGACAATCATCCAAGGTTTACTGTGTTTAACCTTAATAGTAATTCAGTTATTTAAAGATAGCTGTATTCATATGCATGTGAAGGTGCTGACGGTGAAGGCATTATAATTCAGTCACATGATCATCAAGGTTATGGCATCCTACAGGAGTAGGTATATGTGTGTGTGTGTCTGTGTTTGTGGGTGTGTCTGTCTGTATGTGTTGTACGTGTGTGGTGTTTTAGTGAGAGCTGGAGGGGGTGGTGTTCTGCCTCGCCGCCGGTCATCTGCCTCAATTCTCTATTATTAATTAGGTGACAGAGAAACTGACCTTGGTTACCTTGCATTTGTGCAACTGTGTGAATGGTTTGGTGAACACATCCTGTATGAGTACATACCGATATTTGTATGTAGCATAATTATGAAAAATTATGAGCACATTACAGTGTTTTCAGTCTTGGTTCAAACATGAAATTTGTGCCTAGTTACATACATTTACTACCCCCCAGTGTGTCCCTGGTGTGCATTTGTGTGTCAAATGTCTCATAGGGATCCATCCATCTCTGGTTACTTCAGTATCAGAATGTGACCCAATGCTTGACTTTCTGGGAGGGCCATTATATGCTATTCATGCATATCAGATGCGTCCATATGCCAGCAGTGCCCTATTATTAAGTTATCAGCACAGGTATCTAAATACATTGAAGTCATAAGCGATATGCTAAGTGGACAATACAGCGGCAATTGATTCATACATTTAATACAAGACAGATGGATAGAGAGAGAATATAACAGATACTGAACAAAGGAGATGAGTTAACATTTTAAAGTTATTGCTAAAAGCAGCAATAACTCTGTAATTTCTATAATGCCAGCACTTAATAAGGTGGAGAAGTGAATTGCTATGACAATCCAAAAAGGTGATCCAGAAATATGAAACCTTTCTTAATAGCAAGAATCCTGTATGATTACATGTTCGGGTTTATTTCATCACCAAAATCAGAAGAAAAAAAGAAACTATATCATGCATAAAGAAAAAGAAAGTATATTTTAGTATCTTAAATGTTTTTTTTTATTCTTGCATTATTTACATGACAAGCACATTCTCATTTACTTTTGAGTTTTAAGTGGGTGTAAAAAATGAAATCTTGAATATTTTAATAAAATATAATTTAATTGGTTTATGAGTTATACTGTGAAGTATTTATACATTGATGTACTGACTTTAATAAAGAAAAAAAAAAACATGTGATACTAGTTAGGATACTCTATAATGATTTATATATTATAATGAAAATGAGAATTAAATTTGAATCCTGTTTCATCCAGACACATGATGTCTGATTTAAGGTACTAAAAACACCTCAGTTTCTATATAGAAATATACTTTGTTTATTCCAGATCAAACACAGATATTTACAGATATTAGCTGCTCTGAGCTGTTGTTGACATGGCAGTTGATGGTGGAGTTGGTTTGTATCCTCTGTTATTTGCCCTTGAGTAGAAAGCTCAGTGGGAGGTGGAGGATAGAGCCCAGAGCTGAGCTACAGATGTTGAACAGCAGCTTGTGTGTGTGTGTGTGTGTGTGTGTGAGAGAGAGAAAGAGAGAGAGAGAATGAGAGACCCTGTCATACCTAACAGACGTGATGCTGTTTATATCGTACTGTGAGTTGGTCTGAATCAACTCCATTAAGCAAGCTGTGTGGTCATGCTGTGCTATGTCAGTAACTGCTGATACATGTCCCCGTTCTTTGTAAACGTTACGTGACAACAGTCCCTCAGGTAAGTGCCAAAATAAGGCATAAAGTATTGAACTTTGGGAAGAAATAAGCATATCTCCAAATTTAGACACATTTAAACATTTAAAGGAACAGATTAAAAATTACTGAGAAGGGCTGAGAAGTATTACAAAATATATATTGTGGTGATGATATGGAGTGTGTACTGATAGAGCGTTCACTACACTGTGTATTGCATTAAGAAATTATATTCTTGTAGTCCAGGATTGCTTACAGTTATTGACTTGTTGGAACACTAAAGAAACAAGAGACATGCTTGATGTTCAAGTCAATGTGAAGAAAAATTTGCTTCCGACTTCATTTCAGTATAGTAATGTATTTCCAAATGAAACTGAATATTGAATGTTAAGGAGAAGTCCACTTCCAGAACAACAATTTACAAATAATGTACTCACCCCCTTATCATTCAAGATGTTCATGTCTTTCTGTCTTCAGTCGTAAAGAAATTATGGTTTTTGAGGAAAGCATTTCAGGATTTTTCTCCATATAATGTACTTGATTGGTGCCCCGATTTTGAACTTCCAAAATGTAGTTTAAATGTAGCTTCAAAGGGCTCTAAACGATCCCAGCCGAGGAAGAAGGGTCTTATCTAGCGAAACGATCAGTCATTTTTTTTTGGAAAAATAAAAATTTGTATACTTTTTAAGCACAAAAGCTTGTGTAGCACAGGCTCTGGGATGCGCGTCCACGATTCTGCGAATTAGTTAAGGGTCGTTTCTGCACAATTCTTTCATTTTGGACGAATCTTTAATGTGACTCAGGAAGAACGAGTCACCTCGGGGAATAATTAGTTCAGTCACGCATCCTATTAGGTTCTGTACAGGAATTAGTTCACCCGTTTCGAGTCTTCGGGTTTTTTGAGTCGTTCGTTCATCTTATGGGACTGTCACATGATGAACGAACAACTCGAACCCGAAAAACTTGTCAGATAAGAGGTGAGGTGAGCTAATCATAGACTAAAGACTCAGGTAAACAACGAATGAATCTTTTCTGTTTCTTATAGCATTATAGTTTTGTCTTGTTTGTAGTGTGATCAACGTTTGTGTAAGCAATAGATGTGTTAGGGAAGTAACACGTAACATTTTAATTGTATTTTGCTAAAATGAACGAAATGACTCGAAAAAAGATTCGTTAATTTTTCTGAACGAGACTCAAAGGTCCGAGTCGGTAAAATGATCCGAACTTCCCATCACTACTACAAATCACATGTAAGTTCATCGTCTGTGTACTGAGTATGGCGAAAAACTCCATCTTATTTTCTCCTACAACTTGAGAGGAGGGCATTATTGTACCTTTTTGTTTGTAAACAGCATTTACAATCCTACTTGCACTTTCCTAGTCTTTGCGTGTTCGCTTTGTAAACACTGGGTCTGTAATTCCGCCTACATTTGGCGTGACCTTTTGACGTGATTCAATAGTACGTGGCGTCGTGAACGCGCATCCCAGAGCCTGTGCTACATGAGCTTTTGTGCTTAAAAAGTATAAAAAAATTTATTTTCCGTCGTTTAGATCCCTTTGAAGCTGCATTTGAACTACATTTTGGAAGTTCAAAATCGGGGCACCAATGAAGTCCATTATAGAGAAAAATCCTGATATGCTTTCCTCAAAATTAATTAATTCACGACTGAAGACAGAAAGACATGAACATCTTGGAAGACAAGGGGGTGAGTAAATTATTTGTGAATTGTTGTTCTGGAAGTGGACTTCTCCTTTAATGTTGTCCCCTACGAATGCATCTAAGGTCAGAAAACATTGTAATTTTCTCAGAATAAACATTTAATATTAGAGTCATTTGTCAAAGATTTCGAAACAGTTCTTTCGAAGCAAGTTCGGAGCAAACCCCTCCCTTCCATAAGCCTGCTCTTCTCTGATTGGTCAGCTGGCCAATTCTGTTGTGATTTGGTACAGAGAGGAGTATTTTCAGTTCACAAAACAATTAGTCACAACGTGACTAAATGATGAAACAATAGAGTTTGTAAACCAAAATATGTCTACAATATTTATTATTAGATAAAGTTTTTAGAACAACGACAGTCTACATTAATCGACTCATGCTTAGGAAACAGTGGGTTCACAGCGAATTATCAGAACTATTTCAGTAAGACAGTAATATTGTGGTTTATCTGGAAACCTAAAGCTGCACTAGGTATACATCACATATTAAAACAAAAAACTTAATATTTTGAGCACTCACTTGAAAATGTACACATAACATATCAATTCACTTACAGATTTTGATACAGGTTTGGAGACACTTGTTGGTCGAAATAAAAAAAGTACGGACTATTTTTAATGGACAAGCATTTAGTGAATCCGGCGTTGAACTCACCAAGATTAGAGAAGCAGTCCTCTGTAAAATGTTGATGAAAACACAACAAAAGGTTTGAATTGTATTGCTGTGGTATTGTGGAAAAAAATTAATTTTAACCACTGATTCTTCACATCATCATCTTTCAGCAATGAAAACAAAACTAACTTGCTTTCACAGTACAGAACACAGCGTCTTCTCAAAATGATGTGAACACACTAACGAGCAGAGGTGTTTGTGGGCAGGTGGGGATTATGCTAATATGTTACAGAGTGACGTAGATCGGTACAGGCAAAAGATTGGAAAATATGACTCGTTAAGGCGATTCAGTATTGACTCCTCCTTTTGAGAGGCAATATATTTATTTATCATGAACTTTTTTGAGTAACAACTTCGCAGGCTGTTTACATTGAAGGATAGCTACGTTACAAACTGCAAAAGAGATATTTTTTGAAAACCCGTATGACCTGCTCTTTAAGATTTTGATTAAAGATTACCAAGACAACTTTTTTTCAGTGGATTAACTTGCATGGATAAATTGTTCACTTTAAGACTAGCAACATGTGCTAACAAAGCAAATAAAGTCAATTTTGATTTCATGAAGATTTTAAAATCTTATGTGAGATTACATTTACCATTTTTCTGCAGGTGAAATCATTCATTTCAATCATCCCCACAAAGACTTTACAGTGGGATGGTCACTTGAATTTGTCTGGTTAACCAACAGAAAGCTGCTTGGTTTGAAAGTAGCATTTTTTCCATCTTAATTTCCTCAAAATTTTGCTAATTTAAACACCAAGCCAGAGGACGCAAGCTCGTGCACGCATTGGGAAGATTTGTGTGTGCGCTCATCCGAAGTGCGCAAAAACACGCCTCAGAAGGCATACAAATGTTAAGCTCTCTCTGAAGCAGGGCCAGGACCAAGTGGGGGCATTCTGGGCCGTGCCTCCCAAACGAAATCATTGGGATATTAAGTAAGGATCATGTTCCATGAAGATATTTTGTATATCCATATTTGGTTTTTATAACTTAATTTTTGATTAGTCATATGCATTGCTAAAAACTTAATTTGGACAACTTTAAATGCAATTTTCTCAATATTTTGATTCTTTTGCACACTCAGATTCCAGATTTTCAAATAGTTGTATCTATCCTAACAAACCATACATCAATTAAAAGCTTCAGCTTTCAGATGATGTATAAATCTCAATGTAAAAAAACTGGACCCTTATGACTAGTTTTGTGGTCCGGGGTCACATATGTGGTTTCAAAAACCAAATGCATTTACACACCAGTTTCACCTGGAATGCATCCCAGACCACCTCCTGAAGTGGTTTGAGCGATTTGATTTAAAAAAGCATTTCGGAGGGCATTTATAACTAGCCTTTTCATAATCAGATAGCTATCCAAACTGAGAAAATTCATGAAATGACCAGGTGTAAACAAGCCCTTAGAGAGCATGCATTATTAAAATCAGCTCCCATTTGTACTTGAGTGTTCAAAGTTACAAAAATTCTGTCAAAGTGCCCATTTTGGCAAATATTTATGTAAACATAGTCGGTTTTGTCAGTTAAGTGAATGTAAACAGTTGGGAAAGAAATTTTCATTTTGTGTGATGTGTGTCAAAATATTAGATTCATGCATTAGGTCCTACAGTAAATAGCAGTTTAATATATTTTGACATATGATGTTAACGTCAAATAATAAATAAATGAATCGATTTTGGTCATATCACCCACCCTACTTTGCAACACTTTTTAAAAGTTACAAAGATGTCACAAAGTCTTTTAATGCAGCACATAAAACATGCAGACCAATTTAATGAGACTGTTATCGGCCCTTTTTGTCAAGTCGCCTTTCACTTTTATTGCATAGACACAGAGCATCCAGAATGTTCTGTAAACATTTATATAGATTAGGGATGGTGAACTCCGGTCCTGGAGAGCCACAGCCCTGCAGAGTTCAGCTCCAGCCCTAATTAAAACTCACCTGTCTGTAGCTTTCTAGTAAACCTTCAGACCTTGATTAGCTTGTTCAGGCACGTTTGATTAGGGTTGAAGCAAAACTATGCAGGGCTGCGGCTCTCCAGAACCGACGTTCGCCACCCCTGATATAGAGTTTGAAATGACATGACATGTACGAGAATTACATTTTTGTACTATTCCTGTAACAAAATGGCTTAAAACATTCATAACTAAGATTTCAGAATAGCTCAATATGATAGCTTAGTGAAACCACATTCAGTATGCATGAAGATTCATGTTTTTACCCCAGAAATGTCTGCGTGAGCATTCATGAGTGCCACAGATAGGTGTATGCAGGTCGTGCTCCTGAGGCTGTATGCCCTCAGATGTCTGTTTGTTTACTACAGGTGTTCAAAAAATTAATAGGGGGTGGATAGAGACTGGACGCAAATGACTGAAAAAGACCTGCTGCTGTTTCATGTGACTAGTGAAGGTCTTTTATGTGGATTTCTCATGCACATTTATGTGTGCATGTCCCTTTAAAGGTTTAACAGGAATGTTGTGTTACGTGAGATGTTTCAGAGGTTGAATACCGTAAAAGGGTTTTTTTCCTTATAAAGATGAGGATTAGGTGACTTCAGCAACATTTGCGTGATGTTTGGTGCGATGCCAGCGCTCACGTATGAGCGTGTGTGACTGACTGACATGATTGCTCACGAGGGGGGGAAGGGTGGACATTGTATCTCGTTTAAACCACGTGATCTAATCAGATGGAAGCTCTCTCTCTCTTTCTCTCTCTCATGCTTGAGTCCATCTGTAAGCCATGTGCACTCACATGCACTCATTTCTAATGTAATCCTTAATCTGCACTGCCTCCTGATGCTCTTACTCTAATAGTATCAATGAGTCTGACTGTTTGAATGTGTGTATTGCTGTGCAGCAGCGCTGTGTGTTTGTGGTCTGGGTTGTCAGTTTTAGCACAGATCATGTGTGCACAATGCACAAATGCCAGTCAAGGGTTTGGGTTAGACTGTGATCCTTGTGCGTGTGTGGTGAAAGTGAAGCTTCACTTGCCACTGAGATTAAATGTAGGGGTTTTATACCTTCTATATAAGCCCCTCTGGGCACACTCGGCTTGTTAGCTTTTTGTCAAAGGCACTGGCAGCTCTCCACCTAACGTGATTGAACTATTGCTTTGTGGGCTTAGAGTAAAACCTCCTCTGGAGACAGAAATCACTGCCTACTGAAACACTGTCCAACAGTTGTGAGTCTCATATAGTAGGGATATAATCAGTGAAATATTGGTACTTCTGTCGCTTGTTTTAGCACCAAGATGAAGCCTCATTTAGTAAAATCAGTATGATGCATTTTTAAGCTAGAGATTTTATTGTTTATTTAGCATGAAAACTAATGCAGATATATTCCTTTTTAGCATGTAATGCCCACATTTCTTGATCCAGTCAGTATTGTATTTGAGCTCATAAAAAATAATATTTTATGTTTGTTTATTTAAATTTTATTTAAAGTTAAAAGGTAACACTTTTAAGGACCAATTCTCAATATTACATGCATATTACTACCATATTGGCTGTTTATTAGTGCTTATTAAGGATACAGTTGAGGTCAAAAGTTTACATACACCAGAATCTGCAAAATGTTAATTATTTTACCAAAATGCATGTTATTTTTTAATTAGCACTGAGCTGAATAAGATATTTCACATCAAAGCCGTTTACATATAGTCTACAAGAGAAAATAATAGTTGAATTTATAAAAATTACCTGGTTCAAAAGTTTACGTCCCCTTCATTCGTAATACTGTGTTGTTACCTGAATCTTTTGTTTTGTTTAGTAATAGTCCTTAACAGTTAAACTGCCTGCTGTTTGTTAGAAAAATCCTTCATGTCCCACAAATTCTTTGGTTTTTCAGTGTTTTCGTGTATTTGAACCCTGTCCAACAATGACTGTATGATTTTGAGATCCATCTTTTCGCACTGAGGACAACTGAGGGACTCATATGCAACTATGACAGAAGGTTTAAATGCTCACTGATGCTCCAGAAGGAAACACAAGGCATTAAGAGCCAGGGGGTGAAAACTTTTAGAATTTGAAGATCAGGGTAAATTTGACTTATTTTGTCTTCTTGGAAAAAAATTAAGTATCTTTTGTAGCTTCCAAGGGCAGTACTAAATGAAAAAAACATGATATTTAGGCAAAATAAGAAAATGTACACATCTTCATTCTGTTCAAAAGTTTTCACACCCCAGCTCTTAATGCATAATTTTTTCTTCTGGAGCATCAGTGAGCGTTTGAACCTTCTGTAATAGTTGCATATGCGTCCCTCAGTTGTCCTCAGTGTGAAAAGATGGATAGTCATTGTAGGAAAGGATTCAAATATACAAAAACTGTTTTTAACAATGATAATAAGAAATGTTGTCTGAATATTCCCTTTATTAAACCCCAAATCAGCATATTAGAATGATTTCTGAAGGATCACATGACACAAGACTGGAATAATGATGCAAAAAATTTAGCTTTGCATCACAGGAATAAATTACATTTTAAAGTATATTAAAATAAAAAAAAATGTTATTTTAAATTGTAATAATGTTTCATGGTATTCCTCTTTTACTGTAATTATAAACTAATAAATGCAGCCTCTGTGAGCAGAAAAGTCTTCTTTCAAAAACATTACAAAATCTTACTGACCCCAAACCTTTGAATAGTGTGTATGTATATATTGATATCTATCAAGCAAAGCCTAAAACAAATATAGCCAGATTTTTATGTAGACCTCATAAATTACAAATTTATGTGCTATTATTGTGTAAATTTGTCTGCGTGTCAGGATGAGCCCACGCTTACATTATGTTCGGGCATAATAAGCGTGCTGCATATATGTTGACAAGATGCAGTCATGCATGTTTGAGCCCATTAGAGTGACGCTAATGCTGTTAGACAGGCGTCCTGTTCATACTGGTTCCACAGCGATCAGCGAGGCTTTCCTCTTCCCAGCATTGGACCGCCCCTCCGGCAGGGAATCCCCACCCTTTCTATAGCACCTCCAGTGAACGCTACAATCACCCTCTCATTCATTATCCCAAAGCAGCTTATCTGACACATCTACACACATCAAACTGCCTGACATACAAACACACACCAGCACATGGTAGTGTAAATGTCCTCTCTTTGTAGAGTGCTCTTGGATTGTGAGAGGTCTGTCAGAGTGGATATAAGCGTCTTGAGACTGGGAGAGGCGTCCCTTCCTGTGCCCGTTAACCCATGATCCATTGATAAAGGGTTTCTGTGATTTAACCATAGCATTTCATCTATACCATTTATATTTAGTCATTTAGCAGACACTTTTATCCAAAGGGATTTATAGCTGCCTATGCCCTGTTGTGTAATGTGGTGTAATCTAGGTTTTATTCTAGATAAGTTCTTTAGAAGTGCAATATAATTTGGTGTTTATTAAAGGTGCACATTGCAAAGCTTGTGCAAGATGAGCATTCGTGGTTAAAAAGTATATACATTTTTATTTTTTTAGAAAATGACTGCTCGTTTTGCTAGATGAGACCCTTATTCTTTTACTGGGATCATGTAGAGCCTTTTGAAGCTGCACTGAAACTGCATTTTGGACCTTCAACCCATTGATCCCCATTGAAGTCCACTATATGGAGAAAAATCCTGGAATATTTTCCTCAGAAACCTTCATTTCTTTTTGACTGAAGAAAGAAAGACATGAATATCTTGAATGACATGGGGGTTAGTAAATTATCAGGAAATTTATATTCTGGAAGTGAACTAATCCTTTAAGCATCTCACTCCATGTAAAATAAAACAGCTTTTATTAGGCTACTGATATGCCTGGTGTCTTTATCCCATGTGAGTGTAAATCATCTTCAACATACTTTTTTCAAAAGTTACATTCATAAGGAAAAATTGCATAGTGTAGCTTTAAGAAGTAAAAATGATCTGGTCCTGACACATAGTACTTGTTACTTGAAGTAAAATTTCTTTAATAAATAATATTGAACATTAACTTCAGATCAACTTCACATTAAAAAAATACTCTTAAGGAGAGAAGTCAGAGCAAAAGCATTGGATTTTTTAAAGCAGTATTAGTATTGCAATTTCAAATAGCTGTTATATATTTTGATATATTTTAAAATGTCATTTATTTCTGATGCAAAGTTTCATTTCAGCAACCATGACTCATCTTCAGTTTTACATGATCTTTAGAAATTATTCTAATATGCTGCTTAAGAAACATTTATTCTTATTGCTATTTCTGTGCAAACTGTGATGCCTGTTTTTAGTAGTCTTATGAATAGAAAGTTTAAAAGAACAGCACTTATTTGAAATAGAAATGTTGTGTAATAATATAAAAAGTCAAGTTTCATCAGTTTAATGCTTTCTTACTCAATAAAAGTTTTAAAAATTGTCCAAATATTTAAACAGTAGTGTATATACATGTTATACCTTACCAGTCAAAAGTTTTTGAACAGTAAGATTTGTAATGTTTTTAAAGAAGTCTCTTCTGCTCATCAAGCCTGCATTTATTTGATCCAAAGTACAGCAAAACAGTAACATTTTGAAATATTTTTACTATTTAAAATAGCTGTTTTCTGTTTGAATATATTTTAAAAAGTAATTTATTCCTGTGATTTTAATGCTGAGTTTTTAGCATCATTACTCCAGTCACAAAGAAATCATTCTAATATTCTGATTTGCTGCTCAAAAAACATATATTATTACTATTATTACTATTATTATGTTGAAAACAGCTGAGTGTTTGTTTTTTTCAGGAATCTTTGATGAATAGAAAGTTCAGAAGAAAAGCATTTACCTGAAATAGAAATCTTTTGTAAGATTATAAATGTCTTTATCATCACTTTTGATCAGTTTAAAGCATCCTTGTTAAATAAAGGTATTAATTTCCATACAAATGTATATAATATATATATATATAATACTGACTCCAAGCTTTTGAATGGTATAGTGTATAATGTTACAAAAGCTTTTTATTTCAGATAAATGCTGATCTTTGGATCTTTCTATTCATCAAAGAATCCTAAAAAAAATGAACTCAGCTGTTTTAAATATTGATAATAATAATAATAATAATACAGTTTTCTTGAACGTCAAATCAGCATATTAGAATGATTTCTGAAGGATCATGTGACTGGAATAGTGATGCTGAAAATGTAGCTTTAATCACAGAAGCAAATTACATTTTAAACTATATTCAAATAGAAAACCGATAAAATATATGCAGGCTTGGTAAGCAGAAGAGACTGTTTTAAAAACATAAAAAATCGTACTGTTCAAAAACTTTTTACTGGTAGTGTATATATATATATATATATATATATTATGCTGCTATCTGTGGTGTAGTTACTACCCAAACTCTTTTATCGTAACCATTAAATAGTATAGTATACTATAGAATAGTAAAAAATATATTGTTTGTTATAAAAATGGAAAGTTCAGAATACTAACTGGATAAACCTAATTTGAAGCTTTTGTAAAATAGGCAACATGTAACTTCAAAGATATTAGAAAGATATTAAAGGTGCAACAGGAGATATTGGAAAATGTTAACTTTAGCCTGACAGCACTGAAAGCAAATGTCCCAACCTCCCTGCAGATCACTGTCCAAAGCCACGCCTCCCAAACGCATCTTCGCACATACTAGACGACCAGAGACAACATTACTACAATACATTGTAACACCAAGTTGAAATGTTCGACAGCCCAGAATAGGAAAACTGTGTGGTAATAATGCACGGGGGACAAGAAGATGCAGTATTTTCCCCGAATGTAAGCCTCACGCGCCGACACACTCGTCCACATACATGGGGATTGAGTGAGGAAAAGTGTACACAAGCATGCATCCAACTCAGGTCACAAACAGAAAGGAAATATATACAATAAAGAGACAGATGTCGGTAGAGCGAGTCATCTCTTCACCTTTCCAGAATGTAGACACGTTATGCACATGCATGCTCAGTTGTCAGTCTGCCACTAAACTAATGTAAATGCTCTAGTGGCCGTTACAACGTCATATGTCATTAACTGTGAGAGCAATTTATAGTACAGTTAGTAAAAGTATATTAGAATACCAGGAAAGAAGATCAGGTTGTTGATGTTTGCCTGCCATTCGCGCTCTGTCTGCAAAGCGTATGTGAATGCACTGATGACATATGCTTTCTGCGTGAACAGGGTGCACAGAATACAGGTACCAAACATTTTGATTGGATGAACATTTCTTGGACCTACGACTTCCACAGAATATATAAATACATTTACACCACTTAAATTAATGACTGCTTTCGGGATGTGAAGAGACTTTCAACCAGCATAACAAAAAATGTTTCTGAACACAATCAACAATTGCACCTTTATTACTCAACTGATTTAACGCCCCTTATGTGGTAAATTCACATAATCCCATAAGTGTAGCTACTTACCATATTCAGAACAAATGTTATGGGAAGATTTTTCTGCAAATGTATTTTTGCTGTTCATCATCAAGGCTGTCTGAAATTTGTACGATCAATAATCATCTCATTGACTTGACTATTTATAGAAACATTATGCTATTTTTAAAGCCTGCTTTACATGAAAAATGAGTCCAATTCATAAGAACCTCTTTTGAAATCACAGAGCGTGACTGCAAAAGCTTCCTCTGCCATCTTCAGATTACCATCAAGTGGAACTGAATATTTGTAAAAGCCACGAGGGTTATACAGCAGGAAAATGCTGGAAAATATGGCCCAGAAATCTAACCAAATGCCTCTCTTCGGAGGTGGATCAGTCCGTACACGTGGTCTGTCTCCATTGGATTACATTTTTAATGTCTGATCCTATTGTAGCCCATTTTTGTCTCTTAATTTTCATAGCAGGGCAAAATTCGGTTGCATTAGGAAACACTGAGAGATTAAACGACAGGCTTCATCAGTCCAGTCATATGACACAACCAAGGTAAACCAAGGTGACTTAACATTTTTCATATTTAAAATGTATTGCAGTGTGGCAAACAACAGCTATTCTGCTTCATCCAGCAACATTTGTTGTGACACCTGTATGTATCTGGCACACCTGGACATTTGGGTTTTTTGCAGACAGGCGCTGAGCATGAGGTGTTATTGGTTGTAAGGATTTGGCTTGCTCTATAGAAGCCAAGGCAAGCAAGATAAATACTGACTTTTGGAAATGTGCTAATCCTTTCCTTCCTGGTAATCCACAACAAGGGTAAGCAAGGTGACTGCTGCAGTGGCTGCTCTGACCTGATTTGGACACCATCCAGAATGTGTGTTTGTGTGTGTGTGTGTGCTTGTGTGTGCAGGCGGCATGGATGTGACACAATGAACCCACATGTGACATACAGTCCTGCCACCCAGTCTTATTTTAGTGTTATTTATATACTATTACATTTTTATTAGTACACTGACCAAAATTATAAACGCCCCCATTTTACATGAGCTGAACTCAAAGATTTTACATGAGCTGAACTCAAAGTTCTAAGACTTTTTCTATGTAGGTGTGGCATATCAAGATGCTGATTAGACAGCATGATTATTGCACAGGTGTGCCTTAGGCTGGTCACATTAAAAGGCCACTCTAAATAGTACAGTTTTACTGTATTGGGAGGGTCCGGGGCGGTCTGAAAACCAGTCAGTATCTGGTGTGACCACCATTTGCCTCACGCATAGAGTTGATCAGGTTGTTAATTGTGGCCTGTGGAATGTTGGTCCACTCCTCAATGGCTGTGCGAAGTTGCTGGATATTGGCAGGAACTGGAACACGCTGTCGCATACACCGATCCAGAGCATCCCAAACATGCTCAATGGGTGACATGTCCGGAGAGTATCCTGGCCATGCATGAACTGGGATGTTTTCAGCTTCAAGGAATTGTGTACAGATCCTTGCAACATGGGGCTGTGCATTATTATGCTGCAACATGAGGTGATGGTCATGGATGAATGGCACAACAATGGGCCTCAGGATCTCGTCACGGTATCTCTGTGCATTCAAAATGCCATCAATAAAATGCACCTGTGTTCGTTGTCCATACCATAACCCCACCGCCACCATGGGCCACTTGATCCACAACAATGACATCAGCAAACCGCTCACCCACACAACGCCATACACGCTGTCTGCCATCTGCCCTGTACAGTGAAAACCGGGATCCATCTGTGAAGAGAACACCTCTCCAAAGTGCCAGACGCCATCGAATGTGAGCATTTGCCCACTCAAATCGGTTACGAAGAACTGCTGTCAGGTCAAGACCTTGATGAGGATGACGAGCATGCAGATGAGCTTCCCTGAGACGGTTTCTGACAGTTTGTGCAGAAATTCTTTGGTTATGCAAAATGATTGTTGCAGCAGCTGTCTGGGTGGCTGTTCTCAGACGATCTTGGAGGTGAAGATGTTGGATGCAGAGGTCCTGGGCTGGTGTGGTTACACGTGGTCTGCGGTTATGAGGCTGATTGGATGTACTGCCAAATTCTCTGAAACACCTTTGAAGACGGCTTATGGTAGAGAAATGAACATTAAATTCACGGGTGATAGCTCTGGTGGACATTCCTGCAGTCAGCATGCCAATTGCACACTCCCTCAGAACTTGCGACATCTGTGACATTGTGCTGTGTGATAAAACTGCACATTTTAGAGTGGCCTTTTATTGTGGCCAGCCTAAGGCACACCTGTGCAATAATCATGCTGTCTAATCAGCATCTTGATATGCCACACCTGTGAGGTGGATGGATTATCTCGGCAAAGGAGAAGTGTTCACTAACACAGATTTAGACAGATTTGTGAACAGTATTTGAGAGAATGGGCCTATTGTGTACGTAGAAAAAGTCTTAGATCTTGAAAAATGGCAAAAACAAAAGTGTTGTGTTTATAATTTTGGTCAGTGTATACTGTAATTTAAATTTTATTGTGATTTTTAGTCATTTTATCATATGATTTTTTCATTATTATTATTATTAATTTAAATGTACTATTTTATATTTTATTTTATTTTATTTTATTTTATTTTATTTTATTTTCAGTTAATAAGTTTAGTGCAATTAATGTTGATTATCAATACAACCTTTTTTTTTGTTGACCTGCAATCAAGATCAAATGAAAATTGAGTTGACTGGAAGACAAAAACAGAAAATACAGAAAGTAAAATGAAAATTCAGGCTGCATTTCAACAGGGTCAAGTCTTTTGACACAAACAAAATGATACTCTGATGGGTTGAAAGTTCAATATGTCTGTTTTGTCAATGTTTTGTCAACATTGAATTGAATAATCGACATCCACATCCACAACAGTGTGACATATTGAGTGTGGCACTTCTGTAGCTCACAGTCTTGTTTTCATTCTTGTCAAATTAAACATTGCTTCTGCTTGGGCTGAAGTCTATAAAATTCTTTTATTTGAGTATTTGGCCTAATAAAAATATCTTAGGCTTCCTCTTCAGTGATGCTGACCTTTTCTGGTTTGTTGATTGACTGAATCTTCAAGCTATACTGAGATGTTTTGTCGTTTCACAGACTTTATGAATTGATTTAGCGAGTTTCTTTCCTGTGTTGATATATTTCATATTGAAGCAGGGCGTTTGGACAGAACATCTTTTTGAACAGCCAGTAGCCATTATGTTTATATGGCAAAACCACATTTGATAGCTTGTACCGTGAATAAAAGCAGTGAAGACACTTGACACTTAATAATACATTTCGTACTTCATGAATAAATTTCAGCTAGTTTGCAGCCAATTGATAGGGGAAAGAATAAAGTTAGACACACTCTTGAAACCATGATTTGCTGCTTGCTATAGTTAGTCATTGCAGACGTCTGTAATACCTGGAGAGAGCTATTCAGTCCTATTCATCTCAATGGCAGTTTCTCAGCTGGGGCATAAGCTGTAATTCTTGCTGACATATTAATTTAAAGAATCTGCTTATAAGAGTTATTCATTCGTGAAATGGGCTGGTATGTTATCTTTGTATTATCGAAACATATAGAACTGTAATCATAACTGTGTTTGAAAACAATTGTGAAAGCTTACTGTTTTAGCACCTCTAGTGGACGTTTCTGTTGGAAACTGCAGTGATATGTACTTATTGGTTATTAGTGCTCCCACAGGTATGTTTTCGCCATTAGATCAGGTAGTCTGAATAATACAGCACATTAATAATAAATTTCTCTGTTTGTTAATGAAACAACCATTATATTTACTGATGTCTATACAATAATTGACTCGTCTGCCACAATAATACCTTTTTCCAGTTTTTTCAAGCAAATATTGATGTGTTCAAGAGTTTGGGTCAGTAAGGTTTATTTATTTATTTATGAATACTTTATTCAGTAAGGACACATTAAACAAAAAAAAAATCTATTTTAATTAGTGCTGTCAAATGATTAATTGCATCCAAACTAAAAGTATTTGTTTACATAATATATGTGTGTGTACTGTGTATATTTATTATGTATATATAAATACTGACACATGCAAGGATATATTTAAGAAAAAATATGTTATGTTTATATATTAAATGTATTTATATATAATATTAATTATATGAATAAAAATATGAACGTAAATATTTTCTAAATATATACTGTATGTTTGTGTATTTATATATTCATAATAAATATACACAGTACACACATGTAAACAAGAACTTTTATTTCGGATGTGATTAATTGTTTGACTGCACTAATTTTAATTAAATTCTGTTTCTTTGAATTTCTGTTCAGCTTAGTGATTACAGGAATAAAAACATTTTAAAATATATTAAAGCAGAAAACAGTTACTTTAATGTAAAATTGTAATAATATTTTACAGTGTTACAGTTTTTACTATATTTTTTGTTTAAATAAATGCAGCCTTGGTGAGCATAAAAAACTAAAAAAAAATTTTAAAATCAACTCAAAAGCAAATTTCATTGGTATAGGCTATGCAGTTATTTATGCAAGCCTGTTTTCACCACTGAATAAAAAAGACTCACAATTGCAAATTTACATCTTGCTGACTTTTTTTTTCTCAGCATTGCATGTTGTAAACTTGTAGTTTATATTTCACAATTATCACAGTTGTGAGTTTGTGTGCAGTTCTGAGAAAAAAAAAGAATTATCTTTTAATGTTTAAAATTCTTGGCAGAAACAAGCATCCATAGTTATTTGCAGTTTACTTGGTGACATTTTTTAAAGGCGAAGTCCACTTCCAAAACAAAGATTCACATATAATGTACTCACCCCCTTGTCATCCAAGATGTTCATGTCTTTCTTTCTTCAGTCCTAAAGAAATTATGTTTTTTGAGGAAAACATTTCTGCATTTTTCTCAATATAATGGACTGCTATGGTGCCCCGAACTTCAAAAATGCAGTTTAAATGCGGCTTCAAATCATCCCAGCCGAGGAAGAAGGGTCTTATCTAGTGAAACGATTGGTTATTTTCATTAAAAAAAATACAATTTAAATACTTTTTAATCTCAAACGCTTGTCTTTCTCTCCCTGAACTCTGTGTATTCTGGTATTCTGGTGTATTCGAAAAACTCTTATCGTATTTTCTCCCTCAACTTCAAAAATCATTTCAAAATCATCCTACATCACTGCAGAAGTACTGACACAGTCTTTGCAAAGTGAACATGCAAAGAAGATCAAACACCCTTAACAAAAATGTTAAAACAACGATATAGGACGATTTTGAAGTTGAGGGAGAACATGAGATGGGAGTTTTTCGACATACCCTAACTGTCAGGAACCAGAAGAAAACAGAGGTTGGGAAGAGTAAGATAAGACGAGAGTTTGAAATTAAAAAGTATGTAAATTGTATTATTTTTATGAAAATAACTGATCGTTTCGCTAGTTAAGACCCTTCTTCCTCGGCTGGGATCGTTTGCAACCGCATTTGGGATCGTTTGAGGCTGCATTTGAACTGCATTTTGGAAGTTCAAACTCCTTTGAAAGTTCAAAAATCCTTCCCTAATTTCTTTATGACCGAAGAAAGACATGAACATCTTGGATGACAAGGGGGTGAGTACATTATATGTAAATTGTTGTTCTGGAAGTGGACTTCTCCTTTAATCTATTAATTCTTTAGCTGAGGCACTGGGAAGCCTTTCATGCAGGAAATGCTGGTTTGTTACATCTGCTGCTTCATTAACAACTCCGGTCTATTAAACAGACCTTGTATGTGAGCTGATCTCTGTCAGGTGGCACTGCAGACTCGAGCTGTCCAACTTTACATTTCACTTCCCACACCTCATCTTGTTACCATGACAAGCTTCTGTTTCTCAGCCTGAAGCTTTCTGCCGTTAGTTAGCGTGTCTCTGCTGCGGCTAAATGCTTCCACCCACCTGCCCACTCAAGCAGTCATCCAAACAGTCCTTCTTTAGTGAGAGACTCCTGCACTGTTGGCCTGTCCACCCACTAAAGGCCTCCACCGGACCCATTAGCTAATAGGCTGGGGTAACGGTGGGTTGTACATCACAGGAACGGTGCAGTGACAGCATTCCACTTACTAAACGAGCTCATTAGCTAATAGAAAGGTAATGCTGAAGAAAGAGGAAAAAAGAGAGAGAGAGCTAGATCTTTTAGAGTGAAACACGAAAAGAGATTTTGATGGTTTGTTGGATATCTTGATCACCGAGAGGCAGATTTAATATTCAGTCACATAGAGAGCAATTTACATGTTATGTCATCTCCCTGACTAAATTCGTGATAACATTTACCATTGCACGATGAAATTTCACAGGCAAAATTGAGTCATTCCAATAGGAATCTGCATGATCAGGTGTTTCATGTGAGGGGAAAAAATGTTCCCAGTTGACCATTTTTGTCCAGCAAGGGTTAATTATGCATAATTTACTCTTAGTAATAATTCATTAAATTAAGTACATGTAATGTACAACAAGGGCACTGTAAAATAATATCTAATAAAAATATCTAATAAAAATGACTGAAAATTCAAATGACCAAAAATGCTAATATATAAACTAATTAATTATTATTATTTTTTTTTTAAAATGCTAATAGAATCTCAGTGATAGTAAATTAACATAAACAACATTTAATTATGCAGGCAGGAATTTTTTCCTCGTTTAATATCATGTTTTACTTGAATGACAAATTTACGCAAATTAACAGGTTATGTTATTTTCACATTTACAAAAAGCCGAAGCTCCAGATTTTCATGTCGTTTATCATTAAACATTCAAATGTTTGAGCTGAAATTGGCTGGTCATCGTATGATGAAATACTACAGAGAGTAAGTTCCTCTGAGTCCACATAGCGTGTGGGTTTGTGGCATCTGATCATATCAAATCAAAGCAGAAAATCACAGCATTTATATGCAGAGAGATCTCTAACTAGCTATATCTAGTCACTGAGGAACACACGCTTGTATTAGTACAGTTTGTATCTGGAAAGCGTTTAGAGAGCAAGTAGTTCTTAAGTAATGATTAAATTCACATTACTTTGATGTATGACTTTACTGATACCATTCGAAGCACTATATCAGGGGTGGCGAACTCTGGTCCTGGAGAGCCGCAGCCCTGCAGAGTTCAACTCCAACCCTAATTAAAACTCACCTGCCTGTTGCTTTCTAGTAACCCTTCAGATCTTGATTAGCTTGTTCAGGTGTGTTTAATTAGGGTTGAAGCAAAACTATGCAGGGCTGCGGCTCTCCAGAACCGACGTTCGCCACCCCTGCAATATACCTGCACTATATTCAGGTTTAACACTATTATTATTAAAAACAAAAAATCCAAAGTCTACATATTAAAAAATATTTGTGGTATTGCTACTGTTGAGGTCAAAATTTTACATACACCTTGCAGAATCTGCAAAATGTTAATTATTTTACCAAAATAAGAGGGATCATACAAAATGCATGTTATTTTGTATTTAGTACTGAGCTGAATAAGATATTTCACATAAAAGATGTTTACATATAGTCAACAAGAGAAAATAATCATTGAATTTATAAAAATGACCCTGTTCAAAAGTTTACATACACTTTTTGTTTAGTGATAGTTGTTCATGAGTCCCTTGTTTGTCTTGAACAGTTAAACTGCCTGCTGTTCATCAGAAAAATCCTTCAGGTCCAACAAATTCTTTGTTTTTTTTTAGCATTTTTGTGTATTTGAACCCTTTCCAACAATGACTGTATGATTTTGAGATCCATCTTTTCACACTGAGGACAACTGAGGGACTCATATGCAACTATTACAGAAGATTCAAATGCTCACAGATTCTCCAGAAAGAAACACCATGCATTAAAAGCCGGGGGGTGAAAACTTTTTGAATTTGAAGATCAAGGTAAATGTAACTTATTTTGTCTTCTGGGAAACATGTAAGTATCTGCTGTAGCTTCTGAAGGGCAGTACTAAATGAAAAGAAAAAAAAAATGTATATATATACACTCCTGAACAAAATCTTAAGACCAGGGGAAACATTACAAGTATTCGCATTTTGCGCTGGTGGATCGTAACCAGGTTGTAAGTACTGCTTCAAAATGGCAAAAGAAGAAACAGAAGCAGGTGCCAAAAAATAGAGAGTAGGTAATTTATAGAAAACTGAAGAAAACTCAAACAGGCTGTTCATCAGCTGATCAAAAGTTTAAGACCATAGCCTTAAAAAGTTAAAATCTGCACAAAAAATGGCTTTTATGTCATTGTTCTTCAGCCAATCACACTGTCATGTATTTATATTATATTTACAAATAAGAATCTCCATTCTGTTCAAATGTTTTCACCCCCCGGAATGTTCAACATCTCAGATAGGAAAACTGTGAGGTGCTAATAATGCACGGGAGCACCTCACACGTCGACACACTCGTCCACATACATGGGGATCGCGCAAGGAAAAATGTACACAAACATGCATCTAACTCAGGTCACAAACAGGATGGAAATAAATACAATAAAGAGAGACAGATGTCAGTAGAGCGAGTCATCTCTTCACCCTTTCAGAACGTAACATTACAGACACCCATTATGCACATGCGCAGTTGTCAGCCACAAAACTACCGTAAATGCTCTAGCGGCCGTTACAACATCACATGTCATTAACTGTGAGAACACTTTATAGTACAGTTAGTAAAAGTATTACAATACCAGTAAGGAAGATCAGGTTGTTGACGTTTGCCTGCCATTCGCGCTCTGTCTGCAAAGCGTTCGTGAACGTGCTGATGACATATGCTGTCTGCGCAAACAGGGTGTGCAGCGGTATGCAAATACATATGTTTACAGGCAGATATGACAGCCTATCGTAATATTCGGACCGAGCATTTTGACTGGATGAACATTTCTTGGTCCTACACCTTCCACAGAATATATAAATACTAGGGGTGTAACGATACATGTATTTGTACCGAACCGTCACAGTACAGGCATCTCGGTTCGGTGCATGAGGCCTTACAACGAATACAGGAAATTCACCCTCAATCCAGAAGGGGGCGCCCGCAGTAATGCAACTCTGTTTGATAACCACCAGCAGAAGAACAGTGAATGCCATGAGATGCACACTTGAAAACAAAGCCCACTAGACAGTGACCATGTGCTGATTCTGAATGTGTCTCTCACTGACAACGGAGTATACTTTGAAGGCTTGCGCACTCAACTGTCTGTGAAATGGAGCTTTGTGCTCACGTATCCTACCTCTCTCATTCGGCACAAATCCAAATATTCCATAATATTTACATATTTGCGATGCATCCAAAGGCTAAAATATTATTTAGTATTTAAATGATAGACTTTGTACCTCAGTCGCGTTATAACAGTGAGACAGTGAGGCGGGCACGCTGATGTTTGGTTGACTGTGTTTTATTTCGATAAAGTTCCAACTGAGCTGTCAAGTTAGCAATGTTAGAAGCCTGGAACTGATATGTTTTGTGTTTGTGTGCGCCGGCGCAATTCCTCCAATTTTCCTCATACCAGCAAAATCAACTTAAACAAAAAACAAATAGACTGTCGCTTTCTGCTATTTGAGTTTCCTTTCTGTCACAAAACTGAACTGAAACTCAGCAAATATAGGCTACGTTATGTGTCGCACAGTTTTTTTCCCTTGTCTATCAGTTAACTAAATGAAATATGTTTCAAGTATTTATTCCTTGTCTGTATACATGTACTGCAGATTTTATAGCCTATATATGACATTAATTTGATATAATATTTAGTATTTTGACATGTAGGTGGAAAAAAATGTAATTTGTACTTCTGTCTGTTTAAAATAAATGAAAAGAAACCTAGCATAGTAGGTTAGGGTTTTTTTTCCATTGTACCGAAATTGTATCGAATCGTGATCCTCGAACCGAGGTACGTACCGAACCATGACATCTGCGTACCATTACACCCCTAATAAATACATATAAATACATTTAGACCACTTAACTTAATAATTGCTATTGGGATGTAAAGAGACTTTCAACCAGCTGTCAGGGGTCGTGTATGGGAAGGAGGAGCAAGGACGAGGCAATTATGAGCACGTACTTTATTAGAATAATCCAAAAACGGGAACAGGAACAGCAGGGGAAACCACACGCCAACACAACGGAAACTAACATAAATACGACATTAGTGACATTAGGTAACATAAAGCGACGTTAATGACATTAAGAACGGACCAGGACCAAAAAACTGAACCAAACTTATATAGGAACACTAAGGAGCACAGACAGGTGTACGTGATTAACAAGTGACGACAGAACAAGAAACGGAACAGGAAGACCAAATAAGGACACAGGAGGGAAAAACCAACAAAACAGTCCACAGGGGTGTGACATTACTCCCCCCTCCCGTAAGGCGCGTCTCGCGCCATAACAAATACACCGGGGAGGGGGGGTGGGAGCCCTGGAGGCTCATGCAGGGCAGACACAGGAGGGAGAGGAGGTGCGCCTCCAGGGCGGATCAGGGAGTTCAGGGAGCCATGGCGGGTCAGGGAGCTCAGGAAGCCACGGCGGAGCATACAGTCCGGGATGCCATGGCGGGTCAGGGAGCTCGGGGAGTCACGGCGGAGCATACAGTCCGGGATGCCATGGCGGGTCAGGGAGCTCGGGGAGTCATGGCCGAGTACACAGTCCAGGCGGCCATGGCGGAGCACACAGTTCATGAGCGTAGCCCCCCCCCAAATTTTCTTGGGGGAAATAAGGGTATTGTCAGCCCGGGAGGATACAGGAGGACCGGGCGTAGGAAGCGCTGGCTCAGGAGGGAGCTCGGATGGGGGGAAGATTAGAATCCTCCACATCGACATAGAAGTTGGAGTGACAGAGAGCAAGGATATAATTAATGAATTCTGCTATGGGTCTGCAGCAATCGTCAGGAGTCACGGAACAAAACAACTGGTCATCTTTTAGCCCCATCTGAAAGCACGCGTTAATCATCGAGTTATAACAAAAAATGTTCCTGAAGACAATCACCTATTGCACCTTTAACAGTTCAGGACAAACAAGGGACTCATGAACAACTATCACTAAACAAAAAAAACAGCTGTGGATCATTCAGGTAGTAACACAGTATTAAGAATCAAGTGTATGTAAACTTGAACAGGGTAATTTTTATAAATTCAACTATTATTTTCTCTTGTTCCAGCGGATGATGTAGGACGTAGACGCAGCGTAAGCTGAGAAGTGACAAACGCAGAAGTGCAGAGGAGAGAGCAAAACAAAACACCGGTCATTTATTAGATGTACAAAATGAAGATTTGTAAAGAAAAATGACGGAGGATTCCGATAAAGGCCAAGAGGTTTTCTATTGCTGTAAACAAAACTTGGTTCTCACGAGACTAGCATATTCTCACCGGAGCTCATGCTATGCCTACGTCATCCACTGAACACCACTCTCTCTTGAATGCATGTATGATAATTAGCGGAAGCTAGAGATTATGGTTTATAAAGTTTTAAATAAGGATATTTGTCCTACACAAATACATTGATTCAGTTCAAAAGGCCTTTATTAACCTTTCGGTTATTGACCATAAACATCAAACTAATTTTCAGCTATTAAACAGAAGTTTAATATCTGTGCGTTGCTCATAAAAACGAGTCTTCATTGCATCAGCCTGGGAACCACTCTAGCATAATGACATCACACAGAAAAGCAGCTCTCACATTTCCGTCAGACAACGTAAAAATCAAATTCACGTTTTAATCTGTTCCTGACAGCTCAGCCTTGGTCACAGACAGACACTTAGAGCGAGTGCCAAACTGTGTTTTTGGAAGTGTTTGTTTTGAAGACAACACATAGATTTGACCCATCTGTCCCCTGGGCAGGATTGAATGAGAAATTTGGAGTAAATCCTTCCATCTTCCTGCTAATGAGACAGGCTGGGGGCAAACACATACTTACTAAGTGTCGTGAAGGCTAAACAGACCCTCGCTGTAATCCATGGGCTCGAGCTGACCCTGTCTGTGTGTCTAGAAACAGATTCAACAGACTGATGACACCAATTTGACTCACAAAGGGGAGAAGAATGAGTTTGAGTATGTTTATTTATATGCGCCTACAAAATTCTCCATCTTGCAGGCCAGTTCTGAGTTCCAGGTTGTGAAAGATGCAGTAGACCTCTTTCTAGCATACTTGTCTGAATATATGTCAGTCATTTGATCATCATTAGATTAGTAACTGCTTCTGTGATCATGTTCACTAGGGGTTTGGCCAGTTTTTGCCAAATATGTTGATTCCCTTCTAAGGGACACACTTTTTAAAATTTAAAGGCAGCTATAAAAATATTTAAACCTGGCATAAAACACAAGTTGTGCTGTTTTTTTCTCTAGTTTGATGTATATCCAAGTGAAATATTGATTGGGACAAAAAAAACCTTGTACTTGGCTTTGTCCATCAATGAAATGATACTGTTGTGAGGAGGAGTCTAAGTTAATGTTTTGATTGAAGATTACAAGGGTACATGAATTAGAAAAAAATCATGTGCACAGATAAATCACTTATAAGACTTTTTTTTCAGTTTTGCTAGATAAGACTTTATTCCTCACCTGGGATCGTGTAGAGCAGTGGTTCTCAACTTCAGTCCTCGGGGCCCACTGCTCTGCACATTTTGTATGGTTCTGAATCTGACACAGTTCAGTTCATGAATCTTTCTCCAGACGAGCTGATGATCTGAATTAGGTGCGTTAAATGAGGAACACATACAAAATGTGCAGAGCAGAGCAGAGGCCCTGAGGACTGGAGTTGAGAACCACTGGTGTAGAGCCCTTTGAAGCTGCATTGAAATTGCAGTTTGGACCTTCAAGCCGTTGATCACCATTGAAGTCCACTATGTGGAGAAATATTCTGGAGTGTTTTCCTCAAAAACCTTAATTTCTTTTTCGACTAAAGAAATAAATAAATGAACATCTTTGCACGTGCCTTAATAAAAATCTGCTGTGCCCCAGTAAAATCTCAAGTTTGAGTTATAATTTACTTTATTGTCAGTGTATTAATTTTAATTGATAATCCTGAAATAAATGAATTATCTGTATGCAACAATCGAATCAACGCTTGTAAAAGCATCGCAGTTTAACCAAAGACAAACTGACCCATGCGCGCAAAAATCCATGCCTACGCACGTCTGTGTATGTAACTGCAATGTGCACGTTGTGCAGCCTTTCACACAGAAGTGTCAGCATGCAGTTGAGGTGGGCTATGAGAAAATGATGAAACCAGTGCTCGAACACCGGCTGGTACGCACCTGTACACCGTAGCAGCACTTTTGTACTTTAACCCTTAGTGTACTGTGAGTCCACTTCCAGAACAAAAATTAATGAGTACATTATCTATAAATTTTTGTTCTGGAAGTGGACTTCTCCTTTAAGGTCCGAAAGTCTGAAATTTTCGTATGCATTTTTTTTCGGATGTGAAAAACGAAGAAAATTGAGCCCGATCCAATTTGTTTTATGATAGACAAAAGTTTCAGAGGCAGTGTGTAAACGTAATAAACACAACATAAGGCTGAATTTTTTTTTTTAACATGCAAAAATTTCAGAAGAGAATTTTGTAAAGTACCTTTACTCTACGTATTTATCTAACAGTGTATAGGGGAAATTGTGATGCCATGATTCATCTGATTTTATGTCTTGGCATTTCAAATTCAAAATAAAGTGTCAAAAATTTCCCCTGCACAATTAAACAATCGCTGTAGTGATAAAAATTAAATGTGAAAATGAATGAAAAGTGTTTATTTGTGGAGCTACATTCTGATTCACTCACACAAGACTAGCTTTGAGTTTCTATGCGAGCGCTTTCACTTTCTTTGTTTAATTATTTGCTTTCCGGTATGCTTTTTCCTGAGGTGCGTCTTGCAAACGCAGCCCAGTGGGAAATTATGCAGTCCGTCGTAGAACAGCAACTGACATGGAGAATCGGATATGTGTGTTTAGACGTAGGTCAGATGTCCAGATATATATCTGATTTAAAACCACATTTGGAAACGGCTCAGATCGGATGCGAAAAAATCGGATCTCGTGCAGATTTTTGTGTTTACACGAATGCATCAAATTCCGATCTATGTCAGATGTGGGCAAAAAATCTGATTTTTTTCTGCCAGTGTAAACGCAGCCTACATTACCTTGTCTTATTGTGAAAATAGTGCCTATTTACAGTGCCCTCCACTAATATTGGCACCCTTGGTAAATATGAGCAAAGACTATGAAAGGCTATGAAAAGGCTATGAAAATAAATCTGTTTTGTTTATCTTTATGATCTTACATTCAAAAAATTCACAAAATGCTAACCTTTCATTGAAGTAAAACAATTAAAAGTGGGGGGAATCTTACGTTACGAAAATAAATGTTTTTCTCATATGCATGTTGGGCACAATTATTGGCACCCTTAGAAATTATGATGAGTAAAATATCTCTGAAGTATATTCCCATTCATATTTGCATTTATTTAGCACACTAGAATGACTAGGAGTATGATATTGTCCAGCAATAACTTCCTGTTTCACAGGATTGTAAATATGAGGAGCACAAAGGCCAAATTTCCTTAATCATCCATTACAAGGAATAAAACCAAATAATATAGTTCTGATGTGCAGAACAAGATTGTTGAGCTTCACAAAATAGAAAATGGCTGTAAGAAAAGAGCTAAAGGATTGAAAATCCCAATTTCCATCATTAGGACAATAATTAAGAATTCAAATTAAACTAAAGATGTTACAAATCTGCCTGAAAAAGGACGTGTGTCTATATCGTCCTAATGCATGGTGAAGAGGAGAGTTTAAGTGTCCAAAGATTCTCCAAGGATCATAGTAGGTGAATTGCAGAGATTAGTTGAGTCTTGGGGCCAAAAGACTAAAAAAAAATTCAAACAGCCCCTACGTCACCACATGTTGTTCAGGAGGGTTTAAAAAAAAACCCTCTTTGCTCATCAAAAAACAAACTCTAGCATATTCAGTTGTCAGACACAACTTGAATTTCAAATGGGAATGGCTTCTGTGGTCAGATGAAACTAAAAAAAAGAGCTTTCTGGCAGCAAACACTCAAGATAGGTTTGGTACAAAAAGTACCCCATGCCCACGGTTAAATATACTGCTGGATCTTTAATGTTGTGGGCTTATTTTCCTGCCAGAGGTCCTGGACATCTTGTTCAGATACATGGCATCATGGATTCTAGCAAATACCAACAGATAAAAAATGTAAACCTGACTGCATCTGTTAGAAGTTCTATAATGAGCTGTGGTTGGATCTTCCATCAGGACAGTGATCCAAATCAAACATCAAAATCAACACAAATATGTGTCACTGAGCATAAAATGAAGCTTCTGCCATGGCCGTCCCAGTTGCCTGTCCTGAACCCTATAGAAAATGCGTGAGGTGAACTGAAGAGAAGAAGCACCAGGATGGAGCTGGGAAACTAAAGGATCTGAAGAGTTTCTGTATGAAGGAATGGTCTCTGATCTCTTGTCAGGTGTTCTCCAAACTTTTCAGGCATTAAAGAAGAAAACACAGAGCTGTTATTTTAAATAAAGGACATTGCAATAATTGGGTGCCAGTAATTGTGGTCAACATGAACTACAGAAAAACATTTATTTCATAAAGAGATTTTCCCCCTGCTTTCCATGGTTTTACTTAAATGATAGGTTAGAATATTGTGAATTTTTTGAATGAAAGATTAAAAGGATAAAAAATGCAGATTTATTCTTACAGCCACCTTTGCTTATATTTACCAAGGGTGCCAATATTAGTGGAGGGCACTGTATATATATGAACAATCATTTGAAGCATGTATGTTTTATAAACAGTGAAATAAGAGTGTATTTGAGCAAAATTCCAGGATTGTCAGCAAGCTGACTATCTAGTGTGTGAATGTTTATGGTTATCAACCTATTATAATGTTTTATTCTTTCTGACATCAGCACTTGCGACGAGCTCATAATCACAATTTCACAAGTGGGAAATAGGACATTTTCGATAGCACATGAGGGCAGCATAACTTTGCATTAAAATTTCCCCTAATTTATCTTAATTTTTTGTCTACTCCTTAGCATGACTTCACAGCACCCAATTTGGCAAGTTTGCGCTGTTACGAATTTTGCATAAATCCTTCAATGAATTAGCATGCAGACAATGTAAGGAAATACATGGCCCTGTTAGCAGACACAATTCATAGAGAACTCCTCTCCCAGAGTGAAACAGAGATTCTCAAGTAGTCTCACTGTAAGTCATCTTAAGGATTTTTAAACCCCTCTGAAGATGTGGGGTTCTTCAGGTCAATTATGGATACAAATTGCATCAATTATTTATGTCTTTGCCATATGAAATGATTTTTCATTCATACTGAGAGAAAGGATGCGCTATGATGGAGAGTTGTGCTGTGGATTAGTGCCTTTGCTCTATTTTCAGTTATGTGAGATTATGTAATCCACAGAGAGAGGAATAAGGGCTGGCGACTGGCTCGAGGGTTCCTTCACAGCAGGGATGTGCAGGAAGCCACACGGAAGCACGGATTTATATAAACATAAAATAATGCAGTGCAAAAATGTGTTTCTTTTGACTGATTAACATTTAGCATTATCAGAATAGTATGGTCTTTATTAGAATGATTTTAGTTTCAAAGTAAAAAAGGCTAAGGTAAGTTGTTGTCCACAAATATTTAATTAATTTAATATTTATTTTATAACTGCATTTTGTTCGGTCTGCAGTCAGTGTTGTTATTGTTATAACTAAATGTTAATGGAAACAAAGCGGCAGTAAAATAAAATACTAAGTATTAGAAGAAAAACTTAAACTTAAGAAACTTAAAATAAGAGAAATGTTGCCTTGGCAATTATGTAAAATAAAGTAAATTAAGTTAAGAAATAAAAATACATTTATTTAAAAATGTATTGATAAATTTTTTTATTTAAACTGACAAAAGACTTGAAAAATTTCAGTAAAAAAAAAACAAATTTAAATTAAAATAAAAACTTAAAATATAAAAGAATATGAAGAAATACTATAATATTATATAAATAATACTAAAATAACACTGGTATTCATATGCATATCAAATACATGTAGCCCAAACAAACTGACAAAAGTTATACATATATATCATTTTGTTTATTTTGTAAGGAAGTGAGTGAAGTCATGAATGAAGTTATATAAATATTATGTAAAATGTTAAATTATATAAATGTAAAAATACACAAGAATAGGTTTTTAATCTTATGTCAGTGCTAATATGTTTTATTTTAAGTCATAATTTGTGCTTGGTATAATAGGTTTAAGAAAGCCAAAGTACTACTCAAGTACTTGTACCCCTGGTTGAGAATTACTGGTGTAGAAAAAGAGAACAGGTATAAGAGAAAGGAGAATCTGGGAGCAAGAGAGGCAGATTAAGAAAGACAGACAAGGCAGACACACAACGATGTTCATGAGCGGTACAGCTCCCTCAGGGCTTTAATGTAGTCACTCCTCCTCACTGCCAAGCACAATCACCCTGGCAGGCTTAAAAAGCTTCATCTGAAGGCTCAGACTGTGGGAGCTGGAGACTCTTGCTGAATATAAACACACACACACCATTAAGAGCAGAAGAGACAAGCACCAGAACTCCCTCAAGAAGAAGGAGACATTTTGACAGATAGTCAATGTTAAATTGTTGGTGAAATTGTGTCTCTTGGACAATTCAGAGGCCTGGATGAGCATGGTTTCAAACAGCGCCAAAGAAATCTTTTTCATTGAGCTCCAAATAGAAGTTCCGTACATAGAGCTGATAAAAAACAGCCTTTTTTCAACATCACATCCACCTCAACTCACCCTCTGCTCTTCAGAGTTTCAAACACTGTTGAGGAGAAGCTAAAAGTAGCAACAGTAGCGTGACAGTAATTCATAATGTTTTCATAGTGGTGTAGCTTTTCCAGTAATGAGCTCTTAGATCCAACAAGGATTAGTGTAGCATGACAAAACGCTACCTTTATGACATATTGCACATGCAGCCAAGTGAGCTGATCCTATCAGACAAAAAAATGTGCTAATAAATAACCCTCTGCCACCTTAAGCTAAATTAATAGAAAAAAAAAAAAAAACAATACTGTATTCTGGCCATTTCAATGAAAATAGGCTGCTACTTTCCCAGATATTTTCACATCATTAGCATTCAAGAGTGCACAATATATGTAATTGTAGAAAAAGTGTGTAGGTAGTCATCGAATGGCCTCTTAACATTAATTTGAATTAATATTCACTATGTCTGACTATACACATATTAAGAAATATGAAATATTTACACAAAAAATATCAGTATAATATTTTGATACATTTTAATGAATTATTTTAAGAATTTTAAAAATAATATATAAATATTTAGAATATTTTCAACCATTTACATTCATGTAGCCTATTTATTATTGCAAATCCAAGTGCAAGCTTTTATTGACATGACGAGACAGAGACATGGTCGAAAACAGGCAGGGTCGGAACAATAACAAACGGGTATAACAAAGGCAAGACGTAGGGATAGTCCGTGTAGCAGGCGTGGGTCAATCAACGGCGAACATAATCCATAACGGGAGCGAGACGAGGGAATAATCCGTGAAACGAGCGAGAGTCCAGTAGGCAGGCGGCGAGACAGACGAGACGAGAAGGCCATGCGAGAAAGCTAAACACAGGGAACTAGGAACACGGGAACATGGGAACTAGGGAACTAGCAATGAACAAACCAACGATAATCACAACAACAATACTCCGTGATCCGCAAGGGGAGAGACCGGGGCTTTTATAGCGCGCCTGATTGGTCACAGGTGCTGACCCAATCAGTGCGCTGGATGATGGGAGTAGTAGTCCGGGGTGTAGTACAACAGTTAGAGTGTAATGACAGGGCGAGAGCGACATCTGGTGGTGAGCGGACTGCAGGTCACCGACCAGATTCGTGACAGAATGAAACGAAGGACTGTTTTTCATGGGAGAATCATTCAATTAGTCACTCAATTGAATCAAAATAGTGATTCAATCGAAACAAATTGAAAAAAGAGACTGTCTTTATGGGAGAGCCATTGAATTATTCACTCAAATATCATTTAGCTCAGAAATGCTGATTCATTCAGAAACTACCTAAGTGTTTGTCTTTATAGATGAGTTATTGAATCATTCACTCAATTAATTTGTTCAAAAAAAAAAAAATCAGGAATGAAACAAGGGACTGTCTTTATGGGAGAGTCATTGAATTATTCACTCAATCATTTAGCTCAAAATAGTGATTCAATTACATGTATTTCTTTATAGATACGTTAATGAACCATTGAATCATTCACTCAATCAATTTGTTTGAATGAAAAAATCACTCGGGAATGAAACGAGGGACTGTCTTTATGGGAGAGTCATTGAATTATTCACTTAATCATTTAACTATAAAATGCTGATTCATACAGAAACAAATTGTTTGTCTTTACAGATTAGTTATTAAATCATTCACTTAATTGATTTGTTAAAAAAGGTTCATTTAGAAATGAAACAAGGGATTGTCTTTATAAATGAGTCATTTAAAAAAAGAGGGCATTTTCATTTATTAATTGTATTTAGTGTAAATTAGTTGTTCAGGGGTCAAGCTGTGACCCCAATTATTACCCTTGCTGCTAAATATAGCAAAACAAAAACAATAACAGCACAGTTGTGATAATAATATGTGAAGAGCTCAGATGCAAACCCCCCTAAAAGCCATCTTGGTCAAAAATGAGATAATGATACTGAGTGAATGCTCTCGACACATATAATACATCCATCAAATACTATTACTTCAAACTCGCTAAAATCCCAGCCTCAGGCCAATCAGAAGTACCGGTACTTATGTAGAAACCTATACATCGGAGCCTGATAAAAATGCATTTTTAAAGAAAGATGTTAGATGGATTTAGAGGCTTTTGCATCTGAACTCTTCATGTATAAAAATATATCAGACTTATTAAATTGCTTCAATAAATTGTATTTTATATTATATATATTTTTATTACTACAGTTTCAGAGTAGACTACTCAGCGGTGGCCTTCCTTGTGAATTCTACAGCAGAATATTAAAATACATTGTACTGACAGGACTATGCAAGTTTACCATAAAAAGGACAGTTAGAAAGAGTATTAACGTAATGCCTTTCTTGATTCCTGATGCAGTCCATGGAAACATCTACTAAACCAAACCAACCCAAAACTGACAGGGAACAAGCACTTCTGTTATGCTGCAATTATGTTCTCTTCCAACAGTCGAATGGTTTATGGATTCAGTGTACAGTTAGAGGCCATTACACAAAAAATGTGTAGCGCAGCGGTAGATCTAGTGAGGCATTTTTTAAAAGCTGAACTTATTTTAGGCACTTTGTTTTTACAATGCCCTGTCATTTGCAATGTCACATTATATAGAGACATGAATGCCAGTAGTCAAAGTCTATATAAACATGCACTGGACAAACTGGAAAAACAATAGAAAAACAGTGCAGTGGAATGCAATACAATATCCACAGTGACCACCCTTATGAAAAAGAAGTTTATTCAAGTGTGCTATTAGTATACTTCTTTTCAACTAAAAAATATTAAAGTATACTTTCAGTATACTTTTCATGTACTTCTCAGAAATGTGCTTTATGCACTTCTCAGAAATATACTTAAAATGACATTTAAGTAAACTGGACTTACACTTGAAAAAGTCTAGATATATTTGAGCTATACTTGTGCTCCAAGAATCCATGTTTTCATTGTTATACGATGGGGGCGCTATTACACATCTACTGTACAGAATTTCCAAAACACAAGCAAAGAAGAAACAGAAACAACAGATGCTTCCACATGTAATCTAACACAGTCATCAGACATAAAACATCATCAGAACTGATGAAAATGTCGGCCCTAGGTACTAATGACTGTCAAGCTTTGGAGAGTTGATTGACTCCATCTACGTTTTGATTATCATTCTGAATTCAATGCATAGCCTTTTTCAGCTTTTTGTTCAAAATATTTATTTATTTTGTCTTAAATATGAAACTTACCCACATTCAAGTGTTTATATAAAAGAATGCATGAAGCTAGAATAAAATGGGTTTTTTTTTTTTTTACAAGCAGATACCCTGTTCTTTCTTTTGATGTTTTTTATGTTCAGATATTCATATAACATAACATATACAAATTAATACCTAAATAGGGACATAGTATACTTAAAGTATCATGTAAAGTTCACTTAAAGAAAACTTACGAGCATACTTGCAGTATAAAACTACTAAACTAGTAGTTTACTGGGAATATATTTCAAAGTGTACTAAAAACGTTACTAGTAATTTATTAGTGAACTATCAGTATACCTACAAGTTCACTTTTAGTGTAGTTGCAGTACAAACTAAAAACATAGTTGTAAACTAGTTGTGTACTCAAAGTTTACTACTGTTATACTTAAAGTATACTTAAAAGTATACTTTTATATATTAGAAAGTGGGCCAATTTAGTCCCAGGGAGTACTAAAATAATACGCTTACAAGTATACTACTAGTAGACTGATATTTGTATACTTACTACATAAAGTATACTTAAAAATATACTTAAACTTTACTTAAGTACACTTAATAAAATAAACTTGAAGTATACTTCTTTTTGGTAAGGCAAATCATTGTTAATGTACATAATATGCATCTTTTAGCAAAATATTTCTTTCTGTTACTTACCAAAAAGTAGTATACTTCAAGTTTATTTTAAATATACTTAAGCAAAATTCAAGTATATTTTTAAGTTTACTTTATATAGTATGCAAATATCAGTGTACTAGTAGTATACTTGTAAGTGTACTATTTCAATACAACTTGGGACTAAATATATAAAGTATAAGTACTAAGTATATAAAAGTATACTTTTAAGTATACTTCAAGTATAACAGTAGTAAACTTTGAGTACACAACTAGTTTACATCTAAGTTTTTAGTTTGTACTGCAACTATACTAAAAGCAAACTTATAGGTTTACTGATAGTTTACTAATTAAATACTTTTAGCATTTTTAAGTACACTTTGAAGGATAGTCTCAATAAACTAGTTTAGTAGTTTCATACTTCAGGTATACTCGTAAGTTTTCTTCATTCTTTAAGTATACTACTATGTCCTTATTTAGGTATATTTTTGTATATTTTTCGTTATATGAATATCTGAACATACAAAACTTCAAAAGAAAGAACAGGGTATCTGTTTGTAAACAAAAACATTTTATTCTTGTCATGAACCCACTCCTGAATGTCAGTCTGTCTGCCACCAGAGGTCGCTTTGACATTCACATCTCACTGACTGTTACACCACACCCCGGACTATATTCCCCATCAGCCATTGTGGCCATCACCTGTACCCAATCAGAGTCACTATTTAAACCCCGGTCTTCCTGTCACTTATCGCAGAGTATTGGTTTGCGTTTAACACTTGTTGTGTGTGTTAGCAACTGTACGGAGCCTAAGTCAGTTTGTTTTCGAATCTAGTCTAGTTTAGTCTTGTCTTGTTCTTAGTCATCCTAGTCTTGAATCCTTGCATTGTTATTACGTCTTGTCTGTCTCGCTGCCTGCCTTTTGTAACTCTCGCCTGTCTGGATTAATCTTTTTCCTTGCCCTTTGGATGACGTTCGCCGTGGATCGACCCTTGCCTGTGTTACGGACTACTCTTTCGTCTTGCTGTCTATACACCTGTTTGCCATTGTTCTGACCCTGCCTGCTAAGACCATGTCTTTGTCTCGTCCTTTAAATAAAAGTTTGCAATTGGATCCGCCCGCTTTATGCTTCATTCCCCACTCCGTAACAATTCTAGCTTCATGCACTCTTTTTTATAAACACTTGGGAAAGTTTCATGAAAAAAAAATAAAGAAATAAAAAATATATATTTTAAGCAAGACAGACTGAACTGGATACAGAATGATAATCAAAATGTGGATGGAAATGATCAACACCTCTTATTACTGTTTGCTCAGTTTTTGTTTTTTTCAAACACCAAACTTTTGTTCATTCTTAAAGTGAATTCTTGCACGTTTGGCTATTAGATTAACCACTGCGCTTCTTATCTGGTGTGACTGCCTTTATACTGCTGATAAATATGGAAAAGGGTGTATGTGTGCATGAAGGAGAGAGAGTGTAGTAACGCTGGACAGATGTTACGCAACATTTGGATGCCTCTAGGACTTCCTAGGGCATGTGAAGGCAAGCCCGGATGAATTTGGTGGTCTAGTGTGATGGTTAGAGTAAAAACTGCTCCATGAACCATGATGACCTGATTTTTCCACATCACATCTATTCCATTTCTGCACCGGAGTATTGTTATGGATTATGCTACATGCTGTGGGATAAAAATATAAGCTTATTTTAAAACATAGAAGGAACGGAATAAATACATCTGAAACACACAGGACATGCTGTGTTGACAGACTTTATCTGAGCCTCACGAGTCTTAGGTTGCAGAAGATAGCGTGTTCTCCAGATTATCTCTGATAACTAAAAGCCCTTCTCTCACTTTCACTCCTGACTGTGGGAAATGATAATCAGCGAAAGCTCGTCTTACTATAGCTGGCCACAATCCTACACCCCCTCTTAAAAGCTTTTTTATCAGTTATCTGTATAATTCAAAGCTGGATTTCGAATGGGACAATCATCAAATATTTAATGATGCATTTCTGGAGAGTGTAATGGCAGAATGGCCAGTTAGCAAATTTTGGCCAGTGGATTCCAAGTGTGCTTTCACATTGTAAATACTTAACATGTTCTTCTGTTACTTTAGAGTAACAAACCTCAGTACTCATTCACTCAGTATTACCTTCAAATGTCACAGTACTAGATGTATTACTATTAAAGGCATAGTTCACCCAAAAATGAAAATTCTGTCATAATTTATTCACCCTCATGTCATACCATACCTGTAAGACTCCGTTGACAATATATGCAACTACCACTTTCACGTTTCAAAAAGGTCATAAAGAGATCATAAAACTAATCCATATGAATTGAGAGGTTTAGTCCAATTATTCTGAAGAGACTTGATCACTTTAGATAAACACTTGGCTACTTCATGTGTTTTCTTTGAACGGATAGTTATCCCATCTTGAAATGAAAAGGTGTAAATGCTATCAGAAATGCATTGGAAATGTATTTGTAATTCAGTCATCCAAACCGCTTCACAAGATGGACAAATATTTTAATGATTAATTAGCTTTTAAATATCTTAACTTCATTGTAATTGTCTTTCCACAGTTTAGCCCTGCATCCAGAGCGAGTGCTGGTGGCCACAGGACAGGTCGGAAAGGAGCCGTATATCTGTGTGTGGGACTCGTATACTGTGCAGACGGTGTCCATATTGAAGGACATGCACACACATGGTATCGCCTGTCTCGCCTTTGACCTTGATGGACAGGTGAGTGTTTTGAGCAATAGCGTATTGCAGTAAGAAAGATTTCTTTTTTGTACCAAAGAGTTGACATTGTTAAGAACTCATAAGATTCATCTCTCAGTTTGAGGTGCTGTGAAGTTTATTATTAGTTGTTGAAGTCACATCTGTGAACACACCAACGGTGTGACTTCCACAGTGTGACAGTACGTGTCAGACTCTATAACTGTGTTTCTGCCGGGGCTGCTGGTTGACAACTAGACAGAAACAACACATAGAATCCTCAGTGATAACGTCAAATGATGAACTTAATAACATGGGCAAACTTTTCCCACATGGAATGTAAAGCAGCACTGTGAGGTTTGACAATGGCTAGAAACTGCACTTAGTAAGAACTGCCCCATTAAGACCAAGTCAATCAGTGTTTTACAGCTCATTAAACTACAGTTAGTTGTAGTAACCGAATCTGATTGGACAAACAGCATTTCAAGAGTGCTGTCTATATTTGCACATTTCAGAAACTGAATAATTTATTAGGTCAAATTAAAAACACAAGTGACTGTTTTTATAGATGAGTTATTGAATCATTCACTCAATCAATTTTTTCAAAAAAAAAAAAAAAGTTCAGGAATGAAACAAGGGACTGTCTTTTTTAAGTCATTGAATTATTCACTCAATCATTTCCCTGCAAACAAGCCTGCCAGTGCAGAGCCTCTGAGACTTTGCTCATTGGCAAAACGTTGGACCCTTAGCACTGGCCCTGCAAATACAAAATAGAAAATATTAAATTCAGGTTAATACAGCTACATTATGCCAAAAATGTAAATTCACAGAACGGGCTGGCCCACACTGGGCCATCATGGGATTAATGTGCATAGTCCGCTAGTGTGGCCTGCTCACAGAGAACCTGCAGTGAGCCCAAAGCCGCACTGAGCCTGTTTAGGTTTGGTGTGGTCTGGCCCTAGCCCACTGTGCCAAAAAGCCAGCATATGCTCCGCAAGGAGGGTTAGCTTAGAATTACTGAATCATTTTCTGTCTTTATAGATGAGTTATTAAATCATTCATTGAATCAGTTTATTTGAAAATAAAAAGATTCAGGAATTAAACAAGGGACTGTCTTCATGGGAGAGTCATTGAATTATTCACTCAATCGGTTTGTTTGAAAAAAAACATTCAGGAACAGAACAAGGGACTGTATTTATGGGAGAGTCATTGAATTATTCACTCAATCATTTAGCTCAAAAATGCTGATTCTTTTAGAAACAATCTATGTGTCTGTCTTTATAGATGAGTTATTGAATCATTCACTCAATCAATTAGTTCGAAAAAAATCAGGAATGAAACGAGACTGTTTTTATGAGAGACTCATTGAATTATTCTCTCAATCATTTAGCTCACAAATGCAGATTCATTTAGAAACAATCTACATGTCTGTCTTTATAGATGAGTTGTTGAATCATTCACTCAATCAGTATGTTTAAAAAAAAAAAAAATTTAGGAACGAAACAAGGGACTGTTTTTATGGGATAGTCATTTAACTCCAAAATCCTGATTCATTCAGAAACAAATTAAGTGGATGTCTGTATAGATGAGTTATTGAATTATTCACTTAATCAATTTGTTTCAAAAAAGGTTAATTCAGGAATGAAACAAGGATTGTCTTTATGAATGAGTCCTTACTCAACTGAGTTGTTCAAAAAAACTGAAACATTCAGGAACAAAACACTACTGCTTTGTGTTGAAGTGGTTGTACTGTAGCTTTGTTTAGAACTATTTGCTTTGCTGCCTCCTTTTTAGGGCTCTAGACTATGACTAAATGGTTGGTTGACTATTTTTCTGAGAGTCAGACAAACTTTTGTAAATGGTCACACTAGTGCCAATGCAAAGTTGCCTTGCTTTCGCAAATGAGAAACATTAAACGGTGAACAAAAAACAGAACAAAAACAGCATTATTTGTTTGATCCCAAGGGACCATTTTTTAATGACCCACAGATTTTCCTTAAACAGGTTACAAATAATGTGAAACATTCAGCATACAGTGCAACAGACTAATTAAACACACACACTGCATTCTGAAGTGCATCTGGTACCGGTATATCCATACCAGTAGAAAATGAGTATTGAAACCATTTAAAATGATTTCAGTCATTTCAAAATTGCAAATTTGCTGTATTAACACTAGCTGTAACCAGTCAGATTTAAAAATGTGTATTTTCTTGAGTCAAAATATGCAATATTTTCAGTAATTGCACTTATTTGTGAAATACAATAGTAATATTATTATTAAAATGAATTTCTGGCCAGTAGTTAGTGTGATATTGATTTAATAATAGCAGGGAGTGCAGGGACCTCAGCCAGCCTTATTTGACCAAAAACACAAATATCATACTGTGAAGACTGCTGGTAGTGGGTCATGCTTTCAGTGTAAATGTGATATACCGAATTCGTAACATTACACAATAAAAGGCCAAAGTAGATGAGAGTTGGGTTACAGTGTCAATTTATCAAAAGCACTCCAACTCACTGGAGGAGATGATAGAGGGATAGAATGAAAAATCGTACCTCTAAAATTGACATTTCACATTTCTTGGCATACTCTCACTTTATCTGAGAAAATTCACCCCTCACCTCCCCCCAGCGCAGCTGAGAAAGTGATTTGCAGAATTTCAGCAGGAAATTGGCCTCATCATTTATTTCACACAGAAGGATGAAACGGCAAAGAGGAGCGGCGAGATGCTGCCTCAAAGACCCAGGGAGTCTAAAGCAACACTTTTCTTCTCAAATTCATCAAAGGTTTAGCATCACATAACTGACTGAAGGCACTCCGTTTTAGCCTTAGCCAGCGTGGCGCAACCTTAAAAGAAAACTGGTGCATCAGGTTTGATGGGACGGCGGTGGAAAACAGCAAACTCACATCAAAGCGATGCTGAACTAATGAGGTCCCCTCAGCAAACAGCATTTGGGAAGATTACACATGATTTGTGCACAGTTAGAGAGAAAAATGCTGTTTTGAGAAGCGTCTGGCAATTTTACTTCCAGTGGTTGGAAGTATGTACCCTGATAGCACGCGTACATCAAGGAGACGTCTATTTGACGTCTGCATTTACATTTGCAAGATGTATTTTTTAGTGTTTGCTCATCTGCAATACACCTATTGGACGTTTTCTCTTAGATGTCAAATAAACATTTATTAAAAGGGGTTTTTAAAGGGGTCACCTGGTGCCCATTTTCTACAATTTGATATGATTCTTAAAGAAGTCCACTTCCAAAACAAAGATTCACATATAATGTACTCACCCCCTTGCCATCCAAGATGTTCATGTCTTTCTTTCTTCAGTCGTAAAGAAATTATGTTTTTTGAGGAAAACATTTCAGCATTTTTTTCCATATAATGGACTGATATGGTGCCCCGATTTTGAACTTCCAAAATGCAGTTTAAATGCGGCTTCAAACGATTCCAAATGTTGTAAACAATCCCAGCTGAGAAAGAAGGGTCTTATCTAGCGTAACGGATGGTTATTTTCATAAAAAATAATACAATTTATATACTTTTTAATGTCAGAAGCTTGTCTTGTCTTGCTCTGCCTGGACTGTTTTTTTCCAGTTCATGACAGGGTATGTTAAAAAACTTCCATCTCATGTTCTCCCTCAACTATAAAATCATCCTATATCGCTGTTTTACCTTTTTTTGTTAAGGTTTTTGATCTTCTTTGCATGTTCACTTTGCATAGACTGTGTCGGTAGCAATGCAGCGATGCAGGGTGATTTTTAAATGATTTTTTAAATAATTTTTAAAGTTGAGGGAGAAAAAACGATTGGAGTTTTTCGACATACCCTAACTGTCTTAAGCCAGAATACACAGAGTTCAGGGAGATCAAGACAAGACGAGTGTTTGAGATTAAAAAGTATTTAAATAGTATTTTTTTAATGACATTAAACGATTAAACGTTTCGCTAGATAAGACCCTTCTTCCGTGGCTGGGATCGTTTACAATCGCATTTGGGATCGTTTGAAGACGCATTTAAACTGCATTTTGGAAGTTCAAAATCGGGGCACCATATCAGTCTATTATATGGAAAAAAATGCTGAAATGTTTTCCTCAAAAAATATAATTTCTTTACGACTGAAGAGGTGAGTACATTATATGTGAATCTTTGTTTTGGAAGTAGACTTCTCCTTTAATTAAGTCTTAATGAGAAGTCTATAACATATTTTGGTTAAAATTTCTCAGTGGTAGTGTAAAAAACACCCTTTTTACCCTGTCAAAATCAGCCCTTATCAGAGTGAGCCATTTTGTTGAATTTGCCTTTAAATGCTAATGAGCTCTGCTCACCCCGTCCCTCTCTTCTCTGGGCTGACAAGACGCTCTGTTTACTTTAGCTGCATTTAGCCATGTTTAGCCGCGATACTTGCTAACTAGCACATTATTAGGAAAGGCAATTTGTAAAGATGCCTAAAAGGCCTTATACTCACTTCTGCTGTAGGTGAAGCTACATCACAAATGATTTGTGCACATTTATGTAGATCGCCGGGCGGATTTCCTTCTAAAACGAAAGTAGCATTTATCCTCTGCGTCTTCAGAGAGTAAGATGTCAGGAGTAAAGTCTGACTGCTATGATCATTATTACATCCAACAACAGAACACCTGAGACATTCTTGTCTTCCCCTGCACCGGAGTAGAAACAGCTCACTCAGATCACTCAGGGCAGGTCTAAGGTAAGACAGCCGTGTCAATCAACTATTGTGGGAGTGGCCTTGGTCTGTGTGACATCACATAGACAAGATGCTGAGAATGGTTTGATTTGAAAAAGGGGATGTTACTTATAAAGATTAAAACATACCACTGGGTGGATTTTTATCATTATAGGGTGGTTGTGTACACACACTGCTACCACACATAAAGGGGTCATCGGATGCTAAGTTCACTTTTACATGCTGTTTGAACATTAATGTGTGTTGGTAATGTATGTACAAATCTACCCTGTAATGGTAAAAATCCATGCAGTGGTTTTTAATGAATCTGTACAAATAATATTCCCTTTTTCAAATCGAGCCGTTCTCAGATGCCTGTCGTTGTTGCGTCACACCCACAGAGGTCGCTCCCACGATAGTTGATTAACATGAGCGTCTTACCATAGATCATGTATTGATGCCAGAGCAGGGATGTAAGTTAGACAAGAATTGAGCGATTGGGGTGTTTTGTTGCTGGATGTAATAATGAACATAGTGGTCGTCATTTACTCCCGACATCTGAGCTGCTGAAGATGCAGTTGATTACATTTGTTTGTGAAGGGAATGCACCTCCTGATCTACATAAATGTGTCTATGTTTGCGCAAATCATTTGTGATCCAGCGTAAGTGAGTATAAGTATTTTTTTATGAATCTTTGCGATCGCCTTTCCTAATAATGTGCTAGTTAGCAAGTTTAGTGGCTAAACACGCTAAATGTGGCTAAAGTAAACATGCTCATCACTCCACAGAGAGAAGAGAGGGGCGGGGCGAGCAGAGCTCATTTGCATTTAAAGCAGCCTTGACCAGAATGGGATGATTTTTGCAGAGCTGATTTTGGCAAGGTAAAAAGGGTGTTGTTTTACACAACCATTGAGAATTTTTAGCCAAAGTATATTATAGACTTTTCATTAAGACCCTAAAGAATCATATCAACTTGTGGAAAATGAGCATCCGATGACCCCTTTAAGATGTTTATGTTTAGAATGACATCTAAAAGATGTCTGTCAGATGTTTGTACACAGCAGATGCTTTCCAGACTAAGAGATGTTTAATAGACATCTCGCAGATGTGTGCTGTCTGGGTAGACGGTAACAGATTCATGAATATCTTATAATGGCAATGTCCCTTCAAGAGTGATAACTGTAACAATAACTATATTAAAGAGTTAGTTCACCCAAAAATGAAACTTAATTAAGTCATTAATTACTCACCCTCATGTCGTTCCAAACCTGTAAGACCTTTGTTCATTTTCGGAACACAGATAAAGATATTTTTGATGAAATCTGAGATTTCTGACCCTGCATAGACAGCAACGCAACTGACACAATCAAGGCCCAGAAAGGCAGTAAGGACATTGTTAAAATAGTCCATGTGATTTTAATAGTTCAACCATAATTTTATGAAGCTACTAGAACATTTTTGTATGCAAAGAAAACAAAATTAACAATTTTTTCTGTTCAGTGTCAGGATTCGACACGCACTCACAAGACTACCACGACACGTGTGGTGCGTTCTGACGTAGAACGTCCATTTCTCTTAATTGATCGTCTGTATATTCTGGTTCAAATACGTAAGGCTGAGCAAAAAATTGCAAGTCATCTTCTCTGTCAAATTCCTCAGACATGTTTACGAAGACCGTTTTATGTACAGCATTAATCTTCCGCTGCTTGCAAACAAGGCATTATTTGCAAATAATATTACATAGCATATAACATACAATATATAAAATTACGATTTTGATGATTTACAAAACAGATTTCCTGTGAGTGTACTGCAGTTGAATTCAATATTATGTGCCACATTGTGTTGCTTAGCAACTATAAACAGCCTACAGTTATGAAATAAACAGCTTACAGTCTAGCCTTCCTGTAGAGCTCACTTCCAGTCCTGATCTAAAACACCTGCCTGCAATACTGAACTCTCATAAGGTTTTAAAGAAAGCAATCTTGAACACCTTGGTTAGTTAGTTCATTTGTGTAAAAAATATGGTTAAAGCTAAATTCTACAGGAATTTAGCTCTCCATGAGCAGGATGTAATAAAAATGCGAAAAAAAATTCTATTGATTTAATACTGATGTTTCTTACCATATTGATTTTTATAGTCATATGTTATTTGTTTTTGTTTCTTGTGTTTGCAGTGTTTGGTGTCTGTGGGCTTGGACTCTAAAAACACAATCTGTGTGTGGGACTGGAGGCAGGGAAAAGTTCTGGCAGCTGCTCCTGGTCATACAGACCGGGTAAGAGCGCAAACACACGCACATCATTAGAAACAGTAGACACGCAGTGTAATGTTTCGTTTGTTGTCTCATTATCTAGTGGACTTTCTTCAGTCCTTTAGTTTCAGTCAGGATACAGTGAGTAACTCTGTATGTTTTTACAATCACATTACAAATACAAAACAGACAGTCATAAGCATGTTAGAAAGGAAGTGCTTGGATTCAGGGAGTCTGGGAATGCACTGAAATTTCATTTTTACATAAATTAACACCGGTACTAGTGATGGTGCGTCCTTGGGGCCAAAACACACATTTGCACACACTTTCCTTTTTCATTTTCTTTCCTATTTCTCTGGCTCTGTAACACACACACACATCCACACACACAAATAGTTCAAACGTGTTAAACAGTATTTCATTATACAATTACAGAAGTAATTTCTGCATGATCTCCTGAGGACTTGTTTTCTCTGACTACTCAACCGACCTCTGGTTGTCTTGCATGTGTGTTGTAACTAAGATTGTCTTGCTGCCTTAAGCTCTTCTCAGAATGATCACAATTACAGTATGAAGCAGGTTCACATGAACACTTGCACAAACTAGGTTTTCTTTGATCCATGATATTCTGAGTTAGGGGCGTGTAATTACAAAATCAGGGCAGAAAATTTAGCATGGGAATAATAAATTACATGCGCACTACTGTTTACAATTTGGGGGTTGGTACGGTTTTTTTTTTACGGTTTTGTTTTACTGTTTTGAAAGATATCTCTCATGCTAAACAAGGCATTTTTTGACTGATAATACTGTAAAAATAGTAATACTGTGAAATTTAATTACAATTTAAAGTGACTGCTTTCTATTTTAAATGATTTAAAATTTATTCCTGTGATGGCAAAGCTAAATTTTCAGCATCATCAGTCTTTAGTCTCACATGATCCTTCAGACATCCTTATAATACGCTGACTTGATGCTCAAGAAACATTTCTGATCATTATCAGTGTTAAAAACAATTATGTTGCATAATATTTTTATGGTAACCAGGATTATTTGATGGCTAGGAAGTTCAAAAACAGCATTCATTTAAAATAAGAAATCTTTTGTAACATTATAAATGTTTTGGTGTCATTTCTGATTAATTTAATGCATCCTTTCTGAAAAATAAAAGTATTAATTTCTTTAAAAAATCTTACTGACTTCGACGTTTTGAACAGTAATGTGTATAGATTTTGTTATACCTCATTCACACTGTATTTTTGTGCACTAGTGCTAAACAGGCTTCCTGTCTTTGGGAAATGAAAAAGAGAGAAATTGTCCAACACGTCCTTTTAATTCCAACCATGATGAGGAAATTACGATATTGAAAAGGGCTTGGCATATGCTTCACTGAGTTCTGAAATTGGCTACTAATTTAATACATTATACTGTACTTTTCTCTGTTTTATAAAGATATTCGACATATCGTGGGACCTGTATCAACAAAGCAAGCTAGTGAGCTGTGGAGTCAAACATATCAAGGTACTGCCTTTTCTGTATTTGTATTCAATTTTCCTATTGCTATTTTCTTTTTGGCTTTAGATGGGTTTGTTCTGAAATACATACTTGAAATCTTCTACTTGTGAAAGTCAGTGTAAATTGCTGTTTGCAGTCCATTGTAGTTACGTTATTTATTCCAGAGTGAATTAAATGAAATATGCACACCAGAATGAAGACTGAGTTCACCAAAACATTTGTGAGGAATGAATTTTGAATGAATATTAGTGAACATTATGCAGTAGTCTTAGTTTTAGAGGAAGAGTAAGTTATCACATTTTGATTAGGGTTTAAACATTTTTCTTTGGAGTAATTTGCTCCAGTGAATTATTTATAATACAACCATGAACAAGTATTAAGATAGTAAATAGTCCGTTTTGATTTCATGTTAGCTTTAATTTCTCAGAAGCTATTTGATATTAAACACATCGTTTGCCTTTTACTGTCACTTAATCAAAGCCTAGTGAGAAATCGCAGAAACCAAATCAGCTCTGTCAGAAACTGGGGCAAACAATGAGTCATTGAAATGTACCTCTTCTTCCCCTCTTCATTTCTGCAGCCTCAGTTCTGGGAAAAACTCCCTTCAGAAGTGTTTGCTGAAGAAGGGGATTAGCACTAGCTCAAAAACACTTTTCCACTTCAGCTTGATGAAAGAAATTTTGGGATTCCCCTTCAGCTACCTTTAAATTGTTGAAGTACAGGGCTGGTCTTTACTGTGAGATGGTTCAAATGGGTTCAGAGAGTGTCCCACTGCTGTGAAGTCACATTGCAAAAGCTCCTTTCCAAAAAAAGACCTTGCTGTCTGCCACCTGCATACATGCCTTCTGAAGAAAAGCTCACACATACAGCATTTTGCAGCAGCAAAGCAATTGAAAGTTATTTTTCATAATATTTCCAGCAACACAAACAATGGTGACCATGAGTTTTGTGGGCATGTCAAATGGTGCAACAAATTTGCAAAGCATTCATGCAAATGAACAGTGACACAGTATTAGGGAAAGCATTGGAAATCACATGATCTTCGTTTTGCGTTGTGCTGTACTCAAGTGCAGGTGAGATGGAGAAGTTAAAAAACAAAATTCATAGTGATCAGTATTTGAAAAAAAAAAGTCAGAGGTACACACTAAATGAAAACTTTACTAACAGAATAATTTTTAACATTAAAGAATTAGTTGAGACAAAAATGAAAATTTTGTCATCATTTATTTATTCTCATGTCGTTCCAAACCAATATGACTTTTATTCACCAACGGAAGACAAATGAAGATATTTTTAGTATTCTCGTGTAAATTTTGTCTTTCTGTAGAAAGTCCACACAACCAACATTTTCAAGCTTCAGAAAACTTACCGTAAAAGTAATACAAATGAATTAAGTAGTTTAAGTCTTTTTGAAGAGACACAATCGATTTATATTATGAACAGATTTAATTAAACTAATTTATTCAAATATAAGCATTGATTAATGCACATACAAATTACCCATCAACCCTAGTAAAATTATGCATTTATTTTATACTAAGTATAGTTCAAGCCTATTAACATATTTAATGACATATCACTTGAGACTTACTGATATAAAAATTGTAATTAAACTTGGGAAAATTAGTTACATTAAAACATTTAAAAAATATATGATTTTTTTAACTCTTTAACTGTCACTCCCATTTTTGAACACAGACATAAAAATGCACTATCCAGACTTACATTTTTATAATTCATAAATGAAAACATTTTGTAATATGATTTTGATGTACATTTTCGATGGTAATACAATGTCTGATTTTAAAATGCCTTTCAAAGGATGAATTTTGAGCTTTTACGTTTTGAACTGATATATAATTTCTTATGATTTCTAAAGTGTGATAGGGAAAAAAGCAACGTAGGATCAAGAAATGTTCGTCCAATCAAAATATTCAGTCTGAACATTACGATAGGCTGTCATACCTGCCTGTCAACACATGTACTTGCATACCTCTGCACACCCGGTTCACATCTATTATTATTATGTCGGTATTATAATATACTTTTACTAACTGTACTATAAAGTGTTCTCACAGTTAATGACATATGACGTTGTAATGACCACTAGAGCATTTACGGTAGTTTTGTGGCAACTGCGCATGTGCATAACGTGTGTCTGTATTTTCTGGAAAGGTGAAGAGATGACTCGCTCTACCGACATCTGTCTCTCTTTATTTGCTTTATTTCCTTGCTGCTTGTGACCTGACTTGGATGCATGTTTGTGTACACTTTTCCTTACTCGATCCCCATGTATGTGGATGAGTGTGTCGGCACGTGAGGTGTTTTGTTACACTCTGGAAAAATACGCCATCATCTCATCTCCTGTGCATTGTTAGCACCTCAAAGTTGAACTATTCTGGGCTGTTGAACATTTCAGTTCGGTGTTACAGTGTATTCTCTGTGTGCGCAGATGTGTTTGGGAGGTGTAGCTTTGGATGGCGATTTGTGGTATGGTGACCACCTGTCCTGCTTTGCGTTGTACCGCACAGCATTTTCACCCCTTGTCCCGCACGTCGCATATTAAGAAAATGTCCCGCATTTTCATCAGTCTGTTGGTTTTTAATGATTACATAAGAAAACGTCCATGCGTTCTTTTTATTTATTATTTTTGCAGCATAGTTTCTGCGCAAATTCTTTGCAGACCTCATCAAGTGATCTAGAACCACCGACGGAAAATGGTCGAGCGCACACAGGAAAACAGGATATTCTCCATTCATTGTAACCAATTAAAAAAACAAAACAAAAAAAAAACGATGCTGCTTTCAGATATGACAACGGATGTAATCAGTATTTACATAGCATAACAGTAGAAAATGTATCAGTCTCACACGTGTCCCGCTGTAACGGGACTCGTGTGAAGCGTGATAGATCCAGGTGCGAGCTTTATTGTACAGATCGTAGTCAAGACAGGCAAGGCCAATCTCCAACAAACAGTAATATCCAGGGCAAGGCAAAAGCGTAATCCAATAAACAGGCAGAACGTCAAAATACCAGAGAGCAGTCCAAAGTAACAAATAAACAAGGCAATGAAACAAGGTATAACTATGGCTATGAAACAAAACAAAAACCGTGGAAATAACAAAACAAGGCAATGAAACAGGGAAAACGCCTGGTAGAGTCCGCACAGGCAAAACTATACTTCGCAACCTCCTGTTTGGCATGGCCCTCCTTAAATGGCTGCCAAACAGGAAGTTACCAAAGAAGCAGCAGAGGGAGCAGTAACACACAGTCCATGAGCAAGGGCTCCCTCTGCTGGCGTGGCGTTACACCCGCATTGTTCCACAAAATAACATCAAAGTCCCGCAACAGCCCTATTGCCAGGTGGTCACCCTAATTTGTGGGGAGGGTGGGATGTTCGCTTTCAGTGCTATCAGGCTTAGTTAGCATTTTCCAAGATCTCCTATTGCACCTTTAAGTGTATCTTTAGTTGGATTTCAGCACTACTTCTGCACAATAAAAGTGCAATAAGTACAATACTAGTTGTCCAAATTTAGCAGACTACACCAGTTTAATATAGTAAAAGTACAATTGCAAGGTATTTTTATTAAGTGCATAATATGTAAATACATGTATTTGTAGTACACTTTTTTATTATTTTAAAAACATTTTAGTATATTTATTTTTCACTAGGGAAATATGGTAAACAGATACTCAAATGTGATTGCATGACAGAAGAGAACAAACCTCATTGGTTCATGCAGAAGCTCAAATGTTCTTGTGTGACGTGCTGGTTTTTGCACTTCAAGCTTGCACAATTGAGCTTGCACTTACCATATTTGATGTGCTTTATGGTTGTGTGTTGATTCATATGAATTACATTTATGGTGTCTTTATGAACTTTCTTGAATCTTTTTGATGCAGTGCATTCTGGAATTGCTTTTACGAGAATTTGACTGTATTTTTTATAATTTCCTCATTAAACAAGTCAACTATTGCACAATACATATACCTCATGTAAAACCTAGTGTTTTCTCCATGATTAGAGCCTCTTTTTCTCTCATCGGTTACCATTAAGCTTTGGCTTTAGGTTCTTGTCATGAAGTAATCCACAATCCTCATGGGCTATACCTTTTAATCTTTATTTCAGTCTCGCTCTCTTTCTCTTTATTTCTCTCTCACAACTGTTTCCTCAGATCACTGTGCGTCCCCTATATCTCTTGCTGTGTCAGTATTTTTCTCTTACTATATCCTCCATTCTCTCATAAAAGCCCACTCTTCATGTAGTTAGGACGGTGTAGCAGTTGTCCCACATAATTCCTGAGTCTTTACCCCCTCAACCATGTGACATCTGCTCCCCGGGCCCGTGCTCACTCAGCGATTATGCACTCAATGCATGCCAGAGATTTAGTTCACTGTAATCCCCCCTTTTCTCTCTCTTTGAGAGAGCCCCAGAGAAACTGAAAATCTCGGCTGCCAGATGAAAAGCTACATTTTGTGTGGTTCTTAAATTTTTTTAAGGCCTGCTAAAGATGGTGCTTCATTTAAACTGGACTCTTCATGTTACATACATGAGTATATTAATTGAAATGAAACCTCATAAGTGACTGATTTGGAACGCTCTACCAGCACTGACACACATGGTGCTCTATGTGAGATCAGGCATGAACAGATCTGAGCACACCTAAAAATAAATGGTAGACTTCAAACAAGATTCAGGTAATAGAACATTTATAAAATAATGAAGTTAAATTAAAGGGGTCATATGATGTTTCTAAAAAACATTATTTTGTGTATTTGGTGTAATGTAATTTGTTTAGGTTAAAAAAAAACACATTTTCATACCGTAGATTATTGTTGCTCCTCTCTGTCCCGCCTTTCTGAAACGCGTACATTTTTACAAAGCTGATCATTATGAAAAGCGAAGTGTGCTCTGATTAGCCAGCTGTCCAGTGCATTGTGATTGGCCGAATACCTCAAGGGTGTGACGGAAATGTTACTCCCCTTTTCATGTTGTGATGCCGTGTCCCGGCCTGGCAAGACAAAAACAATAAAACAATAAAAAAATACATTATAATATAGCAATTTGTTCCATCCTGTGAGGACATAATTACTGATTATAATGACTCATACTGTCTTTTTATGTGTTGCGTTGTGTTGCGTCGCGTAAACATAAACATAAACACCATGTCTGCATTTGTGATCGTGCAAACGTCAAACAACAAGCCTTACACTACACTGCTCAAAACTCACGTTTGAATAGCCAGTAGTAAATTCTTTGAAAATGAAAACGTACTTACAAGCTGTGAGTCAGAAGTGCCAGACTGTCCTTGCAAAGTTGGTGTTGGAACTTTATAGTGTTCACAGTCAGCATTGTAGGCTACTCTCCCAGGTTCAGGAAACAGTCCTCCGTAAAATATGCTGCACACACTCGATTTGCGTTGTACTGTTCTGGAACAGTGTTGTAACTATAACTTAACCACTGATTTCTAGTTGTGTACTCATATGGAAAGCCTAACAAAGTACTTTCGCTTTCACAACGAAACACACAGCGTCTCCACAACATGGCAGCTTCTGCAACAATACGCCTTTTTCACTGCATGTACATTTGGGCTGTATTATGCTAGTCTTCCCACACAATGACGTAGACATGTTGGGGTGTGTTTGAATGAGCCGTTTTATGAAGGCGTGGCTGAGTCTTAACTTTTATAAAGAATATCTCTTCGGGTTTGAGACTTTAGTCTTTGCAACTTTACAGATCTTATATATGCACAAATAGCTTGTAACACTCCAAAGACAAAAGAAAACATGAAATCGCATCATATGACCCCTTTAAGCTATGACAAAAAAAAAGACCTTAAAAATATGTTTGGTACAGAGGTGTGAATGTCAGAAATGAGTGATGCAGCTGTCTAGCACTAGTCTTGGAGGAAAAATAAGTAGAAATACAGCTGCAAGCAATGATGACGGGCCCAAGCCAATAGTGCAACCGCCACCTCGATGGCATCAGGAAAACAGTGCACAGCAGGCAAAGTGCATTTACAGTATATAGACTTAAGGTACTAATATGCACATTTAAGATACTAATATGCTCCCTTTTGGGTAAATAAGGTACAAAGGTGTAGCTTTTAAAAGGTTACTGGACCAGTGATTTTGTACCTTTTTTTCTGTACATTAAACATAAAATAACTGTGGGTGCTGATTGCTCTGTGTTGAAGCACTGTGGGTGTCCCAAGAAAGAATCCTGGCTCGTGGACCTTCAGTCCGGTCCTGCCCTCTCTCTCTATCCCACATCACTTCCTGTCACTACACTGTCCTATCTAAATAAAGGCAAAAAATGCCAAAAACTGATCTTTAAAAAAAAAAAAACATTAAATAATAATCTAGCAACACATCTGATGGCACAATGTGGCATACCAATATTTGAACTGTTTATTGTTGCAAAATACCTACTACTACTACTACAGTGTATACTGTTCAGTATTCAGTAAATGTTGTATTCCATTCCAACAATAGCCATTGCATCTGCTTGTGTGTGAGCTTTTGACAAATTTCCTAAGGTTTTTGTCCGAACGCTCCAGGCTGTTCTTAATCAACTTAACTGCATACAAGTCTCATGATGAGCCTGTGCATTTTGACAGGAGCAAACTGAGGCAGTCTGCTCAAAGAATCCCACTCACTGCCTCCCACCACACACAGCATAATCACAGCTTCACCCACAGGGCCCAACAAAACCACCATATTTACAACACGGCCATCACAACAGTGGTTTAGAAATCAGATATGTGACAGAAGCCGCACACCACACAATTAGATGTAACTAGATTAAGGTGTAGTGGGCCACCCTGGACTAATTATCCTTTTCCTTCTTGCAGTATGCTAATTATAGCTGTCTTGGTGACTTTAAGGCTGTTTGATTAGTCTAGATGTGCTGGATTCGGGGTGGCTTGCATGCACGAGCAGGAGGCAGCTGTCCCCGTAGAGCGGAAAGACGGGGGGAGGACGTGCCTCAGGATGAAGGCAGTCTGCCTCTAATGGAGTCTTGGCAGATGAATAGCACTGACTCATTTTGATTATATTAAAGCTTTACTAGAGCACAGACCTGCAGAAACACAGGAGCCTGTGATTCACCGTGCCTCTGTATCGCCCTGACGTAATGCAGCCTGGCTGTCTGGAACCGCACCGTCTGCGCCAGTGCAAGGTTGCTAATGGGCCAGCAACTGCTTTTTCATCTTTTCATTCTCTTTCAGCCAGCTTTTTGCCAGATGCCGTGTCTTTCATGAAAAAATCCTGCTAAATTTAGAGTTTTAAAAAAAAGGCAGCTGTGATTACCAGATATTCACTATAAAAAATGTAATTCACTATAACAAAACTTTTTGTTATTGGCATTTTAGTGTGTTTTTGTGCTATTTCAGTTTTTAACCATATTTGTTTTTTATAAAAGCCTGTTTTTGCCACTGAGTAAAAATTTTAAAAAAGTAATTGCGACTTTTTATCTCACATTTCTGATTTTTTTTCTCACAATTTCAAGTTTACATCTCATAATTCTGAGGGAAAAAGTCTTAACTGTGAGTTTATATAACGCAACTCTGACAAAAAAAGTCAAAATTGCAAAATTTAAACTGAAATTCTGAGAAAAAAGTCAGAATGTATGATTAAACTCCCAGTTCTGTATTATAAAGTCAGAATTGCAAGAAAGAAACACAAAATTTTAAGAAATAAGTTCAGAACGGCGAGACTTTTTCAGATTTGCAAGTTTATGTATTTTGACTTTATAACATAAAAAAGTCATAACTGTGAGATAAAAAAGTTAGCATTGTAAGTTTATGTCGTGCAATTTAGAATTTATTTCTCAGAATGTCGTGCTTCTGTCTCACATTTCTGACTTTATAATAGAATTGTTCTGACTTTTTTCTCGCAATTGCAAGAATATCTTGAAATTCTGACTTTATCAAAATGCAATCTTTTTTTCCCCTCAAATTGGACTTTATAATTCGCAATTGCAGGTTTATGTATATAAAAAAAGTCAGAATTGTGAAATATAAATGCACAGTAGTGAGAAAAAATAATTGTACATTTAAGTCTTGCAAATTATTAATTTATTTCTCAGAAATTCATGTTTGTTTCTCGTGTTTTATCTTCAATTTTGACTCTATGACACGGAATTGTTATATAAGTTTATATAATGCAATTCTGACTTTTTTCTTAGGAGTGCGAGTTCATATCACACAATTCTGACTTTATAACTCACAATTGTGAGTTTATGTCTCACAATTCTGAGAAGGAAGCCAAAATTGTGAGATAAACTTCGACTTTTTTTATTTTTATCAGAATTGCAAGTTTATATCTCAAAATTCAGACTTTATAAAACGCAGTCTTTTTTTCCTCAAAATTGAACTTAACACGCAATTGCGAGTTTATAGTATATCTCACAATTCTGGGAAAAGAAGTCAGAATTGTGAGAAAAAAAGTCAGAATAATGAGATATAAACTTGCAATTCTGACTTTTCCAGAATTGCAAATTCATATCACAAAATTTTGACTTTATAGCATGCAGCCTTTTTTCCCCTCAAATTCGGATTTTATGAAGCGCAATTGCGAGTTTACATCTCACAATTCTGAAAAAAGTCACAATTGTGAGATATAAACTCACAATTGTGAGAAAAAAATCAGAATGATACGTTTATGTCTTGCAATTCAGGATTTATTTCTCAGAATTTCATGTTTCTGTCTCGCATTTCTGACTTTATAACAGAATTGTGAATTTATATCACACAGTTCCGACTTTTTTCTTGCAATTGCAAGTTTATATCTTGAAATTCTGAATTTATGAAAACGCAATCTTTTTTTCCCCTCAGATTGGACTTTATAATGCGCAATTGCGAGTTTATATATATAAAAAAGTCAGAATTGTGAAATATAAACTCACAATAGTAAGTAAAAAAATTATTGTACATTTAAGTCTTGCAAATTATGAATTTATTTCTCAGAAATTCATGTTTGTTTCTCATGTTTTTATCTTCGATTTTGACTTTATAACTCGCAATTGTGAGTTTATATCTCACAATTCTGAGAAGGAAGCCAAATTTTTTATAAGTTTATATCTCAAAATACTGACTTTACAAAACGCAATCTTTTTTTTTCCTCAAAATTTGACAACGCGCAATTGCGAGTTTATAGTATATTTTAGAATTCTGGGAAAAGAAGTAAAAATTGTAAGAAAAAATGTCAGAATTATGAGATATAAACTTGCAATTCTGACTTTTCCAGAATTATAAATTCATATCACGAAATTTTGACTTTATCGTATGCAACCTTTTTTTCCCCCTCAAATTTGGATTTTATAAAGCGCAATTGCGAGTTTACATCTCACAACTCTGAAAAAAGTCAACTGTGAGATATAAACTCACAATTGCGAGAACAAATCTGAATGATACGTTTATGTTTTGCAGTTCTGAATGTATTTCTCAAAATTTCATGTTTCTGTCTCGCATTTCTGACTTTATAACAGAACTGTGAGTTTAGATCACACAATTCTGACTTTATAACTTGAGTTTATTTCTTACAGTTCTGAGAAGGAGTTCTGACTCTATCAAAAAACAATCTTTTTTCCCCCCAAAATTGGACTTTATAATGTTTAATTGCGAGTTTATATTGCACAATTCTGGGGAAAAAAAGTCAGAATTGTGAGATATAAACTCACAGTAGCAAGAAAAAAAGAATTGTACGTTTTTATCCCACAGTTATGAGTTTATAACTCATTTAAAAGTTATATCTAGCAGTTCTGAGAAAGAAATCAGAATTGTGAGATATAAAGTCACAGATATAAAGAAAAAAGTCACAGTTACCTTATGTTTTTATTCAGTGGCTGAAACAGGCTTCAGTAGTTATTCAGTATTACATTTAAAGTTAATATATTTCAGACATATTAAATTGTAACTTTATCATTACAAATGTAGAATTACTAATATATTTAAATACATTACATACCAGTTTCATATAAATTACATTTAAATTACAATATAAAGTACAATTACAAGTGCATATAGTTTAGCATAAATTCTAAAGAAATTAAATTTTGGCAGTACACTTTAACTATAATTCAAAACCAATAGATGTAATTATTAAAGTACTTATAAAGTTGTACTTAAGTCCAACTGTATGTGGTCCTAAAAGGCACTCTAAAAGCTAATTGCTTTTAATATGAATTTAAAATGTAATACATTTGCATTAACAGGTGATTAGGTGACTGAAAACATTAAATTCAGTTCACACTTAAGTAAATTCAGTCGAAGTGTATTATTTGCATAATAAGAAATATTAAAAGTATACTTTTTTTTTTTTTTTTGTTTTTACAAGGGTTAAAAAATGACTATATTCTATGCAGTCATACATATAGAGGCAAGGCAAGGCAGTTTTATTTCTAAAGCACATTTAAAACAGTGACTGCTGACCAAAGTGCTGTACAATAAAAACATAACTTCACAAAAACATATACAGACAACATTAAATAATCAAAGAATTAAACAAAATTAAAATAGAACATGCCCAACAGTCCAATACGATAAAATAAAATAAGATAAATAAAATAGAAACAAATTAAAAAGCTAAAGAATAAAGACAGGTCTTAAGATGAGATTTGAAACTTCCAATATCCGGAGACAGCATAATATGGTAAGTCATTCCAATCTAGGGGCGGCAATCGAAAGGGCACGATCTCCTTTTAATTTCAGATGAGACTGAGGCACAGAGAGCATCATGCTATTAGAAAACTGTAATGTTCTAGCGCAGTTTCTAGGGAGAAGGAGATCTGTAATATGTTCAGGGGCAACCAGTGTAAAGAAGCAAGAATTGGTGAAACAGTTCCAGTAAGGAACCTGGCAGCGGCATTCTGTACCAGTTGCAGACGAGATATAGATTATTTAAACACACCAAGATACAATAAATTACAATAGTCGAGCCTAGAAGTGACAAACGCATGAATCACAGTCTCCAAGCCCTTTGCAGATAAAAATGATTTCAACTTCACTATAAGTAAAGAATGCTTCATTATAGGGGTGTGACGAGACACTTATCCTACGAGACGAGACGAGACAGGAGACTGGGTTCACGAGAACGAGATGAGACAAGATTTTGAAGCTTTTCTTAAGAAATCCTCTGAATCAACTGAAATCAACTGAAAAAGACCAAAATGCAAAAAAATGTAGTTGCATTTTGAACTTTATGAACTTCCATTTTAATTTTTTTTTTCCATTTAAACAAGAGCTTCACAACTCTGGATAAATTGAGATTCGCAGTTGTTTTTAATAAATTGGAGACCATGATTCTCTCATGATTCAGGAGAAAAAAAGATTAGAAAATTTAAAAAAATGTAAAATTAATTTAAACAAAATAAAAATAATAATAATAATAAAAAAACATGCAATGAAGGAGTCAGTGTCTCACTTCATTAAGACTTGTTTAACTATTGAAATCTCCTGAATTGTCACGGAGGCTGGACGAGAAATGAATGATTGAGAGTAGTCCCTTTGTAGCGTGACGGAAAACTCAAACGCGGACGTGCACGAATGAGCAGGTAATTCACGCAGTTAGTCTGAGAACGCTCCGATAAGGAGTAGAGATTTCCACCAAGAAATCCGCGTTCTCACACGCACACAGACAGGTAAATAAGCGCTCCGAAGAGCAGAGAGTTTACTCACGTGAGTTGAGCTGGAGACGGGACCTGACGTGGAGTCAAACATGAACTCAATGTCTGGTGCTGGATAGACACCTACTTCCTGCTTAAGTACCTGCGTGAGGTTACTTCCGGGTCCTCGTGACCTCACGTGACTCGGTGCGTGTGACATGAATAAATGATTCAATGACATACTTTTTTTAAACGGGCAGTTGTCGCCACCTCCTGGCGGAAAAGGATAAGCTTTACAATACATACAAGTGTTAAGATACTTTCGTTTTGATCGCTACTGCAGACAGTAAGTGTTTATACCCAAACTATAAACTTTTATCTCAGTGCTTCTATTATTTAAATGTCTGTAACACAGAAATAATGATTATAATGTTGTTGAAAAGACTGTTTGTGTTGCTCTTTCTGCGTTCACATTTACCCAGACCCTCTGATTCATTAACATGAGCAGCAACAAAACCTGCTTCTCACGCTCCACTGACGCTCGTGATGTGAAACAGTCCTGATAGACATAGCTAAATCGTTGTCATTCAGGAATAAGATCGCGTGGGTGTTTGAATGGAGATCTCGATATTTTAAGGATTAATCGTGCAGCTCTAACGTAAACACTGCAATATTGTTTTGGGAGCATATCATCACGAGATCTCGCGAGATACAAAATGAGATTTAAAATGTCATTTTTTAATTCCACATATGTAATTTAAAATGTAATATTTGAAAGTGAATGCAAACATGACTGAGATTTAAGACCTACTCTTTTATATGTCACAATATTGCATTTAATTTAAAATGACATTTCGTGTTCCTTTGAAGGAACTTTGTTATATAGGTTTGAAACATCATGACTCAATAAATAATGACAGAATTTTCAGTTTTGGCTGAACTGTTCACAATGAGATTGCAGAACCTAAAATATAATTAATATCAAATGGTATCACATTCAGAATATACCGTTCAGAAATCTATATCTGATCGTCTTTGACAGCTCAGGTTTTCTTACAGGAGGCTGCTGAGGATGAGGTTGAGGTCACGCACAGAGCTGACCCTGCCATTCTCTCAAACAGGAGCGTGTGACCTCATGAAATAGAGCTCCGAGGTGTCAAACACACACAAACACACACACACACACACTCACACACACACACACACACACACACAGATAGCTTAATCAGAGTCAATGAGGCAATTATTATGCGCTGGCTGTGGGAGCTTTCCGGGTTTGTTCTGAACTAAGATTGTGCCTGTGCATTTTAATGATGTGTTTAACGAGTGTTAGCATTAGTATGTTTGCGAGCTTGCGTGTGTGAGCATTCTCAACGATCGCAGGGAAATTTATTGAGCTTGTGAACAGAAGTGCACCTTTATGTATGCTGCTGTGCTTTCCCAATATTAAGCTGTCACACAATTTATTCTGTAAGGCCTTTCAATAGGCTATTTGCTACAATAAATTTAGCAGGAAACATCAATTGTCAGCTATATAGATCTTTACATGATATATTACCGTCTGGTCATTGAAATCCATAATAAATCAAAGAACCTTATGAATCATGTTTAAAACCTAAATTCTAGGCATCCGCAAGTATTACCAAAGGCCAGATTTAATTAACAGGGCAAATTAGCAATTTCATAAAATAAAAAATTAGAGTGGAAAGTTTTATTATTGTTTTTATTATTGTTATTATAGTTTTATTATAGTATTATTGTTATTATAGTTTTTTTCTGGAAGAAGATGGTTTGCACTGGTGCAAGCTGTTAGTAGATCTGGCCCCATTTATGTTTATGAAACTTACACATTGTTGATTCATGAATGACTCTCCTTTGCCCTCAGTTTTGGAGTCTTTGTGGAAACGCTCTGACCCCTAAGCGTGGCGTGTTTGGGAAGACTGGAGACCTGCAGACTATCCTCTGTCTGGCCTGTGCGAGAGACGAGATCACATATTCAGGTGCCTTGAACGGAGACATCTATGTCTGGAAGGGAATCAATTTAATCCGGACGGTTCAAGGGGCTCATGGGGTAAGTGAGGGAATGTTTTCCACAGCGTCACCAGAATGACCTCTGTCCTGAGTCACAGATATCTGCTTACAGTGATTTAGAAATTGAGTTTGATCAATATACATTTTTTGCCTGGCAATTTTATATGATTCAACATAGAATTTATTACACATAAACATTTAGGCTGCAACAGCATAAACTATGGAACATGAAAGAAGATAATTTGAGAAACTACTCAGTATTTTTTGTTCATATAATTAAGTCACGGTAACCAAAACAGCTTTGTTACCAACAGTCTTCAAAATACCTTCTTTCATGTTCCACAAAAGGAAGATTTGAAAACGACATGAGGGCGAGTAATTATTTAATTATTTTGGTAGAACTATCCCTTTAATGTTTTATTTTTGTTAATTTGTATTTTTTTTAAATAAAATTATACTCTAAATAAGAAACTAAATCTGCCAGCAGGTAAATGTCATGTGTTTATTCATTCATTCATACGATTCGTTTAAATGGCAGATTCATTCAGGATTCATTCAGTAAATGGCTCTCTTTATGAATGGGCCTGTAAATCATTGATTCACACGATTCATTTAAAACACATATTCATTCAGAAACTATACACTGCTGTGTTGCTCGGAGACGTGCAACAATTATGCTTTGGGTTCAAAGGTAATATGTTCTCTGCAAAATTTAGCAGAAACACATAATATTGTGTTTAAAATATAATATCAACTTCTTATTTCTATAACAAGCTTAAATGTGATATTATACAACATTTCAGTACAAAATCAGCACTTGTATCATATTGCTCTTGCTGCCTGTGTGATATTGTGTGATATGTGATATAAATATGAGACAAAACACGTACAGGGGCATTTTTTTGCACCAGTAACTTTAAAATGTAGGGCATTACTGCATTAGTTGTCATGTTTGTCTCGGTGAACTGTATGAAATATAAGATGACGTACATGTCTGGGGGCGAGGCCAGTGCGTTAACTTAATTACTGTAACTGATTACGTTAACACGTTGAACTGACATCCCTAAATATAATATAATGTAATACGGTATTGATTAAAAAATAATACAGTATTACATTACAAATACTATTTTAATGGTTATTTTTTCATCACATTATTCAGGTAATATTAAATGAAACATCACAACAAATATATACATTTTAATCAGATATAATTATATTTTAATTTGTAATCAAAATATTCACAACATGAAACATTTATTTAAATAATAAGAATAAATGAGTAATAACAGTATCCCCCTGTAATTTTACTTGAAAATAAAATAAAAACCTCTTTGTATATTATAATATAATATAATATAATATAATATAATGGTATTGTTTATGGGAAAAAAATGCATTAAAAATAAAGACACAACATATATATGTGTGTGTGTGTGCACCTGGTATTTATCACGTTATGGGGACCAAATGTCCCCACAAGGATAGTAATACCAGTAAATTTTGACCTCGTGGGGACATTTGTGAGGTCCCCATGAGAAAACAGGCTTATAAATCATGCAGAATGAGTTTTTTTGAGAAAGTAAAAGTGTGCACAGTCTCCTGTGAGGGCTAGGTTTAGGTGTAGGGTAGGTGTAGGGCGATAGAAAATACGGTTTGTACAGTATAAAAACCATTACACCTATGGAATGATCCCATAAAACATGTAAACACAACATGTGTGTGTGTGTGTGTGTGTGTATATATATATATATATATTATTATTTTTTTTTTTCTGTTATTCTTCCTCATTAACTGACATTGTTGGTGTGTAAATGTAGCCAGTTGCAGGCTGAATTCGGTTTCTGACATTTTCTTGTGTATTAATTTTAATAGAAGTTGTTTTTGAACTGGGAAAAGGTTTTGAATTATACTAGTTAATATAGTGCGATACATTTACATTTTGTCATTTAGCAGATGCTTTTATCCAAAGCGACTTATAAATGAAGACAATGGAAGCAATCAAATTCAATAAAAGAGCAATAATATGCAAGTGCTATGACACGTCTCAGTTAGCCTAACGCAGTACATGTAGCAAGTTTTATAATAAAAAAAAATAAAAAGAAAACAGATAGACTAGAAAAAGAATAGAGCAAGCTAGAAAACAAGCAGCTGGAAAAAAGAATATAGTGCAAGTCTTAAAGAGTCAAGCTTTTTTTTTTTACAGAATAAGAAGAGGTTTTTTTTTGATGATATGAATCCTTTAAGATGCAAATCTTTTGAATCTTGAATCTTTTTCAACTTTCTTTGACCCTTAATTTCACTTAAATTAAATTCACTTAATTTCTTAGTTTCTTTGACCCTTAACCCTGCAGTGAAAGTTTGAGACTTTAGATTCTCTAATTTTTTTTAGTTGTCAGAGACATTCAGCCTCTCAGAGCCTCTCTCTCTCTCTGTGTGTAGTCTGGTATTTTCAGCATGAATGCATGCGAAGAAGGCTTTGCCACGGGAGGCAGGGATGGGTGCATCCGGTTATGGGACCTGAACTTCAAACCCATCACCGTCATTGACCTCAGGGAAACAGACCAGGGATATAAGGGTGAGTCAGAGCCTCTACAAACTCCCAGCATTACTCTACACTGACATTTATTTTGTTTATTCCATTAAGTTGCCACTTATCTTTTGTTGTTAAATACTCAGGATCCCACAATGCTGAAGTCCTTTGTCTCTAACGCAGCTGTATCTCTTTTCTTCTTTTACTTTCCTTTCCTCTGACTCATCAGTAGCTAGAGGTGAAAATTCAAGAGGTGCGTTGTAGTGGTCAGTGTTCTTTATGCAGGCTGTCCGCCCTGTGTTATATCCATAGCTCTTACCCCTGTTTGTCACCGATCCCAGATGTCTATATGTATTATCAAGCACCCAAGCACCCTCTCCATCCTTGACGGTCTACAGTGTACATCCTTCAGTATGTTTCAGGATCATGTCTGTTTACTTCCACATTTACCTTCATTTGCTTACGAAGTGTTTATGTGATGGATCTGTGCAGGCCTGTCAGTGCGTAGCGTGTGCTGGAGAGGGGATCACATTCTGGTGGGCACACAGGACAGTGAGATTTTCGAGGTGGTGGTGCACGATCGCACCAAGCCCTTCCTTATCATGCAGGGTCACTGTGAGGGCGAGCTGTGGGCCCTGGCGGTTCATCCGACCAAACCTCTCGCCATGACCGGCAGCGACGACCGCTCTGTTCGGTAAGAGACGAAAACTAACTAATGCCACGTGTGAATGACAAAGATCTCTTTAATGGCTCAGTTGTTTTTCTAATATAGAAAATGGATTGAATGGAGAACAAACTGAGAACCCTTTTAAAAAACATGCTTTTAAAAACATCACTTATTACTAAAATACTCTAATTTAGAAAAATACACTGAAGTGTGAACTGTTAATTGCAATTAAATTAAAATGTAATATAGTTTAAATTAATATTAAATGCAGTTAGCTGAATCTTTTGACCCACTTAAGTCGGACGTAAGTAAATGTCTTTGTAATTTCATAATTTCTTCTATTGTCTTTAAAATACAGTTTAAGTGTACTGCCAAGCGTATTGATAATCATTATAATTTAAATTAATTTGAACTTTTTTATTTTAATTTTAACTTTCAATTTGACTTTATTACACAGTGCACTTTCAGTGTTATGAAATAACTCTTAATTATTTTAAGCGCCTTTTATTTAATTAATATTATATTATCTACAAGTACAGCTTTAAAAATACTTGTAATTTTATGTTTTGAAGTACACTGCAAGTCCACATTCAGTAGTCTACAGTTACAGTTTCTAGGGTCATTATAATTAACTAAAAATATAACTAAAACCTAAAAAACAAACAAAAAAAAACCTCAATTGAAATATTTAAAAAAAAACAACAACATTTTTTTATCAACTTCAACGTAGTTTAAAGGAGAAGTCCACTTCCAGAACAACAATTTACAGATAATGTACTCACCCCCTTGTCATCCGAGATGTTCATGTCTTTCTTCAGTTGTAAAGAAATTATGTTTCCCCTTCAGGAACTCGAGCTGCGTCCGAAAACGCAATGGGAACGCCTTTGGCAGAACCACGCTCTGAATGACGTGTAAACTAGCCAATCAAATGACGATACGTCACGGGCGGATGACGTCATCGACCAGGAAGCATAAAAGCACGTGCGAAGCCGGCCAGCGTCAGCTTCTGTCTTTCAGCGGAGCGCTCTGTGTGTCTGTGTCTGATTATCCTCCTTTTTTGTGCAAGTTAGCACAGCTTTCTTTTTGAGGATAATGTCTCAAAAAAGCCAAAAACAATTAGTTAAAAGTGGAGAGAGCGGGCCACGTTTCAGGCTGTGTGTTCCCCCTTGCAAACGCTACATCACAAGCGGGGATACACACAGCATGTGCGTGGTCTGCTTGGGAGCAGACCCCTTGAGGGGGCTGACTGGCCGCATTGTGAATTGCTTCCTTTGCGGGTGCTCCGCTCCCGGAAGGCTCTCTTCGAGGAGGGAGCCTTCACTAGCGTTCCCCAGGGTGTTGGCCCCGCTTCCGCTGAGGCGGAGCGGGCGCTACACTCTTGGGGTTCGCAGATGGACCTACCGGGGAAGAGCGGGTAGCACCTCCTCGGTGCCCTCGGGAGGTCAGTCGGCCTCCAGCTCGTCACCCCCACGGGGGTCTCTAGAACAGTTAGTTCGGCAGTCTCCTGCCGGTCCGCCGTTACAGGGCTCCGAGCTAGCAGTTCAGCAAACACCAGAGGCCAGCCTCGAGCGGCTGGTTCCCTTAGTAGACTATTTAGCAGCATGGAAGCTACTGCCAAACGTGTCTGCATGGGTCCTGCGCACCGTAGAAAAGGCTATGCTATTCAGTTCGGCGCTCTGCCGCCGCCTTTCGACGGGGTCTTTCCCCGTTCGCTTTCAAGGGCGAAGTTTTTGCACATCAACTGCCTCGAGATGCTGGCCGTATTTCGAGCACTGAAGTACTTTCTCCCAGACCTGAGACATCGCCATGTGCTGGTGCGCACCGACAGCACAGCGATGGTCTATTACATCAACCACCAGGGAGGTCTGCGGTCGCGCCCCTTATACAAGTTGGCGCACCAGATCCTTGTGTGGTCCCAGGACAAACTCCTCTCATTACGAGCAGTTCATATACCTGGGCATCTGAATGTGGGAGCAGACGTCCTGTCGAGGCAGGGGCCGAGGCCCGGGGAATGGATGCTTCATTCCGAGGTGGTGAGGCAGATATGGGGAATCTTTGGTCAAGCCCAAGTAGATCTCTTTGCCACGAGGGAGAATGCACAATGTCCCCTCTGGTTCTCTCTAGTTCATCCAGCTCCCCTGGGGCTGGATGCTATGGTACAGACGTGGCCGAGGCTTCGTCTGTACGCCTTTCACCCGATCGCTCTGCTCCCGGGAGTTCTGGAGAGAGTACGCCGGGACGGGGTCAGCCTACTACTAGTAGCCCCGTACTGGCCGGGCCGAGTATGGTTCTCGGACCTGATATCTCTCCTCGACGGCTCTCCATGGGAGATTCCCATCAGGAGGGATCTCCTCTCACAGGCGGGGGGCACCATCCTTCGCCCCCGCCCGGAGCGGTGGAAGCTGTGGGTGTGGCCCCTGAGGGGGCACAACTCATAGCTTCCGGTCTCTCAACTGAGGTTGTTGAGACCATCCTCCAATCCAGAGCTCCCTCTACGAGGAAACTGTATGCCCTGAAGTGGAAGCTTTTTACTTCATGGTGTGGAGAACGCCAGCAAGATCCAGCTAACTGCCCAGTTGGTACAGTACTGGAGTTTTTGCAGGCCCGTTTCTCCACAGGGTTAGCCCACTCCACCCTGAAGGTCTACGTGGCGGCAATCTCGGCCTACCACGCCCCTCTTGGTGGCATGCCAGTGGGTAAAAACCCCCTGGTCGTACGTTTCCTCCGCGGTGTGCTGAGGCTGAGGCTTCCGACACGACCCCGTGTCCCTACTTGGGACCTGGCTGTGGTGCTTGAGGCTCTTTGTAGGCCTCCATTCGGGCCAATAGAAGACATACCGGTTCAATTCCTCACTATTAGGACAGCGCTACTGCTAGCTCTTACCTCCCTCAAGCGGGTTGGGGACCTGCAGGCCCTTTGCTCCTGGCATGATCAAAGCCTTCCTTTACCCCAGGCCGGGGTATGTGCCTAAGGTCCCCACTAATGCACAACAGCCGGTTGTGCTCTAGGCTTTCTGTCCTCCTCCCTTTTGGAAGCCCGGGATGCCTATGTGCCTACGTGCCTTGGATGCCTATGTCCACAGAGCTGCCCTGTGGCGTAAATCAGAACAGTTGTTCGTCTGCTATGGCCCCCCTAAAAAGGGGTATTCTGCTTTGAAAGAAACTCTGAGTAGATGGATTGTAGATGCTATATCTACTGCTTACGAGTCCTCTGACCTCCCCTCTCCTCTGGGGGTCAAGGCTCACTCAACACGCGCTATGGGTGCTTCTAAGGCCTTTACGGCAGGTGTCCCAATTCAGGACATCTGCAATGCTGCGGGATGGTCCACGCCCCTCACCTTTGTAAGGTTTTACAACCTTGATGTCCGAGCCACTCCTGGCTCTTCAGTTCTCTTTCCCTAGCTCCTCCACTGGGCAGGGATTTGGAAGTCTGGTGGTGTGGGCATTTCGTTCCCAATGCGTTTTCGGACGCAGCTTGAGTTCCTGAAGGGGAACGTCCCAGGTTACGTATGTAACCATGGTTCCCCGAGGGAACGAGACGCTGCGTCTCGATCCATCCTTCCGGCATCCCTGCTGAGTGCTCGCTTCATCCTCAGAAGCTGACGCCGGCCGGCTTCGCACGTACTTTTATGCTTCCTGGTCGATGATGTCATCCGCCCGTGATGTATCGTCATTTGATTGGCTAGTTTACACGTCATTCAGAGCGTGGTTCCGCCAAAGGCGTTCCCAATGCGTTTTCGGACGCAGCGTCTCGTTCCCTCGGGGAACCATGGTTACATACGTAACCTGGGACGTTTTTGAGGAAAGCATTTCAGGACTTTTCTTCATATAATGGACTGATATGGTGCCCCGATTTTGAACTTTCAAAATGTAGTTTAAATGCGACTTCAAACGATTACAAATGCGGTTGTAAACGATCCCAGCCGAGGAAGAAGGGTCTTATCTAGTGAAACAATCGGTTATTTTCATAAAAAGAATACAATTTATATACCTTTTAAAGGCACAATATGTTAGTTTTTGCCGCTAGAGGTCGCATTTTCAAAACAATAACAGAGGCGAAGCTCGATGACGCAATGACAGAGCATGGAACGTAAGGAGATGTCGTTTTCACAAATCGTGCTGACGGATGAGGTAATATATTACTTTTTTTTTTACTTACCTGTACATTTAATAACAGCATTTTATGTCATTGTAATGATTTATTTGCAAAAAAAATACATATATATATAATACAGGCCTATATATGACGTGCCGCACTGCACTGACCAGCAGTGTTTAGCACACAGTTTCACTCTCCTCTAGCCGCTGTCACTGGGCGGTGTGACGCTCTGCTCAATATTCCGTTCTATGAATGTGCTTTCTGCTCGTGTACTGCTAACGTTACTCATGCTCACCGGAAAGTCTGAGTCTGCTCAAATAACGCACCTATAGGAAGTTTCTGTGTAGTATACTTGTTCCTGTTTGCAGTAGCGCTACGGTGCTATGTTGTAGTAGAGCTGTACTGGCCAACACTGGTAAAATGTCCTTACCCTCTCATCCACTGATCTACTCCCACTATGCTCTGCTCACAGGCTCTGATAATAATAGCTTTGTAGGACTATACATTATTTGGATAATTAGTTTAAAAGTTATATTTATATTCATAAGCGGAAACCGAGGATATTGCGTCATTGATAGGCGACAATGACCAGGGACGAGTCACAGGAATTTCTCTGGATTTACAAATCCTTGAGAACTTTTGAGATAATGTAAGTACACAACTGCATTAAATATATAACACTGTGCAAGTGGTTTTTGGACATTTTATTACAGAAATCTTACATATTGTGCCTTTTGCTTTTCCTGACCTCTGTTTTTTCCGGTTCATGACAGTTAGGGTATGTCAAAAAACTCCCATCTCATGTTCTCCCTCAACTTCAAAATCATCCTATATCACTGTTTTACCTTTTTGTTATTGGTGTTTGATCTTCTTTGCTTGTTCTCTTTGCAAAGACTGGGTCGGTATTTCTGCATTGATGTAGGATGATTAATGATTTTTGAAGTTGAGTGAGAAAATACAATCTGAGTTTTTTCGACATACCCTAACTGTCTTGAGAATACAGAGAGTTCAGGCAGAGCAAGACAAGATGAGCGTTTGAGATTAAAAAGTATATAAATTGTATTTTTTTAACGAAAATAACTGATAATTTCATTAGATAAGACCCTTCTTCCTCAGCTGGGATCGTTTATAACTGCATTTGAGATCGTTTGAAGCCGCATTTAAACTACATTTTGGGAGTTTGGGCACCATATCAGTCCATTATATGGAGAAAAATGCAGAAATATTTTTCTCAAAAAACATAATTTCTTTACGACTGAAGAAAGAAAGACATGAACATCTTGGATGACAAGGGGGTGAGTATATTATCTGTAAATTGTTGTTCTGGAAGTGGACTTCCCCTTTAACTTGATGTATGAAAACAACAAACTAAAACTGAAATAAAAATGAGTGAAAACTATATACACAGAAAATGTAACAGAAAAAGATAAATAAATAAATAGTAAATAAATAACAAGACAAAAACAGCAAAATGACAAAAACTTTAATTTAAATGTAAAGCAAAATGGAAAATACAAAAATAAGCTAATTCAAACTATTAGTAAAAACTATAATAGTATATCAGTCATTCTACAATATCACTTACAAGCACTTCATTTTCACAAGGGATTATTTGTGCAGTTCTGGTCCTGCTAGTGGCACATTAAATTTACAGTAATTGACATTACACACTTCATGTGTCATGAGCTGTAATGAAACCTCTGAGCAATAGAGTTTCCTCAGTGAGTGTATTAACTTCCGCTTAGATAAAGACTATTAATAACATGATTTTTAATGTTCAGTGCACTAATTTGTGTATTTTTATGGGTCATTACTTGCTCTTTTTCTTTTTGAATTGGAGGATCTGGAGTCTCGTAGATCATGCGCTAATAGCACGCTGCAACATGGAGGAGCCAATACGCTGTGCTGCTGTTAGTACGGATGGTATCCACCTCGCTCTGGGGATGAAAGATGGATCCTTCACAGTGCTGAGAGTCAGGTGAAGCACCCAGACAAAACAGAGCAGAGCAAAGCTGTCTAGAGCAGGGATACTAGACAAATTTGACCTGCCACAAGCTTATCAAAACTGCTTGCCTCCTTGTTAATATTTGAGAACTGCTTGACGTGCAGCAACCAACAAGGAGGAAAAGGCAGTAAACAGGAATATGTCATATAGAGGTCCTCTAGAGACCCTCATGACTATGTGTCATGGTCAATAAATACTTAAAGAGGGCATTGGATACAATATATGCCGTTTACATATAAATGTCTTAGCAGTATGTGGACACAACCACCCTACAATGATAAAAATCCATTCACTCCTTTTTTTAATCCCCAGAAAACTTAAACAGTTAAGCCTTTTTGATTTTCAGAACATACTGCTCAGACCCCACCCACAACTGCTGACAGACTGTCCCACATTAGCATATTTCTGCCCTCAGCCTGTTGTATGCTGTCCACCATTTTCTCCATGCTTGAACAGCTGTAGCGACAATGTCTCAGAAGCAATGCAGGTGTTTTGTGGTTGGATGTAAAAGTGAACATAAGAGTCTTCATTTTCTCCCAACATCAGAGTCACTAAGGACGCAGTGGATTAGTTTTGTTTTTGATGGTAACATGCCACAGAGTACACAAAAAACAGAAGAGATGGGCGGAGTAAGCAGTAGCTCATTATTATTTAAAGAGACATGCACGCTGTGAAAAGAGCTGTTTTTGAATTTAGTTAGTTGCCAGTGCAAAATTTATTTTGTTTTAATAAAAGTTTGACTTTTATCTATTGTTTATATTACATTTTATTACAGCTTTATTTTAATTAAGCCACCCCACCCCCCAAAAAGTTTTTTATTAAATTACACATGTTAGTTTATTAATAAATTCAGGTATTTTTAATGAATGAATGGATGAATGAATACATAAGTAAGAAAGTAAATAAATAAGTAAATAAATAAGTAACTATTTATAATTATATATATATTTTTTATCTTAAAATATGTTACTTTTTTTAAAATAATGGGGTCTACTTTAAAAACTCACATGCATTCATTTATTAAAAAATGTTTTTTGGTAATTTAATTAAAGCTGAAATAAATTAAACATAAATAATAGATGAAAAAGTAAAACTTTTCTGAAAAAAAGAGCCTTTGCACTTAACAGTTACACCACTTGGCACATTTACACAACATGACAAACATTAATACAAAGAGGAACTTTCTAAGAACCTGGCACAGGTTTTTTAAAATATATTTTTCCTCTTCTTCATTAAGGGGGTTGTCGGATGCCCTTTTTCCACAAGTTGATATGATTCTTTAGGGTCTTAATGAAAAGTCTATAACAGGGGTGTCAAACTCAGTTCCTGGAGGGCCGCAGACCTGCAGAGTTTAGATGCAACCTTAATTAAACACACCTGATCCAAATAATTAAGTCCTTTAGGCTTAATTGAAAACTGCATAGTATGTGTGTTGGAGCAGGGTTGGAACAAAACTCTGTAGGGCTGCGGCCCTCCAGGAACTGAGTTTGACACCCCTGGTCTATAACATACTTGGGTTGAAAGTTCTCAGTGGTAGTGTAAAACAACACCCTTTTTACTGTGTCAAAATCAGCCCTGTTCAGAGCGAGCTGTTTGGTTGCATGTTTCTTTAAATGCAAATGAGCTCTGCTCACCCCGCCCCTCTCTTCCATGGGTTGATGAGCAGACTATAAACTTGCTAACTAGCACATTATTAGGAAAGGCGATTTGCAAAGGGGTTATGTTTTTGATAAGTGAATTTTGCATCCGATGACCCCTTTAATGGACACACTTACATCTTTGACTCATCCACACTGCGTTTCAGAAAATGAGGTTCTTATTGTTTTGATGAATGATAATGATTAAAATATGAGGCTGGTCTAAGACAGTTGTAATTGTTGATTACTGCACATTTTAAAAAATCAAGCATCTATTACTATTACCAGGTCATTTTATTCATAGGCCGCTGATAACTCCGCACTAAAAGTGACTCCTTGAGCTGTGCAGTTTCTGTATCCCTGGTCTAAAGCATCCTAAAATAAGTTACAGCACAATAAACTACGCAAATCTGTTAGACCTGTACTCATTTTTCAGGGACATGACGGAGGTTGTCCACATTAAGGACCGTAAAGAGGCCATCCATGAACTCAAGTACTCCCCTGACGGAGCGCACCTAGCCGTGGGCTCTAACGATAACTCGGTGGACATCTACGGCGTTGTGCAGCGCTATAAGAAGGTGGGCGAATGCGTGGGCTCCAGCAGCTTCATCACACACATGGATTGGTCCACCGACAGCAAGTATCTACAGACCAATGACGGGAACGGTCGGCGGCTCTTCTACAGGATGCCCAGTAAGAGCTCTGTACTCTCTTTCCAGTATTTATGTCTCAGATTTGATCATATAATTTTGACTAACTGTGTTGTTTGTGTTTAGGTGGCAAGGAAGTGACCAACAGAGAAGAGCTGAAGCTTGTCCAGTGGTCTTCGTGGACTTGTGTCCTCGGGCCGGAGGTGAACGGGATCTGGCCTAAATACTCTGATATCAATGACATCAACTCTGTAGATGCCAACTTCAATAGTCAAGTTTTAGTTACAGCAGACGATTATGGATTAGTTAAATTATTTCGATACCCATGTGTAAGAAAAGGTGGGTCCTCTTTTATTCTTGGTCTCGTTCTTTGTTAATGACATTCTGTAATTATTTATGCTTACTCAGTTTGTCTTTTTTACATCCTCAGGTGCTAAGTTTAAAAAATATTTAGGACACTCAGCACACATAACCAACATCAGATGGTCACATGATTATCAGTGGGTGATTACTATTGGTGGAGCCGACCACTCAGTGTTCCAGTGGAAGTTTGTCCCTGAAAGGAAATCAAAAGAAACTCTTCATATAGCTCCTCAAGGTGTGAGCCACAATCTTATTTTTAATCTATCTAGATATAGTAGGGTCAGTATCACCATAGACTGTTATGGACATTTATATTACTGTTTTCAGTAACATATATATTACATTTTCATTGCAATATTAAGATGCAAATTATATTTTCTGAAAGGTATGATGTCCCTTTTTCAAACAGGGTTATTAGTTTGCTTTTAAATTATAAATACATAACAGATTTTATGTAAACCATGTGTTTTTAAAGAAACTCATACAATTCGCACATGTATTTTTTCTTATTTGAAGAAAACTGTGATATTTGGATGCAGTTTTTTGTTTGCATGTTATTGCCCCCACACCTAGATATTGAACACACTGGATTATACGATATGATTGAATTATTATTTAAAACATTAATTTTAAATATCAAGATGATAGGGTGGACCAACACACGACGGGGTGGACACATAAAGCAAAACACACAAACCATGACAAAATATGACAATGAAACATTTATTCAACTTCAATAATATAATAATAAATAATAATAAATAATATAATTACATTCTCAATTACATTGATATCCCCCCCATTCATTTTAGTTTTTAGCAATATTAACTACAAATGAATGCTATGAGTGGCTGACACGATAGGGTGGACATTTTGGAACAACGACAGGGTGGACATTTTTAGCTTCAATTAGCATATTAGAATTTGGTATATTTAAACATACATATTTTGAAAATACTGTATTCTAATCATTTCTGGCATATTTTATGCCAACAGGGTGGACATGTTAAGCTTAGGAAAAGCAAATAAGCAAACTCATATGAAGAAAATTTAAAATCAGTTTAAAAGTCATCAACTTACTCACCTCAGCAAAAAATCTGTTGTCCAGATGCCACTAAAGGGGACGGCCTTTTCTTAAAGTGACGGATTCCCCAATACGACAGGGAGAACAAAATTTTAACATTTTATGATTTGACTATATTCTACTCTCATTCAAATTTAATGAGCAGTGCATGGGGACATAGCAAAATAACACGCATCCTCCTGCACAAAACTTAAAAAAAATCTATAAAATGTATCTAAAGAGCCAAGTAATGCTTTTGTTATGAATATAAAAACTTAGACTAATAAAGCACAACCTTTCATAGTCATTTTTATGTTAAGTTATCATGGCAGATGAGTTATTTATGTACAGGACACCAAAAGGCACCCTACAGTGATATTGACCCAGTACACAAGTACAACAAAATATCAATATATGTTTTATTTTTGACCTGATACACCAGTTATATGCTGCATCATTTGCTGTTTTTGGTTTTGCTATTTTTACGTCTACTGAATTTTTGCATCTATTTTTAATCTGCTGAATTATTGATTAATCTGTTGAAGAAACAAATGAATCTCAAGGCAACAGCTGTGCTGCTTAAATATTTGCTGTATTATGTAAGCAAAGCCCCTTTTTACTAATGCAAATTGAGTCCACTTTTTCTTGTTTCTTTTTTTTTCCTTTTGCATGTTGCTGCTCAGTCTACCATGTCACTGTTCATTTTCCTAATGGATTTCTCACTGCTCACGTTGGCAGTTCTGTTTTTTAGCCATCAGCAGTTTTCTTAGTGATAAATCTATAAAGGGGAGCTGCAGCAATGTACTCAGGTCTCCTCAGGAGATCATGATAAATGGAATCATTGCTAATTTGTTAATTCATTTATTTGTTTTGCTTCAGTGGAATGCATAATCAACAAAGGAGGTTATTTGTTTTACAGAGACATTAATAGACTCACACAGCGAGGAATCTGACTCGGATCAGTCAGACGTGCCTGAGATGGACTCTGAAATCGAACAGGAAACACAACTTACTTACAGACGACAGGTCTGTGGTGGCATGGTTAAAAAAAGACATTTTAATGTCAAAACTTGATGGCAGGTCCTCTCATGAGTCTTCTGCTGAAGTCCCTAACAAATTCTCCTTGGTTATGTGTTTGCAGTGTTTTATGGTGATGTTTTTTGGTCCAGGTTTACAAAGAAGATCTACCTCAGCTTAAAGAGCAGTGTAAGGAGAAGCATCGTGCCATGGCCATGAAGAAGAGGGAAAGAGCTCCAGCCAGTGGATTGAGGTTGCACTTTATTCATGGGTAAGTGCTTCAACAGATCCCAGACAGCATTGACAGACATCATGGTTTATTATTTGAGGAGTTCTTAAAAACACTGAAAAGATGGCAAATAAATCATTATTCTCCAAAGTCTGTCTCCCAAACATAAACATAGTGTACAGTTTGTACACAAACCGGCTACCATGTTACAAACAACCTGACCACTGTGACCTGCTTGTTTATACAAGGATTTTTTCTTTTGTTGTGAATTGTTATTATTTCACAGCTCTGTGGAATACTCGATTCTGATTGGTCAGTCACACATTCCAAGGTATGTTATTCCCCGATATAGCCAATAAAAACTAATAACATAGGCTCATCCAGGTAATTGCCTGCAGTTGGCGCTGTTCACTTGGTGGGATTGGTGGGACATTTTTTCTTTGTGGAAGCTCTGCATTTGGTTGGCTAATAAAAAATGAAAACAATTCAATGTTATGAGCACAATTATTTAATAATGTCATGGTATTGCAGACTCCTTCTCTCTTTTCATACAAACACAACTTGCTAGCAACTGCTTTCTTCACTTAAGCTTTGCATTTGAATATTTCAACTGCTTTATGTCTAATTATTTACTTTTGTGGCAAGTAGCTGTGTAATTAAGTGGGATAATGTACATCCAGCAGGTTGTTATTGGAAAATAAAGCCCTTCGGTCTTACACAGCAGCCCTCCGCTTCACATCGGGCTGCTGATAAGCCTGTCAGGCTTTATTCTGTGATAACAACCGTCTGGATGTACATTATCCCTTACTTAATGGAGAAGTCCACTTCCAAAACAAAGATTCACATGTAATGTACTCACCCCCTTGTCATCCGAGATGTTAATGTCTTTCTTTCTTCAGTCGTAAAGAAATTATGTTTTTTGAGGAGAACATTTCAGCATTTTTCTCCATATAATGGACTGATATGGTGCCCCGATTTTAAACTTCCAAAATGTAGTTTAAATGCGGCTTCAAACGATTCCAAATGCGGTTGTAAACGATCCCAGCCGAGGAAGAAGGGTCTTATCTAGCGAAATGATCGGTTGTTTTCATAAAAAAAAATACAATTTAAATACTTTTCAAATCTCAAACGTTCGTCTTGCCTTACTCTCCATGAACTCTGTGTATTCTGACTCAAGACAGTTAGGGTATGTCGAAAAACTCCCTCGTATTTTCTCCCTCAACTTCAAAAATCATTTCAAAATCATCCTACATTGCTGCAGAGGTACTGACACAGTCTTAGCAAAGTGAACATGCAAAGAAGATCAAACACCCTTAACAAAAAAGGTAAAAGAGCGATATAGGATGATTTTGAAGTTGAGGGAGAACATGAGATGGGAGTTTTTCGACATACCCTAACTGTCATGAACCAGAACAAAAACAGTTTAAGCAGAGTACGACAAGACGAGCATTTGGCATTAAAAAGTATCTAAATTGTATTATTTTTTTATTAAAATTACCGATCGTTACGCTAGATAAGACCCTTCTTTCTCGGCTGGGATCGTTTACAACCACATTTGGGATCGTTTGAAGCCGCATTTAAACTACATTTTGGAAGTTCAAAATCGGGGCACCATATCAGTCCATTATATGGAGAAAAATGCTGAAATGTTTTCCACAAAAAACATATTTTCTTTACGACTGAGTATGAGTGAGTACATTATATATGAATCTTTGTTTTGGAAGTGGACTTCTCCTTTAAAACCCTGAGTTACTGTACTAATATAATATAATATAATGAGGAAGTAGATTAGCAACAATTTTTCTTTAACACCAAAAGAACAACTAACAAGTAATGCTTGTAAAAAAATTTAATAGTTTAAATAATATTAACTTAATAAATTCTGTATTTTTGAAATGTGTTATTGTTATCTGAAATATTATTATTTTGAGTGGACTTCAGAGGAACAAATAAAACATTAAAAACAATAAATGAAATGATGAGATTAAAGTTCATACCCAAAATTACACGTGAGTAGCGCTGTCAAATCGATTAATCACGATTAATTGCATCCAAAATAAAAGTTGTGGAATGTAATGGGAGTGATTTAATTTTGAACAGACCACACATCTCTAGTGTAGACACAGTGCAAATAAGTTTCCATTTATCTTTCATTATTTAGTTATGTACCTGCAAATCTTCAACTCTTTGTTTAGCTAAAAATATGCATGCCACAGCTCTGGCAAGTGCCAATCTCAGTTCCAAACATGAACCTTAGTCACCCTTAGAGACTATAGAGCAGTTGCTGTCAGTTCACACATCTTATGAAGGTTGTCTCCAGGTTGATGTTCTTTGACATTACCAATACCTTCAACATTGGCCTGCTTCTCTGACTCAGACGAAGCTCGGAGTAATGCGTGTGGACACCCCCACAGTCTGCTGGATTATCAGACCTTTCTGACAGCCTCCAGCTGTGTTCTGAAGAAGATGGTGCCCAACACTGAGATATCTCAGGAACCATGCTGTCTGCTTTTCTTTTCACCCTTTACATGTCAGACTGAAAGTTGTTAAAACTGGCTTACATCACAGGCTCACGCTTTCCAACTACTCTGAGATAATTTGGAGTGCTGGAAGAAAGTGAAAGACAGTCTTGTGCTGTTGACCAATGTAGAAGCTGGAAACTGGACTCACAACACAGTTGCCCATGAATTTTGGTCTTTTGAAGCCCAAACGTGCTAATCCTTGTCAAAAAAAAACCTTCAGATGAACTCAAGGCCTGCAATGACAACCACAGCTGCATCCAAAAGGTGAACTACAGATGTGTAGCATTTGTTTCAAATGCATCCAAAGGTCATCAGATGGTTTATGGGTTACGGATTACAGTCTAAGATTAGTACTAGTTGCAGTTGCAATGTTGCTTAGTGAAGCTGTGCGTTGGCTACTAGAGTAGACCTGAATCTGCTTTTAGAAATTGAAAAGATGATGCAGAGGAATAAATTTAGATGAGTTTATTCAGTGTTTACAGAAGCAAGGCAATATAGGTCACTGAATAAAATCCTATTTGTCCATCTCTGTTTGTCCATTTATTGAAATAAGTAGAAATGACACTAATGCATTTACAGTGGTATAAGTGTAGACTGAAAAATTATGAAAAATGCGATGATCATAATTAAAATGATGTAAGAACATTTTCAAAATTTAATAAGGCCTGTGTTGCTTTTTTTAAAGCTTGATAAAAGTTATGCTCAGCAGTTTACAAAATTGATAAAAAAAGAATGTAAATAGCTTTGTTGTCATTGGTGTCGAAAATGCTCAAAGTCAGCATGAAAGAATAAGGTCATCACCTTAAGCTTTTTTAAAATGCATATTATAAATCTTATTGTGAACATTAGTTTGTTGCAGTCATCTGCCTCCAGTTTGGAGTGCAATGACCATATAGCAAAATTCAATCAACCAACAATGCATAGAACTAAGTCATTGCCCTACATTTATTTATTTTTCAATAATCACAATACAGAAGAAAATATCTCTTGGTAGATTTGTAGACATGCAATTTATTTTAATGAAGTATAATAAGACTTGTTTCATTCATGAACAAAGTCAGTTGAGTGACTTATTCAGTGACTAACTCATGATTCAAAAAGCATTTACTTGTCACCACCTACTGGCTTAATCAAGTTACAGAGCAAATTGTTTTGGTAAATGCATTCAATAGACTTAGAAAAGTGAATTAGTATGGGATAAGCTATAGTTGAGGAAACACTTGTAATATTTGTGTTTGTTTGTAAATGTGTGTTTCAGTTACAGAGGTTATGACTGCAGAAGTAACCTCTTCTACACTCAGACCGGTGAGATTGTGTATCATGTGGCAGCTGTGGGAGTGGTGTACAACAGACAGCAGAACACACAACGCTTTTACCTGGGCCACGATGATGACATCCTCTGTCTGGCCATCCACCCCGTCAAAGACTATGTAGCCACAGGCCAGGTACAGTCAGCTGCACAAGCATCTGTCTTTGTCATCAACAGCATACAGAGCAGAGATGTTTCCTTACTGAATACATCAAAATCACTTCAGTTCAGCTTATGGTCACTTTATGATCAGGGAATATTAATTATCTGTGTTTGATTCTTAAACAGGTGGGCCGTGATTCTTCTATTCATATATGGGAAACAGAGTTTTTGAAGCCACTGTCTGTTCTTAAAGGATTCCACCAGTTTGGGGTGTGTGCACTTGACTTCTCAGGTATGCAGTGTTAATTAATACTTAGTTAATTAGAAGTGTTGATGAATTGGTGTCCTGATTATTAGTGGCAAACATACAGTGCCCTCCACTAATATTGGCACCCTTGGTAAATATGAGCAAAAGTGGCTGTGAAAATGAATCTGCATTGTTTAACTTTTTTATCTTTCATTCAAAAAATTCACAAAATTCTGACCTATCATTGAAGTAAAACAATGGAAAGTGTGGGAAACTCTTATTATGAAATAAACGTTCTTCTCTAGTTCACGTTGGCACCCAATTATTGCAACGACCTTTTCCCAAGAGCTCTCAGTTTTCTCCTATAATGCCTGATGAGTTTGGAGAGCACTTGACGAGATCAGACACCGTTCCTTCATACAGAAACTCTCCAGATCCATCAGATTCCCAGCTCCATGTTAATTTCTTCTTCTCTTCATTTTCTGTAGGGTTCAGGTCAGGGAACTGGGATGGCCATGGCAGAAGCTTCATTTAATGCTCAGTTTAACATATTTGTGTTGATTTTGATGTTTGTTTTGGATCATTGTCCTAATGGAAGATTCAATCATGGCCCGTTATAAGATTTCTAACAGAGGCAGCCAGGTTTTGTATTTTTTATCTGTTGGTATTTGATAGAATCCAACATGTATCTGAACAAAATGTCCAGGACCTCTGGCAGAAAAATAGGCCCACAACATTAAATATCCAGCAGTATATTTAACTGTGAACATGGGGTACTTGTTATCCCCGTATGCACCAACACCATCTTGTGGGTTTGCTGCCAAAAAGCTATTTTTTTTAGTTTCATCTGACCATAGTAGTCAGTCGTGTCTGACAACAGAATATGCTGGATTTTGTTTATAGATGAGTGAGGAGGATTTTTCTTAAAACCCTCCCGATCAACATGTGGTGATGTAGGGGCTGTTAGATTTTATTTTAGGCTTTTTGAACCCAAGACTCAACTAATCTCTGAAATTCTCCAGCTGTGATCGTTGGAGAGTCTTTGGCCACTCAAACTCTCCTCCTCACCGTGCATTAAGACGATATCGACACACATCTATAGCCACTTTCTATTTTGTGAAGCTCAACAATCTTGTTCTGCACCTCAGAGCTATATTCTTTGGTTTTACTCTTTATGATGGATGATTAAGTGAATTTGGCCTTGTGTTTCTCGTATTTATAATCATATGAAACAGGAAGTCATGGCTGGACAGTTTCATGCTCCTACTGACCCCAGATGTTTGAATGGCAGTGTATATTCTTTACGAAGTGAAAATGGTAAAGTGGAGTGAAGAGCCAAAGCATACTACAAAAAGAAGACCCTGGGAGATTAAAATGATCCTTCAAATACTAAAACGAACAAATAGCTCCATTTCCTGACACATGTAAAATAGTATGACTCATGCTCTGAATCAAAGTATGAATAGAATAGTATTTCCAGTGTGGAAATAAAATAGGTCAGCTGCCTTTGTATGTGTGTGTGTGTGTGTGTTTGTGTGTTATGAAATAATGGGAGCTTTGGGTGGAATCTAGAATTAAAAATAATCTTTTTTTAGAATCTTTTTGTTATTGTTGTTGTTGTAACACTAAGGCATGAATTGTTTGACACTCAGAAGATGACATTTTATCAAATAGAATTTATAACAGTGGATTTCAGAGCAAACTTACCTAAGCAGGTTGTCCATATAATCTCATATAATTACATATATGCATTCAGACACTTTTATCCAAGGTAACTTGCAATGCATTTAAGATATATACACTTCTATTAATTATTGCATTGCATTCCTTGGGAATCAAACCCATGACCTTGGTGTTGAAAGCACTGTTTGCTACTGTTTAAGCTACAGAAAACCTGTTAGTCTTGCACATATAGACTTCTTGTCCAAAATGCTTATTTATGCAGGAATAGACCATGTGGCAAAGATTTAAAACAGGGGTGCTCTGTAACACGGAGTGAAAGACGAGAAGCGAGCGGGTCCACTTGCAAGCTTTTATTAGGACGAGACAAAGACATGGTCGTGCAGGCAGGGTCAAAACAACAGCAAACAGGTGTGTCGGAGGTGAGACGAGCGAATAGTCCTATAACGAGCGAAAGTCCAAAAAGGCAGGCGGCGAACAGTCGAAAAACGGGGGAGCCAGGCAGAGAACAAAGAACTAGGAACTTGGAACTAGAAACAAGGAAACAAGGAAACTAGGAAACGCTAACAGGGGAAATACAACAATAACAACTCAAAATACTCCGTGGTTTGCAAGGGGAAAGACCGGGGCTTTTATAGCGCCGCTGATTGGTCGCGGATGAAGTGCAATGGCTGATGGGGAATGTAGTCCGGGGTGTAGTACAACAGTCATAGTGTGATAATGGGGTGAGAGTGACATCTGGTGGTGAGCGGACAGCGGGACACCGACCAGATTCGTGACATGCTCAACCCTGTTCCTGGAGAGCTACCTTCATGCAGAGTTCAGCTCCAACCCTGATCAAACACACCTGAACCAACTAATTAGGATCTGAAGGAGCACTTTGTGTGTTTGATCAGGGTTGGAACTAAACTCTGCAGGAAGGTAGATCTCCAGGAACAGGGTTGGGCACCCCTGATGTAAAACCACCAAAGACAAATATTTATTTATATATGTATTTATTCATTCTAAACTAGTGGTGTGGGTAATTCTGAAATCATTCTCTGTGAACAGATCTACAACTTGACTTAAACTAGACAAATTTCCTATTTAAAACGAAAGGGTCAGGTGTATAGAAGAGCTTTTCTTCACATGGCAAAACAGCAGAGCCTCACACTATCTGTCAATGTCACAAGCCTAAACATAAATGATTATTCTCATTAGATGCCATCCAGCTGAAATTTCCACTGGAGCGATGCTGTCACATTGTATTACTTGAGACAACTTGTTTCATTTTTAGCAGGGTGAAGATGGTATAAAGTCATTACATGATGTACATGCCATTATTTGGCTGATGTTGAGTGTAATCAGAGCCATATGATGTCTATCTCTGCAGCGGATGGGAAGAGGCTGGCTTCAGTAGGTCTGGATGACAATCATACCATCGTCCTTTGGGAATGGAGAAAAGGAGAAAAGCTCTCCACCATCCGGTGAGTAAATAAGACTTGCTTTGCTTCTTTAAAGATGCAGTCCATGTTTGTTTGCATGGCGCAAACAAACATATAATAGTGTACTCCTGAAAGCTGACAAAATACACTTTTGGCAAATATAAGCATGGTGCAGCAAATTTTTATGACACTTTTAAATTCTTTCAAATCCCAGATGAAATTTATTCTTTGGTCATACTTACATATCTCTTTTAAAATATACTGGCATCAGTCCATTTTAGCAGATTAGTGTCTCAACACTTCTTAGACATTAGCCTGTTTATCATGCAATCTCTGTCTCGGCATGATTATTATCTCATGAGAGAATAGCGAAACTCACAGCTGTCCTTTTCTCTCCCTAAGGAGTGATTTTCATGATACGGCTGGTTTATGTCAACTCTGGGATTTTTTTAGCCTTCTATCACAACATACTGTGATAGATGTTAATGAAAGTTTTATTTAGTTATTTTTTTATTTGCTATATTGTGTTTATGATCAATCACAAATGATTTTTTTATTTTGGCAGACAATGGATTTCTGTTCAAGAATTTTATGTTTGTGTCCTAGGAATGTAATAATAACGATTTATAATTTCTTCAGAAAATGTCAATATCTAGTACAAAGCAGCTGTTGATACCATTACAACCAACTACAGCTCTTTACTATAGTAAAACACTGTAATGTACATCCTCTCCTGGTTTATTGCTGTAATATTACAAGGTTTCAAAGAGTGCATACCTGCTCTTACAGTCTGAAGCGTTTGTATTCCTCTGTCTGGATGCTCTTGAGTTCATAGGTAGTGCAGAGCTCTAGCCGACTCCTCCCTGGGGCTTTCTCTGGTAGAGAGGATGCTTGTGCGGGTGGAAGTAAATAGGGCCTGACAGTGCAGTCACTGCTCAGTGCTCTGCCCGCTCCACATCGGACCTAATGCAAAACTGCAGACAGCCACTGTCCGCTGCGCTGCTAAATTCGCTACCGGCACTCAGACAGTGGAAACAGCACAGCAGACAGGTCAATTACAGCCCTATAGTGCCTATTATGAACCTTTAAACTCCTAAAAAAAGATAGAGGGCTGTTCTATTCACCCATTTTGGCATCATCAAAAGAATCCAAGATACATTTAACAACATAAATGTCTCTCTTTTCACTTTAAGGGGAAGCAAGGACAAAATATTTGTCATTAAAATCAACCCGTACATGCCAGACAAACTGATAACCGCTGGAGTGAAACACATGAAGTTTTGGCATAGAGCAGGTAAGACTATGGCTATGTCCGCATTAATCTGGATATATTTGAAAACTATGTTTTTGTTTTAAAATGCTCTCCGTCTGAAATGTTTTTAAGCATTTTCCAAAAGTTCCTTGTTCACAGTGACTGACATAGGTTACATGACACTATTTTCACTTAAAAATTTAAGACTTGCACTTTGAAAACCATTTTCAAAAGTTTGTGCCCTTAGGCTGGCCACAATAAAAGGCCACTATAAAATGTGCAGTTTTATCACACAGATGCCACAGATATCGCAAGTTTTGAGGCGTTTCAGAGAATTTGGCAGTACATCCAACCGGCCTCACAACCGCAGACCACGTGTAACCACACCAGCCCAGGACATCCACATCCAGCATCTTCACCTCCAAGAGCGTCTGAGACCAGCCACCCGGACAGCTGCTGCAACAATCGGTTTGCATAACCAAAGAATTTCTGCACAAGTCAGAAACAGTCAGAAACCGTCTCAGGGAAGCTCATCTGCATGCTCGTCATCATCACTGGGGTCTAGACCTGACTGCAGTTCGTCGTCGTAATCGACTTGAGTGGGCAAATGCTCACAATCGATGGTGTCTGGCACTTTGGAGAGGTGTTCTCTTCACGGATGAGTCCTGGTTTTCACTGTACAGGGCAGATGGCAGACAGCGTGTATGGCGTCGTGTGGGTGAGCGGTTTGCTGATGTCTGTGTTGTGGATTGAGTGGCCCATGGTGGCAGTGGGGTTATGGTAATCACAGGCGTATGTTATGGACAACGAACACAGGTGCATTTTATTGATGGCATTTTGAATGCACAGAGATACCGTGACAAGATTCTGAGGCCCATTGTTGTGCCATTCATCCACGACCATCACCTCATGTTGCAGCATGATAATGCACGGCCCCATGTTGCAAGGATCTGTACACAATTCCTGAAAGCTGAAAACATCCCAGTTCTTGAATGGCCAGCATACTCTCCGGACATGTCACCCATTGAGCATGTTTGGGATGCTCTGGATCAGCGTATACAACAGCGTGTTCCAGTTCCTGCCAATATCCAGCAACTTCGCACAGCCATTGAAGAGGAGTGGACCAACATTCCACAGGCCACAATTAACAACCTGATCAACTCTATGTGAAGGAGATGTGTTGTACTGCATGAGCAAATGGTGGTCACACCAGATACTGACTGGTTTTCGGACCCCCCCAATACAGTAAAACTGCACATTTTAGAGTGGCCTTTTTATTGTGGCCAGCCTAAGGCACACCTGTGCAATAATCATGCTGTCTAATCAGCATCTTGATATGCCACAACTTTGAGGTGGATGGATTATCTCGGCAAAGGAGAAGTGCTCACTAACACAGATTTAGACAGATTTGTGAACAATATTTGAGAGAAATAGGCCTTATGTGTACATAGAAAAAGTCTTAGATCTTTGAGTTCAGCTCATGAAAAATGGGGGCGAAAACAAAAGTGTTGCGTTTATAATTTTGGTCAGTGTATAAGGGGTACAATTGAAGCAGGGGTACAATATGAATACACCTGTTTTACAGTCCAAACTACAACATGAAACAGTGTTTTCAAATGTGTCCATCTTGTGAACCTCTTGTGGAGTATGTGAATCACTATCCTTCCACTGTCAGAGATCATCTCACAAACATTTGATGTTCTCAGGAGGTGGACTGATTGGGAAGAAGGGCAGCATGGGAAAAACTGAAACCATGATGTGCGCTGTATACGGCTGGACAGAAGAAATGGTGTTCTCAGGAACCTGCACTGGAGACATCTGCATCTGGAGAGATATGTTCCTGGTGAAAACTGTCAAAGCTCATGATGGGCCTGTGTTTAGCATGCACGCCCTGGAGAAGGTATCAGATTTAGATATAAACAGTAAACAAGATGGAATCACTATCTCTTTAAATATTTCAGAAATGTGAAAATGTGAATGTATTGTTGCTAAGGGTTTTGTGACTGGCGGAAAGGATGGAATAGTGGCTTTGTGGGACGACACATTTGAGAGATGCCTCAAGACATATGCCATAAAACGAGCGGTGCTGGCCCCAGGCTCCAAAGGTGAGGATGTCCCTTGGATTATTTCAAACACAATTTTAGATATCAAAAATAAGACCCCTTTTGAAAAAAACAGCATATGCTGGTTAGGTAGGTTTTGATGCTGGGATGCTGGTTTTAGCTGGTCCTTTGCTGGTTTATGCTGGCTCTTTGCTGGCCCTTAGATGGTTTAAGATGGTCCTGGACCAGCACATGACCAGCTAAGGACCAGCATAAACTACCAAAAAACCAGCATAAACCAGCTAATTATTTGCAGATCCTGAGAGTCACTGACAAACATCTAATCTTATGGCAAATGTGCGGTAACCCTAGTGAAAAATAAATATACTTAATTGTATTTAAAATATATTTATTTTATGATAAGTATACTAAAAATAGATTGACATGTCCATACTATATATATATATATATATATATATTCATTTTTAAGAAAGTGCACTGTCTAGGTTCTTAATTCTATTGACAACATGTTTGAAACTTGTTAAAAATTATTTTCATAATAGTAATGTCTGAGCACAAAAAACACTTAAATATTACCTACACACACAAACTCACATAAACTAACTGGATGAAGCCTTTGAAATCAGATGCCCACTTCATAAACCCAATGACATGTCAATGCTCACTCAGCCCAACAACTAGTCTGAGTAATTGATGTATGAGGCAACACATCTTATGATCCTGTAGATGTATAATGTATGGGAATTGTTTATAGTATATGCTGTCATATCATTAAAGTGTCATGAAACCCTAAAACACATATATGTACAGTTGGGCTGTAGCTATCGATTATTTTAGTAATCGAGTATTCTACCGATTATTCTATCGATTAAATCGAGTAATCGGATAAGTCATTTTTCTTTATTAAAGAGCAATACTAAATATACAAGAGAAAATAAGATAGGTTTCTTAAAATAAACAACTATATATATATATATATATATATATATATATACATATATAGTTATTTTAAACAAAACATACTGATACTGATATTTACATGTATTTTTAAAATGAAGATTAAATGTGAAATCAATACACTGCCAAGTCACTGTTAAGTAAGTCATTGCGATTGAACTGAATCATTTAACGGGTGATTCATTGAAGAACGAAACACTGTCATGTTGCTCAAAGATGCAAAACAGTGCTGTGTCTGTCTTTGTAATGTAATGTTGGCGAAACAGAGCAAAAGCAGGCAATATGCTGTCTAAAATGTAAGTCTCTTAATATTAAGTTCTTGTTTATTGATGAACTGTTGCATAAAATCAGTATCACATTTGTAATCATGCTGAGGCACTCTTTGTTTGATATTGACTAACTTTCTGTGTCACAGAGAGAGAATGAGACAATAAATAGCACTTAGTCTTTCACAAAACATAGCTAACTTAGGGACATCATAACTAACCACCATTAATTTATATGTCCAGTGTTTATTGGGTTATGCGTCAGTAATAATGGTCCGTGGGGAAACACAGTGTTCTGTGTGTAGTTACAGTAAATGGACTACTCGAGTTACTTGAGGAATCATTTCAGCCCTAATTAAGGGAAAAGTGGTTAGTTTTTAATTTTTTTGGAGCCATTTCGCTCTCCTAATTTAAACGAAAAGTGAAAAGTCATGAAAATTGAGGTATACCCTGTTGAAAAAAAAACAGCATATGCTGGTTAGGTAGGTTTTGATGCTCGGATGCTGGTTTTTAGCTGGTTTATGCTGGTCCAGCATAAACCAACAAAGGATCAGCATAAACCAGCTAAGGACCAGCTGAAACCAGCATCCTAGCATCAAAATCTACCTAACCAGCATATGCCGTTTTTTTCAACAGGGTATGCATTTATTTATAGTGGCGATTGGTGTCTGTGGTTGGAGAATACACATCTATGTCACCACATTTCTGAGCTTTTTTTATATAATTTATTTATTGTCTGTATAATGAGTCTGTATAACATTCTGCAGATGATATTTAATGTTGTGTCCACTGGCTTTATGTCTTTAACAGCTTCAAGTTTAACGCACTTTCATGTTCTATACAGGCCGTTTCATCGTTATTTTCACGCACGTTTACTGTGCCTATATAGAAAGTATTTTCTCTGTGATTTGCAGTATTTAAATCCATATCATGTGTGCCGTCATTGATGGAAGAATATGTTTGCCTATAGTAGTATTTGTAACAGCATAAAAAGAACACAAAGTAACCGCAGTTTTGCATTTTGCATTTTGCATATCTTCTCTCGTGGCACAGCTAGTAGAGGGAGTGCAGTTGTATTGCAGTGACCTGGGTTTGAATCCAGTCTGTAGTGCTTCCTACATTCAGTGTACATATTTCTGTTCTCAGTGTGTCTCTGATGTTCTCTAGATAAGTGAGTTAGCTGGTATGCTGGGGGTGTTAGTAAATGGAAAACTGTGCCATTATTTGCAAAGTCTAATTTATTGCATTAGAAGCACGCAATAATGATGACATTAGCACACTTCAAGTTTACTTGGAATGCCATTGCAATGTGTTTCACAGTCATTAAAAGGATAAAGGATAGTACGGCTTAAGTTTGTTATTAGTATAGCATTAATGTATGTTCAACACTCTTACAGTGTAACTGAACTGTAATTGTAATGTCAGCAAAATACATTTTAAATTGATGCTGAGGGAATTCTACATTTCAAAACTTAAATACAATAGTGGATATTTAAAGTGTACTTAAGTATACTTGAAGTAGTTCCACTTTAGCACAGACAAGTATATTTATTACAACTTCAGCACTGCTTTTGCAGTAAAATGCATTTAGTACAAAATTAGTTGTTCCAGTTTGACAGAATTTAAGTGTACCTGTTTATGGTGTGCCACAAATACATTTAGTTATACTAAAGTACATACAAATAAATCATGCTTAAGTGTACTATTTTTCACTAGGGAAGTACTGCCACTCAGTAGTAAACACAGAGTATGTATGATCGCAAATCTCAAAAATGTAAAAGTAAGTGTGCATTTAAAAGCAATTTCAATGCCCTGCATATTAATAGCTGCTCCATAATATCCGCAATTTATATACAGTATAATTACCCAATGATATAATTGCAAGAGAAAGCATTGAAAAATATTTTTTCCTCCCATCTCGCATTTATTTCCTTTAGGGGTTCCGTAGTACATGTCATTTCCTTTCCAAATATGGTATTTGGATTCGGGCACACTTTAAATGTTCACTAGTTTAAAATACTAATTAAGAAACTTTTTTTGGTGGCTTTAACAGTAAAACTTATGCAGTTAAAACCATCCAGGTCAAATGCCTCCACGCATGCTCTAAGAACATTCAGTGTTTAATAAACAGAAAGCCAAGGTCATGGATGAGTGTTTATTTATAACACGTCCCTTCCTGCAGGTTTGCTTTTAGAGGACAACCCCTCCATTCGTGCCATATCTTTGGGTCATGGGCATATTCTTGTAGGAACAAAGAACGGAGAGATTCTGGAGGTGGACAAAAATGGGCCCATCACTCTTTTGGTTCAGGTAAGGCACCGATTTAGCTGCCAGATTGGCTTTACAAGCCATGAAACATGAACATTTAAAAAATAAAATAAAATAAGAAATAAGACAACCCTTACCAAAAAGAAGCATACTTCAAGTTTATTTCATTAAGTATACTTAAGTAAAGTTCAAGTATATTTTTAAGTATACTTTACTTTAAGTATACAAATATCAGTCTACTAGTAGTATACTTGTAAGTGTACTATTTCAATACTCCTTTGGACTAAATTGGCCCACTTTCTAATATATAAAAGTATACTTTTAAGTATGCTTTAAGTATAACAGTAGTGAACTTTGAGTACACAGTTAGTTTAAATCTATGCTTTTAGTCTGTACTGCAGTTATACTAAAAGTGAACTTATGGGTATACTGATAGTTTACTAATTAAATACTTGTAGCATTTTTAGTACGCTTTAAAGTATAGTCTTAGTAAACTACTAGATTAGTAGTTTTATACTGCAAGTATACTCATATGTTTTCTTTAAGTGAACTTTACATCATACTTTAAATATACTAATACGTCCCTATTTAGGTATTAATTTGTATATATTTTGTTATATGAATATCTGAACATACAAAACATCACATGGAAGAACAGGGGATCTGCTTGTAAACAAAAACATTTTATTCTAGCTCCATGCATTATTTTTATAAACACTTGAATGTGGGTACGTTTCATAAATAAAAACAAAGAAATAAACACCATTGTGAACAAAAAGCTGAAAAAAGACTGAATTGGATTCAGAATGATAATCAAAATGTAGATGGAGTTGATCAACACCCCAAAGCTTGGCAGTCATTACTACCTCTTCATGGGTCACATTTTATTCCATAACATTACACAGTTTTGATGCTTTTTTATGCTCGTGTTAGATTACATGTGGAAACATCTGTTGTTTCAGTTTCTTCTTCGCTTGTGTTTTGGAAATTCTGTGCAGAAGATGAGTAATAGTGATGAAAACATGGATTCTCGAAGCACAAGTATAGCTTAAATATATTTAGACTTTTCTAAGACTTTTTCTAAGTATAAATCAAGTATGCTTAAATGTCATTTTAAATGTATTTCTGACAAGTACATAAAGTACATTTCTGAGAAACACTTAAAAAATAGACTGAAAGTATACTTTCCTGTTTTTAGTTTAAAAGAAGTATACTAGTAGCACACTTGAATAAACTTCTTTTTCATAAAGGAAGAGCTGAATAAAGGATTTATGTTTGGTTGGCCTTGCTGATTCTTTTAACAGGTCTTACAAGTCTTACCCTCGAGCTGTCTGTCATATTACATAATCTTTGCATCCCGGGATGTAAACCTACATGAATGCAGACATTAGTTTAAGATGAGCGTCTTTGTCATGACTTACACATTTAAAAAGGCCAATTTCTCAGTCACTTTAATCATGCTTGTAAATATATCAATACTATATCATGTAAGTAGTCATATGCACATAACTTGAATATGAGTGAATTGCAATTTATAAAGGATGTGATTGTTTCATTTCAAATAGAATTAGGTTTTCATGTTATCCCATCCAAATCTCATCACTTGGTGTCGAGCGTTTGGACATTGTTATATGTATATTTGAGTTGACAGACCATAGAAAATCGCATAATATATCACTGACTCTGATTTTTTTTTTATCTTCAGACTGTGATTTCTTTCAGTCGGAAGATATCACACATGTTTGATATTTTAAGCTTATTTTAGAACACATATTGTTTCATTTGTCATGTGTCTCCAAGCAACAAGGTGCACGTTTCTGACCAAGTTTGTTGTGATAGGAACAACATGAAAGTCTGGTAGTATGTGATCCTTGGGCGCTTATGATGGCTGCCCTTACGAAAAAGAAGTTAATTCAAGTGTGCTATTAGTATACTTCTTTTAAACTAAAAACAGGAAAGTATACTTTCAGTCTACCTTTTATGTACTTCTCAGAAATGTGCTTTATATACTTATCAGAAATATACTTAACATGACATTTAAGTATGCTTCACTTATACCTAGAAAAAGTCTAAATATACTATACTTCTACTAAATATACTATCAATATACTTCTACTAAATATACTATACAAATATACTATCAGAGCTATACTTGTGCTCTGAGAATCTGTGTCATTTTTATACACGAGAGATGCTATTACACATCTTCTGTACCAAATTTCCAAAACACAAGTGAAGAAGAAACCAAAACAGGTGCTTCCACACTGTAAATGCAAATGCATATTTTCCATTTTACGAAACAGTCTCAAATACTAATAAATGCTATTTTCTTGAAACTATATAAAAACCCATGTCAGATCAACAAAATTACCCCAAATGTTGTCGCAACTTGTCAAACACAGTTGTCTGAGCAAAGAATTTCATATTGTTGAAACTTTAAGGCTTTGTAAGTTCCCAGCATGCATTGCAGCATAAATAAATTATCTAGTTACTTTTATAGGATTATTGTTTTGCTGTTTGCTGACTTCATTTAAACTTTTTGTTGTCGTTTTGTCATTATTGTTAGTTATTTGATTTACTGTGATGTAAAGACCTCATTTTTTTAATATTTACTGATTGCCACCGTTCTTGAGGGATGTGTATCTAGTTTTGAGGCCTAGATTCTTTTCAACCACTTATATCCATTTCCTGGATGTCTTAGTTTTGTAAAATGCTTTACAAACAAAGACGGCATTGTCTATGTATTAGACTAATTTATTTATAATGATTTATATGTTGAGATATTCATATAACAAAATATATACAAATTAATACCTAAATAGGGACATAATGGTATACTTAAAGTATGATTTAAAAGTTCACAAAAAAGTGAGTATGAGTAAACTTGCAGTATAAAACTACTAAACTAGTAGTTTACTGAGACTGTACTTTAAAGTGTACTAAAAATGCATAAAAAAGTATTTAATTAGTAAACTATCGGTATACCTATAAGTTCACTTTTAGTATACTTGCAGTACAAACTGAAAACTACTAGTTACTACTAGTTTGCTACTGTTATACTTAAAGTATACTTAAAAGTATACTTCTATATATTAGAAAGTGGGCCAATGTAGTCCCAAGGAGTATTAAAATAGTACACTTAAAGTATACTACTAGTACACTGATATTTGTATACTTACTACATAAAGTATACTTAATAATATGCTTGAACTTTACTGAAGTATACTTAATAAAATAAACTTGAAGTATACTTCTTTTTGGTTTTTTGGGTGGTTTTTCCTCTATAACTACCCTTACCAAAAAGAAGTATACTTCAAGTTTATTTCATTAAGTATACTTAAGTAAAGTTTAAATATATATTTTTAAGTATACCTTATGTAGTAAGTATACAAATGTCAGTGTACTATTTCAATACTTCTTGGGACTAAATTGGCCCACTTTCTAGTATATAAAAGTATACATTTAAGTATAGTTTAAGTATAACAGTAGTAAACTTTGAGTACACAGTTTATATCCACGTTTTAGTTTGTACTGCAACTATACCAAAAGTGAGCTTATAGGTATACTGATAGTTTATTAATTAAATACTTGTAGCATTTTTAGTACACTTTGAAGTATAGTCTTTGTAAACTACTAGTAGTTTTATACTGCAAGTATACTTGTAAGTTTTCTTTAAGTGAACTTTACATCATTCTTTATGTATACTACTATGTCCCTATTTAGGTATTAATTTGTATATGTTTTGTTATATGAATATCTGCACATACAAAACATCAAAAGAAAGAACAGGGGATCTGCTTGTAAACAAAAACATTTTATTCTAGCTTCATGCATTCTTTTTTAAACACGTGAATGTGGGTAAGTTTCATAAGTAATAATAAAAAATAAATAAATAAACAACATTTTGAACAAAAAGCTGAAAAAAGACTATGAATTGGATTCAGAATGATAATCAAAACATAGATGGAGTCAATCAACACCCCAAAGCTTGACAGTCATTATTACCTCTTCATGGGCCACATTTTATTCCGTAATGTTATAGTTTTGATGCTGTTTTATGTCTGATGATTGTGTTAAAAACGTGTGGAAGCATCTGTTGTTTTGTTTTTCTTCGCTTGTGTTTTGGAAATTCTGTACAGTAGATGTGTAAAAAGCGCCCCCTACCACATAACAATTAAAACATGGATTCTCTGAGAACAATATTGCTCAAATATATTTAGACTTAGAAGTATATGTCAAGTATACTTAAATGTCATTTTAAGTATATTTCTGAGAAGTACATAAAGCGCATTTCTGAAAAGTACATAAAAAGTAGACTGAAAGTATACTTTCCTATTTTTAGATTAAAAGAAGTATACTAATAGCACACTTGAATAAACTTTTTTTTTCATAAGGGTATGTAAAACTGTGTAACATTACGGAATAAAATATCGACTTATGAAGAGGTAATAATGACTGTCAAGCTTTGGGTTGTTGATCAACTCCATCTATGTTTTAACTATCATGAATAGTCGTTTTTAGCTTTTTGTATAATATGCTGTTCATTTATTTTTTTTTTATTTATGAAACTTACCCACATTCAGGTGTTTATATAAAAGAATGCATGAAGCTAGAATAAAATGTTTTCATTTACAAGCAAATGCCCTGTTCTTTCTTTTGATGTTTTGTATGTGCAGATATTCATATAACAAAATATATACAAATTCTTACCTAGATAGGGACATAGTAGTATACTTAAAGTATGATGTAAAGTTCACTTAAAGAAAACTTACAAGTGTACTTGCAGTATAAAACTACTAAACTAGAAGTTTACTGAGACTATACTTCAAAGTGTACTAAAAATACATAAAACGTATTTAATTAGTAAACTATCAGTATACCTATTAGTTCACTTTTAGTATACTTGCAGTACAAACTGAAAACATAGATGGAAAGTAGTTGTGTACTCAAAGTTTATTTCTGTTATACTTAAAAGTATACTTTTATATACTAAAAATTGGGCCAATTTAGTCCCAAGGAGTATTGAAATAGTACACTTAAAACTATACTACTGGTACAGTGATATTTGTATACTTACTACATGAAGTATACTTAAAAATATACTTGAACTTTACTTAAGTATACTTAATAAAATAAACTTAAAGTATACTTCTTTTTGGTAAGGGTAACTATGGTTTTGATGCTGTTTTATGTCTGAAGATTGTGTTAGATTACATGTGGAATCGTCTGTTGTTTTGGTTTCTTCTTCACTTGTGATTTGGAAGTTCTGTACATAAGACATGTAATAGCGATGAAAACACGGATTCTCGAAGCACAAGTATAGCTCAAATATACTTTTTCTAAGTATATATCAAGTATGCCTAAATGTCATTTTAAGTTTATTTCTGAGAAGTACATAAAAAGTAGACTGAAAGTATACTTTAGTATTTTTAGTTTAAAAGAAGTATACACTTGATTAAAATTCTTTTTCATAAGGGATGCCTAAATATATGCCTCGGATTTGTTGTACTCTATTGGATAATAAATAGCTTCAATGTTACACATCATTAAAATCCAGTGCTATACACTAAGCTGCTCCACACAGTTTATACTTTTTAAAAGGTAGCATTGTTTAAAGATTAGTTCTGTGTTTTTCCTAAAAGCTGTTGAAAATTAAGAGGCTTAAGAGTTTCACGCAGCGTTCCCTCAAATTAAGTTCTCATGAATAAGCCATGTGCATATATTCAAACAATAAGCCCCAAGAAGCCATGGTTCACAGTGATTTTATAACAGTGATGGGGAGTTAATAGGCAGAATACGGCGCAGAGTTTTTCAGTAGTGTAGTTCTTCAGCAATGTTTAGCAGGATAGTTGCCAAGCAACACAAAAGCAGCAAGAAACAGATGCGTGGCGCAGTAATACTGGTGTTTATAGGTCACAGGTTTGTTATTTTACAATATCTTTGAACATCGTTCAGACAGTCATCAGACAAGAACAGGAACTGTCTGTTTTATAATGCATGATTAATGTCTGCACATACCCTGTGCAACAGCATGAAGGCTTTTTTATTCATCATATTAGAGATAAAAAATTCCCTGATATGTCTGACAACACCTGCTTCTGTTCATTGTGATGGCAAGCTGGTAATTTGTATGACACAATCGCTTTCTATCCCTATTACAGTTCATCTGTTTAAATCACAACTCGGTAGCTCTTCACATTTCATGCATAATAAGCTTGTGGAAAATAAAACTCCATCTTTTAGAAGGTTTTTTTATGTTTCATTGGTTGATCTTCTGGTTTATGGTTTGTACTAAATCCTATTAGTATAATGATATAATCTAGTAATATATACATTACAAACTTGGATACTGTGATTTCAAGGCATCTTTACAAAATGATGAGATTTATTGTTTTCACCTACGCTGAAAAAAAAAGATAACCTAAAAAATGTGCTTCATGTGGTAACGTCAGTAAACTAGTTGATTTTATTCAAATAAAAATGTTAACATGACTGAATCAACCTGAAAATATATTAGGCTACACTAACAAAACTAAATTTAAGGGTAAGGTCAATTAAAAATAGCTCTTTAACTTAAGAATTGCAGGCTACCATAGTATAATTATTGTCAAAATTGTAATATTTGCATACTAAACTGTAATAAGTGTTCTGTCGTAGGCCTATTTGGATATATAATTATGCAAAGTACAGTGCCTTGTGAAAGTATTCATACCCCTTCATTTTTTTCGTTTTTTTATGTTGCTGCCTTGTTAAACTGCTTTTAAATTTTTTTTCCCCCACATCAATCCACACTTCATACACCATAATGACAAAGCAAAAACAGAATTGTCACAACTTTTTTTTTATTTTTTTTTTTTTTATTATAATTAAACTTACAACTTAACCAGAGTCACACATCAATTCAACTTCCCCCCACCCTCCCAACCACCCTTCCCTTGCGGTCTCTTTAAAATGGGGTACCTAAAGAGAAAAAAAAAAAAGATAACAGAAAATCAAAGCCACAGGAATCATAAAACATAAAGAATTGTCACAACTTAACGTAAATTTATTAAAAATAAAAAAAATATGAAATACGTACATTGTATAAATATTCATACCCTTAACTCAGTACTTAGCTGAAGCACCTTTACAGCCTCAAGTCTTTTTGGGTATGATGCGACAAGCTTTGCTCATCAGCATTTGGCAATTATCTGCCATTCTTCGCCTCACTTCTTAACCTCTCAAGCGCTGTGAGCTTGCATATTTTCAGGTTTCTCCAGAAATATTTGATAGGGTTCAAGCCCAGGCTTTGGCTGGGCCACTCAAGGACATTCACAGAGTTGTCTATAAGCCACTCTTGCTGTGTGCTTAGGATCATTGTCCTGTTGGAGGGTGAACCTTCTGCCCAGTCTGAGGTTCTGAGGTTCTCATTAAGTTATCTCAACATTTTGGTGCATTAAGCTTTCCTTCTACTCTGTCGAGCCCCCCAGTCCCTGCTGCTGAAAAACAGCCCCACAGCATGAGGCTGCTACCACCACACTTTATTGTTGAGATGGTACTCTTAAGGTAATAAGCAGTGTCAGGTTTCCTTCAAACATGATGCGTAGAATAGAGCTTCATCAGACCAGAGACTTTTGTTTCTCACAGCCTGAGGGTCCTTTAGGTGCTTTTTTGCAAATTCCAAGTGTGTTTTCATATGTCTTCACTGAGGGGAGGATTGAGTCTTGCCACTGCCATAAAGCCCTGACTGGTGGAGTGTTGTAGTGATGTTTGTTCTTCTGTAGGTTTCTCCTATCTCCACATATGATCATGGAGCTCAACTAGAGTGTCCATCAGGTTCTTGGTCACCTCTCTAACCAAAGCCCTTCTCCATTGTATACTCAGTTTGGCCAGAAAGCCAGTTCTACTGTAGGAAGTGTCCTGGTTGTTTCAAACTCCTTTCATTGAGGGTAATGAAGATTACATCTTTCTGTGAACCTTCAGTGCAGCAGAATTTTTTTCTGAACTCTTCCCTAGATGTGTGGCTTGATGCAATCCTGTTTCTAAGCTCTATAGTCAGTTTTCTTTGACCTCAGGGCTTGGTTTTTGCTCTTATATGCATTTTAAGCTGTTTGACCTTTTATTAAGATGTGTGTGCCTTTCCAAGTCATAACCATTCAAATGAATTTGCCACAGGTTAACTTCACTTGAAGTGTAGTAATATCTACAAGCAATATGAATGCTCCTGAGCTAAGTTTCAAATGTCCCAGAAGGTTATGAATACTTATGCAATGGAATCATTTAAAGTTATTTATTTTATTGCAAAGATGTTAAAAACATGTTTTTTGCTTTGCCATTATGGTGTATGGAGTGTAGATTGATGTGGAAGAAAAAAGTAACTTAAAGCAGTTTAACCTAAGGCAGCAACATTACAAAATGTGACAAAAATGAAGGGGTATGAATACTTTTGCAAGGCACTGTAGTGAACAACAGTCAAGATGGCATTCCAAGGATCAGTATATGGCAGAGCCCTTTCTAACGGACAGGTGTAGAGGGAGATGTGCCACTCTGTGATTGGACCTTGGTGGAGTAAGATAAACAAATGTTCAGAAACATCGGATAAGATGCCAAGACAACTGCCAGACACCTCTAGCAGGACAGGAAGGGAGACCTTCTGCACTCACGACCACCTAAAAGAGGACTTCTCATTGGACTGTGGGTTGACCCTCACCAATCCTAAGGTTTACGAATGACTGCCATAAAAATCGTCAGAACTCTGGATGCAACAGCAGGAGCCGAAACAAAGAAAAGCCACAAAGATCCATCCAGATCCATTTATACCTATGTTTGGAGACCTTAAATTGACCTTAACTTAACCGTATTCATGTCACCCTCACATAAAGTATGGTTTATGTTAATGGCCATTGACTGTTAACACAACAGTCCAAGGAAGCAGGCCTATTAACATATTATGGTATAAATGAGTAATTATTCAACAGTTTCCTATCATGTTTGGACTCTTTTTGCTCCTCTTGATGTGGATAGCAATTTGAAAGAGGTTTGGTAAAGAAATATTGCATGGGTAAAATGTTAAAGACACTGTTTAACTTTGTACTCTACTATATATGCAAATGAGTTCCACACTAGGGCAGCCAACACCATGGCCACACAAGCGGCCAATCACAGTCCTGGAATGGAGAGGTGCCAGATTCCAATCTCCTCCTCATCAGAAAGGGATAAATGTACCCTTCCAAAAGACACACCTTGTTCTGAGTCTCCGGCAAGGTTGAGACAACAGCAGATCAACAACGTTCTGAGTCTTTCGTCCAGAGAGACTGTAACAGACCATCTGTGTTCTGAGTTCCAATGCTGCGAGGGAAAGGACACTAACAGATACGTCCTGAGTTTCTGGCCTGATGAGGAAAGAGACTTCAAGACAGCTAAGGTTCAGCTCAGCTCTTGAGCAACCTTCAATACTGCATTCGGCGGCCCTTCAGTTGCAAAGGACCCAGCAGTTACGGACCCCGTCTGACTCTTGCCGCTCCAAAAGCAACGCAGCCCAGTCTGCAAAGGACCTCTGCATAGGCAGACACTGCCTGAAACACACAGCTCCTCGATGATGCAGCCCGGCTGCAAAGGACCCTGTGAAAACCCATCTGACCCAGCTGCCCTAAGGACCCCCTTGGCACAACGGAAGTTCAGCATTCTCCAGGTCAGTGCATCTACGGCTACCGGAATGGAACTCTGTGTCCTCCCCACTGTACGCAATCTGCATCAGCAGTGGAAGATGTCTCTGGTGCTGGACTGATCACCTAACCACATGGAACGTAACTATAAACTTACCAAACCTCTTTCCTAAAGACCTTGGCTTAGTTTATACCTGCAGCCTATGTTTTCTAACCTGTTTAGATAACATTTACTTTGGGTCGTCTACCAGAGCCATTAAATGGTTTTCCCATAAGCAACATTACCATAGAAATCTCTTTCATTGCTACATTCAGCTCAACAGCATTGCATTCTGCCAGTCTGTATTCACTCCATTTATTTTTTTTTATGATTTATTTGATATCTTCTTTCATGTGTAGTTGCCTATTATCTATTAGCAGTGCATATATTAATTTATTGGTTTTATCACTAGTTTATCACTAGCACGATAAACTAGTGATAAAATGGTTAATAAATTTCATTAAAACTGTGTCTTCCTTGTGTCCATGAGCCAAGGCTCTACTATATAGGAAAGGAAAGGACATGACGTGTGGCCAAGTATGGTGACCCATACTCAGAATTTGTGCTCTGCATTTAACCCATCCATGAGCTGTTGCCCATGAATTGAATGTTAATTTCTCTACCATAAGCCGTCTTCAAAGGCGTTTCAGAGAATTTGGCAGTACATCCAACCGGCCCTACAACCACAGACCACGTGTAACCACACCAGCCCAGGACCTCCACATTTAACATCTTCACCTCCAAGATCATCTGAGACCAGCCACCCGGACAGCTGCTCGGTTTGCATAACCAAAAAATTTCTGCACAGACTGTCAGAAACCGTCTCAGGGAAGCTCTTCTACATGCTTGTCGTCCTCATTGGGGTCTTGACCTGACTGCAGTTCGTCGTTGTAACCGACTTGAGTGAGCAAATGCTCACATTCTATGGCGTCTGGCACTTTGGAGAGGTGTTCTCTTCATGGAGTCACTGTACAGGGCAGATAGCAGACAGTGTGTATGGCGTCATGTGGGTGAGCGGTTTGCTGATGTCAAATGTTCAGAAACATCGGATAAGATGCCAAGACAACTGCCAGACACCTCTAGCAGGACAGGAAGGGAGACCTTCTGCACTCACGACCACCTAAAAGAGGACTTCTCATTGGACTGTGGGTTGACCCTCACCAATCCTAAGGTTTACGAATGACTGCCATAAAAATCGTCAGAACTCTGGATGCAACAGCAGGAGCCGAAACAAAGAAAAGCCACAAAGATCCATCCAGATCCATTTATACCTATGTTTGGAGACCTTAAATTGACCTTAACTTAACCGTATTCACGTCACCCTCACATAAAGTATGGTTTATGTTAATGGCCATTGACTGTTAACACAACAGTCCAAGGAAGCAGGCCTATTAACATATTATGGTATAAATGAGTAATTATTCAACAGTTTCCTATCATGTTTGGACTCTTTTTGCTCCTCTTGATGTGGATAGCAATTTGAAAGAGGTTTGGTAAAGAAATATTGCATGGGTAAAATGTTAAAGACACTGTTTAACTTTGTACTCTACTATATATGCAAATGAGTTCCACACTAGGGCAGCCAACACCATGGCCACACAAGCGGCCAATCACAGTCCTGGAATGGAGAGGTGCCAGATTCCAATCTCCTCCTCATCAGAAAGGGATAAATGTACCCTTCCAAAAGACACACCTTGTTCTGAGTCTCCGGCAAGGTTGAGACAACAGCAGATCAACAACGTTCTGAGTCTTTCGTCCAGAGAGACTGTAACAGACCATCTGTGTTCTGAGTTCCAATGCTGCGAGGGAAAGGACACTAACAGATACGTCCTGAGTTTCTGGCCTGATGAGGAAAGAGACTTCAAGACAGCTAAGGTTCAGCTCAGCTCTTGAGCAACCTTCAATACTGCATTCGGCGGCCCTTCAGTTGCAAAGGACCCAGCAGTTACGGACCCCGTCTGACTCTTGCCGCTCCAAAAGCAACGCAGCCCAGTCTGCAAAGGACCTCTGCATAGGCAGACACTGCCTGAAACACACAGCTCCTCGATGATGCAGCCCGGCTGCAAAGGACCCTGTGAAAACCCATCTGACCCAGCTGCCCTAAGGACCCCCTTGGCACAACGGAAGTTCAGCATTCTCCAGGTCAGTGCATCTACGGCTACCGGAATGGAACTCTGTGTCCTCCCCACTGTACGCAATCTGCATCAGCAGTGGAAGATGTCTCTGGTGCTGGACTGATCACCTAACCACATGGAACGTAACTATAAACTTACCAAACCTCTTTCCTAAAGACCTTGGCTTAGTTTATACCTGCAGCCTATGTTTTCTAACCTGTTTAGATAACATTTACTTTGGGTCGTCTACCAGAGCCATTAAATGGTTTTCCCATAAGCAACATTACCATAGAAATCTCTTTCATTGCTACATTCAGCTCAACAGCATTGCATTCTGCCAGTCTGTATTCACTCCATTTATTTTTTTTTATGATTTATTTGATATCTTCTTTCATGTGTAGTTGCCTATTATCTATTAGCAGTGCATATATTAATTTATTGGTTTTATCACTAGTTTATCACTAGCACGATAAACTAGTGATAAAATGGTTAATAAATTTCATTAAAACTGTGTCTTCCTTGTGTCCATGAGCCAAGGCTCTACTATATAGGAAAGGAAAGGACATGACGTGTGGCCAAGTATGGTGACCCATACTCAGAATTTGTGCTCTGCATTTAACCCATCCATGAGCTGTTGCCCATGAATTGAATGTTAATTTCTCTACCATAAGCCGTCTTCAAAGGCGTTTCAGAGAATTTGGCAGTACATCCAACCGGCCCTACAACCACAGACCACGTGTAACCACACCAGCCCAGGACCTCCACATTTAACATCTTCACCTCCAAGATCATCTGAGACCAGCCACCCGGACAGCTGCTCGGTTTGCATAACCAAAAAATTTCTGCACAGACTGTCAGAAACCGTCTCAGGGAAGCTCTTCTACATGCTTGTCGTCCTCATTGGGGTCTTGACCTGACTGCAGTTCGTCGTTGTAACCGACTTGAGTGAGCAAATGCTCACATTCTATGGCGTCTGGCACTTTGGAGAGGTGTTCTCTTCATGGATTCACTGTACAGGGCAGATAGCAGACAGTGTGTATGGCGTCATGTGGGTGAGCGGTTTGCTGATGTCAATGTTATAGATCGAGTGGCCCATGGTGGCGGTGGGGTTATGGTATGGGTAGGCGTAACATACATGGACAACGAACACAGGTGCATTTTATTGATGGCACTTTGAGTGTACAGAGATACCGTGACGAGATCCTGAGGCCCATTGTTGTGCCATTCATCCACAACCATCACCTCATGTTGCAGCAATGTGAGGCAAGTGGTGGTCACACCAGATACTGACTGGTTTTCGGACCCCCGGACCCCTACCAATACAGTAAAAAGTCTAAGATCTTTGAGCTCAGCTCATGAAAAATGGGGGCAAAAACAAAAGTGTTGCATTTTTTATTGTTTTCAGTGTAGGTTCTACTTGCTGCTCGAAAACATTTGAGCTTGATTGAATTCCTATTTATTGCACCCTGAAATGCTTTTCCAGAAAGCTTTTTATGGATCCCTTGGTTGCATCAGTTTATAGGAGAATAAACTGAAGGGAAGTTCTCTAAAAATTAATTGTGCCCACAGAGAGTACTCTTTATTTGCATGTTGTTTTAGCATCTGATTCAATAAAACAAAATGAAAATCAGGTATAGCCACAAAAGAGACTACAGAGGGTAACGGCAGACTACCATGATTTGGCATGCTTTACTGGGATTGTACAGCATCACTTCACCACTTTGCTTCAGACTCCTGAATCAGCTCTTTAACACCATGTGTCTGGATATATGCCCAGTTATAATGGTCTTCTCAATCATTTGATGAATTACTGCAACCGTGCTCATTAGAAAATATGCAGATGTGCTCTTTCAAATAAAATTTCTCAGGAGGTAACAGCGTGGTGTAATTTGCTAACTTTATAGCCTATCATGAGCATAAGAAAGGAGATGTTTTTATGCTGAAAAGAATGACAGTTATGTTGATGTGTTAGTATATATTAAATAATGTGTGTATTTGTGTGTGGGCTGTATTTAGGGTCACATGGAGGGTGAGGTCTGGGGTCTTGCCACTCACCCGCATCTGCCACTATGCGCCACTGTGAGCGACGACAAGACCCTGCGCATATGGGATCTCTCCCCCAGTCACTGCATGCTTGCCGTACGCAAACTCAAGAAAGGTAAGCAGATGTTTACTCATTACTCAGGTTAGAATCTGCAGCTGTTTCATGTGTACACAAGAGGCCTTAACAAAATATTATTACTAATGTGTCCTTGTTGCAGTGTAATTATGCAAGTACTGAGCAAAATTAACAACATTTACTTGCTATACCTTTAGGATTAGAGTTTTGTTAATGTTAGTTACTTGTAGTTAAGCATAATTTACCGTTATTGCTAGTTAGTACTAGTAGTGCAACAAGGACACATTAAAGTCACCAATATTGTAATATGACTAAAAATAAAGCTCTTAATATGTATTAATGTCTTAATATAGGAACAATGTTGGAACTAGCACAGTCATAAATTGACTATTCACAGTTTGTTTTACTGCCAACATAAAGTTAAACTACTGTACAGTGTGATTATTGCAATGAATGTGCTTTTATTTGGTCATTAATTTTTTTTGCCTCAATAATATGAAAGTGTTAAGTGTTTTTTTTTTTTATCAACTTCAGTGGGAAAGAAATGTGGTAATATTCCGTTGTGAAAAAGTACTTATTACAGAAATAATTTGAGAACTGAATGTATGGATTTGTTATCTACAATTAAATGAAAATATAAATAATGTAAAATAGTTTCAATTTGTATTAAATGTACAGTAATTAGTTGAGACAGAGGTTTTTGACCCACTTGAAATGTAATGTGACATAAAACCTAAGTAAATAGTATTTGTAAGTACAGATTTGTAATGATGGAATTATAATTTAGTACATTTAAAACATATAAATGTGTTATATAATATTAAAACGTACTTAAATGTACTTAAATGTAATTTAAAATAACACACTACAGTTAAAATAATAATAATATACGTGTGCCTTAGTATGTAAATAAGTGTGCTTAAAAACATATTGGATTGAAATGTAAAATATATAGTAAAACCTTTAATTTATAGTAAAACAGATACTTTATTTTTTAATTTAATACAAAATTTTATTATATAAACTAAATTTGAAATTATTACAACATACAGATTTTAAGGTGTGTTAAGAAACACAGTCATGAAAGTGTAGTTTAAAGGAGAAGTCCACTACAACAATTTACAGATAATGTACTCACCCCCTTGTTATCCAAGATGTTCATGTCTTTTTTGCCTCAGCCATAAAGAAATTATGTTTTTTGAGGAAAACATTTCAGGATTTTTCTCCGTATAAAGGACTGGTATGGTTCCCCTGATTTTGAACTTCCAAAATGCAGTTTAAATGTGGCTTCAAACAATCTTAAATGTGGTTGTAAACGATCCCAGCCGAGTGAAACGATCTTTCTCTCCCTGAACTCTGTGTATTCTGACTCAAGACAGTTAGGGTATGTCGAAAAACTCCAACTGTATTTTCTCCCTCAACTTCAAAAATCATTTCAAAATCATCCTACATCGCTGCAGAAGTACCGACCCAGTCGGTAACAAGTAAACATGCAAAGATCAAACACCCTTAACAAAAAAGGTAAAACAGTGATATAAGACGAATTTGAAGTTGAGGGAGAACATGAGATGGGAGTTTTTCGACATAACCTAACTGTCATAAACCAGAACAAAAAAAGTTTAGGCAGAGTGAGAGAAGACGAGCGTTTGACATTAAAAAGTATATAACTGTCATTATTTTTATGAAAATAACTGATCATTTAAGACCCTTCTTCCTTTTCTTGCATTTAAACTGCATTTTGGAAGTTCAAGATCGGGCCCCATATCAGTCCATTATATGGAGAAAAATCCTGAAATGTTTTCCTCAAAAAACATAATTTCTTTATGGCTGAAGAAAGAAAGACATAAAAATCTTGGTTGACAAGGCGTGAGTATATTATCTGTAAATTTTTGTTCTGGAAGTGAACTTCTCCTTTAAGTACAACCAAAAAAGTGGCCTTTATTTCAGTAATATATTATTCCAAGTACAGTTTTATAAAATTATAATTCAAAGATTAGGATTAGACAACAAATGCATGTTCATTACAATTAAGAACATTTCCTTTTTACAATAGTAAGTTAAATATTTTTTTTTTCTGAATCAGTTTACTGATTGTTTTTATATCAGTTCATAACCATAAACAATTAGTTTGAAGACCATTACTATTAGTCCCAAAAAGTGTCATCGTTTACTCACACTCATGTATTTAACATTCATAGTTTTCTGTCTTCTGTGGAACATAAAAGAAGATTTGAGAAATGTGTATTTTCAGTTTGTTTTTTCCCATACAACAGATATCAGTGGCAACCAAAAGTGTTTTTGTATGTGTGTTTGTGTGTGTGTGTGTGTGTGTGTGCGTGTGTGCACTTGTTTTCGCTACATTGTGGGGACCAAATGTCCCCACAAGGATAGTAAAACCTGAAATTTTCGACATTGTTAAAAAATTATTAAAAATAGTAAATGGTGTTGTTGTGAATTTTTTTCTTAGAGACCAGGAGATGTTTTTGGATATCTTGAAGCAGAAGTTTTTCTTTATTCAGATACTCGCTGCTTAGCTCTGCAGTCATCAAAAAGTCGTCTTCTTCTAACTAAGGCAGTGATACATTGTAGTTTATATACATTTAGGGGGCAGTGCTTAGATCTAGAAACAAAGCACCTGGGTGACAACCCCAAACAAAGCATGCAAATGAAGTATTCAGGTATAGCAGCCTGCACCATTTACACCAGTCCTAATCCAATCATCATAACTACTCGAAGACTGGGCAGAGGTACCAAGAGCCATTACAAACAAAAGGTGAACATCTCAGTAATCTGGCTCATTTGACTTACAATAAGAGAACAGGAACTGGCAGGAACCTCTTGCTACAAACTTTGCTTGAGAGAATCATTTGTCTGATAACATCATATTTACCTTGAATGCTAAATACAATATATTTCACCTTAGTTTATTATGTGATGCTATGTCAGAACATAAGATCAGCATATTTTAAACAGTTTCTTAAATTTGTAATCCTTCAGTGTTTATCTGAAAATGTAACGATGCAAACATGTTTCCTTCCATGTTTCTCACTAGTTTGTTTTTCAGTGACATAAATTCGAAGCACACATGCATTACTATCTACAAAACGCCCCTCTGTCGGATTATAAATAGCTCCTTATCTATGTACGCTTCTTGTGATTTGTATTCCGAGCTTAGCCTACACAATGCTTGACCTCGTTATGCTTCAGAAACTCAATTTGCGCTGAAAAATATAACTTAAGTGAAGAACACTCAGCATGCAAATTAGCCCTAAGAGCATATTGATTGCCTGAGGGCAGAATCTCTAAAGAGGATAGTTGCAGTACATTTTTGTAGAGGAACGACTGCTGCTCATACATAGGATACGCCGTAGACCACTGATTTAATCAGATAATGATTGATAGACCAGATCCTTAAGATGAGCTATCGACTCTTCATCAACCCTAATTAAATTATATTATGATTATTATCCTGAGAGCACACTGGGTCTTTGCATATTTACTTGGCTAATGAACAATGATAACTTACTTGACAATGATTAGAGGATTGTGTAATGGGTTCAAAAGCTTTTACCTAAAAACTTAAATTCTACACTAGACGTGTGTGATTTTTCATAAGTTTCATAAAGTAGACCATTCGACTTGTTCAATCAACTTTTTTTGAAGAACAGATGGATATTTACTGAAATGCTTCTCCCTCCAGTGTAGTTCTCATTTCTCATTTGCATATCTGCATGTTTAAACATGCCATGTTGTAATCAGTCAAGTTTGGAACAACATGAGAGTGAGTATTTGGTGACAGAATTTCAAGTTATGGCCAATATTATGTTTATGGTTATGGCCGATAATAAATTTATAGACTATTTTGTCAAAATAAATGAAAAATAAAACAAAAATCCATCATTTTAAATGCTACACATGAATTTAGACGTCTTGTATAACATTTATGCTCCATTTTCAGAGCTGGAAAGTAATTGATTACTTGTAATCTGGTTTATGTAATCAGATTCAAAAAATTAAGTACTGGTAATAAGAATAAATTACATTTGAAAATACTCAAAATCAAACAGTTTCTTATTGATTGCATATTATTCACACATTTGGTCAAAAGTAACCTAAAAGTTGTCCAAAAGTATTATGTTAAAAGTAATCTAAAAGTATTGCATTACTAACTACAATTTTGTCACAGAATCAGTAACAGACTGCAATTTGTAAGTAATCTACCCAGTTATGTGCATTTTTTAACAAAAAGAAGTATACTTCAAGTTTATTTTATTAAGTATACTTAAGTAAAGTTCAAGTGTATTTTTAAGTATGCTTTATGTAGTAAGTATACAAATATCAGTGTACTAGTAGTATACATTTAAATGTACTATTTCAGTACTCCTTGGGACTAAATTAGCCCACTTTCTAGTATATAAAAGTATACTTTTAAGTATAACAGAAGTAAACTTTGAGTACACAACTAGTTTACATCTATGTTTTTAGTTTGTCCTGCAAGTATACATAAATAATAAATAAACATTTTGAACAAAATGCTAAAAAAAAATACTAATTATGATAATCAAAACGTAGATGGAGTTGATCAACACCCCAAAGCTTGACAATCATTCCTAAGTCGACATTTTATTCCATAACATTACAGTTTTACATAACTATGGTTTTGATGCTGTTTTATGTCTGACGATTGTGTTAGATTACATGTGGAATCGTCTGTTGTTTCTGTTTCTTTTTCACTTGTTTTTTTGAAATGAAAACACGGATTCTCAGAGCACAAGTATAGCTCAAATACATAGACTTTTATATACTGCCCTCCAAAAGTTTGGAAATGCCCTAGAAAAGTCCGCACCCGGTACGTTCTCAATAAGTTTTAATATGCTGTGCAGCCCTTTCAGAGGTTTTAAATTGGATATGGAGTTTTTCATGGTTGAAAATGTTTTCTTCCCCTCTAATTGACAATGCACAATAATGTTGTTGCCTTTGACAGAAATAAAACTAATGACTGTATTTCCAGCTACAGAACGCGTGCTTTCCTCTCTCCATGCTGACTATGTTTTCACTGGTAGTATCCGCCTCACAGGCGCTGCAGTCAAAGTAGTTCTTAGGTAAAGGACGTCGCGTGTGCTAGCCAACACCCTTTTTATAATCTACATGATAAATCACATTCTGTCGGCAATTATGTAACGCAGGGGTAATGCATGCTTGTAACTATACTCTAATTACTAATTTGGAAACTATAACGCGTTAAATTACTGTGTTACTAAAAAAATAATCAAATTACAAAGTAATGCGTTACTGCCCAACACTGCTGATAAGGGACAACACAAACTACGAAAACATAATTTATTACATAAACAGTTTATACATAGAAAAAACGTACATTTTCGATTGATCAAAATATCCACCATTAGCAGCTATTACAGCTCTGCATAATCTGGGTCTAAATTCATTGTAGTCTAAACTTAATTGGCAATCAATTGTTGAAGCTATTAACGTGTGCTGACCCAAAAATCTTTTAAAAACCTGGACCAAGTTTAAACCAGTAACCAGGCATCACAGCTGGTAAAGGGGCATGTCTGACTTTGACATGTATATATTGCCATTATTATGTAATCAAAATGAAACTTATTATTGCTGCTCTTCAATGATAATGTCAAGTTACTTTAATGTATTTGCACCAGAAAATGGTAAGGATTTATGATGATATCGTCCAAAACCACACTTTGCCAGGGGTGTTTCCAAACTTTTGGAGGGCAGTGTAAATCAAGTATACTTAAATGTCATTTTAAGTATATCTCTAAGAAGTATATAAAGCACATATCTGAAGTACATAAAAGTATACTGAAAGTATTTTTAGTTTAAAAGAAGTATACTAATAGCGCACTTGAATAAACTACTTTTTCATAAGGGTAAGCTGGTCATGTGCTGGTCCTAAGCAACTAGCGCCTGCTCAGGACCAGCTTAGGACCATCTTAAACCAGCTCAAACCAGCACCTATGCTTCGAAACATGCCTAACCAGCATATGCTGTTTTTTTCAACAGAGAAGTAGTACAGTGGAATGTTAACCCTTACCAAAAAGTAGTATACTTAGTAGTAAGTAGTAAAAGTTTATTTTATGTAGTAAGTATACAAATATTAGTGTACTAGAATTATACTCGTAAGTGTACTAATTCAATACTCCTTGGTAGGAATGCTCATTTTAACTGGTTAACTGTTAACAGACAGAAAGAATTTTGACTGATTAATACAATCAGTTAAATGGTTTAAAAGGTCATTTTAATTATTTATTTTTTTCAGTAATTTACCAAAATATTTTAAAACATTGCTTGATGGTTAAAATAAAATAAAATTGCATTTTTGAGAGATTAAAAAAGATAAATCGCATAGGCCTATAACGTATAAGGATATAAGTCACATTTTATTATTACATACAGAGACGGACCCGATGCCGACGCAAACACTATAAACATAGGCTAGGCTATTTTAGTTCCCCTCACTCCACAAAAATCCTTTCAATTTAACAGTATTTAGAAAAGAACAAGAATAAAAAATTTATGAAGCTAGGCTATATAAATGACAAGCTGAAACAAATTTGTTTAGTCTAAAGTGAAACTGAAACTAATGTTGGGTCTCTCATACAACACAAATCCAGATGTTTCCAAATTTTTAATGGGTCACAGACACTTATCCTTTCTAAAATAATTAATTAGTTTCTGTGCGAACAGCACCTTACGCTTTCATTGTATAGAAGAGAACAGTGTGGACATTCTGCTAAACTTCTCCTTTTACATTTCACGGAAGAACAAAAGACATGCGGTTTGGAACAACCCAAGGGTGTAATGATAGATCTTTAAGAACAAAGTGGTTGACATGACACATGGCATTTAACAGTTCTAACTTTGTGCAGGTGGGCGATGTTGCTGCTTCTCTCCGGATGGGAAAGCCCTGGCTGTGGGCCTCAACGATGGCAGCTTCCTCATCGTCAACGCAGACACACTAGAAGACCTGGTGTCATTTCATCACCGCAAAGACATCATATCAGAAATCCGCTTCTCTCCTGGTTAGTCAACACACTAATATCAGCACACAAGACAGTGGAAATGCTTTGAGCACTGAGGACAAAAATATAGCATCTGAATTCTTGCATCTGATATATTTAGTATAACGCACCTTCACATATGCTAATGCAATTAACAAATACTTTCAGGAATATATTAACATATTAATAAGAATATGATAGCTGGGTTGTGGTAAGGCTGAAAAACTAAATCTGATTTTCATTACAGTTACAGGAAAGTATTTGGCTGTGGCGTCAGGTGACAGCTTTGTGGATATTTACAACGTGATGAGCAGCAAAAGAGTTGGTGTGTGCAAAGGCTCCATGAACTACATCACCCATCTGGACTGGGACAAGAGAGGTGAGACAGATACAAGACACAAATGCTGTATTTTAGAGAGCAAATGAGTCAAGGGACCTTCACACTGACAGCATTTTGCAGCAACAAAGCAACCAGAAGTCATTTATCTTCAGTGAGAGTAGGGATGTCAGGCAACATGAGTGATAGTGACAGTGGAGGTTAATTTATGCAGTTTTGCAATGTGTTTATGTCTAACAATTCTGAGAAAAAAAGTCAGAATTGTGAGATAACAAGTTGCAATAAACTTTTTTAAAAATTTTTATTCAATGGTGGAAACGGGCTTCCATAGTTTTCAATTTGCATATATTTTAAAAAGTAATTTATTCCTGTAATCAAAGCTACATTTTCGGCCTTATTACTCCAGTCTTCAGTCTCACATGATCCTTCAGAAATCATTTGAATATGCTGATTTACAAGAAACATTTTTTATATTATTAAACAGTTTACAGTTACATTTTTTTTCAGGATTCTTTGATAAATAGAAAGGCCCAAAGATCAGAATGTATCTGAAATAAAAAGATTTTGTATACACAATACCATTTATTATAGAAATTAATTCTTTTGTCTAGCAAGGATGCTTTAAATTGATCAAAAGTGAGGATAAAGACATTTATAATGTTACAAAAGATTTTGATTTCAGATAAATGCTGTTCTTCTGAATTTTGTATTCATCAAAGAAACCTGAAAAATTCTACTCAGCTGTTTTCAACATAATAATAATAATAATAATAAATGTTTTTATCAGAAAATCAGAATATTAGAATGGTTTCTGAAGGATCATGTGACTGGAAAAATGATGCTGAAAAATCAGCGTTTTAAAAAATATTTAAATAATAATATTTAAAATAGTGCTTGTGACACTACAGTGCTCATGTTTATATGTGACCCTGGATCACAAAACCAGTCATAATTAGCACAGGTTTATTTGTAGCAGTAGCCAAAAATACATTGTGTGGGTCAAAATGATCGATTTTTCTTTTATGCCAAAAATCATTAGGGTATTAAGCAAAGGTCATGTTCCATGAAGATATTTTGTAAATTTCCTACCGTAAATATATGAAAATGTAATTTTTGATCAGTAATATGCATTGTTAAGAACTTCATTTGGACAACTTTATAGGCTTTTTTCTTAATATTTTGATTTTTTTTGCACACATGGAAAAGCTAATTTATTCAGCTTTCAGATGATTGACCCTTATGGTCCCGGGTCACATATGAACGAATTCATATGGTCAATCTACATACCATACTGTCTCGTGTAGAATTCATATTTAAAGAGATCATTTGTACTTAACTTTGTTACATCTCAGCACCTCTCTTCTGTTTTCTTGTATTAGGGAAGCTTTTGCAGGTCAACACTTCGGCAAAGGAGCAGCTATTTTTTGAGGCCCCTCGTGGGAAGAAGCAAACCATTCCTGCTACAGAGGTATGGGTCCTCCTGAACATCTCACCGTGTGTCACCCTGGGAGGGGGAAGGGCACTCTTAAGGGCAAGAACATGGCCCACTTTTCATTAGCTTGTCTCTAAATTTGGAGGCAGGGAATTAGGCCGTGCTTAAGGCCACCGGTACGTTGGGACAGACAGTGAACGCTTACCTTAAGTTATTAAGATTTAGTAAGAGCTGGAAACCTCTCAGTGTTTCTGATCTCCTGCACAGCCTCTGTAGGAGGCATTTTGGCGAGAGTCTTTGTTGGATTTTAATATTGAAATTAATGCTGCCAATTCATTTTCATTAAAAGTGTTGCTCATTGCCAGCGTTAAACGAACTCTATATATTGTTCTAATTAGGTAAACACTTTGTGTTTATAGGAATTTAATTAGTCTGCTTTTTAAAATGTCTTTTCACACTATCTGTTCCTTCCCCAGGTGGACAAGATCGACTGGAGCACATGGACGTGTGTGCTTGGAACTTCCTGTGAGGGAATTTGGCCTGTGGTCAGTGAAGTTACCGAAGTTACTTCCGCATGTCTTAGCAATGACAGGAAGTTGCTAGCAACTGGGGATGACCTTGGTTATGTCAAGCTCTTCAAATATCCAGTCAAGGTTAAGAAAATGTTATTTAATCATTAATTATTACATTTGCTTGTGCTGCAGCATAGTTGACCCAAAAAATTTACATTTGTCATCATTCACTCAGCCTCATGTTATTCCAAAAAGTATGAATACATTTTTTTAACTGTAAACACAAAAGAAGATATTTGGATATATATTTAAATGTAGATGTTTAGATTTCATTTATAGATTTTTATTTATTTATTTTCATTTTGGATCAAGATTCATTCTATTTTTAGATATATACACCACGTACAGGTGCATCTCAGTAAATTAGAATGTCGTGGAAAAGTTCATTTATTTCAGTAATTCAACTCAAATTGTGAAACTCGTGTATTAAATACATTCAGTGCACACAGACTGAAGTAGTTTAAGTCTTTAGTTCTTTTAATTGTGATGATTTTGGCTCACATTTAACAAAAACCCACCAATTCACTATCTCAACAAATTAGAATATGGTGACATGTCAATCAGCTAATCAATTCAAAACACCTGCAAAGGTTTCCTGAGCCTTCAAAATGGTCTCTCAGTTTGGTTCACTAGGCTACACAATCATGGGGAAGACTGCTGATCTGACAGTTGTGCAGAAGACAATCACTGACACCCTTCACAAGGAGAGTAAGCCACAAACATTCATTGCCAAAGAAGCTGGCTGTTCACAGAGTGATGTATCCAAGCATGTTAACAGAAAGTTGAGTGGAAGGAAAAAGTGCGGAAGAAAAAGATGTACAGCCAACCGAGAGAACCGCAGCCTTCAGAGGCTTGTCAAGCAAAATCAATTCAAGAATTTGGGTGAACTTCACAAGGAATGGACTGAGGTTGGGGTCAAGGCATCAAGAGCCACCACACACAGACGTGTCAAGGAATTTGGTTACAGTTGTCTTATTCCTCTTGTTAAGCCAGTCAGAGGCGTCTGACCTGGGCTAAGGAGAAGAAGAAATGGACTGTTGCCTAGTGATCCAAAGTCCTCTTTTCAGATGAGAGCAAGTTTTGTATTTCATTTGGAAACCAAGGTCCTAGAGTCTGGAGGAAGGGTGGAAGCTCACAATTAAAAGAATCAAAGACTTAAACTACTTCAGTCTGTGTGCATTGAATTTATTTAATACACAAGTTTCACAATTTGAGTTGAATTACTGAAATAAGTGAACTTTTCCACAACATTCTAATTTATTGAGATGCACCTGTATATATAATACATTGAAATTTATTTTTGATACTTTGAAAAGTGATACTTTGGATACTTTGGAAAAATATTTGACACAGACAAATATATATTTTAATTGATTTAATTTTAGTCAAATATATATATTTTTTTACAAACAAAAAATGAATATAAAAGAAAAAGTATTTAAATTCTAAAGACCACACTTAATATATTTTCTTTAGACATAAGCTAAAATGTTGCTTAATGTAGTTTAATCTACAGTACACAATAGGCTTTTTACAACCTAATTTCATTACAATAAAAAGGTTAACTATAATATGAAAGTAGAATTTTAACTTCTTAAAAAAAATGTGTCAATGTTTATTTCAGTTATGAATAAATCCTGATGTCTTTTTTAAAATATAAATTATATTTAGTTATTTGCTAAAAACCAGACACCAGATAAAAAATAAATAAATAAAACCTACAATAATTTCTGCAGTCAGTAAAGCTTGGCAGTATGTGTTCTGCATATCAACACAGTTTTGTTTTTATGATTTCTTTTTGGCATGCAGAGTATGGAGAACAGACAAGAAGTGAAGTGGAAGAAACAAAATTGTGTCTTTTCTTTTTTTTAATGAGAGGTTCAAAAAACAGGTTCAAACCATTTTTGATTGTACACTATATAAAAATGGACTTAAATAAATAAATGATATGGATGTTTAACCTTTTTTGAGTGTAGGCATTTTAATTTATCATTTACCTTCAAACATTTTAACATTTTTATCATCTCAACAGGGAAAATATGCAAAGTTTAAGCGGTACATGGCCCACAGTACCCACGTGACTAATGTGCGCTGGTCACATGACGACTCTTTGCTGGCGTCGGCCGGTGGCTCTGACACCTGTCTGATGATCTGGAGCCATGAGACCGAGGGCTGCCGAGAGGCCAGACAGTGTGACAGCGAGGAGTCAGACATTGAGAGCGAAGATGATGGAGGTGAAAAAGATCATTTATAAAGAACAATTATTACTGTCATCCACTGTCATCTAGATTTAAAGAGGGTAGCCATCCATCATATGATAAAATGTTCATTTAAATGCTGTATGTCATGATGTAAAAGTGTGGCGTCTCTCCATCTGTGTAGGGTACGACAGTGATGTAACTCGGGAAAATGAAATCATCTATGTAATCAAGGCCTTATCCACAAACGTGCGACCCATGACGGGGGTCAAACCCCACTTACAACAGAAGGAGCCATCGGTAGACGAAAGGTAAGTTAGGAATGACACCCAATGCGGTGTCAGTGTTCATAGCCACCCTGTGTACAGTTCTGCAATATAATGTGACAGTAAGTAGATATAGATTTATGGAAAAACCTCAGATGCAACAGGGATTGCTTCTCTTTTTTCATTACTTGATCTTTCTTTGGCAGTTTATGGAATCAGGGTTCAAATAAGTATTTATAGATACATATTTTGAAGCATGTAATACAGTTGAGGTCAAGAGTTCACATACACCTTGCAAAATCTGCAAAATGTTAATTATTTTGCCAAAATAAGAGGGTTAGGGTTAGCATGTTATTAAGAAGTTTACATATAGTCCACAAAAAAATAATAATAGTTAGATTTATAAAAATGACCCTGTTCAAAAGATTACATACGCTTGAGTCTTACTACTGTTTTGTTACCTCATGTCACGTCGTGGTGTGCGGGGAATGAGGAGTGAAGACGAGGAGGTCCAGAGTATGCACATTTATTAAATAATCCACAAAACGAGCAGGAACGGACAGGAACAGCAGGGAATCCAACTTAAACAAACACGAAAAGACTTTGAATAAACCGGAGTGACATAAACAATAACCGACAACCAAATTGTGAACACAACCAAACTTAAATACACAGACCAATCAGGGGAAGACAGGTGTAACAGATTAAACAATGACGTAACAATTAAAAATGGAATAGGAAAGACCAAATAAGGCAGACATGGGGAAAAAACCACAAAACACTCCACAGGGGTGTGACATTACCCCCCCTCCCATAAGGCACGACTCGCGCTGTAACAAATACACTGGGGACGGCGGGTGGGCGCCCTGGAGGCTCGTGCAGGGCAGACACAGGAGGGAGAGGAGGTACGCAGGGCGGATCAGGGAGCTCAGGGAGCCATGGCGGAGCATACAGTCCGGTATGCCATGGCAGGTCAGGGAGCTCGGGGAGCCACGGCGGAGCATACAGTACCGGGTGCCATGGCGGATCAGGCAGCTCGGGGTGCCATGGCGGATCAGGCAGCTCGGGGAGCCACGGCGGAGGATACAGTACGGGATGCCATGGCGGATCAGGGAGCTCGGGGAGCCACGGCGGAGCATACAGTCCATACTGCCATGGCAAGTCAGGGAGCTCGGAAAGCCACGGCCGAGCATACAGTCCATAGTGCCATGGCGGGTCAGGGAGCTTGGGAAGCCACGGCTGAGCACACAGTCTATGTGGCCATGGCGGGTCAGGGAGCTCGGGAAGCCACGGCCGAGCACACAGTCCATGTGGCCAAGGAGGATCAGGGGGTTCGGGGAGCCACGGCCGAGCACACAGTTCAGGCGGCCATGGTGGGTCAGGGGGGTAGCCCCCCCCCCCAAAATTTTCTTGGGGGAACTTAGGGCATTGTCAGCCCAGGAGAGTACAGGAAGGCCGGGCTTAGGAAGCGTTGACACAGGAGGGCACTCGGGAGGCGCAGGCACAGGAGGGCGCTCAGGAGGCGCAGGCACAGGAGGGAGCTCTGGAGGAAGCTCAGGCACTGGAGGGCGCTCTGGAGGAAGCTCAGGCTCAGGAGGGCGCGCTGGAGGAAGTTCAGGCTCTGGAGGAATGGACGGGACCAGTGGAGAACTGGGAGGGCTGGACAGGACCAGCGGAGATGAAGGAGAGCTGGACGGAACCAGCGGAGACAACTGGGAAAATAATCCACATGAGTCCATAATGTCCTTAATATTAATGTGGCTTGCCATATTAGCAGCTGGTAGTCCAGAGCGCGGGGGCGTGGCTGGAGTCCATGAGCTGGCCGATGCTGGAGTCTGTGAGCGAGCTGCGGCCCGAGTGCTAGAGCTGGCCGTGGGTTCTGGGCTGAGGATGAGGGAGGAGCTCTGGAGAACTGGGGTGAGCGAGGGAGGACCGGAGGGAGTGAGCTCGTTGGAGCAGCACGTGGAGGATGCTGGCTGATGGTGAGCTGGAGCGGCCGCGTGTTTACAGATGGGGGGAAGATTAGAATCTTCCACATCAACATAGTAGTTGAAATGACAAAGAGCAAGGACATAGTTGATAAATTCCGCAACCGGTTTGCGGCAATCGTCAGGAGTTATAGAACAGAACAATTTGTCATCGTTTAGCCCCATCTGAAAACACGTGTTAATCGTGGCGTCGCTCCAACTCACCAGGTGTAACACATTTAGGAATTCCTCCACGTATTGTTCCAACGGCCTCTCCGCCTGCTGGATGTTGAACAGGAATTCCTCAGCCCAGAACATCTTTGTGGTCGGTTCTTCTGTCACGTCGTGGTGTGTGGGGAATGAGGAGTGAAGACGAGGAGGTCCAGAATATGCACATTTATTAAATAATCCACAAAATGAGCAGGAACGGACAGGAACAGCAGGGAATCCAATCTAAACAAACACGAAAAGACTTTGAATAAATCGGAGTGACATAAACAATAACCGACAACCAAACTGTGAACACAACCAAACTTAAATACACAGACCTATCAGGGGAAGACAGGTGTAACAGATTAAACAATGACGTAACAATTAAAAACGGAACAGGAAAGACCAAATAAGGCATACATGGGGAAAAAAACACAAAACAGTCCACAGGGGTGTGACACCTGAATGATCCACAGCTGTGTTTTTTGTTTAGTGATAGTTGTTCATGAGTCTCTTGTTTGTCCTGAACAAAGCTGTGGATCATTCAGGTAACAACACAGTATTAAGGGTATGTAAACTTTTGAACAGGGTTGTTTTAATAAATTCAACTATTATTTTTTTCTTGTGGACTATATGTAAACATCTTTTATGTGAAATATCTTACTCAGGTCAGTACTAAATAAAAAATAACATTTATTTGTATGATCCCTCTTATTTTGGTAAAATAATTTTTTAATAATTTTGCAGCTTCTGTAAGAAGTACAGTTTGTAAACTTTTGACCTCAGCTGAATATTTATTTACACCATATTAGTTATCAACTGATAACTAATCAACCGTGTTGATTTAATTTATTGGTAACAGTCAGTATTGGATATTTATGCTTGGCCATTTCCCCATTTTTCACTTAAAGTTAATCTTTAATAACATTTTTGACAATAACTATAAGCTAATGTTAAAAGAAAAATCTATTGTGCATACTTTTTTTTTCTTTAATTTATAGTATTATAGTATTTTTTATAGTATTTTTATGTATTATGTATTTATTTAATCCCTTTATTTTGTACTAGTAACAACTAGTACATGCTTTTAATTTTGAACATTAATCCATTACATAAAATAATTGTCTGGTTATCAGAACTGGCTAGAGTTCCTTTAAAATAGTAGAAAATACAGTATGCCTAGCATTATCGTGTTGACACTTTTCATACATGCAGTATTCTATGCCATGAACGAAATTAGCCTGCATTTCCAGCAAGATCTAAAGGCTAATTATAAAATAGATTAATCAATTTCAAGTAAGTTAGATTTTTTAAATGCAGTAACCCTGTCAGAGACGTTAAGTACTAAATACTCTTAGTTATCCACTTTATTGCTTCTGTAAACTCTTGTATATTAAATTCACCACCACTCTACCTCTTATATACCTTATAGCAGTGGTTCCCAAACTGGGGGGCGCGGAGTTATGATAAGGGGATGCTAGTGTACAGTCGGCCGATTTTTATATATATATTCGAAAGAAACAACGGCCGAAAATATCTGCCGTGCTGCCTGGCAGTATTCAGTGCGCTCCGCTCAATAGTCCGCTCTATAAATGTGTGTTCCGCTGAGTTGCTCACGGCCCATATGAATGCTCCACTCGTGTACCGCTTATACTCAACGGAAAAGCAAAGTCCGCTCAAATAACGCGCCGACAGAAAATGTCAATGTATACTTGTTCCTGTTTGCAATAGCGTCGCATACTGTGCTGTAACATGCTGTAGTACTGCTGTACTGGACAACGCTGGTAAAATGACGTGCCCTCTCGTGACGGTATGCTCTGCTCACATGCTTTGATAATAATAGATTTTTAGGACTATACATTATTATGATAATTAGTCCAAAAAAGTTCTAATCTAATATCTAATTCCATTTCATAGAACTGAATAAAAAATAATATATTGAGATTTAATATTCATATATTTCCTGTCCAATTTTATTGTTACTTTCAATAAACGTGGTTATTTTATTGGCTTGTGATTATTTTTTATTCAGTATCATTAAAATTACTGAGTTAAATTAAAAAGTCTTACAAAATGACTATATTATTTAATAAAATAATAAATAATTATTACAAAGCAGTTTCAGTTTCGGCCAAGAATTTTCATTTCGGTACATCCCTAGATTTTTATGTAAAAAGAAACGTTTTTAGGGTGATACAAGACCCCACTGTGAAATTATCTTGCTTATTATACGCCTGCTTGCCACATGTAAAAAATTTTACACAAAATATGAATTTCATCATATTTTATTACCTCAAGACGACTCGCAGTACCCGCTGCAGCTGTCTGTTATCTGTTTTTGTCGTAAAATAACAGACCACTAGATTTGATATCAGAAATTGATATCAGAAATGAGAATGAGAATTGCAGTTAGCCGAGTAAAATTATGAATGAATGACGCATAGTAGTTCTGATCTAAGCATGGACAAGTTTTTGAAAAGACAACAAGTGCCAGGTAAATGTAGATAGATGGTAGATGAGGTAGATGATGAATCTACTTCAGAGATCGCAACTACAACAAAGAGATAAAAATATGAGAAAATTGAGAAAATCTGTTTAAAAAACAATGAATGCTGTAACATAATAAAAAAAAAACAGTACATAGTAAAGCTGCCTGCTTTACTTTTAATGTTTCTACTCTAAAAGTGACTAGTTCCTTGTTTAGTTTTTTTCAGTAAATTGTCACACACTGAATTATAATAATTGTAATAATTATTACATTTCAGATAATTCCTTCTGAAACTGTGTTTATGTTTATGTGTAAATGAAGGGGGTGGGGGGGCTTGAATTTTTTTTATTCTGCAAAAGGGGGGCCCGGCAGAAAAAGTTTGGGAACCACTGCCTTATAGTTTTGAATAAGCTCATGTTGGTGGCACACTCTCTAAAGCCAAATGATTTACTGTCTTCTCCTACTGTTGGAATACCAACCTTCTTTCACAGGAAGGTTCCTGATTAAATGAATGTTTAGCTTTTTCACCATTTTCAATTTTAACTACCACAGAGCATTTTGAATAAGAAGTGAATGATAGTTAAAAGCATTGAAACCAATGAGTTTCACGGAACACTTTGGCTTTGAGTGACATGCTACCCTCATGTCTGTCTTTTCCAATTTTCCTCACTCCTCTGTCTGTCTCTGCACTCCACTCCTCTCTCTCACCATGTGAAGGCAGGGCGTAGTCAGGTAAGAAGATCAATAAAAGTGTCATTTATTCAGAAAACTTTCATGTGCTGCCTCCTCCCTGCCCTTTGGATGTTTGCTATACCGCATGGCAACAGCCATCATATCCATAAACCCACCATTCCCCTGTACTGAATCATAATTTTTTTCTCTTTAGTTTTTAGTTTAATTTAAGCTCATGATGCTTTAAAAAAAGGTAATTTCAGTCTTAAATTAGAGTAGATGGTACAGCATTATGTTAAGTGCTTTGCTGGCAGATATTTCGTCAATGCTTTTAAGTGACTTTATTACTGCTTTTCACTAATTATTTAACAAGTAATGCTGCTTCTTTGGCTGCTGGGAACTTTGCTCATGCTTTGCTCCCTGCATTCTCTCTCAAGACCATTAAAGGATTAGTTCACCCCAAAAACAGAAATTCTGCCATCATTCACCCTCACTGTGTTTTAAACCTTACTTTCTTCCATTGAACACAAGGAGACATTTTAAATGATGTAGTTGAACACTTAGGCTCCAGTGACCCCATGACCCCTGTGATTAAGCATACTTTTCCAGAAAGGGTTACTTCTCTCAGAAATGTGTCATGGAGAGTTGAATGAATTGCAAATTAAATCATATTAATCATATCTTCTAATCAAATTTAGACTTGGAATATAGCAGACAGAGTATATGGACCACTTTTATGATACTTGTTTATGGTCACTTTGTTTGATTTTGGAGCTTGGCAGCCTAAGTCCTCCTTCACTTTCATTATATTGAAGATAGTGGCCAAGATATTCTTCAGAAAATCACCTTCTGTGTAATAAGGAAGAAAGAAAGTCATATGGGTTTGGAATGAGAAGGCAGTGAGAAAGAAGTTTGGGTGAACTATTTCTTTAAGTGTGAAGAAAATGAATGACTGAGCTAGTTTCAGCCAAAACTGGTCTCTTGCTTCATCAGCATCAGCACTGTGGGCCATTTTGTGTTTTCAGTGTCCCTGTGTTGTGCTTCTTTGTTATCTGGAGCACTTGAGGGAACTGCTCAACTGACACTCTTCTAACGTTTTCTCTCTCTCTGTTAATGCTGCTTTTAAGGGGCTCAAGGTAAGATTAGACTGATCATTTACACTTCTTTGTATCTGATACATTTAGAGTTTTCCTTGTTTTTGCATAAACTTTAAATTAGTAGAGTTTTACAAAGGTTTCTCCCAAACATTTACTGTACATCACAAGCTATCGCATATAGGAGTGACTTATATTTGGTTAGTTAGAGTGAAAACCTGAAGTGAAACAGAATCATGCCAGATGTCTGGTGTCCTTTTCACCCGGTCACTGTCTGACCTTATTACTGTTGTAAGACTGATTAAGTGGCAATGTTTTTTGTCTTTGGGTGCAGACCCCCCGTGAGCAGGGCACCACCAATGCCAGAAAAACTACAGACTAATAACGTGGGCAAGAAAAAGAGACCCATTGAGGTGAGTAATGGCAGATCAGAGTATGAATGCATTTTTAGCAATGTGTAATCAAAACAAACATGCATCATCCATCCTTTCATTTCCTGCCCTGTCCTACTATGTCCTGTCTCTCCGTATCTTGTCCCGTCTTGTACTATACTACATAATATTTTCCTTTCCTTTCCTTTCCTCTCCTGTCCTGTCCTGTCCTACCTTTCCTTGACTTTCCTTTTCGGTCCTGTCCTTTCCTTTCTTTTCCTGTCCTGCCCTGCTGTGTCCTTTCCTTTCCTTTCCTTTCCTTTTCCTTTCCTTTCCTTTCTTTTTCCTTTTCCTTTCCTCTCCTTTTCCTCTCCTGTCCTGTCCTGTCCTGTCCATACCTTTTGACTTTTCCTTTTGGTTACCTGCTGTCCTTTCCTTTCCTTTCCTTTCCTTTCCTTTTCCCCTTTCCTTTCCCTTTCCTCCTTTTCCTTTCCTTTTCCTTTCCTTTCCTCTCCTTATCCTGTCCTGTCCTGTCCTGTCCTGTCCTTTCCTTTTCCTTTTCCTTTCCTTTTCCTTTCCTTTCCTTTCCTGTCCTGCCCTGCTGTGTCCTTTCCTTTCCTTTCCTTTCCTTTGCCCTTTCCTTTCCTTTCCTTTCCTTTCCTTTCCTTTTCCTTTCCTTTCCTTTCCGTTCCTGCCTTTCCTTGTCCTTCCTTTCCTTTCCTTTTCCTTTTCTTTCCTTTCCTCTGTGTCTTGTCCTTCCTTTCCTTTTCCTCCTTTCCTTTCTTTCCTTTCCTTTTCCTTTCCTTTCCTTTCCTTTCCTTTCCTTTCCTTTCCTTTCCTTTCCTTTCCTTCCTTTCCGTTTCCTGCCCCTTGTCCTTTCCTTCCTTTCCTTTCCTTTCCTTTCCTTTCTTTCCTTTCCTTTCCTGTCCTTTCCTTTCCTTTCCTTTCCTTTCCTATCCTGTGTTGTCCTGCCCTGTCACTACACTATCCTATCTTTCTGAACACAGTGCTGTATACTTTAAATTACTTAGTAGTGGTTTTGTTTGTAGTTTGTATGTGGATATCTCATTTGGTTATCTTGCCTGTTCAATCTATTAAATGTCCATTACAGACTGTCCCCTCAGTGGTTAGATGATCTTTGTAGCCTCTCCTAATTGAACTGCAGCACAGTTTCTCTGATCATGTCCTTTCACATTCTGAGAGCCAGATACTCTCTGCTGTTGTCATGGATACGACCTCAGACACCCCTCTTTGACTCTCTCTGCAGGACCTGGTGCTCGAACTGGTGTTTGGTTACCGAGGCAACGACTGCCGTAACAATGTGCATTACCTTAATGAGGGGGCGGACATCATTTACCATACTGCCTCAGTAGGGGTCGTCCTAAACTTAACAACAGGTGGGGGGAAAACCCATAGACACCTGGCATATATAATGCATGTTTAATACATTTTAATGTGCCAGAGTGGGCGTAAGTAGCAAGCGCAGATTAGATATGGATTTTATTAATCGAGTTCTTTCAAGCAAGCATAAAGACATTAAAAAAAATGTTGTGGAGCATCATCGTTATTTTGTTTGTTTGTTTGATTGCCTTCAGCCTGTCAGAGTTTCTATATGGAACACAGTGATGACATTCTGTGCCTGACTATTAATCAGCACCCGAAGTTCCCCAACGTGGTGGCAACTGGCCAAGTAGGTATGTTTGTGAAAACATCCACCCTCTCTTCTCACTTTGACTGCTGTGGTATTAACTTTGTCCCAGATGTTTTTCCTAAAATTCAACGAATGAGACAATGACATAAAGTTAGAGTTATAAAATGAACATGAATAGCGTAGCTCAGAGAAGTTGTTCTTGGAAGGAATTTGATGAGAAATGCGGTCACAATAAAATAGAGTAATGAAATAGAGTCTGTCTTGGCAAATCTTATCAAAGTGTGTTGGATTTTTAGGATGTCTGAAACTAAAAGGAAACACATGAGATTGCTTTAATTTTTTCTTAGGTGACAAAATTCAGAACAATAAGACTTGAAGTCTGTTTATGAAAGAAATAGCTCACTATATTTTTTTCCCCAGTGGTTGCACATTTGCTTTGCAGTGCTTTATTCCCTTTTGCACATGTTGCTTGACTCATTCTGTTCTTAATTTAAAAAATTAAAACTGAGTATTTGGACAGTTTGGTGCTAAAACATACATTTACCAGTGGTTTTAAAGATTATGTAATATAAAGTGTTTTTTAACTGCTGGTGTTGTTCACTTAGGTGATGCTGGTGATATGTCAGGTAAGAGATGCTTTTCAATTTTTTAAAACAGAAAGTTGCCATAAAATATTGTCCCACACTGACACTTATTGAATTACTAGCATACTAAACAGTTTACCTGAAAAAGCTTTAGAGTACAGCTGTATCACTTTACAAATGTGGACAAATAAAGTCTTTTTGTATTTGCAGCCACATCTCCTTCTATCCATGTGTGGGAAGCCATGAATAAACAGACCCTCTCTGTGCTGCGCTGCCATCATTCTAGGGGCGTTTGTTCTGTAAGCTTCAGTGCCACCGGCAAACTGCTGCTTTCTGTAGGTCTGGACCCCCAGCACACCCTCACCATCTGGAAGTGGCAGGAAGGTATAGTTCAACACACAAACACACACACACACACACACACATAGCATTCACTCCGCACTCTGCTTTTATATCATGTTTGTGACCTGTTTGAAATTCTTTTCAAAGGTGCCAAAGTAGCAAGTCGGGCTGGTCACACCCAGAGGATCTTTGTGGCAGAGTTCCGGCCTGATTCGGACACTCAGTTTGTGTCAGTGGGAATAAAACATGTGCGGTTCTGGACACTGGCTGGCAGGGCTCTGCTTAGTAAGAAAGGAGTGCTCAGCTCCATTGAGGATGCCCGTATGCAGACCATGCTCTCAGTGGCATTTGGAGCTGTAAGTATTTTTCTGTTTCTGTTTCTGATGTTCAGCTTGATTTGTAATTGTTGTTAGAGAGGGAGAAATTAAGGAATAGTTCACCCAAAATTAAAAATCCTATGGTTTTCCAAACAGTACAAATTGGGGTTTTGCAGAATGTCAAAGTGGTTCTTTTCCATGAAATGAAAGCAAATGGGAATGGATGTCATCAAACTCTAACATAAGATAGTACCATTCAAAAGTTTGGGGTCAGTAAGATTTTTAAAATATATTTGAAACATTCTCTTATGCATTTATTTGATCAAAACATTTTTATTTTATGTTGTTACCTGAATGATCCATAGTTTTTTTGTTTAGTGATAGTTGTTAATGAGTCCTGTGTTTGTTCTGAACAGTTAAACTGCCCGCTGTTCTTCAGAAAAATCTTTCAGGTCCCACATTTTTTGGTTTTCCTGCATTTTTGTGTATTTGAGCCCTTTCCAACAATGACTGTATGATTCTGAGATCCATCTTTTTACACTGAGGACAACTGAGGGACTCACATGTGACTATCACAGAAGGTTCAAACAGTCACTGATGCTTTAGAAGGAAATGTGATGCATTAAGAGCTGGGGAGTGAAAACTTTTTACATTTGAAGATCAGGGTAAATGTAACTTATTTTGTCTTCTGGGAAACATGCAAGTACCTGTTGCTTCTAAAGGACAATACTAAATGAAAAGTATGATATTTAGGCAAAATAAGAAAAATGTACTTATCTTTATCTGTTCAAAAGTTTACACCCCTGGCTCTTAATACATTGTTTTTCCTTCTGGAACATCAGTGAGCATTTGAAACTTCTGTAGTTGTTGCATTACAGATATAATATGTATTAATTGTATATATTATGTATATATGTATATATTATGTGTACTTTTTATCTAATTATAATATACAGTATGTATTTTTTAAATTTTTTTCTTTGACTTTTGATCATTTTAATATATCCTTGCTGAATAATAATATAAGTATTTATTTATTTAAAAAAATGTACTGATCCCAAACTTTTGAACGGTTGTTATGCCATGTTTTAATGTACACACTGAAAAAAAAAAGAAAAAAATGTAATAGTTGCATAATAACTGTTTCTGTGTTTCACACGAAAAGTCATAAAGATTAGCATCAGCATAAGGATGAGTAAATGATGGCAGAAAGTTTATTTTTGTGTGAACTATCCCTTTAAATGAATGTGGGAATGTGTGTGAGTAGATATTTATGTAAACATGCAAGCATACGTGTGCATTTGTGCATTTGTTTGTGCACTTGTGTGTCAGAGCTTAAATGGACAAGATATTACATCAATAATTAGTTCAAGAAGTTGTTTATGAGTTAAACAAAAATTACATTTCACTTTTTAAAAGATTCAGCGTATCACTGAAAGGATGTAAAATGCTGTGCTTTGCCATGTTTGTGCTGTTTTTCTCTTAGAGGTCACTAGATTAGTGCAGGTTTGTTTTCTTTTCAGAATAACTTGACATTTACAGGTACCATTAGTGGAGATGTGTGTGTATGGAAGGAACACATTCTAGTGAGAATCGTGGCTAAGGCTCACACTGGACCTGTGTTCACCATGTACACCACATTACGTGACGGGCTCATTGTGACGGGAGGCAAAGAACGACCGTAAGTGGCTTGACCTTTCTAAATACCTGTAACTGTAATATTTTGGTCTCTGAATCTGCATTAAAGTTCTCAAAAGGTGCTGTAGTAAATGAGAGGATTTGTGTGGGCTGCCCTCTGCAGGTCTAAGGATGGTGGTGCGCTGAAACTGTGGGATCAGGAGCTGAAGCGATGCAGAGCCTTCAGACTGGAGACGGGTCAGATCATAGACTGTGTGCGCTCTGTCTGCAGAGGGAAGGTACAGCACTTACACAAAATCACTACATTAAAGAGGATGGGAAATACTTGGTCAGGAGTCATTAAGAAGTTTAGCAAATGGTACTTTATTGGATGCAAAATTCACTTTTACATGGTTTGCATATAAATGTGTCTTAGCAGTGGACACAACCACCCAACAATGATAAAAAAATCCATTCACTTTTTTCACAATTATCAACCCTATTTTTATTTTCTGAGTATTATGATGTCATATTGCTCAAGACCCGCCCACGATCGCTGACGTACTCTCCTGTATTAGCATATTTCCACCTTCAGCCAATTGTACACTGTTAACCATTTTTCCCTAATAAATAGTATGGCTCCCTGTGTCCTCTTTCTTGATTTTTAGGGGAAGATTCTCGTAGGCACTCGGAATGCTGAGATCATTGAGGTTGGTGAAAAGAATGCAGCGTGTAACATTCTGGTTAACGGCCACATGGATGGTCCTATCTGGGGATTGGGAGCTCACCCCACTAGAGACGTCTTCCTGTCTGCTGCTGAGGACGGCACTGTGCGCCTCTGGGATATTTCAGAGAGGGTAAATTATATATGTCTGTACATAGCGATTTTCTTCGGAGATACAAGCTGATCGAAATGCTCTCTTGTATGGAAAAACAGAAGATGCTAAATAAAGTAAACCTTGGTCATCCTGCACGTGCGGTCAGCTACAGCCCAGAGGGCGACATGGTGGCCATCGGCATGAAGAACGGAGAGTTCATCATCCTTCTCGTTACCTCACTCAAGATCTGGGGGAAAAAAAGAGATCGGCGCTCTGCCATACAAGACATCAGGTGAGACTGACGCTAATTATGCATTTTTTTATTTTACAAAGATATCAATAATAATTCATGCCACTAAAATATTTTATTTTATTTTATTTTATTTTATTTTAGAAAGAAGTCACAATTATGAAATACAAAAGGCACTTTCCTTTTTCATTCAGGCAGAAACAAGTTTCTGTATTGTTGTTTCTAGATGAATGCTTTTTCATTTTGGCATTAACATGGTCTGTTGCAACAACTAAAGTTTCTTTTCTTCAGGTTCAGTCCAGATTCACGCTACCTGGCTGTGGGTTCCAGTGAGAATGCAGTAGATTTTTATGACCTGACGTTAGGACCACAGCTCAACCGCATCAACTGCTGTAGGGACATCCCTAGCTTTGTCATGCAGATGGATTTTTCTGCTGACAGCTGCTTTGTGCAGGTACAGCATGTTGGGCTGTTTTTGTGTCTGTTCACTTGTTTGTATAAGATAATGTAAGTAAGTACCTATTACAGCAATTGTATACTTTGTATAATATACAATTATATACTAAAATGTACCTTTATATTAATTGCTATTAGTTCAGAGCTTTGGAGAGATTTTGGACCAGCCTAAGTAGGACTTAAGTACATTTTCATATATATAGTTTCATATAGTTTCATAATTACTTCTTTTATCATTATCAAAATATGGTTAAAATATACTGCTATATGTATATATATATATATATATAATATATATATAAATGTACTGACAAGCATTTATTAAAGCAATAAAGCCCACAAAGCTGTGGTTTACATAAATTTAGAACCGCTAAGGGGTGTTATTAGGTTGATTTGACCACTTGAAAAGAAAGGCTTGCATACTTAACAGTTTGCAAGATAGATGCAGAAAATGAAGTATACATAGGACCTACAGAATTAGTTCACTCCTGAATTAAAATTTCCTGATAATTTTATTATCTCCACGTCATCCAAGATATTAATTTCTTTCTTTCATCAGTTGAAAAGAAATTGAGGTTTTTGAGGAAAACATTACAAGATTTTTCTGCATACACTCGATGCCATAGAAGAACCTTTTTTGCCTAAATACTTCCTTTAGCATCTGAAGAACCTTTCTGTTTCACAAAAGGTTCTTTGTGGCCAAAGAAGGTTCTTCAGATTATAAAACGGTAAGAAAAAGACTGAATGGTTCTTTGTGGAACCAAAAATGGTTCTTCTGTGGCATCACTGTGAAGAACCTTTTAAAGCACCTTTATTTTTAAGAGTGTATAGTGGATTTTAATGGGGATTAACAGGGTTGTTTGAACGTCCAAATTGCAGTTTCAGTGCAGCTTCAAAGGGCTCTACACAATCTCAGCCAAGGCATAAGGGTCTTATCTAGTGAAACAATCATGCATATTCTAATAATAATAATAATAATAATAATGTAGGCCTGCCCCCTAATAGTCGACTAACCTTTAATCAATGAGAAGAGGCTTGGTCAACCAAAATTTTATTAGTTGCTTAGTCGCAAAAAAAAAAATTCCACAGGAAGTGGCAAAGTCACGCAGTCCATGACAGACAGATCGTTAAACGCTCACTTATCATTTGACCTCAAATATGGCTTTTCATCTGAAAGATGTATGTAGTAGCAACTTTACATGGCCGCTCAATTTAATGTTAACCTAGAAAAAATGTGTGCTATAAAAGTGTCTGTGCGGAGTGTGGAAGCTGAATAGTAGCGCACTCACTGCATGACAGATGGAGGCGCCGGTGTGGTCACTTGCTCTTAAAATACTCCACCATTTTTGGTCATAAGATAAAAGTAATACATCTTTTGAATCTCTAAAGACTCCACATTTATTTTGTGCATTCAAAATAACAACGAAACGTTGCGCTTTTGTAAAATAATGAAAGCAAATAGGATGCACTTTCTGTCTCGCTCTCTGTGAACTTGAGCGCGAAACTTCAAAACTGTGTATACTTGCCTTACAGACATAAAAATATATATCTGTAGAGAGTGAAATTTCTACTTTTAAATTAATGAATTCAAATGGAAGACAAATATTCTTAAATTATGTAATCCATATGAAACATGCATACAGGCGCATCACTACTGCAGAGGTGACGAGTCAGTGTTGCCGACTTCATCTTGAAAACAAAGAAAGCACTAGTTTATCAATAAATTATTAAAATGTAAGGCAGTCTCCTTGATGTTTTTTTGCTGACACATTCATAATTATTATATCTGCCAGTGTGCTGTGGCAAACTTTTTTGTGTGCGTTTGAGTGCTTTTTAGGCTATGTAGGCAATTAAAGGCTAGGGGTGTAACGGTTTACAAAATTCATGGTGATGTCATGATTTGGTACAGCACAAAGAAAGAAATGGCAGAGAAATTTCCTTGATTTTTAGTTTTTAATTTATTAAAACTAACATCATAAAGTACAATCTTTTTTTTACTTTGAACAGTGCAGTGTACTGAAAAACAGGTGTACATATACACTACCGTTCAAAAGTTTGGGGTCAGTAAGACTTGTAATAGTCTTTAAAGAAGTCTCTTATGCTCATCAAGGCTGCATTTATTTGATTAAAAATATAGAAAAAAAACAGTAATATTGCAAAATGTTTTTACAATATAAAATAATGTTTTTTATTTTAACATACTTTAAAATAGAATTTATTCCTGTGATGAAAAGCTGAATTTTTATCAGCTGTTACTCCAGTCTTAAGTGTCACATGATCCTTCAGAAATCATTCTAATATGCGGATTTATTATTAGAATGATCAGTGTTGGATAATATCAACAGTTGTGCTGCCAAATATTTTTTGGAACCTGTGATTTTTTTTTTCAGGATTCTTTCATGAATAACAAGTTTAAAAAGTACAGTGTTTATTCAAAATATAAATATTTTATAACAATGTAAATTATTTATTATTAACTTTTAATAAACTTTTAATTATTAACTTAATACATCCTTGGTGAATAAAAGTATTAATTTCTTAAAAAAAAAAAAAAGAAACAATAAAAATGTACTGACCCCAAACTTTTGAACGGTAGTGTATATATTTTAATGCTTAAAATGAACAACTACTAATCGACCAGAAAAATCTTTAATCGAGGGCAGCCCTAAAAAAGTAATATACTTTTTAACCACAAATGATCATCTTGCACTAGCTCTGTGATGCACGTTAGAAAGGTCACGTGTGGTTAGTTCTTTGTCTGTGTACTTCAGTTCAAAAAGGTAGGGTAGGGCAAAAAACTCATTTTCTACCCCAACTTCAAAATCACCTGACGTTGTTGTTTTACCTTTTTTTGTAAATGCCGTTTAACTTTCTTTGCACGTTCACTTTGTAAACACTGGATTGGTGCTTCGGCCTACATCACCTCTTGACCTTTCCAGTGTGACTACATAATGTGTGAAGATGAGCTAGTGTGAGATGAGCATTTGTGGTTAGAAAGTATATAAATTTGTAGGGTTTTTTTTTTAGAAAATGACCTAGATGAGACCCTTATTCCTTGGCTGGGATTGTGTAGAGCCTTTTGAAGCTGCACTGAAATTGCAATTGGTACCATCAACCCGTTGATCCCCATTTAAGTCCAGTATATGGAGAAAAATCCTGGAATGTTTTCCTCAAAAACCTTAATTTTATTTTGACTGAAGAAAGAAAAACATGAACATCTTGGATGACATGGGGCTGAGTAAATTGTAAAAATTTTAAATTTTAACTCGGGAGTAAATTAATCCTTTAAGCCACTAGTTTGAGAGGGAACGGCAAGGTGTTAGTGAGTTGAAAAAAAAGGTACATTAATTCATAAAAATATAAAATTAAAGAAGTTAAAAAAAATCAAGATAAAACACTTAATAAAATATCTATTTTTTGTTTTTACTTTACAATTATTTACTCGCATGTCAGGTGACCATTAATCAATTTATTAACTTATTAAATAACTTAAAATACTTGAGGTAAAGATTTTACATCAAATGAGGTTGTTCTTCCCCATTTAAGAACAAAGTGTATTTTAATGACTTTCTCTATGCTGTCTCTATGCCAGACAGTTTTAGTTCAGTTCTACACAAAATTACTCACTCTGTCTGCATGTTTTGCTCTTTGCAGTTGTCTACTGGTGCTTATAAACGTGTAGTCTATGAGGTGCCTTCTGGGAAGCAAGTCACTGAGCAAGCAGTGATAGACAGAATAACCTGGGCCACATGGACAAGGTAACGGACTGCAGCACACTCACACATCAGCAGCTGAAAACAAACTGATCTTACGTGCATGACATCACACCTGAATGATTTAATTATTCCCATTGATTGAATCGAGACCAGCAAATCAGATTACTAAATAGCACAGTCATTCTATCAGACTTCAAGATCACAAGTATCACTTTCGTAAGGAGATTAGATTAATGTGTGTGTTCTTATTCAGTTCAAATATCTGTGTTTTTCTTCACACAGCAAATTATCTATCGGAGGAATCTAATCCTGTCTATAATTGCAGCATACTGTTTTTCCACAGCACTTCTCTAAATTTCTTATTTTGCTGCCTGGTGTACCTTCATTGTACACCATCTGGATAACCACTGGTGGTTAAAGCACTACTAACATCTCATAAAATAAAAATAAATTCCAGTTCTGTCAGTAAAGTGACTGTTCACAATAGCTCCAGTACTGCAGTGTTTGGGTGTCTCTGTAGTGTCCTCGGGGATGAAGTGGTGGGGATCTGGTCCAGGAACACTGATAAGGCAGACGTAACCTGCGCTTGTGTGTCTCACTCCGGCCTCAACATCGTCACAGGCGATGACTTTGGAATGGTAAAGCTGTTCGACTTTCCGTGTCCAGAGAAATTTGTAAGTATACCACAGTTTCTCCACAAAAAAAATGTGGTGTTTTGTTTGAAAAATACACTTTTCTGTGATACATGGTGACTTAAGAATGGAAAATGAAGATTCTATCATCATTTACTCACCCTCATGTCATTTTAATTCAAGGGTATTATAGTTTTGAGTTTTTAATTGATTTATTTTTTATATATATATATAATTTCAAAATGCCAAATTATTTAACGTTAGTTTTAGTTTTGTATTTTTGTGTTTTTAAGTTTAGTTTTTTCTTCACTTAACAAACGAGTAAGTTACTTTGCTGACCTTTACCTAGTGTAAATATGTTTAGTAGTCTACTTTATGGTTATTTTGACACACTGACACTTTGTCCTCTTTTCCTTCCCATCATACTATACACTATCACCATAAAATCCTTTAAAATATAACATGCAATAAACACCTTTGTCCACATTTTATGGACTTATAAACAACGTAAATGTCTAACAATAATGCTTGCCTCTGATGATCTTCATAACTATTTGCACAAATGAAGGTGGGCTTCACTCATTGGAGAGATTTCATAATTGTCAATCATAAATTAATTCTGCCTTAAAAAGAGAAACTAAGTTGACGCTAGTCAAAAGTCCGGTCTATAGTTTATACATTTTAAAATGCTAAACATTTAAAATTGCACTTTGTAATAATGTCAAATTAAAAGTTTAGTTTAAAATATCTTAAAAAGTTTAGTTTCAAATATATAAAGTCTAAATTATAATTTGCTTTGTATAAGTATGCCTTTTTGCTGTGTTGACTAACATATTAAAACACATGCAAAGTAATGATAATAATTTGAGTTTGATGTTGCATTTAAATGTAATATATTTTATACGTACGAAATTGCAACATCACAATTACAAATCTGCAAATGTGTAACTGCAACAGGACGTACAAGTTTCAACAGAAATGACGTGAAGGCATATTTTAGTTTACTACAAATGCAGGACGTTAACCATATTTCAAAGACAATATAAATTAAATTATGAAATATATAAAGATGTATTTAAAAACACATGCTTAAAAACAAACACTCTAAAATTCAATGAGTTGCATTTAACATTAATTTAAAACAAAGACATTTTCTGAAAACATTACATTCAGTTCACACTTAAATATATTAAGTATAAGTTTGTTCTTTATAAGTATATTATATCTGTATCCAGTGGGCAGTTAATGTTGAAAATATGCCAATTTGACATCAAAAAAACTATCAAACTGACGGCAAAAATGTTTAAAATAAACACATACTTTTAACTTCCTATTTTCACCCAATCACCACTGGAAAAGATTGCCATCCAAACTGAATTTAAAATGATGTTACAGCATCTTGATCAAGTCTTGACTAATATTTGACGTCAAATTGATATCTAGGTGCCTGCTAAGTAAGTACTCTTTTTTTAAAGTATGCTAAAGTGTACTTTACAAGGGTCAATAGTGCAGTTGCTACAGATAAATATAAACCACAGACTGATTTCCGCTGTCTCTGCATATTGCATTTTACTGAGTGTTGAGAAAATCCCACAGCATGTGACAGTGCATCACAAGGCAATGAAAAACAACAAGAGCTATATGTGACATAGTTCTTACCAACACAGATCAAAACATTCTCACAACAGCCAAAGTTCAGCTGTTTAATTGGGTTTTAAAATGTTTATATCCATACTCTGACCTGTTCTGCACACATTTCTGCTTTTTCAAGGATAAAATAGCAAACTTTCTCACTAGAATCTGTTTCCTCAGGCCAAACACAAACGTTTTCTGGGCCACTCGGCCCACCTGACCAACATCCGCTTCACCAACGGGGATCGCTTTGTCGTCAGCGCCGGAGGCGATGATAGAAGGTGCTTATTCTGTTGTGGTTGTGGGTCCTCATAGGCCCTGTCTTGCTGTAGTTTCTTTATTATTCTACATTGAGACAGTTTCACAAAATTCGAACCTGTCATGGAAGTAAAACAATGGAAAGTGAGGGGGAAATAAATGTGAAATTATGAAATAAATGTTTTTTCTCTAGTTTACGTTGGCCACAATTATTGGCACCCAATTATTGCAACATCCTTTTCCCAAGATAACAGCTCTGAGTTTTCACCTGTAATGCCTGATGAGTTTGAGGAACACCTGATAAGATATATGAGACCATTCCTTCGTACAGAATCTCTCCAGATCCTTCAGATTCCCAGCTCCATGTTGGTGCTTCTTCTCTTCAGTTCAACCCACTCATTTTCTATTGGGTTCAGGTCAAGGAACTGGGACGGCCATGGCAGAAGCTTCATTTTGTGCTCAGTGATCCACTTTTGTTGATTTTGATGTTTGTTTTGGATCATTGTCCTGAAGAAAGATCCAATCAAGGCCCATTATAAGATTTCTAACAGAGGCAGTCAGGTTTAGATTTTTTATTGGTATTGGTATTTGGTATTGGTATTTGATAGAATCCACAGTGCCATGTATCTGAACAAGGCGTTCAAGACCTCCAGCAGAAAAATATGCCCACAACATTAAAGATCCAGCAGTATATTTAACTGTGCGCATGTGGTACTTTTCATCCCTGTTTGCTCCAAACCCATCTGGTGGTTTTGCTGCCAAAAAAGCTCTTTTTTTAGTTTCGTCTGATCATAGAAGCCAATCCCGTTTTAGGTTCCAGTCGTGTCTGACAACTGAATATGCTGGAGTTTGTTTTTGGATGAGCGAGGAGGATTTTTCTTGAAACCTTCCCAAACAACATGTGGTGATGTAGGGGCTGTTTGACTTAACTAATCTCTGCAATTCTCCAGCTGTGATGTTTGGAGAGTCTTTGGCCACTCAAACTCTCCTCTTCATTGTGCATTGGGACGATATAGGCATCTTCCATCTTTAGTTGATTGGAACTTCTTAAAGGAGAAATTTACATATAATTTACTCACCCCCTTGTCATCCAAGATGTTCATGTCTTTCTTTCTTCAGTCATAAAGAAATGATCTTTTTTGAGGAAAACATTTCAGGATGTTTCTCCATGAACCGGAATACACAGAGTTCACACAGAGTTAGCATTTGAGGTTAAAAAAATATAGAAATTGAAATTTTTTTTAAAGAAAATAACAGATCATTTTACTAAAGAAAACCCTTCTTCCTCAGCTGGGATTGTTTAGAGCTCCTAGAAGCTGCATTTAAATCAATGCATTTAAATCATTTAAATCACGGGCACCATAGAAGTCCACTATATTGAGAGAAATCCTAAAATGTTTTTTTTTTTAAAACATTTTCTTTACAACTGAAGAAAAAAAATACATGAACATATTGGATGACAAGGGGGTGAGTAAATTATATGTAAATTTTTGTTCTGGAATTAAACTTCTCCTTTAATTACTACCCAGATGTTGGAAATAGGGATTTTCAATGCTTTAGCTATTTTCTTACAGCCACTGTGAAGCTCAACAATGTTGTTCTGCACATCAGAGCTATATTCTTTGGTTTTACCCTTGTGATGGATGATTAAGGGAATTTGACCTTTGCTCCTAGTCACCCTGGTGTGCTAAAAAATGTCAACATGAATAGGAATATACAGAGATATTGTACTTTTTCTAGAGAATTTCTAGGGGTGCTGATAATTGTGGCTAACTTGCATTAGAGATCCCCCCCCCACACTTTTAATTGTTTTACTTCAATGAAAGGTTAGAATTTTGTGTGTGTGCTTTTTTTTGTTTTGTTTTGTTGTTTTTTTTTAATGAAAGATCAAAAAAATAAACAATGCAGATTTATTTTCACAGCTGCCTTTGCTCGTATTTACCAAGGGTGCCAATATTAGTGTAGGGCACTGTATTAATTTCTTAAAATCTAAAATTTTAATCTTACTAACCCCTCATTTTTGAATGGTAGTGTACATATAGTATATACATTTTTTGGAATGACCCATGACTAAAGCAAAATTAAAGGGGTCCTGTTATGCTTTTTCACTTTTTGAATTTTGGTTAGTGTGTGGTATGTATGTTTGGGCATAAAAAAGAGTTACATAAAAAAAAAAATGTATGTTTGGGCATAAAAAAGGTACAAATCTCAAGTCCACTCCAAAGGGAGATATTTTGCTTTTAAAAAATCCCTTTTCAAGAACTACAACGAACGGCTCCTTTGGACTACAACGTTTGTTTTCTGCATGTTATGATGTCACAACGCAGTCTATTAGAATATCATTAAAATAAATCCCGCCTACGGAAATTCAAATTGTTGGGGGGTGGGTAGGGGCGAGGTGGGGGATTAGCCTAACTTTAGTGATGCAGCACAGAGAGCAGCTTCTGAGACGCTTCAACGGTGGGTATAAACACAAGCATTGACTAAAGTGGCCGTGTCGAAGCCGTAACGCGCCGCACACATGTGCAGTGTGTGGTAAGAGATTTATTCATCATACAGTGTAGATACCTTCACTTATAACGCGAGTGTTTTTTAAAATGCATAAACTTACACTAGAATAGGCTAGGCTAATCAGTGATGATGTCCTTTGATAATGTTAGGCTGCTTTTAGCTTTATGCTGGAGCTGGTTTCGGGCAATAAAACTAAGTATGTTAATAATTAAGTACATTAGCACGATAATATCATGTATTGGCGATCTCGCAGGCTGACGATAGGACCCAACACTACTGTAGTGTATTATTTACTCACCCTCCATGCATCCTAGGTGTATATGACTAGCTTCTTTGGCACTCCCAAGCTTTAGAATGGCATAGACGGCTGTTTCTCTTCATCAGTCCAAAACAAGTCCAATAAAGTGCATCACACGGCTCCGGGGGGTCAATAAAGGCCTCCTGTAGCGAATCGATGTGTTTTTGTAAGAAAACTATCCATATTTAAAGTGTAAGAATCATTTTAATCTAGCTTGTGCTACCAGTTGTACACAGAACTTGCTTTGTCAAGGAGCGTGGCAGTACTGAAACACTGTCTAAGCTGTTGGCCAATCCAAACGCAGTGGGACAGCTAACCAATCACAACACATTTTGTTATTCGGAAGGCGGGCCTTCATTAAACCCGGAACTAATCGAGCCTTTTGTGCCAGGCTGGGAGAAAGGTATTGTAATAATATAAATTATATGAAAAATAATGCGTTTTTCGAACCACCAAGCATGAGAGCATGTTCTAGTACACCCCCAAAACAAAATAAGGACTTTGTAAAAGAACATAATAGGACCCCTTTAAGATCCAATATTTTAACTTTTTACCATATTGCCAAGTGAAATTTTAATGGGTAAATGAATGAATGAGCAAATGAACAAATAAAGCAATACATTAAAAATAAACACCAAACTATAAAGAAACAGACATGAAATTACAGTACAGTAGAAAATCGGTTGGGCAATCGTTATATACAGATGATTGCAGAATGCTGTCATTAACCAGTCAAAACCAAGAATTGCTGGGAGTCACACTAAAATTAGTGTTAAAAATGTTTCTACAATGATGTTGTTACAACAATTCAATTGGAAACTTCTTTATTCGTGACGTTTTCTGTGTATGTTTCAGCCTGTTTGTGTGGCGTTGTGTTCACACTCCTCACTGAGGTTATGCTGTCTCCTCTCTGCTGCCTCAAAACCATCACAAGCCCAGCTGACAGCACGAGTGAACTGACTCGTGGAATGAGGAACATCAGACGGTGGATGTCACAGTCTTCACCACCCGTCTGCTCCGTGACCGGATGCATGCGTCTTAATGAGCCGTCACCCATACCTGAATTCAACCGTTTTTGAATGATAGTTGGGCCAAAGTGTCACATGACCCAACGTACAGTAAAAGATCTGTCAGATGTGTATGTGTTTACCCCTTTTCTTTAAAAAAAAAAGAAGTCCTGAGCTACAAGTTGCGGAACGTAATTTATTTCTGTCTGTATCAACGTTTTTAAGATTTTCTTTCAGATGAAAAAGAACTTGTAGCAAGCTAAGTATGATTAGCCTTAAACTACCTGTGTTTTTTTCATTTAGGTGTGTTTTTTTGTTGGAGATTCTCGTTTTATATTCTACCTTATTGTTTTCTGTTGTATTTGTTTATGTTGGTTTGGTTTGGTGGTTCTTTTTTCGAGGTTTATTAGATCTCCTGTGGCCTTCTCCCTGAATGTAACACTGGCGTTATATTCTAGGATGTCAGCATGCCAAAGCATTCTATGCACTGTATACTTGACCTGCTCACTGTGGTAGTCCAGTGGTCTTTTAATGTTGATCTTGAACATGGTCTCCCTAAACAGTAGATGACACTCCTAACCTCATATGTAGCAACTTTAGCTCGATTAGTAAACTTGAGATGTCCGTTTGTGAGTCTGTGCGAGTAGGTATGAACCGTATGCTTTGTGTTTCTTGTCTGAGATCAAAGTTAAAAAGAAAAAAATGGTAATGCAATCCCTCAGAAAATGAATGAAAAGAGTTTGTTTCAATGCTGTCTTATCTGAAATCACTGTTCATCTTGCTGCTGAAGCCTTTATAACATCACATTCATTCTGGTTAGGAATTAAACTTTTTTTTTTTTTAATTATTATTGTTTTTATTTTCATTTCATTTTACTCAGCTGGATTGTGGAGGCACAGAGTGAACTGAAGAATGAAATGCAACATTTTCTCTCCTTCAGTATCATTCTGATTGAAAGAGATGTATTTAATTCATATTTTGATTTTCTTGTTATCAATGTAAATATCATTTGTAAAGACATTCTTTTGTATATTTTTGTGAAATGTTTCTTAAAAGCCAAGTTTAATAAAAAAAGATGTACATATATAAATGACACGCTCATGTAAAACACTGTCACAGTTATTGAATATTCTCAGGTTTTAATTTTACTTAACTCACACTTATTCTGAAGTGATGTAGATTGATTGTTTGTCAAAATTGTTTTTTGCTAAAATCATGCCTAACTTCTTTTAAACCCGGAGGATTGCTTAAAGATCCTTTAATGGTTTGTCGGCTTTGATCATCTTCTGGATAAGACTTCTTAAAACAAAGAATCGCATACTATGATAATGCACTTCCTTATGATCAAAGACAATTTCAATTCAGTTCTGTAATTAATCCATTTAATTAAAAAACACATTACTTTAAAACATCTAATCTGAGGAATGTTGACCTATTAATTATCACAATTCCTCTGAACACTGATTCAAAATGATTCCTATTCACTATCACATGATTCTTCTGAACACTGATTCAAAATGATTCATATTCATTTTTATGATGCCTCTGAACACTGTGATTCAAAATAATGATTCCCATTCTTTGTCATGTGATTACTCTGAAAACATTATCAAAATAAGGATATTCATTATCACATGATTCCTTTGAACACCATGATTCAAAATAATGATTCCTATACTTTGTCATGTAATTTTTGGAACACAGATTCAAAATAATGATTCCTATATAATATCACATGATTCCTCCACCGTGATTCAAAATGATTTCTATTCATTGTCACATGATTCCTTTGAACACCATGATTCAAAATAATGATTTCCATGATTTTGATGACACTGTGATTCAAAATAATGATTCCTATTCATTTACACCATTCCTATTCATTATCACATGATTTCTTTGAACACCATGATTCAAAATAATGATTCCTATTCATTAGCACGCTTCCTTTGAATACTGTGATTCAAAACAATGATTCCTATTCATTAACACGATTCCTATTCATTATCACATGATTCCACTGAACACTGATTCAAAATGATTCCTATAGATTATCACATGATTCCACTGAACACTGATTCAAAATGATTCCTATAGATTATCACATGATTCCTTTTGAACACCATGATTCAAATGATTTCTATTCATTATCACGTGATTCCTCTGAACACCATGATTCAAAATAATGATTCCTATTCATTATCACATGATTCCTCTGAACACCATGATTCAAAATAATAGGTGTGTTCGACTTAACGCAGCGCTGCGCAGCTCGATCAAATTCTGACTTGAAGAAGTACATGCCGGTTAGAAATTTTGTCCGACTTGAGGCTGCGCCGACGCCTCGTGACTGTCACGTGTGCCATCAAAGTACCGAGATAGCGATTAGAGAGCAGTCGACTGACTCAGCAGGCGCAGTTTCTTCAGAGCGGCTGCAGGAGCTCTGATGACCACATGGCTGCTTTACGATTGGCCAGATTCACCGCATGACAACGGTCACGTGTGTTTTGTGTTTATTCTAACATCCTCAAGTCCGATAATGCTGACAAATCTGTGTTTTTAGAACAATAAAAGTGTTTTTACTGTAGTCGCAATGTTATATTGAGTCAGATCTATCATAAAACACTGATAAAAGCACATATAACCCCACTTTATTAGTATTTAAACAGTATATGTTTATGTTTATCATTATTCTTGTTCAGATGGCACTGTATTAAGCAGTATATGAAACGCGTTTCTGTTTTTCATGAAAACGCTTTTAAAAAGTCGGTGTATTTGATAAATATTGCATTTAATTCACTTCTTCTGTGATAGAGCATGCACCGCGAGAGCTTCACTAACGAGAGTAAAATGTGTCCGTCTTGACGCCTCCGTTTTCAACTCCGCCCCCGACTGCTCTCGGCTACTCTCGTTGATCGCCGTCTGTAGCCGTAGATGAAGTCGAACACACCTATTGATTCCTATTCTTTGTCACATGATTCCTCTGAACACAGATTAAAAATAATGATTCTTATTTATTATCATGTGATTCCTTTGAACACTGTGATTCAAAATAATAGGCTGTGATGTGATAAGCTATCCACCTGACCCTGAGAATATTCCCCTCCAAAAAATAATAATCTTAACAGGCAAAGGCAAATCATATTATATTATAACTTTATTAGAAATATATTTACAATCTTCTTTATATACAACACACTAACAACTGTAGGGTCTGAATTTGGTTTTTCTTCTATCATCTGTGGTCATATTAATAGATTTAACATATCAGAAGCCCTCACGTTAGCTTATTATCATGCTTCTGGCTGATCTTCAATAAGCACATGCATTAACAACTTCTTAAACTATAACAAATGGAAATAGGATGGGTGTCAGATTTTGACAGAGAAGGACGAGCCACATGAGCAGCCGTGTTCAGCCTGTGGGTTCTTCAACACCTGAAAGGAAGAACGGATGAGCTCCTGACTGAAGTCAATAGTGGATCCTTTGACAAACTCCAGACTGTCTGGGTCAACTATTATCCCGACACCATTTTTTTCAAACACTCTGGAACGAAGAGACCAAAAGCAAGAGGTCAACAAAAATTCATTATCACAGTTTTACAAAATATTCACACTGGATTTCTGTTGTATGAACTAGTAATGGGTGCCTTCAAACCACTGCTTAAAAGCTTTGCAAATCATTTGTTATGAACCAGTGGTTCAGAGTGCATTTCAACTTCCAAAGTCACATGATTTCAGTAGATGTCAAGTCATGTTTAGAAAAGTTTGACTGTTTGCCCTCATGAACCTATGAATTAAGATCACCTTTTTTTCTTTTTTAAACTTTTTTTCTTGCCTTGATTTTGGATCAGTTTTATACATTTGCAGGCATTTTAATAAGACATTTGTGTAATTAAATGAAAAAATAACACATACAGGCACTTCGTATTGGTTATTTGATTTCTTAATTGCATTTATTATATCATACTTTCAGAAATGTGAATCATTTTGGGAAGCAAAGCTTTGAAAAGATTCATTTCTACCATCATTAACAAAACATTAAGACTTTTGATTTGGTAACAAAGGCACAAACCTCATGTTCTTTGGAGAGAGATAATTATTAGAAATGTTTGGTTAACTAGATAAAATGAACATAGCAAGTTTTCTGTACTCTCATCTTTAAAATGGTGATTTCACCTCCTAAAATTTATTTAACAATTAAAAAAAATACATAAATGCAACATCTTTTATAAAATATTTATATTTTATTTATTTAAGTAATTATTTAGCACTTAAAATTAAATATTTTTCATTATTTAGTAAGACAATTTAGACTCCCTCTACAGCATCAAGCCTGTTAAAATTTCTGGATACATAATAAAACCTTTTTTTTATAATAAATAATACTACAAATAGTTACATATGCATACTATTGTTTTCTATTAAATATAAGCTAAATATTTTCTAGTTCAATGGCTATTTTAAATGAATAAAACTCATCAACAAAAATTAAATCCAAATGTATAGTATAGTACAAGAAATTAACAAAATCATTTGTTTAAACTGTATGCTCTTAAACGGGATGTGTTAAAAACAACTCAACCTTTGTTGTTTCTTAACACACCTCTGTGTCTAGTTAAGGACAACACATTTGGTGTTACTTTTAACTCAACCAATGATTTATTCCTGCTCATTTCTACACACTAATGTGTTATAGTTATGCAATTTGTGCCAATTACGTACACAAAATTACACAAAACATGTTAAAAAATAGTCAACACAAAAAAATGTGTTAAAAATTAACATCCTTTTTGAGAGTGATTCTGAGTCATATCTTAAGGTTTGGTAAAATGTCTGCAAAACTCCTATAAAATATGAAAGGATATTGACCTCCTGATGTTGATGAAAACATTTTTTAAGTTTAAGTATCACCGACTTGTACAGAAAATTTACTTTTCAAGCGCTGTACACTCTGTGATGAAAGTGCCTACGCATTGCTTTATTTTTGTAATTACCTGTCGTCTTCATTTTTAACGGTATCCACTGAGAATTTATACTGGAACCCTGAACATCCGCCTCCCTCCACTGCTATCCTCAGATACTCTCCCTTTCCCATAATCTCAGCAAGCCTCTGTGGGGAAAATATTGATTAATTGACTATTATTTATACCTGTCCATGTCTTGTATGATTGGTTTATTTGTTACTCCCAAAAATGTAATGTAAGATGAAGTGCAGGTGAGGTCAAACCTTGACACAGGATTCACTGAGATTGACGTTGTCAGCTGGACTGCTGGATGGGTTCTGATGCTGTTCTTTGGTAGAAGAGGCGCTGCTGTAGCGCGCAGTGGAGGTGAGAGGAGCTGAACATGTTCTCACTGTCTCAGCTCTGGCCAACAACAAACACACACGTGACAGTGAGTAATGGCAGCACACACAATGGCCTTGATCACAATAACGCATGGCTAAGGAGTTTTGATATGCACATCATTACAATAGGATTATATTAAATAAAACGATAGCTATGAAACAGATTAAAACGCTTTGGCTTAATATGTAAACAGAACGTTTGAATGTTTGTATGCAAGAAACTAAAAACAAACGAGTAAATTTACCATCACTTAATCAAATATTTAATTCAAATTTAATTTAAATTCGTCATGCATAAGTGATAGTTTTAGTTATCAAACAATGTCATCTGTGCCGTTAGCTCACTATCACAACTGTTCTTCAGCTAGCTAGCTAAGCTACGTGGATTAGTTACTATCTAAAGATAGTACCAAAAGTAAAAAAAAAGTCGTATTATATCATACAATACATCCCGAATGTATCGTTGCAATTTCGCTAATTTGTGCATACTTGAGAGAGTGAAACAACGCTGTTTTAGAGGCGCTTATGAGCAGTCTTCTGGCGAATGACATCTTCTGTAACACAAACAGTACTGCGCATGCGCATAATGGAGTTATCGGAACGACGGGTTGCCAGATTCATTCGTTTAACCCTTATTTATTTATTTATGTTAATTTTTATAAATTAATACTTATTAAACTAATTTTGGGTTACAAACGAATAATAAAAGTGAACGTGAGTAAGTTTTAAAAATCAGTCCAAAAAAGTTGACTTACATTAACATAACTTTATAATAGCTCAATAAGTGACTTTAATGCTGATGGTTTAGCTTCTAATGCTTACCTTTATGAAAATCAAGATTTTTATGTCACAAAAACATTTTCACTTCAGTAAATTAAATCTGTTACTGAGCAAATTTAATGTGCAATATTTTTTTCTCACAAACGTGTCACTTTATTGGCAAACATATGACCTCTTCACTGTAAGAAGAGTCTGTTGTGGTAAACTAAAGCAATAAGCCCCAAGAAGCCGTGGTTTACAGTGAATTTATAATAGCTAAGGGGCGTTGTTAGGCACGACGCGAAACCCCCTCAGCTGTTAGAAATACGTATATAAAGTGTAATGATATTAATAACAACATTATTCTTCCTCCAAACAATGTAGTTCCTCAAAAACGGTTGTGGTTGCTACAAAGTGGTTGCCAAGCAACACACAGATGTAAACAAAGGTGTATATTTGTAGAATAATTTATAACAGCTTAGAACGCGACTCAACCAATCAGAATCAAGGACTGGAACTATTCTAGTTATATATATAGAAAGAGAGAGAGAGAGAGAGAGAGAGATAGAGAGAGATAGAGAGAGAGAGAGAGAGAGATAGAGAGATAGAGAGAAATAAATAAATAATCTGATATCGGTCACATTATGGCTCCATTTTCAAATTTTGCCCAATCAAGCCTCACAGAGGCCAGATTTTTGTAATGTAAAGATAAAGTTCACAGAGTTTGATTACAATCAAACAATTTAATTAAATTGTACATAAAATCTGTATTCACACTAAAAAACACACTAAAAAAATGTTATATTGTTACAAGGTCCCTCTTTGAGGTAAGGCAACATGCTGATTTTGTTACACGTGAAATCTCTCAAACTCAATTATATATGTTTTTAAAACAAAAATATAACTTTTAAATGGTTTCCCCCCTGTATTATTCAAATGCAATATTTCTGAAATTAAAAGAGCAAGATAATTTTACTTCTTTCAATCTCTAAAGAGATTGAGTAGTACAATAGTACAATAGCGTGACAGAGGGATTTTGATATATCTGGCAACAGAGTGTCCTCCTTGTTTTCAGACCATTTCCATGAGTCACTGCTATTGGTTAAGAATTCGCCGAAACCGCGTTTACGTCATGAAGACGCCCATACAGACAGTATTTGATTGGAGAACAGTCATTCTGATCTTGTGACAAGGAAGTAAGGTGTAAAAATAGGGCTCTGAAGGAAGGGGCTGGTAAGTAAATTTAAACTAAATTCATTGGTATTTTTCAACTTTTATTGAGTTGAAAACCCGTGTCTGCCTGTGTGTTAATTGTTACGGGTAACATTTTCCTAAGGAAGTGTACAGAAACTAAGCAGTGATTCACTATCCTGTGATTAAGCGATCTAATACTTGTGTTTGTACTGTCAGTAAAATCGTTTGTTGTTTCTTCACAGAATTTAATCTGAACCATGGATTACCGTATGCTCTGCGTTGTTTTACTTTCTTTTCTCGCCTACACTAATGCTGAGCAGGTGAAATTTGTGGACTGTGGTAAGTACTTTATGAAGTTCATATATTTAACAATTCGCATTATGTCTTTATTCCCTGTCTATGTCTTTCTAAATCCTTATTTTCTCTGTTTTTCCTTACAGGCTCAGTAGAAGGTAAAGTTATAGAGGTTGACATCCTGCCCTGTCCACAACAGCCATGCCCGCTTCACAAGGGACAGTCCTACACAGTCAATGTAACCTTCACCAGTAGTAAGTTGCTTTTCACATCTAGTAATAATCGCTCAAATAAACCAGATCTAAATTTAGGAAATCAACAACATGGTTTTATTTTCCCTAGATGTTGCCAGTCAGACCAGCACAGCTTTGGTTCACGGTGTGGTCGCTGGTGTCCCCGTCCCCTTCCCTATTCCTCAACCAGATGGTTGCAAGTCTGGAATTCAGTGTCCCATTGAGCAGCAAAAAACGTACAGCTACGTTAACCAGTTGCCTGTGAAGAGCGAGTATCCAGCAGTAAGTGTGAACTTCCTTATTTACCTCTAGTTCCAAACAATGCTGTCACGTTACATGCATTCACTTCTTTATTTTGTGGTTTGTTGATTAGATAAAACTGGTCGTGGAATGGGAATTAAGAGACGACACCAGCAAAGATTTATTTTGCATCAAGTTTCCTGTTCAGATTGTGAACTGAAGGCCAATGCTGAAGCCAAAAACTCCTACAAAGGGATACAGTTAAGAACCAAGACCTCTGGATGTGTGCCTAAAAACTTTTCTATCGACCTTTTAGAGCTAATATTAGTAGATGCAGATTTTATGATTTATTCTACTACTTTTTTTTTTTTCCTGACCATGACACATTTGTCATTTTTATGTATGGTCTTTAACTGTGTACACAGTGGCGCTCTGCAGAAATTGCCTAATCCCAGTTTGTTTCTAAAGTTGTGTCAATGATTCACTAGAACGAGACGCTGACAAACAAACAGTGGTCGGCGCCGCTGATTAAATCAAGGATGCACTAGCTGCTGTGTTCTGATGTTTCTAATCAAAGTTTCTTTAAACAATTGGTTGTGAACTTTTTACTTACATTTTAAATCTGCATATTTAATAAAGACTGCATCTTAAAATGAGTTTATTTTCTTAAAACATCGACAAATGTGGCCACAAGCAAAAGCCCACGTTGACGTGCAATTATGTATATTACTCTCTGAATTAAATAAACTACTTATTTTATGGTAAACAATGATTTGTTTTTCCTATTTTTTTTGGGGGGGATTTTGTCCAGGATGTAAACTAGGGCAGAATAAAAATATTCTTACTGGGGTACTACAACTTTTAACCAAAGCAATTTAGAATTCAGATTTTAGAATTGTCTATTTTAACATACTTTACAGTACAACTTATTCCTGTGATGGCAAAACTGAATTTTCATCAGCCATTACTCAGCCATTACATAGCCATTAAAGTTTGGGGTCACATGATCCTTCAGAAATCTGCTGTTGTTATCTGAGTTATTGTCTATGCTAGAAACAGTAGTGCTGCTTAACTTCAGATCAAACAAATCAAATCAAATCAAACTTTTGAATTGTAGTGTATATATGTGTATATGCCTGCTATTTAGAAAAATCCTTCAGGTCCCCTCTTTGGTTTTCCTGCATTTTTGCGTATTTGAACCCTTTCCAACAATGACTATGATTTTGAGATCCATCTCTAAACACAGAGCACAACTGAGGGACTCATATGAAACTATTACAGAAGGTTCAAATGCTCACTGATGCTCCAGAAGGAAACACGATGCATTAAACTTTTTGAATCTGAAGATCAGGGTAAATTTAACTTATTCTGGGAAGTCAGGAATGAGAAAGGAATTTAAAAATATGATATTTAGGCAAAATAGGAAAAATGTACTCATCTCCACTCTGTTCAAAAGTTTTCACCCCCCGGCTCTTAACGCACTTATTCCTTCTGAAGCATCAGTGTGCTTTTAACCTCAACTGTATGTGTAGCAGTTAAACAATGTATAATATTTGGGTAATAGGTTAATGCAGATCAATGTAAAGCTGCAACACTACAAGAAATCACACTTTATTTTAATGTCTATGAACGAAGCTGTCAACTTTTTCTGTTTCAGTTCTGTTTTCTTAGGAAGCAACTTTTATATTCCTTTCAAGAGGTCATCTGTCATGTGTTTGAGGGCTGGTGGTTACTAGGGCAGTTGTGCTTCACTATGTAATGCATGAATTTATGATTATCAAGCAGAATTTGTAGTTAGAATATCTAGTTATCTAAATTTATATACTGAATATTAGCATGTTTTTCTAGCAAAAAAAAAAAAAAATCAAAATATGACCACTGACTAAAAATGAAATCATCAAACCAAAATAACATCTGAATGTGTGCTTTTTATTACAAGGAAACAAAAGCAAGCAACATTCCTTCAGGTACAGAAGTTATTTGTGCCATGTACATCATTCAAACACTCTCTCATACTCGTTTTTCGTCTTAGTTATCTAGGCAAACATTCTGGAAATTATCAGGAGGTTTGTTTGGGACAGACATAGAGTGTATTGTGTTTTACAGGAATTTGCTAAATCCAGAAGTTTTTCCCCGGCCCTATTATCACAAAACAACATGCCATTATCACCTGCCTTATCCCAAACCAGCTGGAAACACACATCAATTTCACAGGCATGCTAAAAAGGTCAAAATAAAAACCCAATATGAGGTAGAAACCCATCATCCAAGAACCGTATGTTTTTTTTGTTTTTGTTATTAAAACAAATCTCTTCCTTCTGTTCTAAACTGAAATGAAATGGAATGTAACTTTGTAGCATATTTTTACACAGCCCTTTCAAGAAAAGTCATAAAATGGCTGCTTCATCTCTTTTAGTGCAATTCTGTGCAAGATCAAGCATTTTGTTTTGACCAGTCAATCACGGGTTCTACATAACTTGAAATCTTTAAAACAGTAAAAGTCATTATTTTAAATCAAATTGTAATAATACCAATATTGGACAATGCACACGTGATATGTTCGTTCTTGCCGATATGGAACCATAAGTAACCATAGCTATATTCTCTGTTATAAACAGAATATAGCTATGGGCTATATTCTCTTTTTAACAGAAAGTCGAGCATTGAGAACCACACAAACATGCTGTTATGTAATGTAATTGCGAGAAAGAAGATTCTGCTCAACTCTTTTGTAAATAACAGTATAAAGCTTGTGTTTCAGTGCTAAAATGCACCATCTTTGATTTTTGAGACAGGTTTAAGAAACTGACGAATATCTCCATTTTCTTAAAAAGAAAATACTTTTTGGGGGTGGAAGTGGATATCACCACTGTTTTGGCTTTTCAATCCTTTCTGCTGAAAACAATGAAGCAATAGATTCATTTTTACATTCACAAAGAGGGTCTGATATGAAATGATCAATACTAAGCAAAAGGAAGGGAAGATACTGAATGTATCAGGATTTTCAGACAACAACTATCTGCCAGCTGAAACAAAAGAAAATGGGATTGTTAGAAATTTGAATGAAAATAGTAAGGCATCTGATATGTTTTTAATATTAATACTTTAAAGAGCCATGCTGTACAGTTGATGGATGTGCAGTATGGAGCTCTAAAACTCGTATTTTGCATGACCCAGTTCATCCAAAATCAGAGCACTAGTATGTTAACACAAAAGACTTCAGTTCAAACAGTTTCCCGTGGTCCTAAAAACAGCACACTGCTATTTCGGAGGGTTGTTTCATTTGCGTAAATGTTAAATAAAAAAAAAGTATTCATCTGGGCCCGTGGTGTCAATACAATGATACCTCTCCAAATAATAGTAAAATACTTTAAAACATCACAGGCAAGTCAGTTTGTCAAATAAACACCAAGAAGATCTGTTAAAACATATCACAGGCTAAAAACCAGAAAACAAAAAAAAGGTACCACTGATGCTTTAAGCTGAGAGCGGCACAGGACTTGGTTGAACTGTTAGCGAGCAAAGATATTCTGAATGATACTGAAGCCCTCACTGTCCGTTTTGTTTAAGCCGTTCCAGTCTCTGTAGCAGAGCATTTCCAAACGCTTCTCTGTATCCGGGGCTGAGAGAATCCAGCAGTGAGTAAACAGTCTCATGATACTGGGTGCTCAACCCCTCATCCACCTGATCGAAGGTATGTCCCACCACCTAAAAGATAACAAACAGGAACATTTAAGCATACATTCCACAGGTTCCTCTGATATTCCTCACAAAGAGGTCACAATTCTGATCCTCAGCAATCAAAACAGACCAAAAAAAGTTAATGTTTTTTTAATGAAATTAATAATATTGTGTATTTTAAGGGGATTTCATGGTATGACACAATATTCACCTCTAAAAGTATGCACTATTTTCTTCTAAAATAAAATGTTATAAAAAAAAATAAAACAAATATTTAAAAAACAACAACAACATATTATTTACAACTGATGATAACAGTGCTTAAATAAATGGGCCAAAGTTAATATCCAATGCATGGAAGTGGTGCCATCTGGTGGGTGGGAGAAAGAAAGAAAATCCATGTAATACCACAATATAACCACTAGATATCGCCATATAGTGATATAAATATAAATGTAAATAACTATAAACATACAATTGAGGTCAAATGTTTACACACACCTTGCAGAATCTGCAAATTGTTAATTATTTTACCAAAATAAGAGGGATCATGCATGTCATTGTTTATTTAGTACTGACTTGAATAAGATATTTCGCATTAAAGACATTTATAGTCCACAAGAGAAAATAATAGTTGAATTTGAATGACCCTGTTCAAAAGTTGTTCATAAGTCCCTTGAACAGTTAAACTCCCTGCTGTCCTTCAGAAAAATCCTTCAGGTCCTACAAATTCTTTGGTTTTTCAGCATTTCTGTTTATTTGAACCCTTTCCAACAATGACTGTATGACAATGCATTAAGAGTCGGGGGTGAAAACTTTTTGAATTTGAAGATCAGGGTAAATTTAACTTACTTTGTCTTCTGGGAAACATGTAACTATCTTCTGTAGGCTCTTAAGGGGGCAGTACTAAATGAAAAAACTATGATATTTAGGCAAAATAAGAAAAATGTACTCTTTAATGTAAAAATGTAATCTTCATTCTGTTTAAAAGTTTACATCCCTGGCTCTTAATGCATCGTATTTCCTTCTGAAGCATCAGTGAGCGTTTGAACTTACTGTAAGGTGTGTGTAAACTTTTGACCTCAACTGCAAATATAAGGCTAGGTATTCTCTAGCTGCTGATTTTTAAAGTATTTTCAGACATCATTATTTACTTTTATTAGACTTTCCATTTGGATATATTTAATATTTACACATTACTACATCGTGGGTGATTTGTAGAATGTACTGCCAAAAATTGCTAAGTATTTTAGTGTTTCATTTTCCTATGGCGGTATTTTTTTACTGCGAAGTATGATTTTTTTTTTAAAGACCTATTAGCCTTTTCTAATAATTTCCACAATATTTTGTGTTCATATATTATGTGCCACAAAAGTCACAAAGTTTAATACAATTCTAAAAGAGTAAACAAAAACAAAAAATTCCAAACATAAAATTTTTCTGTCTAAAATGAATGCAGCAGAAAGTTGTCTGTGGTAGGTGTGGTCAATATTCACAATTTGACTATATCAAAAACTATTTATTAAGGCTAGTTTGAGGACTGCACTCCAAACTATTGCTCTATATTTGCCATATATGCTTCATATTTCCCATTCATTTCCTATGGTAATTATATACAACCATAAAATGTGTGATGATATTTTTTTAAGACCATTGAGAACTTTCAAATACTTTCCATAAAAGTTTCACAAAAGTCACACAGTGTGATACCATTCTGATAAACAAAAAAACACAGAATACTTTGATATAAAATAAACACCAGAGAGTTACAAGCATAGACAATATTCCTCTATTTTGATATATATTTAGACATAATCAAAGTCTTCTTCCTCATGGCTGATTTGTAGATTGGAACCCAAACTATTGCTCTGCAAAAATCTTAATTTTTAAAGACCAATTCGCTTTTTCGAATCATGACCATGTTTGAACACACGCACACACACACACACACATACATACATACTTACATATATACAGTAGTCAACATATGAAGTGGATCAAAACCTTTCATTAAATTTGTCCTAAAAACAAAAAGAACACTTCAAATGTTGACTACTGTATATGATCGTTAAAATAACTCTGAGATAACTCAGTTGTTAAAAATCATGTTTTTTTTTTTTTATTGTTATCATGTTTTATTGTGTTTTTATGTGTGCATTTTTACATAATCAAAATAACCCAGCTGCACTTTGGCAGTTAATTGGAATGCACAATAAAAAAAAAACATGATTTTTGAAAATTGTTAAAAACTGAGTTATCTGTTTTTGCAAATTATCTCTTCATATATCTATCTATCTATCTATCTATCTATCTATATATATATATATATATATATATATATATATATATACACCAATTGCCACAACCATTCTTATGATGTTAAAAATGTTAAAAAGTTCAAAACGTAAAACTTCTCACTTTAAAATGACCAAAGACCATCAGAGGGTTGAAGCAGATGCTTATATCCAAAGTGGACCCCATCCCCATCCTCATTCTCAGGTAAACATCAAATTGTCAGTATTACAATGAAAACCTTATTTACATGCTTCACATCACTCACCCTTAACCCTGCCTCGGTGAGCTCTAAGCAGTATCGGTTTCCCTCTCTGGTTTCCACGTTTATGTACGCCACATCCAGTCCGCTGGTGAGACTGTGAGAGACGTGCATGTCTGTGACTGCGAAGAGCACATCATTGACCACCGCCTCAGCTTCCAGCCTCATGTCCTTAACCTCCCCCAGCTCCACACAGCGCTCCTCATACGAACACTTAGACAGGTCCTCTGGCTTACAGTCCACCTCCATCCCCTAAAAACAACAGCGAGCCTTCAGATGATCGATTATCAGACAATAACACCGTAAAGATAAACTGCATGTTCACAAACATCTGACGTCGTCTGATCATGAGGGGGCGCGAGCAGCACTGTAAACTCATGCTAACACCTCTGACAAATTCCTCAACTGACAACTCACGAAGTAACACTTTATTTTAAATTTTAGTAAGTACAATATTTTTAGGTGAAAAAAAAAACACATTAAAACGTGTAACGTATGATGTAGTTTGCATAAAAGCAAATGTAAAATGTTAGCTAATGCTGCCAATCGAGGCTCTTGTAGCGTAAAAGTTCCATATAACGCTAGCTCCATGTTATACAAACATAATAACAGTATAACCACATGGCTAGCAAAGTTAGTTGTTATATAGTAAAGTTTGGGACGGTTAATATTTATTTATTATCATCATTTTATGAGTTACTAACCTCCTCCGGGGGTAGTTCGTCAGAACACTTCCGGCTCATGCCGGCTAGGACTCAAGTGTGTCAATTATGCGCAGCCTTTGCGCAGTGCAGCTTCTGCGTAACCGCCAAGATAAACATTATCTATTATTTTTTTAGGAAACACATTTTCAAAATATAAGTATAATACCCAAATGCGTAATTTAGCTGTTAGATGTATATGACAATGCAAAGCTAACAGCTATATTCCTTACGTAACAAATTGTGCGGGAGGATGTGCGAGGTTTGGGGGCGGAGGGGCTTCTAGAGAATTCTTTATTCTCCAAAAATAAAATCAGTGCATAGTTACAGTGCAAGAACTGAATACATTTCATTAGTTTTATTACATTTTTATAACGTTTGTTATTTTCTTACATTTTACTATTTTTTCATTATCATTAAGTATATTCCTAGTGACATCACTTGTATTTCCACAAGTGTTACTACTGAAATTCACCAATGGAAATTTACTGGATTCAACATGCAAGCAAATGTAACTTGTGAATTATGGGATTAAATCCCATAAATATTAATTTCCAAACTTCAGAAAACTTGCCAACGAAAAAATGGCAAAATACTTATACTTAAAATCGCAAATGATTTATGATCTAACGTTAAAAACGCATGAAAACAACCATAGTGAAATTAAAAAATATGAGCAACGGAGAACAAATCGCAGAATTTTGTTCAGTTCACCTCTTTTCAGAATAACATTATGTTGTGCTATGCTGTTATCAGTTTATTGTATGTAAATACAGAGTAACAGATTAGATCACCGATTTAAAGAAATAGACTAATATAAGACGTGTAAACCTTGACTTCAAATCATGAGCTAAATCCATCACACCGTGTAAATTAAGCCTACTTACCATAAATAAAACGATTTTACTGTTCTTATAAAAAAATCTTCCAGTCTGTAGTAAAAATAACACTCTCCTGTCGCTGCGTGGATGATCTGTGTAGTCGCTGCGCAGAGCGGATGCTCGTGAACACACCGCGTGGAGCGGCGCGCAAGAGAGTGCGCAGTCACGAGCGTGTTTGTAAACATCATCATTAGCCTTATAAGCAGACAAACAGAGATGCTGCTTTCACACGACCCGACAGCCACTCATAATGCACATGAGGACTCCCATCTTCAGTTTAATATAGCTGTTATTACTAAGCGATGCAGCAGTTGAATAGACAAACTTGATTGAAGATATGAAGGATTGTGTTTAGCCAGCATGCTAGTTCACCCTAAGCCAAGGAACAACAGTTAGTCAGCTATTTTGTAATACAGGTAAGTTATTTACCTTTGTCATTCTGATTTTGAATGACCACAGCGGAGACGGTCAAAACGTAACCCTTGTTACGTAACCCTGCTGTTGTTCAGTGTGACTCTATGATTTGGCATTGTTAGCTACCAAACAAACTCACTAACCTTAAGGGAATTGCGCAAACAGTGTGGTGGTCATCATACTGTATATGTAGATATGGGCCAGACAGCAACGTCAGTCATGCCAGACAAACAAGTACAACTGCATGCCATTTATAATTAAATCATCATAACCAGACTTTCTGATGCTATAGTACTAGAGTACTAGAGTTAATGCTAGTCATTTACTGTCAGTTGATGGGTTTGACAATGTAATCTTAGGCTTTAGAAGTTCTTTGCATCAGTGTATTGAATTACTAGTTCTGCAGATGTAATTTGTTCAGACAGTCACATCAGTTGGAGGTCTGCATTAGTCAGCTAGTGTCAGAATGTATATTTATACTGAAAGATTGTCATCAACAACCCTTCAGTGAATAACTGTGTGGGTGTGTTTCCAGCAAAACAGTGTTGGAGTCACTGAGAATAAAGATTTATTTAATCAATTCCAGAAGGATTTTTGACACGTGTATATTATGTGTTTTACAGATTGTCTGTCTTTAATGCATACTGTTCCAGCTTAATGCAAACCTAATGTTTAACTGGAATCAGGATGATTATCGTTAACTAAGACTAAAAAAAAATATATATATATTTTTGCTATTTGAAATAAAATAAATGCTAACTGAAATAAAATAATTATATAATATATATATATATATATATATATATATATAATTTTTTTTTCTTTGAGGTTAATAAGCTCTATTTTATTTCTCATATTCCTTTAGCTTAAAGATAAAGTTCACCCAAAATGAAAATTACTCACCCTCATGTCATTCTCTCAGATTTCATCAAAAATATCTTAATTTGTGTTCGAAGATGAACAAAGGTCTTGCAGGTTTGGAACAACATGAGGGTGAGTAATTAATGAGAGAATCTTCATTTTTGGTTGAACTATCCCTTTAAGTTTAAGTACTAAAAAAAGCTACAACTAATAAATAATTATTTATAGACATAGTTAAAAAATTAAAACAATAAAATTAAAACAATAATACAAATCCTAAGAACACATAACAAAATGACTAAAATTCTAGTCAAAATACAATCTAATTTCAAATATTTACAAAAATGTAATGTCTTAATTTGTTTCAGTACACACTGAACCCAAAAGCCGGGCAGGATGCCTTGGCCATTTTCTGAGTCTATTAAGAAGCGGGCCTGCAGGTACCTGCTGCATCGATATCTTGGTAATTTCCTCCAGGAGAAGCTCAGTTTGGATCAGCTTAGTCTAGACCTCTATCAAGGCACAGGTTCTCTTGCTCAAGTGCCGCTGGACAAATGGGTAAGTTCTGTACATTTGTGCTATTGACCCCATTTTGATTCCAAGATTATACCATGTACCTGACTCAGCTGAACACATAATTAAATGGAAATTTAATTGAAGATGTTTTATCTGAGTCCTGCACTAATGGAATCTGACACTTCATTACTGGATATAACTGATAGTGGTTTTCTTGATAGTATTTTCAACTTATCCCCAAGTAATCGTTAAAAAAGATGTTTATACACTGTGTACTGTTTGTAACTTTCATATTTCATGCATCTTCAGTCCCTGAATGAGATCCTGGAGTCTGTGGATGCTCCATTTGAGGTGAGTGAGGGCTTCATCCAGGCCATTTCTCTAACTGTGCCATGGGCCTCACTGCTCCAGGACAACTGTGCACTGGAAGTAAGGGGCTTGGAGATGGTGTTCAGGCCAAGACCTCGAATGGGTAGGAAACTCATCTTTAAAACTGCGTTCTTTTCAGATGGCATGTCATGAATTTGCCTGATGTATTGATTGCAATGCTACATATTCAAAAATTCTGTGTTTATTCTTATTTACAATATTTTTACTCTCTAATTTATTCATATTTGATTCTTTATATTGTGTACTGCTTTATTTTAATAATATGTTTTCTAAGAATTTTATATTGAATTTAATGAAATTATTTTAATAATACTTTTTTTTCTTTATTTTCTCTGTACATTTATTTTAAAGTTGAGATGTAACAGTAGATGTACATCTGAGTGAAACAGAATATTGGAAAAGAAATATCATTTGATGATTAGAAGGAGATCTGAATGCAAGCTTGCAGTCGTTTCTAGGAGAGATCTGATTATGATATTTCAATTAAGAAGTGTGAAGTCAAATATAAAAAGAAATATACACTACCAGTTAAATGGTTTTTTTTTTTAGCAGTAAGATTTTTAATGTTTTTTTTTTTTTTTTAAAGAAGTCTCTTCTGTTCACCAAGACTGCATTTATTTATTTCCAAAGTACAGCAAAAAACAGTAAAATTTTGAAATATTTTTACTATTTAACATAACTGTTTTCTATTTTAATATATTTTAAAATGTAATTTATTTCTGTGAGAATAAATTTTCAGCAACATTACTCCAGTCTTCAGTTACATGATCCTTTTTTTTAATTATTATCTTATTTAAATATTATTTAAAACAATTCTTTGATAAATAGAAAGATACAAAGATCAGAATTTATCTGACATTACACACTATATCATTCAAAAGCTTTGAGTCAGTATTTTATTTTATTTACTTACTGTTATATAGCAAAAATGCTTCAAATTTATCAAAAGCGATGATAAAGACATTTCTAATGTTACAAAAGATTTCTATGTCAGACAAATGCTGTTCTGAAATTTATGTTCATCAAAAAAAAAAAGAACTGGAAAATTCTAGCTGTTTTCAACATAATAATAATAATAATAATAATAAATGTTTCTTGAGCAGCAAATCAGAATATTTGAATGATTTCTGAAGAATCATGTTACTGGAGTAATGATGCTAAAAATTCAACTTTGAAATCACAGGAATAAATTACAATTTAAAATATATTCAAAGAGAAAACAGGTATTTTAAATAGTAAAAGCATTTCAGAATGTTACTGTTTTTGCTGTACTTTGGATCAAATAAATGCAGGCTTGGAGAGCAGAAGAGACTTCTTTAAAGAACATTACAAATCTTACTGTTCAAAAACTTTTGGCTGGTAGTGTATGTACAAATTATTTGTTCACAATAAACTAATTTCGTAGGATTTATTTAGAAAATACATAGGGTGCATTTTCATTTGATGTCAACCTTAATGTTGTTGTTGGCTTAATGTCCATTGTAAATCTTTTTTAGCATCAGGCATGGAGCCCATGTGCTGGTCCAGCTTCATGACCAGCAGTATGCAGCTGGCCAAAGAGTGTTTAAGCCAAAGACTCACTGATGATCAGGGAGAGAGCCTCCAGCCTCTGGAGGGTCTGGAAAAATTTGCTGAGACTATTGAGACAGGTATGCATCTTCATGTAGATCATAAAATCATTTAAATATACAGTTTATTTATTTGTTCATTAACTGATTGATTTCCTAAATTTTTTATAGAGCTGCTAAATTAGATTTTGTCTTTTATTTATTCCTGTTCAATGACTGATCCTTTCCCCTTTTTCTCTGTTAGTGTTGAGAAGAGTCAAGGTCACTTTTGTGGATACTGTCCTGCGGATGGAACACGTTCCTGAAAATTCTAAAACTGGCATTGCCCTCGAACTCCGAATCAATAAGTAAGTGCTAGGGATGTAACTAAATATTTTTGATACTACAACATGATATGTTTTCTTTCAAATCATCATGCTGTCTGTACGTTTTGTGATATTTAGGATGATTTACTGTGATGAGAGCGTGGAGGAGGGCTCCAGTGTCAACATCCATCAGCCCACTACATTTGCACATAAAAACCTCACTCTGGAAGGTGCCTCTGTGTTCTGGGATGAGTTTTCAGAATCGGCACGTGCCGGCCTCAAATCATCCCCCACACAAACAGTAAGTTTATCTGTTCTATTATAATTAAAAATCATCATCCATAAATAGTTGTGCAACCTCAACCTAATATGACCTTATAGCAGTACAATAACTTATAGCTAAATTAAAACATTTTTGTTGCTCTGTAGCAGTACAATTCCAAAGCCCGCTAAGACATGTTCTTTATACATTAAAGGAGACTGAACCCAAGCTTTCACCGAGTTGGAACCCAAAAATCATCTGTGAGCCTCACCCTCAGTTCCCAGAACCTGTGTCTTCCAGTACACCATTTGAGCCAGTGCAGGTGGGCTGTCTTAGCGGGAAACTGGAGCTGTCCGTGGTTCTGAAGCAAAATGAAGCCATGCCCGGAGCTAAGGTGGGTGGACATTAGGCTTGCTGCGATAGACGGTGATGACGGTGATACCATAGTGAAGCCCCAACACTGGTTTTGTCATTTGCCTACTGTGGCACCAGCTGGCACTGTCGTTTTGATTTTTTTTTTATAGTAATAAAAAATTATTTATTTCAGTTAGAGAACGGACAGTACAGTTAACAACTTAATGTGGCTGCTCAATGCAGCGTGCCGAACAACAGTCGCATCACAGATCAGATTTCATTTATCTCGTGAGGAAAGTGAGTTGAGCTGACTGACAAGAAGAGAGAGATGAGAAAGACAAGACAATAGCGGATGATTATTGGAAGGTTTTTTTTAAACATTTGTTCCTTATTTAATTAGTTTCACAGTGTTTGCTGATTTTTAGATTTATTTAAACTTAACTTGTAGTTTATTTATTTTATTTGACATCAAAGTGTATGCTGTGTCTCCAAACTTTTTTATTCATTTTGCTAATACACATACTACGTTTCTTACCACAGTTTTTACTTATTTTGTTCATTTTGTTAATAAAAGTTATTGTTATATGTTCTAAAAAAGTTATAGTGAGTTTATAAGTGAGTTTGACGTTGTATTTTGTTGTTGCTCGAATTACATTCGAACAATTGTTGCTGGATTGCCACTAATTCAAAAGTTAAAGTAAAATGCGCACAGAGCTTTTACGCTATTGAAAAGCAAGGAAAAGAGGGAATATTCAAATGAACTAAAAACGAACAATTACTTTACGGCGAGTTGACGCTAATTTGAAAGTGAAAGTAAAATACGCACACTGCTTTTAAGCTATTTAAAAGCGATGAAAAGCAAGGAAAAGAGGGAACCCCCCCCCCACCCACGGTGATACTGGTAAAACTGGTGTGAACACATGTATATTAACTGGTGGGAAACTTTCCTCACCGTCACAACCCTAGTGCGTATACCACACAATTACAAATTTACATTAAGTCTTCATACATTTGAAGTCTTCCTTGGTATAAATATATTGCACTGATTAACTTCCCTTGTTTAGGTAATCATTGCTTAAGTGAATCCATCCACTGTGATTGACAACCAGATAGTATTTAAATTCTTTTTGTCTTTATTTTTAATAGTATTTCTGTTGTTAAATTTTGTCTTCTTGTATTTTTCTTTAGAATAAATGTCACTTTGTGTGATAATTTTTTTATTAACTAATACATTGATGTTAAGGGGGGAAATGACCAAGATTGGCTTTAATAAAACTTTACTGTCTATGCATTAGAAACTTGAAAGAAAAAAATCATGAAATTGGTCTTGCATGACTAGAGCAACCAAAGAAAAATAGCGTAGCCTTCCCTTTTTCCAAAAATGTAACACTTTAAAGCTGGTTGAAAATTTGAATTGATCCTAAAGTGTCCTCATATCTAATATTTCTGCTGAAATAAAAGGAATAATGAATTTTTTTTAACAATAAAATTTAACAACTGGTCTTTTCACAGTTGGATATTGATGGGCAGTTTGATTCTCTAATCATGCTGCTTTCACCACAACAAGTCCACCTCTTACTGGACATGTTTGGGGTTTTCTCCAGCTCAGGTGACACATTTTTCTTTTTTGATTTGCCCATATGGTTTCCTTATTAAATACATTCAGCGATGAATGGTTTCCAGTGAACGTGATGGCTGGTTTTATTTTATTGCTTATATACAGCTGGACAGGAGTGGTCTGCTATAGGAAAGGATAGGAAGAGTCGGCCCATGCAGCAGGAGGATGAGTATCGCCTCCACATGGAGCTCAACCGCTGCCTAAAGAAAGACACCATAACAGGTGCCGCTGACCAGGACCTGTTTGAAAGCCAGACAACCAGAACGGTGTCCAGCAGAGGTTAGTTTAGCACATGACGTCTTTTACTTATACATTCTTTTTCTGCGCCCCAACTATGTATTTAATTTGTTTCCTTTCCTATTGGTTGGGCAGAGGACGTCTTTTTCTCCATGGCTGATATGGATATGTCTCACAGCCTATCGTCTTTGCCTCCTCTTGGGGATCCGCCCACTGTGGATCTAGATTTGTCTGTAAATAGCAACTACTCCGCCTCCCTGGGGGAGTCACCATCTGGAAATGTAACCGTAGGTCACAGCTTTTTACTTTAACATTGAGCTCTGTGTTTAATAATTAGTGTTAAATGATCAATTATGTCACCATTCGTTGGCTGTTTATGATACTACAAGTGCAAAACTTTTGGACACATTCCCTAGACGGTGTGGGATGAATACATGGACGTTCCAAGACAGAAGGAGAAACAGGCAAATGAGATGCCACAGCTTTCCAGAGATTCTCAGCTTACCCACAAGATGCTCCGCCAGACATGTATGTCCCATTATCAGATTTATGAGTTATGTTTATTGTTGATCCTTATGACTGTTTTTATACAATCACAACTCTACCCTGTGTGTGATCTCTAGCTCATCCAACTAAAGGCCACTGCGATGAGTCCAGGCCTGAGCTGGTTCTCAGGCTAACAGTGGGCAGTCTCTGCTTGTCTGTCCTCCATATCGACCCCCTCCCACCGCCAGACTCCTCCCGCAGTCCTCTCGCACCAATGGCTTCAGAGTTTTTTCGTATCCTGTCTGTAAATCAACTTTCTGCTGGGAGTTTCCTCCAATCACGAACTGTCTTTGATGAAGCCTGTCCACATGACCATCTCAGGTAAGGTTTCACTTCAAACTAAATGCAAAGATAAACTAAATACAGACTGGATTTTAAGTCTGGAGTCCATCTTGAGGTAATTTCAGGATAGTGGTCAAGGAAACATCCTTTACTTGGATGGGTGGCACTGGATGTCAGAGATGAGAGGGAGGTGGAACAGCAATAACTTTGCAGTCTGTCTTTAATGCTCTTAATGCAATCCATTGACTGGCAAAACTGAATCTTGTTACTGGTCTAAAGTAAATTTAAATCTGTGGGTTATCAACATAACAATGAAAGTAATACAGTGCACTCGGAAAGTATTCACAGTGCTTCACTTTTTTTCACATTTTGTTATGTTACAGCCTTATTCCAAAATGAATTACATTCATTGTTTTCCTCCAAATTCTACTAACAATACCCCATAATGACAATGTGAAAGAAGTTTGTTTGAAATCTTTGCAAATTTATTAAAAATAAAAAACGATAAAAAAAATAACACATGCATAAGTATTCACAGTGATTGGAAATGATTTGGAAAGGCACACACCTGTCTATATAAGGTCCCACAGTTAACAGTGCATGTCAGTGCACAAACCAAGCCATGAAGTCCAAGGAATTGTCTGTAGACCTCAGAGACAGGATTGTATCAAAGCACAGATCTGGGGAAGGGTACAGAAAAAATTCTGCAGCATCCATAAATGGAAGAAGTTTGGAACCAAACTGAGTGATCGGGGGAGAAGGGCGTTAGTCAGGGAAGTGACAAAGAACCTGATGGTCACTCTGAAAGAGCTCCAGCGTTTCTTTGAGAGAGAAACCTTCCAGAAACCTTCCAAACCTTTCAGAAACCTTCCAGAACCTTCCAGAAGAACAACCTCTGCAGCACTCCTCCAATCAGGTCTTGTGTGGTAGGGTGGCCAGACGGAGGGCACTCCTCAATAAAAGGCACATGACAGCCTGCCTGGAGTTTGCCAAAATGCACCTGAAGGACTCTCAGACCATGTGAAACAAAATTCTCTTGTCTGATGAAACAAAGATTGAACTCTTTGGCGTCATGTCTGGAGGAAACCAGGCACCGCTCATCACCTGGCCAATACCACCCCTACAGCAAAGCATGGTGGTGACAGCATGATGCTGTGGATTTTTTTTTTTTAGCGATAGGAACTGGGAGACCAGTCAGGATTGAGGGAAAGATGAATACAGCAATGTACAGAGACAGCCTTGATGAAGACCTGCTCCAGAGCGCTCTGGACCTCAGACTGGGGCAACGGTTCATCTTTCAACAGGACAACAACCCTAAGCGCACAGGCAAGATAACACAGGAGTGGCTACGGGGCAACTCTGTGAATGTCCTTGAATGGCCCAGCCAGAGCCCAGACTTGAAACCAATTGAACATCTCTGGAGAGATCTGATGGAGCTTGAGAAGTCCTGCAAAGAAGAATGGGAGAAACTGCCCAAAAATAGGTGTGCAAAGCTTGTAGCATCATACTCAAAAAGATTTGAGGCTGTAATTGGTGCCAAAGGTGATTGAGCAAAGGCTGTGAATACCTATGTACATGTGATACTTTCTGTATACACTGTATGTAAATTAATGTATCAAAAAATGAGCATGTCAAAGGGAATGAGAAAGGACCTAAGACAGAGCCTTGTGGAACACCATACTTAACCTATGCTTGGGCGTGCCACTGAAGATAGCAGAAAATTTAAAATGCATTTTTTCATCTTCAGGTTCATTGGTCAGGGATTAAAGGTGACATATGAGCACTGTCAAGGCTCCAGTGTTCGTACGCTGAACACGGATCTCTCTCTGAGTCAGCTGGAGCTTTTAGAATGTCTGTACTCTACTGACAGCCACACTACACAGAGTGGAGCCCAGTACACAGAGGTGTTTTTTTTTTTGTCAGTTAACAAACATTATATGTGCACAGAATAGTTCTCTGATATAATAACAATGATCTTTGTCTCTTGTGTCAAACATTAGCTTCTTACATTCGATGTCTCAGCCAGTACTGATTCTCCACCTCCTATATGCCTACATTTACTCTACAAACTAACAGAACGTAGAGGCCCGCAGGTAACTTCCTGAAATATTACTGAAGTCTCTTCCTCATGTGAAAGTAAATGACCATATGATTAGGTTTTGACTGGATATTTAATGCTTCATTAGTTGCATTGATCGTTTAATTTAGAATTTTTCATTCCCCTATTTTAATTTTTTTTTTTATCAGGGCGGGCAGGTACGTCTAAGTACTATACCACGTAGGGCAGAACTGCAGGTGGAGCTGGGTAAAGTGCGCTCAGAGTGTGATGTCAGCATTGTGGACAGGCTCAACTCTCTACTCCAGCCTCAGAAACTGGTTACCACAGAGATGATGGCATCTCACATGTACACCTCTTACAATAAACACGTCAGTCTGGTGAGTAACTTTAACAACTCTTTCTCTGTACTTTATTTTAATTTATTTGCATCTGTTTGCATCTTATGGTGTTTTGTGTTTCCTCACAAGCATAAGGCCTTTGCAGAGGTCTTCCTGGATGATAGCCGTACCCCAGCACACTGCCACGTGTCTGTGTCAATAAATGCACCTCTACTGGTGCTAGTGGTGCGGTTTCCAATCCCAGACCTGCGGTCGGATCAGGAGAGGGGTCCATGGTTTAAGAAGTCACTGCAGAAAGAGCTGCTGCAGCTGGAGCTGGAGGATCTGGAGCTCAAGACGGAGTTCACTGGAGGAAACTCATCAGAGCAGACTAAGATGGAGCTCACTTTCAAAGAGCTCAACGGTACTACTTTATAGACAGAGCCATCCTGGTCAAAGCATAAAAAAATCTTGCATCTTTGCATTTTCAATTTGTTCTAAGAGACAAGGAAACTGGCTGGTTTCCGTATAGTTTTCTTGTTTCTTGTGGTCTGTGCAGAAAAATTAAAAACAAACATGACTGCCTTTACAGTATAATGGCACCAATGGATTATTCAGAAGATGCTAAAAAGTAAAAGCTAGTTGGGTATGCCAAAAAAAAAAAAAAAAAGTAAGACTGAATAACAATAGCAATTCAATATTATTTTTTAAACAAGTTTAACAAATGATGATATGCTAATATTACAATTATCTTCTTATACAGTTGAGGTCAAAAGTTTACATACACCTTGCAGAATCTGCAAAATGTTAATTGTGTTACAGAAATTAGAGGGATTATACAAAATGCATGTTATTTTTATTTAGTACTGACCTGAATAAGATATTCCACATAAAAGATGTTTACATATAGTCCACAAGAGAAAACAATAGTTGAGTTTTTAAAAATGACCCCATTCAATAGTTTACAAACACTTGATTTTTAATACTATGTTACCTGAATAATCTGTTTGTTTAGTGATTCATCTTTTGTTTTGAGATCCTTCTTTTCACACTGTGGAGAACTGAGGTACTCATGTGCAACTATTACAGAAGGTTCAAACGCTCACTGATGCTTCAGAAGGAAACACAAAGCCAGGGGTGAAAACTTTTTGAATTTGAAGATCAGGGTAAATTTAATTTATTTGTATCTGGGAAACATCTAAGTATCTTCTGTAGCTTCTAAAGAGCAGTACTAAATGACAAAACTATGACATTTAGGCAAAATAAGAAAAATGTACATATCTTCATTTTGTTCAAAAGTTTACACCCCTGGCTCTTAATGAATTGATTTTCCTTCTGGAGCATCAGTGAGCGTTTGAACCTTCTGTAATAGTTCAATGTGATTCCTTCAGTTGTCCTCAGTGTGAAAAGATGGATCTCAAAATCATACAGTCACTGTTGGAAAGGGTTAAAATACACAAAAATGCTGAAAAAACGAAGAATTTGTGGGACCTGAAGGATTTTTTCTGAAGAACAGCAGGCAGATTAACTGTTCAGGACAAAGAAGGGACTCATGAACAACTATCAAAAAAAAAAAGAAGCTGTAGATCATTCAGGTAACAACACATTAAGAATCAAGTGTATGTACACTTTTGAACAGGGTCGTTTTTATAAATTCAACCATTATTTTCTCGTTCACTATATGTATCATCTTTTATGTGAAATATCTTATTCAGGTCAGCACTAAATAAAAAAATAGCATGCGTTTTGTATGATCCCTCTTAGTTTGGAAAAATAATTAACATTTTGCAGATTCTGCAAGGTGTATGTAAACTTTTGACCTCAACTGTATATTGCAGATACTAAATATAAAACCTATTTCTAACCAAAGCTTTTGACGTTACTATACATTTGTATTTTAACACACTGTTAAATATATAATGTGTTTTCTATTCCATTAGGATCATTCCAAGAAGACAAAGATCATCCTGCAGCCAGGTTCTTACGAGTAGCTAACACCATGGAGGAGGACATGACATCCTCCGACTGTGGCAAATTTGACTGGCCCAGGTATGGTGTGCTCTCTGTATCCTGTTTTGTTCATGGTCGTTCTGTGGATCCTTACTGATAAAATTCATCAAAATACAGAAACTAAAATATGTTCTGTTCTGTATTCATTCAGAGTGGTTCTGAAAGTGAACCCCATGGCTGTGCGCTCCATCTTAGAGCGTGTGACAGCTGAGGAAGAAGAGGAAGAAGCAGACGGTCACTCACAAGAGGAAGAGGAGGAAGAAGAAGGAGCTGCCCACTCCCTCAAGGATGTGTGTGATTTTGGCAAACCAGAGCCGTCCCCCTTTTCCTCACGACGTGTTATGTATGAGAATGAAGAGGTAGGAGGAGAGGAGATTTTTATTGTCTGATATATGTGACCATGTTATTAATTATCAATAATTAAATATGGATAATAACTTTCTGCATCACACAGATGGTCATCCCAGGAGATGTGGTGGAGATGACAGAATTCCAGGAAAAAACTATGAGCAACTCCCGCTATATCCTTGAGCTGTTTTTTCCCAACGTGCAGCTTTCTTTGCCCAATAAAGGCTTTTATGAAAAACTACACAACAGGTAATTAATGCATGAAGAAAACAGAAAATAATATCATAGGTGAAACTGCACTCGTCATACACAATCAGCAACAATGTGCTCTTTTTTTCAGAATTAATAATGACCTGCTTCTGTGGGAACCCACTGCTCCATCTCCAGTAGAGACAGTGGAGAATATCCCGTATGGTGTGGGTCTGTCTGTAGCCAGTCAACTCATTAACACCTACAGCAAAGACAGCTTCAGTCAGTTCAGATCTATTGGTCCTGAGGGTAAAGAACATTTCCCCTTCTGCTCAATTGAATATTTAGTATCAGAATAGAAAAATAAATGAACATACTTTTGATACTATGGACAGAACTCGGTTTTAGAAAGAGGTTTTCAGGTGTTATTTTCATCTGACATGCTGTGTCTGTTGGTCTTGTGTTCTGTTTTTTTTTTCGCATTCTGTGTGTGAAGAGGAGGAGAGTGGGTCTGAGGAAGAAATCCTGCAGTATTACACTCCTGCTGAACTGGGCTATAGGAACAGGAGGAAGAAGAGGAGTAAGATGCAGCCTAAGAACTCTCAGAGCCTCTTTTCCATTGTCCTTTCTGTTAACCACGGCCTGCTGGCTCTGCACACACAGCTAAAGGTATTACATCAATATCACAAAGATGGTTCAATAAAGTCATTATTAAAGTAGTAGTGGTTACATAGTCTTATGTAATGAATGCCAATACTTCCAGCAGGATGATAATCGTATGTTACCAAAAAAACATGGTGAATTCTGGATGGAGGTGAAAAACGGGACGCTGTTTGGTGTGACGCAGCATGAAGGCTACAAAGACCAGCATTATGTCTGCTTCCACACATCTCAGGCCTGCCTCTATCACCATGGTAAAAACAAAAAAATAGTTTTTGTTGTTTTGCCTGTTATTTTTTTAGTTATGTTATATGATGGTCTGTACAGATTGCTGGTTGTATTATTGTTAATTTTGTTAACCGAAATGTATGCGCATACATCTTTGTATTTTAGTGCTTTTTAAAACTCATATCTAAGCCTAATATGCATGCCTGGTGACATTCATTATTGGTCTTTGTTTTATAACATCATGGTGTATTTAATTCCACAGGGACGGTGGAAGGAGATGCCCCTGAGTGGAGTGTTAATCTGCCCTGCAGGACGCGTCCTCATTGGCTGGAGCCTGTGATGTACGCGTCTGAATCTGCCCCGGAGAGGGCGTCACCCTCTGAAGGGCTCAGTTTGGAGCCCCACAGCATGCTGTCTGTTGCTGTTAAAATTTCCTCCCACAACACAGAGCGCAATGTCAAGGTAAACCAAATAATCGGCATAAATAAATGCTTAAAAAAGTAATAAAAATTAATACTTTTTTTGCAAGATGCAGTGCATTGATTCTGTTCTTTCGAAATTTCTATTCATCAATAAATCCTCAAAAGAAATATTAATAAGCACAACTGTTTTCAAAATGGATAAAAATAAGAAATGTTTCTTGAGCAGCAAATCAGCCTATTAGATATGATCCTTTGGAAATCAGTGTCACTATGAACAGAGTTAATAGCAATAATGGAATATTCAGCTTTGCCACTGGAATAAGTTACATTTTAAAATGTGTTAAAAATTTTTGTTTTGCAGTATTACTGTTTTACTGTATTTTTGATCAAATAAATGCCGTCTTGTGAGCAAAAGAATGTCTTTCACAAAAATGTGAAAATGTAATGTTTTCTACCGTGTTTGTGTTATTAAACTTGTAATTGGATCTGGTCCACATCTTCCTGTACTTTCAGGAGTTTCTCATAGCCATTGGCGTGAGGGGAGTTACGCTGGAGCACAGAGTGGTGCCTTCAAGTCTGGGCTGGTATGACCAGGTAATAAAATATATATAAAAAAAAAAACTTCATGCAAACCACATGAAACAAAAGTGCCTTTTAAAATGGACTTGTGGACATCTAAAAAAAAAAAAAAAGGTGAAATGATAAGTGAGATTTATTGAATCAAATAATAACATAGCTAACTTGTAGTTCATTAATCTGTGCTAAACATTACTGGTTGTCTTTTTCCTGTAGATAGTTGACTTTTTAAATGTGTCAGATGAGCCGGTGCTTGGGTACACACCCCCATCATCTGTGTCCACCCTCCACCTGCATCTGTGGAGCTGCTCCCTGGACTACAGGTGATATACATTTAGCTAGATCATTTAGGAGGGTCAAAAATTAATGAGGGCTTGTGGCAAAAATGCCCCCATAAATTCAAGGCAAAGGGGCAAAAAAATGCCCCTGCAAAATTAAACAATGTATTAGGGCTGTTGCAATTAAAATGAAATGTGAAGATGAGTGAAAATTGTCAATTTGCAGAATTGCATTTAGATTTGCTCATACTGCATCAGACTGCCTTTACGCACTGGTTTGTGCAGCGTTGAGCCTTATAACCAATCACACGCATTTCTGTTGAACTTAGGAATGGATTGCCAATCAGAGGCGCTAAGATTAGTCAGCACTGAAAACACAGGAGCAGTTTATGAGTGTGCATGCTCATTTCTAATGTTTATGAGAAATTCCCTTCTCATAAACAACACGGTGCAGATACGATGTAAATAAAAGATTAATTTCGTAGCTTCAGTGATTAAATTTTTGCATAACTTGTGTTAGACGTGGATAATGTCATGGACCGACATGCTTGTCTATGTAGCTAGAATGTGATGTGCCCAAAACAAAAACATGTAATTTTGTTTTCCATATTAATATTAATAATCATTAGTACAATGTAAAGAGCAATAATCTATAATAATGACTGTCATAATATTGCAGCCCTATGAGCTCCCGTTTTTATGTGTATAATGTAGATACAATTTTAAACAGTCCATTGTTAATGACAACAGTTTAAATATTTACTAAAGTAATTGGGTAAATTAAAAGTATTTGACATTAAAGACAACATTTGTTTTTGATAATAAGGTGATTATAAAAATTGCCCTCACAAATGTAAAAAATGCCCCTGGAAATCAATTCCAGGGTGCAAATATTGAACCTTAATGGAAAAGTTAATTTCTGGCGCTGTTACCGATACATCTATCCAGTATTTAAAGAGCCAAATGGTGCCTTCAAAAACATTTTGGACAATTACAATTGATGGATTTCATTGCATTTCATTCAAGTGGCATCTGTAAACAAATGAAGCTCAGAATTAACTTCACCAAAAAGTGTCTAACCAGTTTTTAACAACATACTTGTTTTTGTTTAGAACGTAACAAACTTAACAAACTGTAAAATGTTTGTGATATTAAAATAAATACAGCTTGTTTTAGTTATTAGATGTTAGTTTGTTTCTGTTCAAATTTCAATCCTTATACACAGAATGTGTTCATTGTGCTAAGCAGTAGTTTTCTCTTTCTAGGCCTTTGTATTTACCTGTGAGATCTTTGCTTACGGTGGAGACCTTCAGCATCTCTAGCAGTGTGTCTTTAGATCATTCTTCTTCCAGTCTGAGGTAAAAACCTAAACTGAATCATTTCTAGACATTTTTTCTTTCTGTAATTGAACACTTCCTAGTTAATTTTCTCATACTTTCTTCCCTTACAGAATAATTTTAGATGAAGCTGCATTGTTTCTGTCTGACAAGATCAATGCTGTGTCTGTTAATCTGGCACGAGGTGAGGAGTCATACACATCAGTGCAGTTTCAGTGTGATTTTGGCCACAATTCGGCCATCTGAGACAAATTTAAAAAAATCCTGAAAGATTCTTATAATCCTGGGATAAAATCTATAGTCTTTGGTCGCTGGTTTGACATGTTCACCAACAGCCGATCAATGTCCGTTGCGATAAATTTTACCTCAGATGAAATTCTGGTAGTGTGCAGATTTGGTGCACAGCTCTACAGTGTGACTTCTATGATGAACATCAAACTGTCTTCGTTTTTCAAGACAAGCCATGATCAGAATTAATACTAGAGATTTCTTCTAATCACCATAAGCTCTGGCGCTTCCATCCTCTGCTCATGGAATTCCTATGATATGTTGCGTTTGCTATGATAAACACCGGTTGCGTCGCTGTTTTCATTTCTTATTCTTGTGTCTTTAGACTATGTCCAGGTGGTTGATATGGGGACTCTGGAATTGAGGATCACAGCAGTCAAACCAGGACCAGATGGCAAAATGGTATGAAAATCCTCTGTTAAACAAAAAAGGTTGTCCGCTCTCTGACACATAATGTCTTAATTTTTCTTTATTTTGTGCCATTTATCTCTTTAGACGGAGCCAAGGTTTGAGCTGCGTTGCTCAAGTGATGTTATTCACATTCGCACCTGTTCAGATTCCTGTGCCGCTCTTATGAACCTTATTCAGTACATAGCGAGCTATGGAGATTTACTGCCCCCTTCTGGACTGGAGGCCAAACGCAGAAGCTCTAAACACAGGGTGAAGGTTGGTTCATCAAAAACATTCTCTGTGAGTTTAACATGTTGACAATGAGACATTCAATTATGCTTAATTTTTAAAGTTGAACTATCAAAGTAATTATTATCAGAGAACCTTGTCAGATGTTTGATAGTTTTGTTGTTATTAGCATGGTTTGAAGCTATTGTTTGTGGGTAAGTCATAATGTTTCATTTTTGCCAGACTGAAGCAGTGAGTCGCCCACCAGCTCAGGCTCCTTTGCTTCCTGAAGCAGAGCAGCAGATTCTTCAGGATCTAATGAGTGACGCAATGGAAGAGACAGACAGTCTGCAAAGTCATACACTGCAACAAAACGGTCAGACTCTGCTTTGATTTTATTTTTTAATTTAATTAATTTAATTTAATTTTATTTTATTTTTTTAAAACCGTGCATTAAACAACATTTGTTATCTCATTTACTAATGCAATCTGAGGGATACAGCATATTAAGTGATTTAAAAAAATGTGTGGCAGTGCTTGATATTTAAAATCAGAAATTTATTGGTTGCCATTGAATATCAGAACTGAAACCGGTATCCAAGTTATATTTTTAAGTGTTTTTTTTTTTTTATTTTATTTTATTTTTTTCTTTGAAAAATTACCAATTACCAATTAATCAGTACAGTCAGACCAAGAAGGTGCATATATTAAAAAAAAAAAAAAAAATTGATTTCAGTTTTGATTTTAAAAACCTATTGTTTTTTTTGTAGTGATTATGTGTTGCAACCATCTTTTCCCTCTTATCTTAAATATTCTATTTATCTCTCTCACATTTAGTGTTGTTATTGTTAACTAAAACTAAAGCTGTTAAATATTTGTTTTTAATTAAAATAAATCTGAAATAATATACTAATAATAGATAAAAAAAAATTAAACAATAATAAAATAAAGTTCTAAGTTGAAGTTCTAAATAAAAAAAGTATATTATTATAATAAGTACTAAAATAAATGAAACTGAAATAAAAAATAAATAAACTAAAGCTGAATAGAAATATTTTGAACTAATAAAAAAATGACAGAAGCATATGCCAAAATGCCAAAATTACAAAAATGAAAATATTAAAAATAACAGTTTACTGAAAATATTAATAAATACTAATAATAGTACAAATAGTACAAACAAAAACAATACTAAAATAACACTTCTCAAATTTGAATCTGCCTGTCGTTTGTATAGGTGTCAACGAAGACCATTCACATGATCATGAGCCGCCCCGTTCGGATCTCTTTCTTTTCCCTGATGAGAGCGGAAACCTGGGGCAGGAACCAAGTCCTACTTACCCAACCCTGCACTCCCCACTCATCTCTCCTCCTGCCCCTACTTTGCTCCAAGACACTGATGACTTCTGCATCTTGGATACGCCAGGCTCCAGAGTACTGGTGAGCTCTTTACTTCATCAATATTTCAGGCATAGAAGCTTTTACGAAAGGTAACAGCATTACAGATGTGCTGCTCTTATTCTTCTAAAGCCATACAATACCTTTGTGTGAGGAACTGAATTTAAAGACATGCATTAAATGCATTTTTGGATGAACTTGATGAAAGTGTTTTGTCTGTTAGGAAAGGGATGAGGAGCCTGTGGTAAAGAAGCTGATCTCTGAACCCATCCTTGTGAGGGAAGAACATTTCAGTGTCCCTCTGGAGGGCAGCAGCTCTAATAGGGGTCCACTTCATTTCCCTGTGCCAGAAATCAGATACCTGGTCAAAGAGATCTCTGTAGTGTGGCATCTCTATGGAGGAAAAGACTTTGGTGGTGGTGCACTGTCCTCATCACCAGCTCGCAGTCGAGGGTATATATTTGGAGTTGGGCCACTCCTGATTTAAAATCATGCTTCTTATAAAAACTGCATGTTATAAGTGTATTAAGAGAGCATGTTTGTGTGTGTAGGTGCACTCCTCACAGCTCTCCATCACAGACGCCTGTAAAACAGGTGAGAAGAGGCTCTCGTGCTGGAGGAGGATGGGGCAGAAACCCTGATGTTCTGATGGAGATTCAACTCAGTAAGGTCAGAGAAACATTTATCGTTTTAATCACCAGCCTGCCTAATATTAACTCTGTTCAGTGTTATTTTAGTATCATTTATATACTACTATGGTAATTATATATATATAGAGAGAGAGAGAGAGATACACACTACCAGTCAAAAGTTTTTGGACAGTACAATTTCTTAAAGAAGTCTTTTCTGCTCACCAAGCCTGCATTTATTTGATCCAAAGTACAGCAGCAGTAAAAGCAGTAAAATTCAGAAATATTTTTACTATTTAAAATACATTTTTTCTATTTGAATATATTTTAAAATGTAATTTATTCCTGTGATTTCAAAGCTGAACTTTTAGCATCATTACTCCGGTCACATGATCCTTCAGAAATCATTCTAATATTCTGATTTGCTGCTCATTTTTTATTGTTGTTGTTGTTATTATTATTATTATTATTATTATTATTATTATTAGTTCAGAAGAACAGCATTTATCTGAAATAGAAATCTTTTGTAACATTAGAAATGTCTTTATCATCACTTTTGATCATTTTAAGCATCCTTGCTAAATTGCTAGAAGTAATAATTTCTATTTCTTTCTCCCCACCAAAAAAAATAAAAATAGATCAGATAAATGCTGATCTTTTGATCTTTCTGTTCATCAAAGAATCCTGAAAAAATTTACTCAACTGTGCAAATATTTATGATAATATTAATAATAATAATACATGTTTCTTAAACAGCAAATCAGTATATTAGAATGATTTCTGAAGTACCATGTGACACTGAAGCCTGGAGAAATGATGCTGAAAATTTTGCTTTGATCACAGGAATAAATTACATTTTAAAATGTATTCAAATAGAAAACTTTATTTACAAAATAAAATACTTTTGCAGTATTTTAGATAAAATAAATGCAGGCTTAGTTAGCAGAAGAGAAAAAAAAATTGACTGGTATTGTATACAATTTATATATATATATATATATATATATATATATATATATTTTTTTTTTTTTTTTAATTTTAATAGCTATTAATTTTCTAAATAGTGTCTTTTTTAAAATTTTAATAGTATTATATTTTTATTTCAGTTTTAGTTTGTCATTTTAATCATCTGTCTGCCTACACAATATATGAATTTTTTTAAGTGTTATTTTTGAATTATTTAGGTAGTATTATAGTTTTTTTTTTTTTTTTCAATTTCAATTTGTTTAATTTTTAGTAATTTTATGTGCCATTGTCATTTTCATAGTTTTTTTTATTTGTTATTTAATATTTTTCATTTGTTTATTTCAGTTTGTTTTCCGTTAAAATTTCAGTACTTAAACTAATTGCGAAGGCATCAATTCAAAATTATTTATTTTAAATATTTCATCTAATCTCAATGTTTTACTTCAGCTTTATTTAAATTAATGAAATGTTTTATTTATTTATTTTGTTAATGATATGAACACTAATTTATTTGTAAGATTATTCCGCAATAAATCTTTTAATAATCCAATTCAGTAAACTAAAATACACTACGATCCTTCCTGTTACATTAGGTGCGGTTCCAGCATGAGGTGTATCCTCAGATGGCTCCAGAGGCAGGAGCAGTTTTGACGGAGCAGCCTGTGTCCAGACAGGTGTTCTCAGTGCAGGATCTGGAGATACGAGACAGGCTGGCCTCTTCCATGATGAACAAGTTCCTCTATCTATACTCTAGTAAAGAGATGCCCAGGAAAGCTCATTCCAACATGGTACGATCAAATACACACATTATGATGTACATAATCTACAGGTAGTGTGTATGGTTTCTAACGGATTAAATGATGTTGTCTGAAATGCGGATGTGCTGTCTGTGTATATCAGTTGACTGTCAGAGCCCTGCATGTGTGTCCAGAAGCAGGACAGGCACCTCAGGAGTGCTGTCTACGTGTGTCGCTAATGCCCCTCCGGCTAAACATTGATCAGGTACAGAACAAAACTGTTCAACAATTCACCTTAAATCATGTTTTTAAAAGCATAGTTTTTTAAAGCATAGTTCAAAGTGATGACTAAATGCCAGGAGCCCCACATTTTCATCTCTTTTTTTTCTTGTCCTTTTTTATGTATAGGATGCATTGTTCTTCCTGAAGGACTTCTTTACCAGTCTGGCAGCAGAGGTTGAGTTGTTTTCCCCACCAGAACAGGAAGGTAACAGTCAATATGCAAAATACTCTGAGAACCTTGGAAAATTGTTCCAAACGCTGAGTAAGCTGCTTACCTAGTCAACATTATGAAGAGAAGTGCTCTTGACACAAAGACTGTTCCAAAGAAAATGTGCTGCATTTTTCTCATGTCGTAATTGCCAGATCATCTCCATATTTTTCTGTGTCAAAAAAAAGTCTGTGTAAAGACAGCAAACCTTCTCACTAGATCTTGCAACCGATATTATTTCCTGCAAGCAGTTGTTTAATCTGCATAACTATTTATTGATCTGTTGTAGTGTTCTGTGTGTCAGTAAAGAAGCCTCCTGTCCCTGAGGTTTCTTGCAATTTTTCCAAGTACAACGGTGCAGCGGGTCAAGACCCTGCGCCTATCATCTCAGTGCCAACACAAAGCCGCTCCAGTCCAAGCCTCATCCACACCTGCAGCCAAGACAGCACTGCTGAGCCAGACACTGCCTCCACATCTTTCACTGACCAGCCCATATTCTTCAGGTGTGTGAGAGAAATTTAGAGTATTCTTAACCATCTGCATCCATCTACAACAGGGGTGTCCAGTCCTGCTTCTGGAGGGCCACTTTCCTCAAGAGTTTAGCTCCAAAACACCTGCCTGGAAGTTTGTAGCAAAGCCACTGTAAGGCAAGCCTGCAACCTTTAGCTAAAAAAACATAACGGCTAATGCTAACGCTTCCGCTTTGGCGTTATGCAGGGAAGGAGACCCGTTTTGATTGAATTGATGTCAGTAGAGGAGAGGCTTCACTGCGCTGGACAAGTTGATATGATTCTTTAGGGTCTTAATGAAAAGTCTATAATATACTTTGGTTAAAAATTCTCAATGGTTGTGTAAAACAACACCCTTTTTACCTTGCCAAAATCAGCTCTGCAAAAATCATCTCATTCTGGTCGAGGCTGCTTTTAAATGCAAATGAGCTCTGCTCGCCCCGCCCCTCTCTTCTCTCTGTGGAGTGACGAGCCTGTTTACTTTAGCCGCATTTAGCCACGTTTAGCTGCTAAACTTGCTAACTAGCAAATTATTAGGAAAGGCGATCGCAAAGATTCATAAAAAAACCTCTTATACTCACTTCTGCTGTAAGGGAAGCTGGATCATGAATGATTAGTGTGAACATAGACGGATATATGTAGATCGGGAGGCGCATTCCCTTCACAAACAAACGTAATCCACTGCATCTTCAGCAGCTCAGATGTCGGGAGTAAATGACGACCACTATGTTCATTATTACATCCAGCAACACTCAATTCTTGTCTAACTTACATCCCTGTTCTGGCATCAAAACATGGAGGTTGGACTGTTACAACTGATCTGAGGTACCACAGCATGGATTTTTATCATTATAGGGTAGATTTGTACACACACTGCCAACACACATTAATGTTCAAACAACATGTAAAAGTGAACTTAGCATCCGGTGACCTCTTTAAAGAATCGACACCCTATTGGCTAATCGGCTAATGTTTTACACTAAACAATAGTTTTGGATTGAGCTCTTTTTAAAGTTTACACCAAAAAAAAAAAATCCAGTTTTATAAGAGAAGTCAGAATTTTTGCAACAGGTGGGATTCAGCTTATGGCACTTCTTTCATTCCTATGGTATTTGTAAATGGCGATTGAGTGCTGCACAAGTCTGACTGAAATTCAGTGATGTCAAGGTTGTACTGTGATTGGTTATCAGGGCACATGTGATCCAAGTTGACCGTTACGCTTTCTCCAATAGTAAGTAATACAGCCCCTCTCATCTCTCATCTCTGTTTGTAGTGATCCTGAAGACCTTATTTGGCTGGTTCAGGAGGGTTTAATTAGGGCTACATCTAAACTCTGCTAGAAGGTGGCCCTCTAGAACCAGGATCGGACACTTCTGATCTACAGCAATCTACATTTTAACGTTTCAAATTCTTTAGGTATAAGTTAATCAATAACTGCAAACCAGAATTTATTTACATGTGGTGTTTTCCAGAGAGTTTCGATTCACTTCAGAGGTGCCAATTCGATTAGACTACCATGGAAAACACATGGCCATGGAGCAGGTGAGCTATCTACAGAATCCAAATGACAAACAATTATTATTTTTTTTTGCATGCATGCATGCATGCATTTGGCCTTAGTGTTTTTACGTATGTTAGATTGTGAATTATATAACAAGCTTAGTGAAACAATATATTAGTAATGATTAGTCAGAAAAACTGTTGTTCTTGACTACATGCAAAATTATGAACATGAAACAGTCAAGCAACGCTCTGAAACCTGAACTGTATTGTTTGTTATAATACATTTTTCTACAAAATAAGCTTGTAGGTTTAATTTGCTTTTAGTAAATGCTCTATAAAAGTATTATAATACGATATGTGGATATAATGTTGGTTTCTTATTCCTCAGGGCACATTTGCTGGTATTGTGATTGGACTGACACAACTGAACTGCTCAGAGCTTAAGTTACGGCGCCTGTGTTACAGACAAGGGTAGGAAAAATACAGCATTTCAAAAAAGTCTTTATTATGTTCACTATGTGTTTATGTTATGTATTTCAGCCATTTTATTTAAGATAATTTGTATTTTTTTTTTTTTTTTTTCTGTCAGATTACTGGGTGTTGACAAGCTCTTTTCATATGCCATTAATGAGTGGCTGAATGACATAAAAAAGAACCAGTTGCCGGGACTTCTGGGAGGCGTGGGGCCCATTCATTCCCTGGTGCAGCTAGGTTAGCACAACACATTCCTACACACATTGTGTAGTTCTTTTGTAAAGTGCTATTGACCAAATATTAAAATGGGTGTCTGTGAGAAATAATGACTTAATTTACATGACTAAGCAGTGTTTCCCTCTTTTGCTGCTACAGTTCAGGGTTTTAGGGATCTGGTTTGGCTGCCCATTGAGCAATACCGTAAGGATGGAAGAATAGTGCGTGGCTTTCAGCGGGGCACAGCCTCCTTTGGAACCTCCACTGCAATGGCAGCACTGGAGCTCACCAATCGGATGGTGCGAACAATACAGGTAAACTGATTTCTTTGTGTTGGAACAAAATTATTGCGGGGTGTCTCATAAAGAGGTAGTTTGTAATATTTTATAATGTATTCATCAAGTTTTCATCAGCATATGACAGTGGCAAACGTAGACACATTAATTATACTGATCACATTAAAATCAATTTGCTTTACTTATCCGTAAATGATTTCTGATCTGTTCTTTGTGTTTTGTGCAGGCTGCTGCTGAAACTGCTTACGACATGGTATCTCCCGTGCCAGATGAGAAAGAATGCAAAAAGATTAAACGGTACTCCCATTACTGTCTGGCCCATCAGCCTGTGGACCTGAGAGAGGGGGTGGCCAAAGCATACAGCGTAGTAAAAGAGGTATGAGCACTTTGTGCGATAGTCATGATATATATCTGGGCCCTGTACAATTAATTCTAGTAAGTTAACATGAACTTGTTACAACCCCTGGCTCAAAGGGAAGCAACAAAAGGGACACACACACGTCTATAACTGAGCTCAAAAGGAAAAGACTTTATTAATCAAAAATTAATTCCAAGCACAGGAAAATAATAAAACAATGTTTCTGTAAGCGTCAGTTTCATCAGTATGTAATGCGGGGTGTCTGAATGAATGTGTAATGTATTGTTGCAGGGTCAGAAAACATAAAAACAGAAAGCAAACAGAAAGCAAAACCTAAAACATAAGCAAAACGGCGAAGCAAAGCAAAACCTAAACCAAACAAATAAACCGAAAAGGAGGAGAAACTCCTCAACAAATCCTCAAACCCAAATCCCCCCATGCTAACACGTCTATCAGTCTCTTTTAAAAGAAGCATCTCAGCCAGCGTCAGGTGCAGCCAATGAACGGCTCGTCAGATTAAATCGTAGGTGGAGCAACCAGTCACCACGCTCCTAAAACGAACAGACAGGGATCGTCACAAACTCAGAACTGATTTACTTTCTTATTGCACAATTCATCTGCAATTTTAATAATACCACTTTGAAATGCTACAGAAATAAGTTGTGAATGCCAGTTCATGTTGGTAGTTCATCCAAAATAAAAAACTGGGATTTACTCTAACTCATGTCTTTAAAACCCAAATCAAGGTAATTTTAATGAAACTTGATATTTCTTTCCCTTCATTGAATATTCATTCATTCATTCCTCCACAACTCTTAAACTTCAAGAAGTTCATAAAAGCCCTGCTCAGATGGTAATTGTTTCTCATGCGGATGTTATTTAAAAATAAATTTACATGGCACATCAGTAATAAAACTCTGGATTCGGATGCCGATTTATTCACAGTGGAACACGCTGCTCTTGTGGCCAGTCACATGATTGTCTGCTGTAAATAAAATGAATTTTGTTTACAAATGTATTCTTATTATTGTGTTAAATGTATTTTAAAAAATACTTATGTAAAATATATTCTTATTATTCCAATCATATTTTAAAATATATAACCTATTTATTATTTAATTATTTAAATCTCCTGTTTAAAAATGGGAAAACAGACATGGATTAGAGCTGTAATCGGGCCTTAAAAGTTAGGCCCGACAGGGCCCGAGGCCGACAGAATTCGGCCCGAGCTCGACAAGTATATTTTGATTGACAGCTTTTTAAAAGCCCGAACCCGTTTACAGCCTGACATTATTCAAATGTGCGCAAGCACACAGCTCTTTTGCCTTTTGTCAAGAATGAGTCATTTATACATGTTTTAACATAATTTATTAATGACTAACGTAGGCTATAGGCCACTTGGAAGTTGGAACAAAGAAATATAGTAAGTCCTCTGTAACATCGTAATATCTTAGCATTCTAAATAGGCGCACACTTAGCCTATAAATAGGCCAACGCGCCAATAAAAAAGACTCTTTCTTAACAAATTAAATTAAGATAAGTTCTAAATTAAGATGGGTTTTTGGCAATAACGAAATTAAGATTTGGCAATAATGAAATTAAGTTTCAGCGCGGTCCTGCGCTCACTGATGGTGCGTCCAGCAGCACTGAACACCCTTTTACTGCTGCTGCGACTGGCCGGGATGTACAGTACTGATCTGGCTAATTTAGCCAAAACGTAATCACCAGAGGCAAGCCTCCGTTTCACCTCCTCAGCATCCATTTTCGCATCTTTCTTGCGCTAATCGAAACACATCACATGACCGCTCATTTACCGCGCAAGCCCGAGCCCGGCCCGAGCCTGTGTAAAATGATATAAATTAAGCCTGAGCCCGACCGAACCCGTCAGGTCCCGTCGGGTTTCATCGGGTTCGGGCAAAGATCTTTAGCTCTAACATGCGTTAGTTGTATATAATTAGACGCGATATAGTTTGTGTATATTACTGTATATGAATGCTTTCAAGCATTTCAGAAATGGATGCAAATTACAGTGAAGTACAACGGTTACCATACAGTGTCCCGCAGTGGTCAAAAGTGTTGAATTTTGAATCGACTTCTTGTAAACTCAGAGTTTGGGTATTTTTATGCGGGTGGTGTAAGATAAACACTGACATTCTGGATTCAGACGGCAATAAAATCACAGACTACCCTCTCTAAATGGTGAAAAAAAACTCCCCATGAGATGCAGTTGACGCTTTGCAAAAACCGCCCTCCTTAGTTACTGTTGCTATGTCTCACACTACACATCATGTTCTAACGCAGTGAAAAATACATTGCAGAGCAAAGAGGAAACTGACAACACACTGACAGACAAGACAGAGCAGGTTACTTCTGGTATGAAACAAGGTCTCAGCTTTAAAATGTTGTCATTTTTAAGAAATTCAAACAATAAATACCGTATTGTGGCTCTTTAATGTTTCGTGACAAATCACTGTATTGCCTTATTAGATCAATTGACATAAACCGATCGTCTTTTCTATTTTACATAAAGCACAAAAAAACATGAATGAACAACTGAACTTATTTTATTAAGGCATCAATAAACATAATTTTTCATGTTTAAGTCCACCTTAGTTAATATACTCTCCTGTCTGATTTGTTTGTCGGACAGAATTGCAGATTCGGCATTATGATTGGTCAGATCACCTATCAGTCATGCTGTTTGCGAAGGGTCGATTATCATCAGAATAGGGCTAAAGACATCGAAAAATCAAACAGTTTGACTTGTATCACTTTGTATGATGAACAAATTTGACTTTTTTGCTTTTATTCACATATAAACATAAATGAATGTACATACATAGAGCACACCATTTGGAGAATGAAAGCTCAAACATGCTTGATTGACGTGTGAGAACCAGTGAGGTTTGTGTATATATGTAAAAGCCTGAATTAAGTTTGATCATCATATAAAGCAATCATATCTCTTTTGAAAACTTGGATTAAGCTGCTTGATTCCAGTGGATCACTTTTACAGCAGCTTTATTTTACAGCGGCTTTTACTTAAACTTTTTTTTGGCAATCTCGAATTTGAATCCCGACTCGAGGACCTTTAAGAAATTTAGTGGAATGCACTTTCAACAGAAATCAGTCAGAAATATCTAAAGTTTCATTTAAAAACACATACATTTGTGTTTCAAAGATTCTTATGTGTTGGGGACAACATGAGGGCAAGTAAATGATGGCAGATTTTCAATTTTTGGATGAACAATCCTGAGTGACTGACATGAGGCATATACTGGTATGTTTATTATAAACTGTTTCTGTGCATTGTGTTTGTAGGGGATCACGGACACAGCCCTGACCATTTATGACACTGCGACACGCGAGCATGAACAGAGGGGCATGACGGGCGCTGTGGGTGGAGTCCTGCGACAGCTTCCTCCAGCAGTTGTTAAACCTCTTATCGTTGCCACAGAAGCAACATCCAATGTGCTGGGCGGCATGAGGAACCAGATTCATCCAGATGCACGTCAAGAAGAGTCTCAGAAATGGCGCTTAGGAGAAGAGTGAGCTATGTTCTCTGAAATGTACTCCTGTGTCCTGCATTAGATCAGAATCGATATTCATGCTGGCTAATCGGCCTACAATATGTGTGCTGGCTTTGTTTTAATTAGTGTGTTGATGCCCGTCAAGATCTGTTTTGCTGCTTATACTTCTGTTTAAAGCGGTCTTGGTGTCTCTGTGGCAGACAACTAGAGGCTGTGGTAGCAGAAGTCTAATGCCCAAATGAAGTATCAGAGGAAGACTGGAGCTTTTTTTTTCAGCAGCACTTGTGCTTGACATTTACTGTAACTGGAGTCATCGAGTCTTGTATCTCAAAGCCGCAGAAATGAAGACGCACAGCTCCTGCTGGAGTAGATTTAACTAGATTTGTCTCTTCTCACCCTACTTTCAAACATCCTTGTAGTGCCTTCATGTCAAGGTTTAATAATATCATATGATCATGAGTAATGAATGAGATGGTGTAGTGTTTTGTTGGGAACATGATTACTGCACCATAGGTTTTTCCACATCATTTAGGTTTAATGTCCATTACATGTTATTCAAAATGACTTTTGCTGGTCATGACATCCTGTGTTGGATGCAAGGGAGAATCTCGCAAAGAAAAGTCAGGGTCATATTTCACCCCAAAATCAGTAGAAAAAAAATTACATTTTGCATGAAGACAATGAAACCAATGAAAATTTAAGGATTGTTACATTTTGTGTTTTAATATTCTTGATACAGTAATTTAAGAAAAATGCTCATTCTCATTATTAAAGATTGTGATCATTTACTCACCGTCATGTTGTTCCAAACATGCATGAGTTTCTTTCTTCTGTTGAACACAAAGATATTTTAAAGAATATTGGTCACAAAACAGTTGCTGGTAGCCACTGACTTCAAGATGTCTTTTTATGTTTAACAGACTCATACAGGTTTGGAACGTGAAGGTGAGTAAATGATGATTTTCATATTTTACAGGTGATCTGTCCCTTTGATGGCTATATTTTTTCCACAAACACTAATAAGTGACATTTTTAATTTTGCTACTAAGAATAGAAAACTAAAGAATTGCTTCATTTTATGAAAATGTCTGCAAAAAATGTAAAATAGGTTTCATTTTCTTTGTGCAAAATGTACATATTTTTATTTTATTCTTTTTGAATAGGGTGACAGTCATTTCTTGAGAGTTTCTGTGAGATGCAAAAGCTAAACTTGTTAAATACTTAAGTTATTGTAAACATTTTCAAAAGGACAAAAAGGAGTCATCTGGTAGCATCATTGCTTTTATTTCTACTACAATAATCATCTCTTAGCTAACCACACTATTAGCTGTTTAAATAAAAGACATTGACTCTTTTTTTGCACCGAATCGATTTCTATGGCTTAAGCAGCACAATGTTGTGTAGTGTTTCTGTTTCCAAATACTGTGTTAGAAACTAGTCTTCAAACATGTGGAATGTTTTGCGGTTATTATTACCACTTGCACTTTGTACTTAAGTGATCCCAGTAAATTACACCTTTTATTGTTTTCGTTTTCAGTTCTGTTTCAAATCTGCTTGAGTGACATTCCCTAAGCATCTGCATTCAAGAAGTCTTACGAATGGTACATTTTTCTTGAGATAGACAAATTCTCTATATAGTTTTCCATGTTGTTAACTGTCTAATAGACAAGCATTAATTCTCTGTTCCTCTCAAATGTTTTAGTCTGAGAGAAAATTGTTATTATTTTTTTTTTTTTTTGTCTTCATGACATGGCTGTTGTGAGTAAATGTTAGTTTGATATATTGGGAAATTGATAAATAACAGCTAATTTTAGCTTACAGACACTTCCTTTTCTCATTTAAATGATGCATTAATATTTATTGTATGTTTTCTTTGAGGTGGTAATAACATTGATTGTACATAGCTGTACAGGTCATTTCCCCAATTTATACGAAAGCATGTATTGTCAAGAAAGGGAAATAAATTATTTAATGTCCACCACTTGACTTTTTGTGCCTTTCCTGACATTGCTTGCCAGACAGTTGGCCAACAATTAACGTCTGTGGCAATCTCTGAGAACTGGATCATTCAGGTAACAACAGTATTAAGAATCAAGTGTAAACTTTTGAACAGGGTCATTACTATGATTTAACTATTATTATCTCTTGTGGACTATATGTAAACTTCTTTTATGTAAAATATCTTAATCTGGTCAGTACTAAATAAAAAATAGCATGCATTTTGTATGATCCCTATTTTGATAAAATAATGAACATTTTGCAGATTCTGGAAGGTCTATGTAAACTTTTGTCCTCAACTGTACATGAACACTTTACAGATGGTTTTATGACTAAGTCATTCTCTTAAAATGCTATTGAGCTTTAAATTATGGCATATTTTGTTTTTGAGCCCATTCGGTTGTGAAATAAACCGCATTTTTACATAGGCCTATTATTCAGCAATTTATTTGAATGTAGCTAACTTTAGAGACGGTCCCTAAATTTGTGAATATGTAATGTCCAAAGTCAAGCCAACTTTATGGCAGTTCACGAGCACAAACTGCAAGTGAAAGTATTAACTTTTCGTTTCGCCATTTTAACCTTCAGAAACTCTTATTTCTGCACATAGTATTAAAGTGTTTAATAAAAACTTTTATAAAGGATTTTACTACTAAGTTCTTAATGGAAAAAAAATGGTTTCAGTGAATCTGTATGTAGTTACATTAATACGTAGTGATGGAAATTCACATAATTTTTTTCTTTTTTTTTTTTCTTTTAATTTTTCTTTTAATTTCTCCAGAGGGGAACCGCAGCTCAGGATTTAGTAGGAGTGTACGTGTAGCGACTTAACGGAAGAGGTGAAGGACTTTTGTCAATAATGTGGGTCGGTTTGTTTAAGGTAAGTGTGTAAACAGTATTTGTGTTAACCTAACAGGTTACATTTCTGACTGATTTAGTTTTAAAGTTGGAAGCTTGAAGAGTTTAAAATGAGTTGTATATTATGAAGAATTATCCACTATAAACGAAAGTGAAGGCTAGTAGACCAATATAACTACCACATTTAATAGCTTAAAATTTACAAGTTTTAAGTAAATAAATAAATAATAAGAAGAATGCAATTTCAAAAATTAATTAAAATGTAAAAGACTTTTAAGTTGTCTTCCAAAATTTCCTTTTGAAAGGTGTGTTCAGCTTTACAGACAGCTTGCACACAGCTGGGAAAGATTGCAAGTTCAGCTGGATTAAACATGTATTACAGCAACACTGTTCAATAACAATATATAACCATTCATCTAGTAAAAAAAGCTAAAATGGACCAATGATAATGGATGTTGGGATGCAGTTAATGCCCAAGAAGGAGTACGGAAGCACACGAACAGTTCTAAAGGCATTCAAAACATTTTTTTTTTTTTATAAATTATGCTAACAAAAAACATGCACAATTCTTACTTACATTGGATCCTTTATGTTTGTGCAGATGACTCTGATGGCTTTTCTTTGATAATCCTCAGAAGTCTTTCCACTGCCATGAACAAGGAGTTCCACCTTGCCAAAATCTTAAACAGTTTCAGCTGCAAGTATGGATCTTCCACATTTGTTCCAAAGTGCATTACCTTTTCCGAATGTTGAACGGTACCCTTTCTTGTATGCCTTATTGGATTTTGCTTTCATGGCATCAACTGTAGCTATTAGTTTGAGTAGCTGACATGCACAGCGATGGTGCTTTGGGAATTGCAACTCAAAGCAATCATTTTCATTCAGAAGTGGTGACACATCAACAAACTCAAATTCTTCACCCCCTCTTCTTCCTCTTCATTTTATTCATCCTCTTCTGGTTGAGATGCTTCATCACTTTGACTACATTGTCATTCTCTTCTTCACCAAAAACCTGGGAAGCTTTTATTAAATTAGAGCCATTATCTGTAGTTGTTCTCAGAATCTTCTCCCGAATTTCAAACTCAGAATGTATGTCATTCAGTAGTGTTTCCTCCAGAATTTCCTCAAGAATTTTCTCAAGAATCACCTACACTGAAACTCAGAATTGAATTTATTTGAACATTTCCATAACACATTCATTAAAATCCATCAAGCAGACGAGGGAATTTCACCACATAGGCTACTTGTGGTATGGCTGATTGACAAACCTTCTGATGTTTGCTCTTAGGTCATGAGGCAGTTTGGTAAGAATCTGTGAAATATGATTGATATTTGAGTTCTTTCTAGTCGGGTCCTGCATTCGTTAAGAAAAAATTATGAGGATTCTGAAGATCTCAGTGAAGAAGTTTACTGCAGCAAAGCAGTGACAAAATACATGAAACATCTTGGGTTCAATAGAGTCGCAATATCATTACTCCATCAGAAAGCATGGAACCCACCAAACACAGCAAATAACTGTGTGGTTATAGCCATTACAATAGATTGATAGTTAACCTGTCTTTTTGTATTCACCTCTGTTAGCTATGGATGCTGTAACTTCAGCATAATTCTGTCAAATTGCTAAGTGTGCACCAAGGAAAAACGTCCCAGGTTACATATATGTAACCATGGTTCCCTGAGGGAATGAGATGCCGCGTCAAAAACACATTGGGGAATGCCTTCAGCGTGACCACGCTCTGAATCATATGTGCAATCAATCCAATAGAGAGGTGAGATGTCAGAGGCGGGTGACGTCATAGACCAGGAAGCTTAAAAGCATGTGCACCGGAACCGGCATTCAGCTTCAAGGCAGAAGCAAGCACTCACAGGGATGCCGGAAGTATGGCCCGAGACTCAGTGTCTCGTTCCCTCTGGGAACCATGGTTCCGAAATAGCACCAGGTCAGAGAACCATACTCGGGCCGGCCAGTACGGGGCTACTAGGAGTAGACGGACCCCGTCCCGGCGCACTCTCTCCAAAAATCCCGGGAGCAGAACAATCGGGGGAAAGGCGTACAGACGAAGCCTCGGCCACGTCTGTACCATGGCATCCAGCCCAAGGGGAGCTGAATGAGTCAGAGAGTACCAGAGGGAACATTGCGATGTCTCTTGAGTCGCAAAGAGGTCCACCTGAACCTGGCCAAACACTCTCCAGATCTGCTTCACCACCTCTGGGTGAAGCATCCGTTCCCCGGGCCTCGGCCCCTGCCTTGACAGGATGTCTGCTCCCAAATTGAGATGCCCAGGAATATGAACTGCTCTCAGCGAGAGGAGTTTGTCCTGGGACCACACAAGGATCTGGTGCACCAGCTTGTACAAGGTGCGCGAACGCAGACCTCCCTGTGTAGAAGATTTTCATTAATCTTGAATCACTATAAAACATAGAATTATGCCTATACATAAGAGAATATTATTCTACTATTATCATTTGACTATGTGTATTAACTCTGTGCAGTGAGCTTAGAGCAAAGATAACTATTTAAAGCTTGAAAAACACTCATGCCTGGAACGAACCTGTTCAGGAGCTAGAAATACATGACAGCTATTGATCAACCTTCAGGAATTCATATATGGTAAAAATACCTTGTCCAAAAATACAACAGTGCATATATGGAATGCTTCAGGATGTATATATGTGTGCTTGAGACGAAACTCTGGAGTGGTGTTCGAACATTACTCGGCCTTTTGTTAACTTGTTAATAAAGGTCTATCTGACTTCAAAACCTCTTCAGAGCAATTTATTTTGAGCAAGGAAAATTCTACAATACCTGGTGGTTGATGTAGTAGACCACCACTGTGCTGTTGGTGCGCACCAACACATGGCAGTCTCTTAGGTCTGGGAGAAAGTGTTTCAGAGCCCAAAACATGGCCAGCATCTCCAGGGAGTTGATGTGCCACGAGAGATGGTGATCACTCCACAGACCACGGGCAGGGTGGCCACTCATGACCACTCCCCAACCGGTGAGAGACGCATCCGTCGCTAGCGTTACGCGGCGACAAGGAACTCCCAGCACCGGGCCCTGAGACAGGAACAAAGACTTTTTCCACATATCCAAGGCATGTAGGCATCGCCACGTGACCTTGATCATGCAAAACAGGCTTCCCCTCGGGGAGAACCCCTTGGTCCTGAGCCACCACTGTAGGGGTCTCATGTATAGCAGGCAAAAAGGAATCATGCAGCTGCCATCAGACCCAACAGTTGTTGAAACTGCTTCACAGTGAGTGACCGGCCTTCTCTCACTCTCGTGACTGCAGTGAGGATCAACTCGATTCGAGCAGGTGACAAACGTGCCTGCATCGTGGTCGAATACCACACCACACCTAGATAAGTGGTTCTCTGTGATGGAGAAAGCACACTCTTCTTGGCGTTCAGTCTCAACCCCAGCTCTTTCATGTGATCGATGTTGAACCGCCATCTGCTCTGATTGAGCAAGGATCAACCAATCGTCAATATAATTAAGTATGCGGATGCCCTGGAGTCGCAGAGGAGCCAGAGCTGCATCCACACACTTCGTGAAAGTGCAGGGGGAGAGTGCCAGGCCGAACAGAAGAACCCGATATTGGTATGTTTCGCCCCTGAAAGCAAACCTTAGGAACTTCCTGTGTTGAGGAAGGATGGAGATGTGGAAATAAGCGTCTTTTAGATCTATCGTGACAAGCCAGTCCTTGGACCTACTTGACTGTCAGCATCTTGAACTTCAGAAGCATAACTGAGCGGTTCACCTGACACAGATCTAAAATGAACTGAACTGAATGCGATAACCTCGCTCTACAGTGCACAGGACCCAAGCAGATACATTTGGCAGTAGTTTCCACGCTGCCAAATAATCTACTAGGGAACCAGTCTCTTGAGACTGGCCTCTGGTGTTGTTTGAGCTGCTAGCTCGGTGTCCTGTTTTATGTATTGAGGTTTATACTGTCTGTGGTAAAGACGAGAGCAAATTTCCATATTGTGTACAATAAGGTTACTGAACTGAACTAAACTGAATAATAAAGTCTGTTTAATTACTGTACTGTTGTGTTTTCCTTTTTCAGAATCAGTGGTGGGTTTAACTGTTCGGTTCCATCATGGGCGACACACAAACATCCACAGATGAAGATTTTTTTCCAGGATGCAGGTGCTTTGAATGAACACTTTCGAATAACCCTTATATTTTTGTCTTCATTTGATGTTTATTATTAAATAAGATATAAATGTAAAATATGTATTGAAAAGACAAAAACTATAAAGGGCCCTATCATACACCCGGTGCAATGTGGCACCTGGCGCGACGCAATTGATTTTTGCTGGTTTGCGCGTTGCTATTTTGAGGCAACTGAAATAGACTTTGCCATTGACCAGTTGAAACCTGGTCTAAAGTCAATGGCGCACTATTTTTCTTATTGTTTAAAGAGTGCGTTAGTAATATGTGGTGCACAATGCACATACACTGTGCTTATTACACACACAGGGACACGCATCAGCACACAAACATGCCAAATATTAAAAATGAAAGGATTACAATGTAAAAGATTATGATTGTGTAAATAAATATAAAAGTGCCTACATGTGATAATGGATAGTCAATCGCTTTCTTATGCAAGCTGTTTTTTTTGCTTTAGAAAACGATCACGTTCAGCAAGGAGGGGAAAGTTTTGAAAGGTGGTGCACAGTAACTCATTTGAGTGGGCTCAGCCCGTAAATGCCCCCCTTTGCGCCGATCCTGCTCTCTGGAGAAGCGTTCAGCCTTCGCAGTTCTCGCAAATTCTGCCGAGTAAATAGCGAATCCGCCATGGCACTAGTGCAACTGGCTCTTAAAGGGAATGGGAGATGAGACTGTGATTGGTTTAATGCACGTTACCCCCATAACACACCCACAACTCATTAAGAGAATAGGGACAACCCTTTTAGACCATGCGCCAGGTGCACCAATCGTTTTTTTCCGTCCTTAAAATAGCAAAAGTGGATTCGGACACGCCCCAAGTGCACCTGCACCGTGCGCTTTAGACTATGCGCTTAGATCGCTAAAATATGGCCCTAATAAGTCTCTAAGGTCCTACATTTTTCTAAAAATGCACACTTTATTCTCTATCTTTTACAGTTCAGTCCAAAAGGAGAGGTCAGAACGAGATCCCAGCAGTGTGAAAATGAAAAGTAACCAGTCTACGGATTCATCACAAAATTATAATAGAAGAGTTACATGGCCTGGTCTCAGGTATGACATTTTTATAAAAGACATTATTATTAAAAAGACATTTTCATTTGTGGTTGGTCTCATAGAGAACTCATAGAGTTCTTTTCAGAGTATTTTTATTTCATTGTTACTTTTTAATGAATATGCGATTGTTTGAATACAGTAATTCTGATTAATTTTATTCTCTCCGTTTTACAGATTAGGCCAGCAGGAGAGGTCAGAACTGGAGCTCAGCTCCGTGTCTAAGAGGACTGACTGGTCTATTGATCGAACGCAAAATTTTAAGAAGGGAAACAGATATCTTGGTTTCAGGTATGACGTTTCTCTAAAAAGATATGATTATACACTCCCTCCTAGGTTATGTAATCACAAGAATAATGCAAAAATTCTACAAATCTGAGCCCAAACAAACTAAATATTAATCTGTAGTGCCATACATAGCCATGCACAGACATTTTGAGGGGCAGTGGCCCAAACCAAAAAGCAGGACACTAAGCTCCCAGCCCAACCATTTTACAACCAGCTTGAAAGTTTATGGGGCATATCCTAATAATGATGAATGAATAATATTAAAAAGAGGTTCTGTGACTTTTGCATTTATTGCAATCCTTTTTAATAGGAATAGAGTCTAACATACATGTTGTTGATTTGTACAATTTAACAAGTTGTTCTAGGGATTAATAGTGTACTCTCTCGTTCAGTATTGTAGCAGATGATAGTGTCAATATTGTAAGTGAAAACAATCTTACAGCCAGGGGGCTATTTGTGGAAAAAGGTCAGAAGTGTAACTTGTTAATTTAACAGAATAATGAACAATAATGGTTAAAATAAAAAAAGCTAGTGATGTCAGAATTTAATAAAAAATATCAGATGATATCATATATATGATGATAATTTAGTTATATTTAGCGATTTAAACAATGAAGAGTGAGGCAGACCAGTAAAGTCATGATAAATGAATATGTGATTAGTTGAATACAGTAATTCAGATGAACTTTATTCTCTTTTGTATAGTTCAGTCCAACAAGAGAGATCAGAACGAGAGCCCAGCAGTGTGTCAATGAAAAGTTACAGGTCTATGGATCAACCAAAAAATTTTAAGAAAAGAGCCACATGGCCTGGTCTCAGGTATAACATTTTACTACACTACACAAGACATTGTTATACAATGATATTTTTTATCATGACATATTCTGTACTACAACTCTTCATCTGATACTTTAACAATCTTGCTCACACAGTAATTTAGATTAACTTTATTCTCTCCCTTTTGTAGTTTGGTTCAGCATGAAAGCTCAGAACTGGAGCTCTGCTGTATGTCTATTAAGAGTGACCGGTGTATGGATCCAAAACAATTTTTTAAGAGCGGAAACACATGTCCTGGTTTCAGGTATGCCATTTTTATATAAAGTTATAATTATACAGTCCCTTTCAAATTTTGCAATCTCAAGAATAATGCCAAAAAGCAGTATAAGCTAATCAAATTTCACAAATCTGAGCACAGGCAAAATGTTCAATACATGTTCATCTGTAGTGCCACATGTGCACCGTAAAAAATCTGTAATATCTACAGTAAAAATGGCCAGAATTTTACCATAAAAAACAGGGTAGCAGCGTTTTAAGTTTTACGGTTTTATTGATAATTTACATTTAAATACTGTAATTTCATAATCTGATATAATGTTAATTTACCAAGCTACTGAAGTACTGAATTCTGTTTTGTACCTTTGTAATACACTAACCACCAAAAGCAAGTGGTGATGAGAAAGTCACATGATGAATCAAAGGCCATCACAAGCAGCTTTTAAATATTAACATGTATAAAGGTGCACAGTGTCATTCACATAAACACTAAACACCATCATGGAAACACACATGAAACTGAAATAATGCAATAAACATTAATTTAACAACATTAGATATAAAACTCTAATGTACAGAACTGTTAAGAAAAAAAAAAAAGAAGAAAATGTAACAGGGAATTGTGGGAATGTCAATTTACGGTTATTCATTGTAAATTTTATGTTCTTTTTCACTTCCAAAACAGTATACTACCGTAAAAGTATAATGGTCATCGGATGCCTATTTTCCACAAGTTGATATGATTCTTTAGGGTCTTAATGAAAAGTTTATAATGTACTTTGGTTGAAAATTCTCAATGGTTGTGTAAAACAACAACCTTTTTACCTTGTCAAAATGAGCTCTGCAAAAATCATCCCATTCTGATGGATTGGTCCCTTAAATGCAAATGAGCTCTGCTCGCCCCGCCCCTCTCTTCTCTCTGTGGAGTGATGAGCTGTGCTCTGAGAGATTGTTTACTTTAGCCGCATTTAGCGCATTTAGCCACAAAACTTGCTAATTAGCACGTTATTAGGAAAGGTGACTGTAGAGATTTATAAAAAAACCTTATATTCATTTCTGCTGTAGGTGAAGCTAGATCACGAATGATTTGCGTGAACATAGACACATTTATATAGATCAGGAGGTGCATTCCCTTCACAAACAAATGTAATCCACTGCATCTTCAGCGGCTCAGATGTTGGGAGTAAATGACGACTACTATGTTCATTATTACAGTCGGAGACATTCTTGTCTAATTTACATTGAAACAATGACGGTCGGACTGTTACAGCTGATTTAGGGTGGGTATGAGGTAAGACGCTCATGTCAATAAACTATCGTGGGAGCGGCCTCACACCGACAGGCATCTGAGAATGGCTCGATTTGAAAAAAGGGGATATTATTATACAGATGAATTAAAAACCACTGCATGGATTTTTATCATTATAGGGTAAATTTGTACATACACTGCCAACACACAATAATGTAAACATGTAAAAGTGAACTTTGCATCCGATGACCCCTTTAAACGCAGCAAATTCAAATAATTTTGGTCTGCAAAAATCTGAAAAACACAAAATCATGGTGTACATTTCTGCATGGAAATGATACAAAAATACAAAACTCTCTATATTTACCTCTTTAATTAACAAAACACAGTACTACAGCCATGAATCTTGCTGAATCTTCCTCAACAGATTCAGGTCAGCCTTGAGGGAAAAATATCATTACCTTCATGAGGTAACAGCAAAGCAAGGAAACCCAACATTCATGAAGGATATCTATACAGAGCTTTACATCACAGAAGGTGAAAGTGGAGTGGTCAGTACTAAATATAAGGAGAAACCAACTAAGACACAATCTAGGACAGCAGGAACAGAAGACATTCCAGTCAAATGCAATGACATCTTTAAATCTTTACCTGAACAAGACAAAACTATCAGAATTGTGCTGACAAAGGGAATTGCTGGGATTGGAAAAACAGTACCTGTGCAGAAGTTCATTGTAGACTGGGCTGATGGCAAAGCAAATCAGAACATTAGTGCCATATTTCCTCTTCCTTTCAGAGAGCTTAATTTAATCAAGAACAAAAACCTCAGTCTTTTAGATCTTCTTGAGGTCTTTTTGCCTGAAATAAGACAAATTGAAATATCCACTCTATCCAGTGATAACAATTTGTTGTTCATTCTTGATGGTCTCGATGAGTGTCGTCTGTCACTGGATTTTCAGAGCAATGTGAGGTTGTGTGATATAAGTGAATCAGCCTCAGTGGACGTGCTGTTGACAAACCTAATGAAGGGGAATCTGCTTCCCTCTGCTCTCATCTGGATCACCTCTAGACCAGCAGCAGCTGATCTCATCCCATCTGAGTATGTTGATCGAGTGACAGAGGTGCAAGGCTTTAGTGACCCACAGAAGGAGGAATACTTTAAGAAGAGAATTAGAGATCACAGTCTGGCCACTAAAATCATCACACACCTGAAGTCATCAAGAAGTCTCTACATAATGTGCCACGTCCCAGTGTTCTGCTGGATTTCAGCCACTGTACTAGAGGACATTTTGAGTGAGGCAGAGAGTGAAAAGATTCCCAAGACTCTCACCGAAATGTACACATACTTCCTGAGGATTCAAATAAACATCAGACATGAGAAGGATTATGAGAATCAAGAAAAAGATAAAGACATGATTCTGAAAATGGGGAAACTGGCATTTCAGCAGCTTGAGAGGGGCAATGTGATGTTCTATGAGGAAGACCTGAGAGAGTGTGGCATTGATGTAACTGAAGCATCAGTGTACTCAGGATTGTGCACTCAGATCTACAGAGAGGAGTTTGGCTTGTGTCATAGAAAAATGTACTGCTTTGTTCATCTGAGCATTCAGGAACATTTAGCAGCTCTGTATGTACACCTCTCCTTTACAAACAACAACATAAATGTGTTTGACCAAGTCACCAATCAAAGTGTGCTATCAAAAGTATTTAATTTCATTCATTATAGTTTATCGAAACATGTTTCATTATTTGGTCTGCATCAGAGAGCTGTGGATGAGGCTCTGCAGAGTAAAAATGGACATTTGGACCTTTTCCTGCGTTTCCTTCTGGGTCTGTCAGTGAAGTCTCATCAGATTCTCCCAAAAGGACTAATGACACAGACAGGAAGCAGCAATGAAAGCAATGAAAAAACAGTTGAGTACATTAAGAAAAAGATCAGCTCTACTCACTCTCCAGAGAAATCCATCGCTCTGCTCCACTGTCTGAATGAACTAGGTGACCAATCACTAGTGGAGGAAATAAAAAATTATCTGATATCTGGAACCATATCTGAAACCAAACTCTCTTCATCTGACTGGTCAGCTGTAGCTTTTGTGTTGTTGACTTCAGAAAATGAACTGGATGAGTTTAATCTTAAAACATATTTAAGAGAAAACAGTAACCCTGAAAATTCTTTAAAGGTTCTTGAAAAGCTGCTGCCTGTGATTAAGGAATCCAGATCAGTTACGTAAGTATCACTAAGATTCTTAAAACATGATAAAGTTAAAAGCTTGTTTCAAACCAAATAGCATATTGGAGACATTGGCGGGCAGAATGCAGTTGCTGCATACAGGAAGGGAATATAAAAGTTTAAAATTTAAGTGGGAGGCTCTGATTCATAAAGCAAAGAGTATTAGTCCCTAAAATGTGTGGTAATTTGGTGCATATATGTTGGCCAAGGTCACTGTTAACCCATATAATAGGCCAGAGGCAATAACCTATCTGCTGCAAGAGTCAGCTAAAATTTAAGAAGGAGAAAACTGAATCTGAGAAACTCAGATATTAGTGAAGCAATTTCGTCACAAATCATTGTGGTAAGTATCTCTTTTAAAAGAGCTGGAGTCAGACTCGAGGCCTTGGCGGACATGATGGCGGAGTCATCGACTTCGTCAGGAGCTGGGGAAACGTATCTAGATCTCTGCATGGTAGCGACAAGGACAAGCTTAAGCTGTCTTAAGATATTAAGAATATGTAATGTTCCCATTAACTATTGAAACAAGATTAAATTTACGGAGCTGCTCTCGGGCGCGACTCACTCCTTCAGTTGCATACAGGAAGTCACCCACTTTTTATTTTTTTCTTATGCAGCATATTAAAAGTAGTAAGCTTTAAGTTGTTTAAATACTGTTTTTTAAAACAGATTAACAAAGACATTGCCTAACACTGCATATATCACTGCATGTTTTAAATAAAATACCTTCTTATACAGGTGCAATACTGCACTTTGTGCCTACTTACATTTGACTGTGTATTTATTGTTTATTGTTTATTCGCAAGATATTTTTTTATTGCTGTAAAGTTATTTTCATTGTTTTTGTTTTGAGTTCATAGTGTGTAATAAGTATGTTTTTCATCTCTCTGCAGGATGCTTGATTGTGGTATCACATATGAAGGCTGTGCTGTTCTGACTTCAGCTCTAAAATCAAACCCCTCATACCTGAGAGATCTAAATTTATCGCAGAATAATCTTCTCAGAGATTCAGGGGTGAAGCAGCTCTCTGCTGGACTGGAGAATTCTCACTGTAAACTAGAGATACTGCTGTAAGATCATCTCTGCTAGTCATGTGTCTTTTTTCTCAGTGAACCTATCAAATTAATGTTGAGGAAACTGTTGATTTGTATCTTTTACTTGTTCTGAAATCTAAATAATTTGATTCACAATGATTAACAGACATAAATAATCTTTCGGATCTTTTCCCCCCTTTTTTGTCCACATAAAAGCAAGAATTTCTTCTTTCATTGTGCGTCTTTCATATATTTGACAATTCTGCTTAAAATACATGTAATATTTTGGACCCTCCAAACTACAAACTAAATGAGGTAACTCAGGGAGAATAAACAAGATAATTAACAGAACATGTGATCATAATCATTAATCAGACACACTGAGAAAACCAGGTCAGATGACAGGCATGGGAGAACACAATGAAACTGAAAATGACATTACACCCCCCAGTGGAGCCAGTGGGATGACTGGCCACAATGGAGACAGGAGCAAGCAGACAAGATGGACCCAATGAGTCAGAGGTCTGAGATGGAGTCCGGGACTTCAAAGCTTGAGGTGGAGAGAAGGGATCCTCACACCTATGAGAAAGCCTGAGGCAGATTTGCACAACAAGGTGGATCAGACTGAGGGTGAGCCAAGGAACTGACTGGAGCCAGTGGAGGTGAAACCGAGAAACAAGCAGATTCTGGAAGAGGAGGTGGGAGAGGGAGGCTGGGTGGGAATGCAGGAGATTCAGGAGACGCAGGAGATTTTAAACTGTGTGGAACCGGTGGAGATGCAGGAGATGTTGAGTTGGACAGAACTAGCAGAGAAGCAGGAGATTTAAGAGACTCAAGAGATCCAGGTGCATTGGGTATTACCTCCCCAAACTAGTCAATTAAATCCTCCACAATTAAATGTCCAGAAATTCTTCTAAAAATCCTCCAGAGGCTTTCACCATCACTTTCACCATGACAGGTTTGAGGGCGGGGCTTACTTCACAGTTGTTGACCTCCACTTATACTTCCTCGGCTATGGGTGATGTTGCATGCTTGCGCACCTGGTCAGATGTCTTGTAAGGCTCAGGCTCTAGATACCTAGATGTTGGATACCTCTCCTTCCATAGAAACCCTGAAGGACCTACCTGTGAGGTAAGACTCAGACTAGTGGAGTGCAGTTCCGGTGATGCCCAGCATTGAGAGGGTGAACAGAAGGATTTGATGATGTCGAATGCAGCAGATCTAGCAGAATGAGAACTGAAGATTTGGACTCAGCTCTCTCACAGCAAGGTGGTTATAGTTAAATTTCTACTTTCAAATCCAGATTGTTGGTTATTGTAGGTTGTTCAGTGAGAAGTAAGACACTTGGTTGAACACAACACGTTCAAGTGATTTTGCTATGAACTGGAGGAGAGAGGCAGGTCTGTAGCTCTCAAGAAGTGAGGTTAGTTTTTTAAGCAGTGAGGTTACCCTAGCCTGCTTGAATACAGTGGGAAAATGCCTGTAAGAAGAGATGTGTTGATAAGGTGTGATTGACTGCATAAGTGCAGGGGATATAGCTTGTAGGAGATATGAGGGGATTGTGTCTAGAGGGTAGGTGGTAGGGTGGCTGGAGAGGATAAGTTTAGAGACTTCATCTTCTGTAAGAGGAGAAATTGGTTGAAATTTAAGTTAGCGGTGAAGATAGCAGTGGTTATCACACTTGGCATGCTTTGTTTGATTAAAACAAACCCTTGTGCGATTGCTCTGTTAATGCGGTTAATTCAAATAAGTGTAAATGTTGCCATCCAAACCCTGGTGCAAACCAAACAAGTCCGCTGAAATGATGAGTTTCGGTCTGCTTGTAAATAAACTCTGGTGCAGTTTAAATGGAATTCAATGCAATACGGACTAAAGACATCAAAATAAACCAAAAACAGGATGTGATCCAGTGGGTTACCTTAATTTTCCAAGCATCTGATGCTTGAGTAATAATGTGTTAATTTCATTAAAATAATTAATAAAGCATTTCCCCCCCAACTGAAAGTAGCTATGATAAAGTATTTTCCACATGACCTTTGGCTAGCACTACAGTATATAATCATGTATATGGCTCTCACTTGTTATATTCCCCCTCGCTGTATTTTGATGTCACACATCAGAATGATGTGGTGTCTGTGCTGTGTGTGTGTGAGAATGAACACAAACTCTACAGGATCTTAGGTCTCCATGTTTGGGTTGAAGACCCCTGGTATAAAGGGAGAAAAGTCCATTTTATGTTTATGTGACTCTAATATTTCCTGAGACATTTGTTGCTTGTCATGTGGTCACCTATCCCTGTGGCATCCCTTTTATGTCAGGGAAGGTGTCACCACTTTCTTGGCTAATGTGAGCCGGGAAGTACAACACTGAGGTTAGAGTCTTCATCATGGGATTATTATAATTAAGCATCATCATGCTTAGAGAATGAGAAATGAAGATGTAACACTACTATTGCCTAAGAGAGAGCCACAGGAAAACAAATTCTTTTTGCTTTCATAGTTTAAAATCTGTGTAAATGCTTTGACAGATTGACCTGTAGTAAAACAGAAATGCATAAAAATTCATTATAGTTTCATTATAGTTTGTTTAATAAAATTTAATATAACCAGATTGCAAAGAAATCTGTGATCACAGGGCCTCACCAAAAAGGTTTGTGCCCCCCTACTTCTTTCCTGGCATTCTCGTGTTCACACAGGGTCTGCAACTCTGCTCTGTCTCCTCCATTTGGCTCGATTTGTGATGTCCTCCGGGGCTAGGCCCACTGTTTCATTTCCTCTGTGACGGAGTCCATCCACCGCTTTTTGGGTCTTCCTCATGGCAGGCAGCCTCCAGGATCAAAACAAAGCGCTGTTTTTGCCATGGAGTCCTCGTCGCTGTGCATGATGTGGCTGTACCATCTCAGGCGGGCTTCCGTCATCGGCCACAATTTGGCTGAACAGGTCGGTGAGGGTCCCCAAGGATCTTCCAGGCCTCAGTCAGTTGCTTTGCCTCTTTTCATCTTCTCAATACCCAGCTTCACTTCTGCAATCATGATCCGGGGGACTGGGCCAAGGGCGGGTGGAGGGCTTGGAATTTGTGGGTGTGGGAACTCTTCTTTGCAGATGCCAGAGAAATACACTGACCATCGATGAAGGATAGAGGGCGGGTTCCGAAGGACTTGGTTGTCAGCTCTCTTGACTTGCATGACATGGCTGATGTATTGAGCGGAGCGGTGGCGAGACTTGGCAAGGTGGTACATGTTACTTACCCCTCCTGGCATATACAGTTGGTCATACAACTCCTGGTAATGGCGACTCTTCGCAGTGGCCACCGCCTGTTTCGCTGCCAACTTCAGCGACCGGTATCATTCCCAATTGCTATCGAGCCGTGTGGTCCTCCAGGTCTTGTATGCTGACTTTTTCTCTCTAATGGCCTTTTGCTCTTCTTCACCCCACCACTAGGTTTGCCTGTCAATATATTTTTGGCCTGGCTGGGTTTTCCCCAATGTCCTTGTACCCACTTGATGAATCTGGGCCATTGCCTCATTCCACATGGCTTCCAACGGTTGTTCAGAGTTAACGGCAAACTCAGCCAGCACAGCTGCCAAGTTGCCCCTCTGCTCCTTCATTTTCCACCACTTGATTCGCTCAGGTCAAGTCACTGGCTTCCTTGTCTGACACAGCGGGACTAGTCTTATGTCCATTACCAGGAGATGGTGTTGGGGTACAAGGCTGTCATATGGAATCACTTTGTTGTTATTCACCATCTTCAGGTCTCGCCGCCGGATCATCCAGTAGTCGATCTGGGTGGCATGGCCACTGATGGTTTAGGTGGCCAAGTGAATGTCCCTCTTCCTAAAATAAGTGTTGGTCACGGCCAGGAGAAGTTGTGTTATTGCTATAGTGCTTGTTACAGTGGTTGAGCCCCCCATACAGTTTTTAATTCATTTAATATATGTATATAGGTAATGTTTAACATAAATTATTTCATGCACAAATTCAGAACATATTAGCACTCTGTCTTCTTAGTCAGTGCCACCTACTCCATCTGACATCACCCAACCACCTGTTGGCTCAAACTTGTAGATTAAGGAGCCTAGGCAGATTTTTCAATTCTACAGGCCGTGGATGATCTCGGTATTGATCAGCCTAATCAAGTGATATTACCACAGTACCCTACACACATTTTCAGCAGTAAAAAAAAACTTTTGTCTCTAGTTGGTATACTAATAGAGACTGGCTTGAGTACAGCGTAAAAGTTGATGCTGCATTTTTTTTTTAATGTTGACATGAGCTGTGTGGCGTACAGTTTAGTGCACGCTGGCTACTCTAACTGAAAAAATCCAGCCACATAGCACACACCAACAGTGGTGTGTATTCATCAGCAAATCAGAAAACTATAGAATGAGAAACTGCCTGTAGTGAAACTAGGGGTGCACGATTAATCGCATGAGATTGTGAGGCGCGCATAGTCAATGAAGCCGGTACTTTGATTACTAGTAAAGCTCCATCACGTGCGTTCAGCTGGAGCGGCAAATAATGGACAGAGCCGTAAATCACTGACAAGCTACGCAAAATCGCGCTCATAATCGAATGCGATTCATCTGCGATTATGAGTGCGATTTTGCGTAGCTTGTCAGTGATTTACGGCTCTGTGTATTAATTGCCGCTCCAGCTGAACGCACGTGATTGAGCTTTACTACTAATCAAAGTACCGGCTTCATTGACTAAGTGCGCCTCAGAATCTCATGCGATTAATCGTGCAGCCCTAAGTGAAACCTACCTTATGGCAATCCAAGCGAGCTCACACCACTTGACCAGTTGGTCTCCCTTTGAACTGATGATAGGACGACAGATGACACAGCTGCTGTACCTGCTGTATCAACTACAAGATTCAAATCTTTCCATCAGTACCTTGAAAGACTACACCATCACTTAAGAAAAACATTTGCTTTTGTGTTGTAACCATACAAAAGACGAATAATGTGAAACTGATATATTTCTGCGTAATCCAAACCCATAGTTTATATTCTAAATCATCATTATAATCTTACCATTATGTCATTTTGAACACTGATTTTTTTAGATGTATTTGCTCTGTAATTAATTTTTAACCAAAAAAGTCTTTCATACTACAGTTTACCACATTTTGCCCATTGTAAGGTCAGTTTTTAGATTGTATGTTTATATTTTATATATGTAGAGTTCAGATGCAACCCCCCCTAAAGGCTATCTCGGTCAAAAATTAGATAATGATACTGAGTGACTGCTCTCGACACATATTATACGTTCAGTGCAATACTTTTACTTCAAACTCGCTAAAATCCCAGCCTCAGCCCAATCAGAAGTACCGGTACTTACATAGAAACCTATACATCAGACCCTGATAAAAATTAATTTTTAAAGAAAGATGTCAGATGGATTTAAGGGCTTTTGCATCTGAACTCTTCATATAATAAATATATATTCTACTTTGTTTAATTGAGTAATATAACATTTGACAATTTTCAGGTGCAATAATGTGTACGTTGTTTACTTCTTAACAGAGAGAGTGAAAACTTTACTTTTTTTTTAATACAGGTTAAGTTGCTGTGGTATCACAGATGACGGCTGTGCTGCTCTGACTTCAGTTCTGAGATCGAACCATTTACACCTGAGATATTTGAATTTGTCTAGGAATAACATAGGAGATTCAGGTGTGAAGCACCTCTCTACTGGACTGGAGAATCCTCACTGTAAAGTGCAGACACTGAAGTAAGTAATCATATGTAATTCCATTTGGTCATTAATTTTTCAAATTATTTCACACTTCAACATAGTTTTTGGGTGGGTTTTAAAGACATTTATCAGCTTCTTGTCTGCAAAACACTTTACTTTTTTTGTGGACTTTTCACTTTCCTAAACCTCCTAAACTGTTCAAGCCTCTATTGTTAATTCCAAAGCACTATTTTAGAACTAATTATGGAGGCTTAAGCTATTCCCAGTAGTGTAGCGCAGGGGTTTTCAAACATGTCCTGTTGACTCCCATCCCCGCACATTTTGTATGTCCCACTTATCAGACACAGCCATTTTAGTTCTTGCAGTCTCTACTAATGAGCTGATGAGTTGAATTAGGTGTTAGATTAAGGAGACATACAAAATGTGCATGGCTGGGGGTCCTCCAGGACAGGTTTGAAAGCCCCTAGCCTTCCCTACTAAAAAAAACAAAACAATAGAAACCATCACAGAAATTTTAATGGCTTCCACTACAAAAATCCCATTACAAACCATCAACTTTTAAAACCATTAAAAAACTGTTTCCTGTAGTGTGTTTTGGGACATATTCCATTTGGATTTGGTGGTTTTACAAGCCACCAATCGAAGGCAACCAATTACCAGTATATAGGTATATATACTGGTATATACTTTATAGGTTTCACTGAAACCAATACATTTCCCATTATAATCAGAAAAAAACACAACAAATTGTGTGCTGGTTTCTATAGTTTTTTTCAGCAGGGTTATAATATGTGACTTGTCTGTTTCTCTCTCTTTCTCTCTCACACACACACACGCACACAAAACACACGCAGTTGACTGGTATGTGTAGTGTGTTTCTTTAAATTGCCTTTTTAATTGATAGCATTAATTAATGTAAATTCTTACTGTAAATGAATGGTTATGGTTAATTATGATTATTCTTGGAAGCCACAAATTCATAATTTAAAAACGTTTTAAATATTTAAAAATTATTAAATATTCTGTTGACAGCATGTCATATAGCCTATCTATAACATTAATCAAGTATTTTCTTGAATTAAATACTTTTATAATGATTTGTTTGTAATTGCAAACAAATTCTATTTTTCTTTAATGAGATTACTACTTAATTTTCTCACGTTTCTCCACCTCTGGAGGCAAGGCTTGTAAACTGAACATTTTTAGGGACATTTAAATGGCAACTGTTTTCAGCCACTACATTTAGCAACATCTGATCATTTGTACGATGGGATTGGTGGCATACGAATGTTTAATGAATCACACGTGAACCCTGTCATATGCAAATCAAACTCAAAAAAGTACCCCTAAAGTAAAATTATTTTCTACTTCAAGCACTGCACAGAATTATTGCAATGTGCAATTTTTTGGAGCCGCTTATAGTACAGCTGAGGCTTCATAAATATATCAGGCAAATTAGACATAATTAAAGAGAATCAAAGAAGAGGACAAAAAGAATAAGACAAACTTGTGTTCTTCTAGTCTCCTTAGGGTCTGTGTGTTTTGAATGTAGAGAATGAGAAATGTGTCATTGTTCTCTGCAGGTTGTTTGATTGTGGTGTCACAGATAAAGGTTGTGCTGCTCTGACTTCAGTTCTGAAATTAAACCCCTCACACCTGAGACATCTGGATCTGTGTGGGAATAAATTAGGAGATTCGGGAGTGAAACTACTCTCTATTGAACTGGCAAAATCTCACTGTAAATTAGAGATACTGTGGTAAGATCACTCTGACATTTATGGCCTAAGAGCCATTTTAACCAGCTGTAAGTTTTACAACAAGCCTAGTTGCAGTGTAAATGAATACTATGTTACAACTTCTGCACTACTACTGCAAATATTTCAGCATTGCTGCATTAAACAAATAAGCTATATATTTATAAGAAACTTCAAGCCTCTAATCGGTCGCTAATGGCTGGAATAAAATGACAGATTACATTCCGGAAAATGAATTTGAAAGATGAAAATAACTGGCAAAATTACACATTAATTTGTATTTGACAAAGCAACAAACAGGAGACTTCAAAATACCACTACACACCATTGCTTCTGATATGTGTGTTCTGAACTGAGAGACTGTGTCATTGTTCTCTACAGGTTGTCTGATTGTGGTGTCACAGTTGAAGGTTGTACTGATCTAACTTCTGCTCTGGAATCAAACCCCTCACACCTGAGAGATTTGAATCTGTCATGGAATAAACTAGATTCAGGGGTTAATCTGCTGTTTGCTCAACTGAAAAATCCTCAATGTAACCTGGAGATATTGCAGTAAGATCTTATATGACTCTCACATTTGAAACATAATGTAAACTACTGTGACCCATCCTCATCATCATAAGAGCAAGGGCCTCCAATAAAAAAACTAAAGGGAAAAACAAGACAGAAAGAGGAAGAAGTCACAGGTCACAGAGAGTCAAAGGACTCCCATCTGCCAAGCGCTTTGCAGCCTTGGTGTGAAGGTGAAGGAAGAAAAGTGGGCACCTACCAACACTCATATAGCTGACACTGTGAATGTACCACCAAATTCTAGTACAGTCAGACACGTCAGGTCACATTTTGGTCGCATCATTAGACCTGTTGACAGATTAATACATAATCAGGCACACAACACACAATGTTCAAAAGAAAAACAAAACACAAAGACTTAAGAAACCCATGTGTGAGTGTGTCCTTTTATGACTTACACATGCACTCTCTGTACAATGTCACTTTTAACTTGTCAGGACATTATATCTATCAACTCAATCTGGTTCTTGCTATGAACATTGTGAACAGGATTTTGTGCAGGACACTGTTTTTGTTTTCTTTGAGAAATAAACATCCAGTGTGTAGGGATGCTTAGCCATTTTGTATGGTCATTTCATTTTCCTTAATTTTTGTGCCAACACTGTAAACTAGTCTGGAATTTGTGGAGATATACATTTAACACATATTGTTAAACAGTATTTCAACAGTAAAATCTGAATGACCAAAATTACACTAAAATACATTAAAATACATTATTTACCCTGCTTAAGTGAGACTTTAGATGTTTTGTGCTCTGAATTTTGGACCTCAGTCCAATGATCCATCAAATATACCAATCTCTTTAATAATGTTTTCACAACTAAACTGCTCAGTTTGTGTTGTGAAGAATGTATCATTGTTCTTTGCAGGTTGTTTGACAGTGGTGTCACAGACGAAGGTTGTGCCTCTCTTACTTCAGTTTTGGGATCAAATCTCTCACACTTGAGACATCTTGATCTGTCTGGGAATAAATTAGGAGACTCAGGAGTGAAACTGCTCTGTGATGGATTGAAAAATCCTAATTGTAAATTGCAAACTCTGCAGTAAGTTCATCGTTCTAGTAATCACGTCTTTGTCCTCGTTTAAGCATATTGTTTATTATTAATGTATTAGTTTATAAGTTTTAAAGGAACAGTTTACCCAAAAATGAAATTTTGTTATCCTTTACTCATTTTCAAGTTGTTCAAAACCTGTGTGAGCTTTCTTCTGTTAAACATTAAAGAAGATATTCGAAGAAATTTTGTCCCTATTGAATTCCAAAGTATGGAAAAAACCCAGATCTTCAGAAAGTGGTCCCCAGAAACTGTTTGGTTACCCACATTCTACAGTTGTTTTTGTGTGTGTGTTCAGCAGAAGAAAAACATTTGATGAGTTCAGATGCAAAAGCAGCTAAAAGTCATTTTGGTCAAAAATGAGATAATGATACTGAGTGAATGCTCCCGACACATAGTATACATCCATCAAATACTTTTACTTCAAGCTTGCTAAATTCCAGCCTCAGCCCAATCAGAAGTACCAGTAGAAACCTATACAAAGTAACCAGAAAGAAATGCTAATTTTAAAGAAATATGTCAGGTGTATTTAGAGGCTTTTGCATCTTAACTCTTCATTTATACACTTTTGGAACAACTGAGGATTAATAAAGGTTATTTTCTATGCTAACCTATAATTGCAGTTGATTTTGTAACTAGTAGGCCATCATCGTTACATTACTCGCCCAGTAGAAAATGTGAAAGTTCCTTCTACTGATTTAGGCCTCTGCAGAAGTGGATTTCTTATTCTAGGTGTCTTTCTATTCTAAATAAACTCTAAAATAATTTTATCAAGCCTGTGATAAGAACTTTATTGGTATACTGGTATACATTGAAAACAATCTCTCTAGATTCTACATTGTTTGATCCAGTCATTTTAAGAAATTCTCTTTATAGATATAGATCGTTAAATATTTTAGTGACATTGATCCCTGAGTATTTAAACTAAGTTGAAGTTTTAAAGGGCAAGGTTTCAAAAGATTATTCAACCTGGTCTCATGGCAAAAACGTACCTGGTGAAACTTTTTCACAAGACGTGAAGAAAGTCTGAAAGTTCAGTGAATAACAAACTATAGATACCTGCCCAACCATTCACATCACACATTATTGTAAGATTTATTGAACTGGTCATTTTACACACTTATAAAACGTCATACAGAGTGTACCATTGTTCTTTTACAGTTTGTCTGATTGTGATGTCACACACGAAGGTTGTGCTGCTCTGGCTTCAGCTCTGAAATCAAACCCCTCACACTTGAGAGATTTGGACCTGTATGGGAATAAACTACAAGCATCAGCAGTGAAGCTGCTCAGAGATCTAAAGAATGATTCAAATTTTAAACTGGAAAGACTAAACATTTGTAAGTATTTGTATTGTAAAATATTAGATATATAAATTATTTAAAATATTTCAGATCTCCAGATCTGACATGACAGCAGTAATGTCTAATATATGACTGTGTATTTTATTGTAGGATTTCCAATATTTAGGAGCTGATGGTGAATGAGGAGCCAGTACAGAGACGTAAGTGTCAGACAATAAATAGAAACTAAAGACACACTGACCTTCACATTATGAAATTTCTACAATGATCTGTTAGAGGACTTGAACCTAGAGTATAATTTGTGAGTGCTAAATAAATAATGAGTAATAAAATGAGTGCTAAAAAGCACTGTTGATCATTTGTAATTGCTCTGAATTTCCTAGATATAAATGTGGCTGTGTTATTTGTAGTGTGCAACAAACATGTACATTTTTTCACAGAACATTTATGTAAAATGTTTCAATTGTTTACATATGTTTATTCAGTGACCTATTAAAGCTTGCCCTAAATCATCCTTTTTTTTCACGCCTTGCTTATCTCTTTTGCTTTGTAATGCAGTTAATATTTAAGTGCTACAAAACCATTACAGAAAAACATATATCCTTAGTTCATTTTGTACTATTTTCTGTACAATTTGTATCTCTCTCTTGCTCTCTCTCTCTCTCTCTCTCTCTCTCTCTTTGTGCCTTTTACCCTTTTAGGAACAGAAAATGTTTAAAAAGGTTTGTCACATAAATACAAAAGGCATTTAAAACATTTCAGATTATTTAAATGTGTTTGCCCTGTGTGGTACTGGGTCTCTGAAAGGTCTCACCATTATATAAGCATTATTCCAGTGCTTACCAGACTCAACATTTAAACACTCCAATAATGAATTACATTTAACTGAACTGGTAAACATTTAATAAACCAAGACAAAGGAATAAAAGAAAAACTCATTGGTGATCTAAATCACTTAAAATCACTTCAAAGCGTTACAAGTTGCATTTAGGAGATATGTTCATGTTCAGTTTGATTAATTAAAAGCACCAGACCAATGTCCACTTATTTCTAACAAGTATATATAGTTGTACTTACTGTCTTAAGTTTAAAATGTGGCTCATTCTTTTGATGAGCAGTTTTACTCCTGAATCTCCTAGTTTATTCTGAGAATGATTCAGATCTCAGAACTTCAGTCAGAGCAGCAAAATCCCTCAACTTTTTACAGCATACAAAATGTCTCTTTCACAAATGTAACAGGTGTGGAAGGCTATAGCTCTTTAAAGCAGTGGTTCTAATGTTTATTTGGGCCAGCCCCTCCTTACCTAACTTTAGTTGATCAAAAACTGCAAACAAAAAGAAGCGGTCTTAATCATTATTCCAATATAAAACAAGATTAAGAATTATCTTAATGTCTAGTTTGTTTTGCAATGTCATGCTAGATTTTGCTTTTGTGGGAAATCCGACAGCTGCGCTACAGAAAGACCTGACAGAAACACTGTAATGAGTGGTTGCTTAGCTATGAAAACGATAGTGGCATTGGAGTAAATTGACAGGTTTAACACTCTATCTACATCTGCGTCAAAAACAAATATAGAGGCCATTAATCAGTACACTGATACTATCTACACAGGATGATGAATCACTGATTTATATTCCACTCTGTTTCTGACTTACTCTGCAAACTTTTTGTACTTAGGACAAATGTATCTGAAACGTTCACTTTGATGCATCCATGAATGTGCCTTGGCTCTAGCAGGTTACCCGGCTGCTTCAGAAACCACATGAGATTGGTGGAATTGTGGGCAGTAGGACATAACAAGTCTTCTTGTTTTCCTGATTTATTCCAACCTTTGACCCCCAAAGACACAAAACACATATAGTACAATACCTTCAGACATTACCTTGTTTTTATCAATGTACGCTCTTAAAACTTTAAAACCTTCTTTATTGGCATCTATAGTTTCATGAAGAACTTTTAACATCTGTGAAAACTTTCCATTCCACAAAAAGTTCTTCTACCTGTGGCAGGTTGGCATTAAAATACCACATGCTGTTTAACCCCGTCGCATGACAATGAGTCAGCAACTATTGAACTTGATGTGAGGGACAATAAATCAGCTTAAGATACACAACAGTTATAGGGAGGGAAAACTGGACACTCTTTTGCATGTTGTTAACTGTATTTGGGAGCATATCAGAAGACAAGCATGTTTTTATATTTTATACTGATTCTGAAAAGAAAGCACAGTTAAATCCATATCTAGTTAGATTTAGCTGGATACCATGCTTCAGGCAACTGGAAACTGAGCTGCAAGGGCAATCCATTCTGATATTTTCAAAAAACTAATGCATAATTAAAAGGGGAATGGTTTACAATACCATGGTACCACAATACCATGGTACCACATAGTTTTTTTTCTTTGCTATAATGAAATGTTTATAATATTATATAAGCCCCCAAGTAACTTAACAATAGTGGTTTGTCAAGTTATTTTCTTAAATATCTTCTAAACTAAAAGCCAAATAAAGGATTCATTCTCACTCATAAACTAAGCCACACAGGGGAAGATCCATTCATTGTTATCCACACTGACTCAAAACTATAGATTGAGTTGGCATAATATATTAACCATCCAATATATAACAGGAAATATTAATGCGTGGACCACTGCATACCCTCATACATTTTTATGATAAGAAGAAACAACAAAATAGTTTTGTCTAATGCTAAAAGTTTTTTTTCGTGGGAACACGCTTTCATGGGAGGTACAACAGCTGCACATCAGAAAGCCCCAGTCTGACTGACAAAACACTTTCGTAAAGAGCTGTTGCTTTGGAAACGCATAGTAGCACTAATAGAGGTATACTGTCTACACAGGTTGTTGAATCACTCATAGTAACCTTGTTCTATTTCTGACTTACTCCACACACTTTTTTTATAGCTTGATGATGAAGCAACTTTTTGAGCATCACTCTGCAACATTGCTCAAAAAGTTGCCCCGTCTATCATCAGCCTAAGACAACCATCATTTGCTTGATGCGTTCATGTATATGCCTGGTGTCAGTAGCATCAGCTTGTCTAATCATGAATCTTGTAAACTCATCTTAAACAAACATCCCCTTTTCAAAAATGATTGCTTCCGGTGTCCCCAGATGTTCTCTGAATGCCCCGTTGAGAATGTACCTTGGAGAAGATTTACTGTTAAATAAAAGTCTTTACTGCATTCAAACCATTTTATGCTATTTTAACAAAAACAAATGGAGAAAGACTACTGGGTAATCTAGTCTAGTCTAGACTGGGCCATTCCCTTAAATGGCCACAAATATATATATATATATATATATATATTTTTTTTTACAGGGCTGTATATTAAATTTATATAGAAAGCACATTTTCTTTTTAAAAATGCTTTTTGCATACACAAACCCTTGTACTGTGGGAAAGGCACAAGACTTTACATCTGTGCAGTCTCATGAACTGATAACGATATAACTACACACCTATTTGTTTTCCAGTAAGCAGATTTTCTGGTGTTTCCTATTGGAGGATGTTGCTCCGGGCTGCCGTATAAATTAAATCACAGAGATCATGCACTCACACGCTTCCTCCTGTCCTAAGGCACAATGAAGCTCCTGATTCTGGTGGTGCTCTTTGGGTTGAGTTTTGCTCAGCACAACCCTAACTTGAAAAATGGTAGGACATCCATTGTTCACCTGTTTGAGTGGCGTTGGGCAGATATAGCTGAAGAATGTGAGAGATACCTGGCACCAAATGGCTATGGAGGAGTTCAGGTATGTTTTAATTGATCTTTGTGAGTATAAAGACAGGTAACATAATGAATAAGAAACTAAATGTTTTTAGATATTCATTTATTTGTTAGGAGTGGTTCTTAATAAGGCTTATATTCAAACAGATCTCTCCCCCAAGTGAGCACGTCAAGCTGTCTAATCCTTGGCACCCTTGGTGGCAGAGGTATCAGCCAATTGGCTACAACTTGTGTTCCAGATCAGGAACTGAAGCAGAGCTGCAGGACATGATCACACGCTGTAACAATGTTGGGGTAATGCAAAACTAAAGCCAATAATGGACAAATGACACTAAAAGGAAAAACCTAAACAAAAGCTTCCTGCTTCTTCCACTAGTAGTTGTAGTAGAAGTATAAGTACATTAAAGAGCTTAATCACATTTTTTGTGTGCTATTGTGCTGTAGGTGAACATTTATGTGGATGTTGTCATCAACCACATGTGTAAATCAATTCATGGAGAGGGCACTCCCTCCAGCTGTGGATCGTACTTCAACGGAAACAAGGAGGACTTCCCCTCTGTTCCCTACTCATATTTGGACTTCAATGATGGCAAATGTAAAAGTGGCAGTGGGAACATTGAAAACTACCACGATATTTACCAGGTTTTTGTTTCTGGGTTCTTTTCCTACAATATAAACAGTACAGAAATTACACCAACAACTGTTTATGTTCATACTAAGGAACATTTCAAAGTCATTATCTGCATCTTGGATAGGTCAGAGATTGTCGCTTGGAAGATCTTCTGGATTTGGCTCTGGAGAAGGACTATGTTAGAGGAAAACTGGCCGACTATCTGAACAAACTGATCGACCTGGGTGTGGCTGGATTCAGAGTTGATGCTTGTAAGCACATGTGGCCTGGTGATCTTACTAACGTCTACGGCAGACTCAAGACCCTCAATACCAAATGGTTTCCAACTGGCACCAAGCCCTTCATTTATCAAGAGGTATTTTTCTATCCTGTCAACTACCGAATAAGAAGACTTAGCATTCACTTAATGGTTAATAAAGCATTAACAGAACTTTTTATAGGTTATTGACTTGGGTGGGGAGCCCATTACAGCCAGTGAGTACTATGGGCTTGCAAGAGTGACAGAATTCAAGCACAGTGCGAAACTGGGCACAGTCGTTCGTAAATGGGATGGAGAGAAGCTAAGCTATCTGAAGTATGTAATAATATGTAATGAGTAGATCATATATAGTGATATCAACATGTCACTTGCTGTCATAATCATGCTCAGCTAAGTTTCCAATAGTTTAGGCAAGTGTTTTGTTTTAGGAACTGGGGAGAGGGCTGGGGTTTCATGCCTTCTGATAATGCCGTGGTGTTTGTGGACAATCATGATAATCAGAGAGGCCACGGTGCTGGTGGAGCTTCTGTTCTGACATTCTGGGACTCTAGGTAAAATATGTAGTCCAAGAACTACGACTGCTTTTGCTGTGAGTGGTATGTTTTACATTGTAAATTTTACAGGCTTTATAAGATTGCTGCAGGGCTCATGTTGGCTCATCCATACGGAGTGACCAGAGTCATGTCTAGCTACCGCTGGGAACGTAAAATTGTGAACGGAAAGGTAATAGTGCTCTTTTAAAAACTTTTAGTAGCTGTCACTACACTGATAAACAGGAATTTTAACCCCTCACGAGACTATCCAATTTCGTGGCACAGGATGAGAATGACTGGATGGGCCCTCCAAGCTATTCTGATGGATCCACTAAGCCAGTACCCATCAACCCAGACTCCACCTGTGGGGACAACTGGGTGTGTGAACACAGATGGCGTCAAATCAGGTGGGTTTCAGTTTTAGTCCCTCTGTATTTGGTTTTAAAAGCAATTCTCTTAACACTGTATTTCTCACTGCAGGAACATGGCGATTTTCCGTAATGTGGTCAATGGCCAGCCTTTCTCCAACTGGTGGGACAACGGAAATAATCAGATCGCCTTTAGCCGTGGCAACAAAGGATTCATTATCATCAACAATGATGATTGGTGAGAAACTCATGATTGGAGCTCTAATCCATGAATAATAAACATGTTAAATGTGTAATAATACAAAACTAGCACATAACTGCTCCTTAACTGGATTTAATGAATGTCCCAGGGCTTTGGATGTGACACTGAACACTGGCTTGCCCATGGGTACGTACTGTGACGTCATCTCTGGAGACAAGAATGGGAGCAGTTGCACAGGGAAACAGGTGTCAGTGGCCGCTGATGGACGCGCCACCTTCAGCATCAGCAACACAGAAGAGGATCCATTCATTGCCATCCATGCTGATTCCAAACTGTAGAGTCAGTGAGGTTAATATTACAATAAATCACAATCATTGAACTGAAATGTTTTCTGTTGTCTTGTTTCTTTAAATATAAAATATTATTAAATATATATCTAATGTACAAGTTCCAAGTTTTATTCAACAAATAGAACCCAAGAGTTTAAATCCAAGAGTTTGCTCATGATTTACTCAGCCTCAAGCCAGGTGTATTGACTTTCTTTTTTCAGACGAAAACAATTGGAGTTTAAAGAATACGACATAACAACCACTCTTTTTAGAACGCACACATGACAGTTAGTGGAAGTTAGATATTACGGTTTATGAAGTTCTAAATATGGATATTTTTATGACACACGAATCACTTTGCTTCAGGCCCTTATTAACCCCCCCGGAGGCCATGTGGAGTACTTTCTATGATGGATGGATGCATTTTATTTTGCTTCAAAATCTTGACCACCATTCACTTCTATTATAAAGCCTGGAAGATCCATGACTTATTTTAATATAACTCTGCTTATATTAGGTTTTTGAAGCAAAAAAGTAATATACATCTCGGATGGCTTGAGGGTGAGTAAATCATAGGAAAATTTCCTTTTTGTGGTGTACTATCTCTTTAGGTTGGTACTCTGTGTTTTTGACACTATAAAGACTGTTGTTCTTAACTTTGGCAAAATCCCCTGGATTTACATGTAGAAATGCAATTCAGGGTGCTTCATTAGTTGGGATATCAGCTCCAATATTCAGAACAACAACACCACTGTGAGTGTAAAATTGAGTAGAAGTTTGAAGTTAATGTTGAGTAACCTACACTGTAGACACAATATTGTGAGTTACTTTGTGTATGTTAATATACCAGTGAACATAGTCAAAGCATAATAAACTCTGAGCCATGCAGCAGTGTCCAAAACCTACACTGTCAGAAAAAAAAGGTCCAGTTCTGTCACTGGGGTGGTACCCTAACGTAAAAAGGTACAAATATGATCTTTTAAAGTACTAATATGTGCCTTCAAGGTACCAATGTGTACTTGTAAGGTACTAAAATGTACCTTTACCGTTAAGGTACTAATATGTACTGTTTAGGGGTAGGCAAGATACCAAGACGTACCTTTTCACTTTTGTACCTTAGGTTACCGCCCTAGTGATGGAAATGTACCTTTTTTTCTGACAGTGTATAGTGCACTATTTTGTGTCCAAAACCATAGTGGATTATTTAGTGCACTCATTCAAGTGCAAAAGACGTACATTTGTCACACTGAGTGTATTATAGGTTATGGGGTAAAACATTGAAATCATTTTTAGATAATTTTTTTAATTTAAAAATAAAAAAACACACACACACACACATAGGGTGCATACAGAATTAAAGATGATGAGAAAAAGTAGTCTGAAAGCGGGCAACTTTGTAGCCAAACTGTGTAAGAAACAGCAGATGGAAGTGATATTGTAAGCCTTCAAGACAAGATCCTGGACAAGACTCATTGTGATCACTTCTCCTTATGGAGATCCAGTATTTAGAGATGCTGATATAAATCAATTTGAAACTCATAAAAGTGCTCCTGAAAGTAAGTGTTCAGTGAGTCAACACAGGTTGTCTGGAAAGTACTGTGTAAAATGGTATAAAAACATTCTGTACATGAAAAGGACAGCATTAGTCAACATGCGGCAGTCTGGTACAAACAATTATACATGTCAGTTGAATCAAAATAATTAATATTAAGGGTTAAATACAAGTTATTATATGTAGACAGCATCTCTGCCTCTCTGTCAGTTACTACAGAAAATAAAACCAATTTGTTTTCAAAAACAACTTCACATTCACAACCTCACACAGCGATGCAGAAAAAAGATCAAAAATGGGGCAGTGTGGCTCAACAATTTTTTACTTTATCTGTGACGCAAATCAAAATCATGCACAGCCTGAGCTGCACATCTTTATTCTGTGTAGACTGAATCCTATTTTTTAATGTTTCATTCATTCTTTTTCAGGTGTCAGCATTTGAGAACCTGTAAAGCTGACCTGTACCGCTTCTTTCTTCATTCATAATAGAGAGACCTGGCATGATGAACACTCTCCTTAACATATCTTTATATCTAACGATGTTAACAGGTATGTATAAACAAAAATAGACTAGTAAAATATTTACTTTACATACAGATTATTTCAGTCCGAACATTAATTATAAACTCCTGTTTTGTTTTCCCCATAGTTGTCTGTCTTGGTAAAACTGTACTCCAGACACCTGATGACCTCTTAAAGAAACAAGATGAATCTGCTTTGATCACTTGTACTCACAATATACAGAGATATGACCGAATACTTTGGTACAAACAAAGTCAGGATGTGTTGGGCTTTGAGCTGATGAGCTGACCTTTATTATGAGGTTGAGACCAAAGATCCAGAATTTGAAAACAAGATCAAATTGGAGGGCGATGGAAGAAATAAAGGCAATTTGTCTATCAACAACCTTATACTGACTGACAGTGCAGTGGTGTATTTCTGTGCAGCATATTACACAGTGCTCACAATCACCTCTTTCTAATACAAAAACCTCTTTTAAACAGCTTACTTCAAAAGCGTATTTGTTCATGTTCTTCTCCACACCTTTGAGTTTTGATTCAGTGCCAATAAACACAACACCTGTAAATCTTTAAAGTGCAGAATAATATCTTGTAGCATGTGGTCAATTCAATTTAGATCTCAACTCAGAAACTTTTTTCTTAAATTCTGAATTTTGCCCCACCCTAAAATCACTATGACGTCACATCCTGTATTAGCTGCTAAAATGTGAGTCATCATAGATTATAATTTAACCCAGCCAGCATCAATGTAACATGAGGAACATTATTCTGTTGATTCTGATGCTACACTGCAGCCAAGGTATTCAAATTCTTTTCATGAAAACATACTTAATAGTAAAAAGTTAATTATATATTTTTGTGCTACAAGTGTTTTAATGGCAGTAAATGGAAGTTCAACTGAACTGCACACACAAAAAGTATTCTACATTTGTCCGGCTGTACTGGTATCAACAGCACCAAGGACAAACTATGACTCTAATTGTGTTCACAAGCACTTTGAGCAATGGTGATTCTGATCCAGAAAAGTTTTCAGTCATTAAAACTGTTCCAGAGAGTGTATCTCTGACTGTGAAAAATGTGCAGTCAGATAATAGTGCCATCTATTTCTGCTCAGTCAAACAGCACACAGTGCAGTAAACTTTGGCAAGAGATAAACAAAGACAGCTGACATAATTACAGTAGCAGTGATCAACAGGGGAGCAATGTGATTCCATAAATGTGCAGCCTGTTTGTCTAAATTTCAAATCCTGTACTGACAGACAGAATTTGAATCATCTCTCAAAAGTCAAAGCAATGACCAGTGCACTCCCAGGCATCATTAAACATGATCGTTGTTCTACTTGTCCTGTCACTTTGTTCGACTCAATTTATGATTATTTTTCCAGAGCATTACCATGTTAAATAATACAATAGAATAACTTTATGTTGATACAGAAACAATTATTAATAATTATAATTTCTCTTTAGGTGCTTCAAACAGAGATGGTGTTTCACAGCCTGACATTCTTTTTTCTGTTCAGTGAGTAAACACAGTGTCAAAAACTGGAGGCAGATATACAAAAACGTCTCAGGTTACGACTGTAACCCCGGTTCCCCGAAGTGAACGAGACGCTGTGTCTACAAACACTTTGGGGACGCCCTCAGCGTAAGCACGTTCTGAATCACATGTGTAATCAGTCCAATAGAGAAGCGAGACGCCATAGGCGGGTGACGTCACGGACCAGGAAGCTTTAAAGCACGTGTGCCAGAACCGGCATTCAGCTTAAGGAAGAAACGAACGCTCGCAGGGATGCAGGAAGTATGGCACAAGACGCAGTGCCTCGTTCCCTTCAGGGAACCGGGGTTACAGTCGTAACCTGAGACGTTCCCCTTCAGGAACTCGAGCTGGGTCTACAAACGCTTTGGGGAACGATATGCCCACGCCCCCATAGTTCCAAGTCCCTGCCTAGAGTGTGCTAGGTCGAAGGACAGAAGAGCCAGGAGCGACTCGTAGGTCTAAATCATAGAACCTAACAAAGGTAAGGGGCGTGGACCATCCCGCAGCATCACAAATGTCCTGCATAGGGACACCAGACATGAAAGCTTTAGAGGCAGAGATGTCTCGGGTAGAATGGGCCTTAACCCCCAAAGGAGAGGGAAGGTCCTAGAACTCAGAAGCTTGAGTGATAGCATCCACAATCCAGTGGCTAAGGGTATGCTTGGAAGCAGGGTGACCCCTCTTAGGGGGGCCATAACAGACAAACAGTTGGTCAGTTTTCCTCCACAGGGCAGCTCTGTGGACGTATATGTCCAGTGCTTGAACTGGACACATACAATTAAGCTTCTGCTGGTCCGGATCCCGAAAGGGAGGAGGACAAAAGGCCTAGAGTACGATGGGCCGTGGTGCTGAAGAAGGGACCTTCGGGACATACCCCGGTCTGGGGTAAAGAAAAGCTTTAGCCATACCAGGGGCAAACTCTAAATGGGAAGGGGCCGCAGAGAGGGCCTGAAGATCTCCGACTCTCTTAAGAGACGTTAATGCCAGAAGAAGGACTGTCTTAACTGAGAGATCATGATCAGAGGACTCTTCAATAGGCTCAAAAGGGGGCCTACAAAGAGCCTCTAGCACCACAGCGAGGTCCCAAGTAGGGACCCAATGCGGTACTGGAGGCCTCAGCCTCAGTGCACCGCAGAGGAAACGTACTACAAGGGGGTCCTTACCCACTGACATGCCACCAAGTGGGGTGTGGTAGGCCGAAATAGCTGCCACGTAGTCCCTCATGGTGGAGTGGGCTAACCCTGCGGAGAACCGATCTTGCAGAAACTCCAGCACTGTACCAACTGGGCACTTAACTGGGTCCTGCTGGCGGTGTCCGCACCATGAAGTGAAAAGTTTCCACTTCAGGGCGTACAGTTTCCTCGTGGAGGGAGCTCTGGATTGGAGGATGGTCTCAACAACCTCAGTTGAGAGCCCCTCAGGGGCCACACCCATAACTTCCACAACTCCGGGCGAGGGTGAAGGATGGTGCCTCCCGCCTGAGAGAGGAGATCCCTCCTGACGGGAATCTCCCATGGAGAGCCGTCGAGAAGGGAAATCAGGTCCAAGAACCAAGCTTGGGCTGGCCAGTACGGGGCTACTAAAAGAAGACAGACCCCGTCTCGGCGCACTCTCTCCAGAACTCCCGGGAGCAGAGCGATTGGGGGAAAAGCGTACAGACGAAGCCTCGGCCATGTCTGTGCCATGGCATCCAGCCCCAGTGGAGCTGGATGAGTCAGAGAGAAACAGTGGGGACATTGTGCATTCTCTTGAGTCGTGAAGAGGTCCACCTGAGCCTGGCCAAACACTCTCCAAATCTGCTTCACCACCTCGGGATGAAGCATCCATTCCCCGGGCCTCGGTCCCTGCATCGACAGGATGTCTGCTCCCATATTGAGATGCCCAGGAACATGAACCGCTCTCAGCGAGAGGAGTTTGTCCTGGGACCACACAAGGATCTGGTGTGCCAGCTTGTATAAGGGGCACGAACGCAGACCTCCCTGGTTGTTGATGTAATAGACCACTGCTGTGTTGTCGGTGCGAACCAACACATGGCGGCCTATTAGGTCCGGGAGAAAGTTTTTCAACGCTCGAAACACGGCCAGCATCTCCAGGCAGTTGATGTGCCAAGTGAGATGGCGATCACTCCACAGACCGCGGGCGGGGTGGCCACTGATGACCGCACCCCAACCGGTGAGAGACGCATCCATCACTAGCGTTACGTGGCGACAAGGAGCTCCTAACACCGGGCCCTGAGACAGGAACCAAGGCTTCTTTCACATGTCTAAGGCACGTAGGCATCGCCGCCAGAATCAACCAATCGTCGATGTAATTGAGTATGCGGATGCCCCGGAGTCGCAGCGGAGCCAGAGCAGCATCCACACACTATTTGAAAGTGCGGGGGGAGAGTGCTCGGCCGAACGGAAGAACCCGATATTGGTATGCTTCGCCCCTGAAAGCAAACCTCAGGAATTTCCTGTGTTGAGGAAGGATTGAGATGTGGAAGTAAGCGTCTTTTAGATCTATCGTCACAAACCAGACCTCGGACCTGATTTGTGACACCACTTGATTGACAGTCAGCATTTTGAACTTCAACCTCATAACTGAGCGATTCAGAAGTCTCAGATCTAAAATGGGAAGCAGGCCCCCGTCCTTCTTCGGTACAATGAAGTACCGGCTGTAGAACCCGGCCTCCCTGTCTTGAGGAGGGACCACCTCCATGGCCTCTTTCTTCAACAGAGTTTCTACTTCCTGTTCCATTACCAGACCCTGCTCGGGGCTCACCACTGTGGGAAAGACCCCGTTGAAAGGTGGCGGCGGAGCACCGAATTGGATGCGATAACCTCGCTCTACAGTGTGCAGGACCCATGCAGACACATTTGGCAGTAGTTTCCACGTTGCCAAATGTGGCGGGGTGGCAAGCTCCCCAGCTCCGCTACGTTGCGGGCCGGAAGAAACTGAGGTATGGGCTCGCCGGAGAACACTGCATCCTGGAACACCGGCAGGGTGCGCATAATGGTCTCCTGAGGGCACTGAGGAGAGACGGAAACCGTGGAATGCGGTGCAACCCACCCCTCCCCAGCAGGGGCTGCCTTCAGCGGTCGAGGACTTCTTCGCCTGAAGCACGACCCTCAGGTCGGGCCTCGGCTTAGAAGCCCCCGACTTTGAGTGCTGCTGGTCTCGGTCCCGCTGCGGAGGAGCTCAAGAGGTGACTGTTTTTGAGTTGGCCTGTATGAGGAGCTGGTACTCGGCTGAGCTAGAATGCGACGAAGTAGAAACTGCTGAAACGCCGCTGCTTGTTTATGGGCCTCCTGGTACCTGTCGACGACCGAATTGACAGCATCACCGAACAGGCCAGAAGGCGCAAGCGGGGCGTCAAGGAGGAAGACCCTGTCTTTCTCTTTCATGTCAGACAGGGTCAACCAGAGATGTCTCTCCGCTGCCACCATAGCTGCCATGGACTGGCTGATGGCACGGGTGGTCTCTTTAGTGGCGTGGAGAGACAAATCAGCGGCTCTCCTAAGTTCGGAGATGTCATCCCGACTTATCTCGTCGCTCTCATCTAACTCTTTAAACAGGTCAGCCTGATATGCCTGCAACACCGCCATGGTAAGGGTAAGACCGGAGCCTTTAGAGACGATGCCGCTTCGGGAGACAGACAGCTTGCAAGCATCTGTTCTACCCGAGGGATCGCTCTATAACCGCACTCTATAGTCCCCGCCACATTTCCATAATAGTCAGAGGTGGGGACAAAGAGACGGGCCAAGAATGGATCCAACCCCTCCTTGAAGAGAGCATTCCGGGAGCGGAGAGCACGCAGCGGAAGCCGCTCGCAATACTTTCCCTCGAGAGCCGACTCTGCGTGATCCGCTCCCAAGCAAACCACGCACAACCTGTGTGTATCCGTGCTTGGAATAAAATGCAAGCAGGGAGGAACACACGGCTTGTAACGTGGCTTGCTTTTATCAATATGCTTTTGCTTTGATGCTTTTTTGAACATCGTGTCTCAAAATAAAGTGGTACGAACTAGTACCGAAAAACAGACACGATACAAACACACACAGAGTGCTTCACTGAATGAATGAAGCTGAATGCTGGTTCCGGCGCACATGCTTTAAAGCTTCCTGGTCCGTGACGTCACCCGCCTACGATGTCTCGCTTCTCTATTGGACTGATTACACATGTGATTCAGAACGTGCTTACGCTGAGGGCGTCCCCAAAGCGTTTGTAGACGCAGCTTGAGTTCCTGAAGGGGAACACCATGTACACGTATTTAATCAAAATGAAAGATATACCATCCAAAAGGGGGCACTCTAGTACAAGTAAACAGCAGAATTCCATACAATGTCTTGTGGAATGAAAACAAATGCTTGACAATCAAAGAGCATTTGGTCGAGCTCTTGCTTAATTTATGTGCAAAATAGGTTCTCAGGTAACTCAACATTCCTCTACACAGAGCATCCTAGATGAATGATTGATTGATTGATTTTTCATATTTTTCTAAATGCATGTGTATTGTTTTATATGATCTCCCTCCACCTCCCCCAGCTCGACATGTACAGTAGCGGAAATGGCCAATCTTCACTGGCAGGACTCTACACTGGGGTAACTTTTACATGACCTTTCAGATTTTATTTAACTATAAAAACCTTTATCATCTATAATAACATTAAACTTATTTCATGTTTTCTCGAAACCATATGTTTTTTTTAGGTCTCAAGATCAAAGGCACCCCGTGTAGTTATATTTTTTAACTTTTCACTATTTATTTATTTATTCATTCATTTATATATTTATTTATTTTTATTATAACAATACATTCAGTTAGAATAACAAGACACAATCAGTCCCCCCTGAAGAATATAACATCCTAAAAAATCTGTCTTGGGAAAAGTTTATTTTATGCACCACCTTGGGATTTGGGTATGTATTTATTTACCGATGCTTAACTTACAGTTTGAGAAAACATGGTAACTTCAGCATGTTTTTTTTTTACTATGATTTATGGTGATTATATTAATTGTATTATATTAAAATGTTAAAATTAAAATATATTAAAATATATTTTCTCTTGACAAGGCAATACATTTTTTTGAATGATTATTCTCTTATTAATGTTGACATTTCATGATTTAAACTGTGTTTGTTAATGGACGAGAATTCGTTTAGTTTTGCAGGTTTTTATTTTAAAGGAAGTGAGGCCCTTGATATAAGATCTTCAGGATTCTCCTTTCAGTAGTCTTGAAGTCCTTCCTCCTGAAGACCAACAGGCTCAAACCCCTCCAGCTCCATCCTACAAATGGAAACGTTCGGAGAGTGACCTTGAGGTGCTGTCATTTTCTTACATTTTTTAACTGGCAAATAGTTTTGTCTCAACATTTCAAGACATCTTAGTGTATTTTGTGCTCACTCTTTAGTGCACTTTGAAATCAAATCTTTTTATGTGTAATGTTCATAGACACTAACCCTGATTTGTTTTTATTTATTAGCATGCTAGTGAGAGAAATGATTTCCAGGAGAGAAAGAAGAGGAGAAAGAGTAGCTTTGAGAAGCTGCCCTCTCTAGACAGCAGTTCAAGTCAGGGTCAGAAAGTGGAGCACCAGACTTCTGCAACCATTGGTGAGAGACGAGCTGAGGGTAAATCAAACAACTGTTTGACCATTTGTATCTGTTTTCTGTTTACTAGAGCTTTGTACATCATGAAACTCTAAGCTAGATATGAGTATACATTGATAGAAAAATGTCCACAAAATCACACACTTAATCAAAATTCAACTGAAGTTTGATCAAGACCATGATCAGATGTTTATTCCAGGATATGTATATATCTTTAAACACAGATGAAACCAAGCAGACCTCTTTTATCATTGGTCAAAAGAGAAAGCGGTGTTCTCTCAGCGATCAGGTGTACGCCTCTTATCATAGTACACCACCAACATCCAGCACCAATGCTGCTGAGAACCATCTGCCCGCTGGTGCTGGAGAAGAACATGAGATGACAATAAGAAAGAAAAGGAGGACAAAGAGTCATGAGAAGCTGCTGTCTCTTAAAACCACTGAATGGAGCAGCGGCTCAGACCAAGCAATGATATATGAGAGACAAGTTGAAGGTAAACCAAATGACCAATTTTACATTTCATGTAGTAACTGAAGAATGGTCATAATATGAGTATGCAATATTAAATTATTGTTTGACACATCCTTTTGTTTGTTATTCCCCTCTTTAGATGATATTTCTCTGCAGTCCATTTCTTGGTCTGAAGAGGATCTAGAGGAATCACTTTCCAGTGATCTTGAAGACTTTCCTCCTGCTGATCATCAAAACCCTTCAGCTCCAGCATCAGCTCACAACAGCAGAGTGGACTTGACAACAGAGGTTACGTTTACTGCCCTGAACATTACTCACAATACTGTCAATGTTTGACACTTTATGTCATATATAATTGTTAATCTTTTAACAGATGACATTCTGAGCCGGTATGAAATTGGGAAAATGCTTGGTAAAGGGGTATTCGGCTGCGTCTACGAAGGGAAACGCTTGGAGGATGGCCTTGAGGTACTACATTGTTTTATCTCACTATGTCCATTGTAAGTCTTCTCAGTGTATATTATGACTTAGTGCACTTGGCCTGTTGTAAATGCAATAAATGTTTTGTTTGGTCATTCAGGTGGCAGTGAAAATTGCCCGCAAGCCAAGGAACATGAAATACATCAGCCTTGTAAGTAGGCTATATGTTCACTGTGCAAACATACAGACAACATTTATGTCCAAGACTGGACTGAAGTCATTGTGAAAGCAACTCCATCTAACAATGATCTTTCTTCTAGCCTGGTCATCTTGCACCCATTCCATTAGAGGTTGGCCTTTTACTCCTTGTTCATAAGGAGTCCAGAGTTCCAGAGATCATTAAGCTGCTGGACTGGCAGGACCAGCCTAAACGTTACATCATGGTCTTGGAACATCCATCACCCTGCAGAGATCTGTGGGATTATACGATGCTTCAGGGAGGCTTCCTCAGCGAGGACACAGCATGGTCTATCATGGCGCAGGCAACAAAGACCGCTCACATGTGCTGTCAGCGAGGAGTATTTCACCGGGACATTAAGATGGAGAACCTGCTGGTCAACCTGGAAACGCTTGAGGTCAAACTAATTGACTTTGGGTGTGGGGATCTCCTGCAAGACTCTGGCTATAAACACTTTTGTGGTATGTATCATGCATTACACCTGTAGTTTGGGACTTGACTTCAAGTGATGAGTTAAACTGGTATCCTGTAAACCGTATCTTACTTTTTGAGCAGCATTTTTAAATTTAATAACACAAGATATTTTTTGTTTACAGTGAAAATATGTAGTATTTCAAGCTTACGCATCAGACAAAATCTCTTTCCTTCAGGCACACCAGAGTTCTGCCCACCTGAGTACCGCGTTGACCACAAGTACCACGGGAAACCAACTACTGTGTTGTCTCTGGGAATACTCTTGTTCTTGTTAGTGTGTGGATCCTTCCCAGAACCCAAAGACACAGAGATGACTGATAACGGCATCTGGTTTAGGGATGAGTTGTCAAACGGTAAGATGGCATTCATCACAACAAAGACATCCAACTATAATTATAGTTGAAAAACAAAGTGGGAGAAGTAACGCCTGAGCCAAGTGGCTACATAAAATGTGGATAATACAGAATTTATGCCTGATTTTACAGTGTAGAATAGTCAAATCTTACAACTTAATACAAAGAGAGCAGTTTAAGGTAATAATCTGACTCTCTCGTCTCATCATTTCTTACAGAATGCTGCCACCTGATTTGGTCCCTGCTGAATGAAAGCCCAAGCCAGCAGATTGATTTGGGGGACATCCTTTTACATGAATGGTTTAAGGTACTGAGTTACAAATGATTTTGAAGATTTTGAAGACAGGTTTTTTTGTGCATTAGTTTTTATATGTTGTTTGTTTGCTGTGACGAGAAGAAATCTGAAGCCACGTTTCTTTACTTTGTCTTTTCACTTTATTTTTCGATCCAGGTCACAAAACAGTAACAGCCGCCCCATAGGTTCCTCTATCGGCCAGCAATTTTCCAGCTCCATCCATCAGTTTAACGCCTGCTGTCTGCATGGCATCAATGTCTTAGCATCTTGTGAAGCTGCCAAACCCTGGTAGCATTTGGTGCCTTGAAGGCAGTAATATTTGTGTCTGGCAGTATTACTTGCATAGTCGGTGACCCCATATGTAAATGCAATGTAAATAGTATTTTAAAAATGTAAAATGTAAATGATGTAAAAAATGTAAATGTAAATAATGTAAAATGTTAATTATTATTATTATTGTTGTTGTTGTTGTTGCTACTGTCATTATACGATTATAATTATAATAAATAAATAAATAAATAAATACATGAAAACTTTTTGGATAACTTTTTGTGACCTCTTTTTTTCCACCAAAATAATGTCTGTTCTGGTGCCTGGTTCTCAGTGCTCAGTGATTCTGTCTTAAACAGCAACACTGCAACATGGAGATCGTCTCATATTAGTCTTTCATTTCTAGTAACAATAGCTATATTTTAATCTTGTGTGCATGTCATGCTAACACTAATATTAGAACATTCAAATTGGAAAATATGACCAAGTAAAAGATTAAGATTGCCTAAACAGCAAGTGAAATTTGCATGTTCATCAAGAGATTGCAATACATTTTTAATTTAACTTTTTGTGAAGATCCAGAGCTGTTTGATAATGATAATGTCAATATATAATGTAATGTTTTTGAGTTTTAGGATGTTTTGTAATACATCTATGTTGTAATTACTGAATTCCTTTTCAGCATTGCCCTTTTAGTTGACTTACTTGTATGGCAGGGTATGACATTTTGTTAAAACAAAGTTAAGCCTTTGGGAAATCTATAAGAAAACTTAATTAGCTTGATTTGTTACAGATACATATAGTAAGGTTGAACATGACTTAATCAAGAGTGATTGCACTGTAGTCAAATGGTATTTAAACCTCTGGTGATTTTGTGAAAACATTCTGTGATCACATAAGCAAAGATGGGAGTTTTTTTATATAACCATTCACTCACTTTCAACAGGAATTTTTAAAAATTAAAATGTGTAATTATCTATAAACTCAAGTTAATCTATATTTTAGTGTCAGTGCAAAACTACACTTAAACAAATGGCACTGACAATAATAACCAACAGGTGGCAATGTGACACAACTAATAAATGGCACATATAATAGATAAAAATATACAGAGAGAATACAGTAAACTCTGCATAGGTTTCTATAACAGAATATAATATTGTTGTACAGATCCACACAAAATAAATCGGAAAACATGTTTTTAGTATAGAACCTTACAAACCAGTACTTTTTAAATTATTATTATTATTTGGAAGCCTGCAACTCAAAAGGAAAAGTTAAACTCTAAAAGAATCTGGAAATTAATTCATTCATTTTGATTAAAAAACATAAATAAAAATGCCTTTCAGAGTGAAAATATAAGTGAGTAGCGCGGATATCTGAATGTTACCAAAGGATCATATCCACTCTCCTAAATACATAATTCACAATTTCTCCTCTCCAAAAAAATTCAATCACAAAATAAGTTCCTTACTATGATTACAGAAAATACAAATCCCAGTGTCAGAACACTCTACTTACTTTTATTCAAAATGTGCAAACATGAGTTTGAAATTCCCTTTGGTGACATCACTTCCTCCATTGTCTTTATTCATTTCATCAACTGCATTTACTCTCAGCAGTCATACACTGTAGCACAGGGAAACAGCATGAATAAGATTCTCATAAGTTTCTTTATTACTATGTGGCTCGCAGGTAATGATGCCTTTTATGAAGTGTTTCTTCATTTTTTTTATCACAACAACTCAATGTAAACTATCTTTTATTAAAACTTTATTATTAAATCTTTCATGTTTTTTGTCTCTGCAGCTTCTACGTTTGGTAACACTGTTTACCAGACTCCTTCTAAATCAATAAAGGAGCGAGATGAATCAACAGTGTTTATATGTAGACACAGTATAACAGGCTATTACCAAATAATGTGGTACAAACAGACCCAGGGCACTCTGGGATTAAAACTAATGGGATACCTTAATGGTGAAACTGATCAAATAGAAACAGACTTTAAAAACAAGATTGATCTGAAAGGAAATGGAAGAAGCAATGGCACTCTGACAATTAAAGACCTCGCAGTGGATGACAGTGCAGTGTATTTCTGTGCAGCATATGACACAGTACTTCCTCTGTCTAATACAAAAACCTAGCACTGTTATACTAATTGTTTATCAGCAAATGATCCAGCCTCAGCATTCTAACTATAGTTTATTTGTGGCTAAATTCTGTTTGCCAATTATTTCTTCACAAATAATGAGCAGTAATATGATGTTGGTGAAGGAAAAAATATTTGACTAATAATATATTTTGAAGTAATAACATACATATTTATATTCATGTGGTATTGTAAATTACTGTTACAACCTGTGATGTCATATCCTGTTTGACAGCAGCTAAAGCTGAATCATTTGAAAAGTTGGGACTCACTGCATGCAACATCAAAACTCAACATGTCAAGGGGTATTATTGCATTAATTCTGTTACTGCACTGGAGCCAAAGTATGTAAAACTTTAACATCACCTCTATAGTAATAGAAACAGTAACCTTACATTCTCATTAATTTACTATAATTTTGTCTACAGACACTGAGGGTGCAGATGATGTTATTCAAGAGCCTGAAATGATTTGGGAACAAAAGAGTGGTTCTGCTTCTTTGAACTGCAGTCACAATAAGGGTAGTGCATACTACCAGATGTACTGGTACCGACAACGTCCAGGAGAGACTATGAGGCTCATTGTATTCAGTACGACTGATAAAGCAGAGTTTGGAGACGTTGATAAAAATAAATTTGTAGCTCAAAAAAGTGATGCTGAAAGTGGATCTTTGACAGTGAAAGATCTAGCACCAGATGACAGTGGCATATATTTCTGTGCAGTGAGTGAACACAGTGTGTCAAAGGCTGGAGAGTGCTGTACAAAAACATTACTGCATAAAAAGATCAGTGATAGTATTAGTCAACAGGTGGCAGTCTGGTACCACCAATATGCCACATGTCAAAACAATTAGGAGTATTATAGGTACAAGTTACAATCTATTGACACCATTTATGCCAATCTGTCCATTATCACAGAAACTCCAACCTCAATTTGTAAAAGAATGTGTTTGTAGAATAGTACAAATAGTTGTGTATATAGGTCAAATGTAGGCTACTATTTTTTTAAAAGAGTCATTGGATGCCCATTTTCCACAAGTTGATATGATTCTTTAGGGTCTTAATGAAAAATCTATAATATACTTTGGTTACAAATTCTCAATGGTTGTGTAAAACAGCACCCTTTTTACCTTGCCAAAATTAGCTCTGCAAAAATCATCCCATTCTGGTCGAGGCTGCTTTAAATCCAAATGAGCTCTGCTCTGCTCTCCCCTCTCTTCTCTTTGTGGAGTGACGAGCCTGTTTACTTTTAGCTGCATTTAGCGTTTAAGCTTCCTGGTCTCTACGTCACTCCGCCCGTGACGTCTCGCTTCTCCATTGGACTGTATGCACACTTGTTTCAGAGCGTGGTCACGCTGGAGGCATTCCCCATAGCGTTTCTGGACGCGTTTAGCCGCTAAACTTTCTAACTAGCATATTATTAGGAAAGGCGATCACAAAGATTCATAAAAAAAAAAACCCTTATACTCACTTCTGCTGTAAGTGAAGCTGGATCACGAATGATTCGCGCGAACATAGACGGATATATGTAGATCAGGAGGCGCATTCCATTCACAAACAAATGTAATCCACTGCATCTTCAGCAGCTCAGATGTCGGGAGTAAATGACGACCAATATGTTCATTATTACATCCAGCAACACAACACCTCAGTCGCTCAGTTCTTGTCTAACTTACATCCCTGCACCAAAACATGGAGGTTGGACTGTTACAACTGATCTGAGGTAAAACGCTCATGTCAATCAACTATCGTGGGAGCAGCCTCTGTCAGTGTGATGCCACAACGACAGACATCTGAGAACGGCTCGTTTTGAAAAAGGGGATATTATTTTTACAGATTAATTAAAAACCACTGCATGGATTTTTATCATTATAGGGTAGATTTGGACATACACTGCCAACACACATTAATGTTCAAACAACATGTAAAAGCGAACTTAGCATCTGATGACGCCTTTAAAACTGGTACTGCAGAGTTTGATTGTCAACTCAGTATGACCACGAACCACATGAATTAACATCAGACATTTTGTTCTGAAAGAATTCACAAACAAACTTTATTAAAACAAAATAAGTTTAACCTCCAGGTGGCGGTCTGGTACAACCAACATGTTGCATATAAGAAGTCCAACTGATTTAAAATTAATACTTAGTAAAAATATTAATATTTATATATACTTAGTGTTGAATACAAGTAATCTGTAGACAGTATCTGACAGTATAACTTAAACTTTTTAAAGGAATGTGTTTCACCTCCAGATGGAGGTGGTTTTATTTCCTGCCAACATTTACCAACAATTGATTTAAGATATTACATTTAAACTTGAAACAGAAATGCTTCTTGGTGCAAAACAATTTAATCATAACAAACTCTTTATATCTATCATAAGAAGTAAAATGAATAAAATGATCACATTTTGCAACCCAAATACATGAAGCTCTACTGAACTAAATATGTTACTGAAAATTAAATGTACCACATTAATAATTAGGACACATTTATTTTAAAATATATCATACTGAAACACCAAAGATGGAAATGCCATCTTTCAGATAAATCGTTCAATAAAAAAATCCTGTTTTAAAAGTTTTTTTTTTCTTTCAGGTAGAGATTTTGAGTGATGGCATCCTTTTGATGTCACATCCTGTTACAACAGCTAAAGTTTCAGTCTCAAAGGACATTCGGTCTACTCAGTCTACACTCTAGGACTCAACATGATTAGAAGCATAATATCATTAATTATAGCACTGTATTGGTGGCAAGGTATCCAGATGGCTTCAAGGTTACCTCCACAATTTAGTCTTTACATTTATATTATTTTACTCATGCACTGTTTTTGCACAGGTACAGCAGTTGGAGAGGATGTTTTGCAAAAACCTGCTATTCTTTATGAAGTAAAGGGGAAATCGGCACAAATCAACTGCACGCACAATAAAGATTCAGACTACAGACTGATGTACTGGTACCGACGAGGCAAGGACAAACAATGAGACTTGTAGCATTCACAACCTCCTACAGCAATCCAGAATATGGAGATTCTGAGCCAAATAAATTTGTGGCCAATAAAACGGTTCCTGAGAGTGGATCTCTGACTGTGGAGAATTAAGAGCTGGATGATAGTGCAATATATTTCTGTTCAGTGAGTAAATACACAGTGCACCAAACTCTGGGGAGAGATGTACAAAAAACAGGTGTCTTATAATACAATAAAACATTGCTCAATAGGGGGCAGTGTGGTTCAACAAATGTTCAGCCTTCTCACACAATCATTCTTTATCACTTTATCTGTGATGCGAATCAAAAGCAGGCAGAGCTTGAGTTGCACATCAGTTCTAATCTTTATTCTGTGTAGACTAAATCTTATTTTTTAAACGTTTCATTCATCTTTTTTAGGTTTCATCATTTGAGAACATATAAAGTTGGCCTGTAGCACCATCCTCACACTTGTGTCTTTAATTCATAACAGAATCACTTTGTAAAGGAGCTAACGTGATGAAGACTCTCCTTAGCATATGTGTACGTTTAATGATGTTAGCAGGTATGTATAAACAAACAAACAGTGACATCATATTAAATATTTACATTATACACATCAGTTCAGTCTGAACATTAATAATGAACTCATGTTTTATTTCCCCTACAGCTGCTTGTCTTGGTGAAACTGTTCTCCAGACACCAGATGATCTACTGAAGAAACCAGATGAATCTGCTGTGATCAACTGTACCCACAACATACAGTACTACGACCGAATACTATGGTACAAACAAAGCCATAATGTGTTGGGCTTTGAGTTGATGGGATACCTTTTTAATGAGGATGATACTAAAGAGCCTGGATTTGAAAAAAAGATCAAATTGAAGGGAGATGGACGGAAAATGGGCACTCTGAATATCAGCAACCTCACACCGACTGACAGCGCAGTGTATTTTTGTGCAGCATATTACACAGTGATCAGAATCACCTCTGTCTAATACAAAAACCTCTTTTAAACAGCTTACTTCAAAAGCAAATTTCTTCATGTTCCTCTCCACACCTGTGGTTTTTGATTTGTTGCCAATAATAAACGCAACAGCTGTAGGTCTATACTGTAAGTCTTGCTTAAAGTGTTGCTTAATATCTTGTAGCATGTGGCCAGTTCACATCCCATCTCAGAAACTTTCTCAAATTCAGAATTTTGCCCCACCCTAAATTCACCATGATGTCATGACGTCACATCCTGACAGCTAAGATTGGAATCATCACAAAAGATTATAATTTAACCCAGCCAATCTCAATGTGACATGATGAGGAATGTTATTCTGTTGATTCTGATGCTACACCGCAGCCAAGGTATTCAAACTATCTTCATTAAAACATAATATAATAACCTTTTAAAACTGCTTATACATTGTTATGCTTAATTGCAGGTATTAGTGATGTTTCACAAATTCCAAGTGTTTTAATGACAGTAAAAGGAAGTTCTGTTCAACTGAACTGCACACACAAAAAGGATTCTACTTTTGTACAAATGTACTGTTATCGAGAGCGCCAAGAACAAACTATGACCCTAACTCTGTTCACAAGCACTTTGAGTAATCATGACTATGGTGATTTTGATCCAAAAACACTTTCAGTCAGTCAAACAGCACACAGAGCAGTGAACTTTGGCAAGAGTTAAACAAAAACAGCTGACATAGATAACTACAGTAACAGGGGAGCAATTCCATAAATGTGCAGCCTGTTTGTCTAAATTTTACATCCTGTACTGACAGACAGAATTTGAATCATATCTCAAAACCATGACTAGTGCACTCCCAGCTGTCATTTAACATGATTGTTGTACTACTAGTCCTGTCACTTTGTTAGAGACAATGTATGATTATTTTTCCAGAGCATTACCATATTTAACAGAATAACTTTGTTATGTCGATACAGAAACAATTAATAATAATTATACTTTTTCTTCAGGTGCTCCAAATCGAGATGGTGTTTCACAGCCAGACATTCTTTGGACACTTCAGGGCAATTCTATCCAAATAAACTGCACTCACAATAAGGGTACTGACTACAATCAAATGTACTGGTACCAGCAGAGAAAAGGAGAGAGTCTGAGCCTCATTGTGCTCACAAAAACCTATGGGGATCCAGACTTTGGAGGTTCTGATCAAAGTAAATTTGGAGTGGGAAAAGGAGTTGGATCTCTTACTGTGAAGAATGCACAGCCAGATGATAGTGCCATGTATTTCTGTTCAGTGAGCAAACACAGTGTGCCAAAAGCTGAAGGCAGATGTACAAAAACACCTCGTACATGTATCTTATCAAAATTAAAGAATATACCATCCAAAAGGGGGCACTCTGGTACAAGTAAACAGCAGTCTGCAATACAATGTCTTGTGAAATGAAAGCCAAAGGTTTCCAACCAGACAAAACTAAGCTGCTACCCTAGATGACATCACTTCATACATCCCCTGTTTTTGATTCATAGTGGAATCATTCAGCAGAGAGAGACAACATGAGTAATGCTCACTGTCTCTGTGTTTCTGTCTTTGTTCTGTGTCTTGCAGGTAATTGTTTTTAGCTTTTAGACTTGTTGGTATATCGCACCACTGAGATATATGAGATATCGTCTCATGATTATATAATTTAACTATTCATATTTCTCTTTACAGTCACCATTCTTGGTAAAAGTGTGGTCCAGACTCCTTCTGATCTCCTGAAGAAAAAAAATGAAATTGCTGAGATCAAATGTACAAACAATGTACAAAACTATGATGTCGTTCAATGGTACAAACAAAGCCAGAGCACCATGCAGTTTATGGGATACCTTAATATCAAACAAGAGGTCAAAGAGACTAAATTTGAGGACAAGATCAAACTGGAGGGAAATGGAAGAAACAATGTCACCCTGACTATCAACACCCTCATGCTGAATGACAGTGCAGTGTATTTCTGTGCAGCATATTACACAGTGATCAGAATCACCTCTAACTAATACAAAAACTCTAGATTATCAGTGACTGCAAATGTACTCCCACTTTGCACCTGGACTAGTGGTTCACTGATTGTAATTCATAAGTAACTTAACAACTAATAAAGAAGGGAATTTAAATGTGTGATTTTGAAGGGTGTTTTGCTTTTAATTATTAATGATTTGTAAATGTATTATCAAATGTTTAGACATTTGAAAAACACTGAAAAAACAAGTTATGCTTCTCTTCATCAAGTAGTGAACATGCAGTAGTTATTATAATCATTTGGTCAATCTCTTGCTTAAACTTGAGAAATTCCCTTTGGTGACATCACTTCCTCCATTGTCCTTTCTCATTTCATGAACTGTATTTACTCCCAGCAGTCACATACGATAGCACAGGGAAACAGCATGAATAAAATTCTCATAAGGTTCTCTGTCACATTTATGTGGCTCACAGGTAATGATGTTTTTTTTTTTTTAATAAAGTGTTTCTTGATTTTATCACAACAACTGTATGTAAATCATTTTTTATTTAAACTTCATTAATAAATCTTTCATTTATTTGTCTCTTTGCAGCTTCCGCGTTTGGTAACACTGTTTACCAGATTCCTTCTAAATCAATAAAAGACCAAGATGAATCAGCAGTGTTTATATGTACACACAATATAGCAAGTTATTTTGTTATTTTGTGGTACAAACAGACTCAGGGCACTCTGGGATTAAAACTAATGGGATACCTTAATGGTGAAACTGATCAAATAGAGACAGACTTTAAAAACAAGATTGATCTGAAAGGAAATGGAGGAAGCAATGGCACTTTGACAATTAAAGACCTCGCAGTGGATGACAGTGCAGTGTATTTCTGTGCAGCATATGACACAGTGCTCTAAACTTCCTCTGTCTAATACAAAAACCTGGCACTGTTACACTAATTGTTTGTCAGCAAAAGATCCAGCCTCATCTTTTTACTTTGTGGCTAAATTCTGTTTCTTTGCCAATAATGAGCAATAATGAGATGTTTGTGCAAAAGGAAATACCCTTTATACCAGTGTATGATTCTGGATAAGCATTTGTTATTGCTGGTGCTTATTAAAGACAGCATTATTACTTACACTTCCTCATATTAAAGATTGGTCATTTATACAAAAAAAAACAAAACAAACAAAACAAAACAAAAAAACCCTCAAAATGAGGTGGGATTTATTCATAAGGCTTAGTAAAGGGATTTATTTGATTCCCCATATTAACAATTCACTATTAATACTGAGTATTAAAAAACAAAATGACTAATAATCTGATTTTGGAGTAATAATATACATATTTTATATTCATGTGGTATTGTTCATTACTGTTACTATCTGTGATGTCATATCCTGTTTGACACCAACTAGAGTTTGAATCATTTCAAAGGTTGGAACTCATTGTACGCAACACCAAAACTCAACATGTCAAGGGGTATTATTGCATTAATTCTGTTACTGCACTGGAGCCAAGGTATGTAAAACTTTAACATCACCTCTATAGTAAGAAAACAATAACCTGACATTCTCATTAATTTAATTTCATTTTATCCACAGACACTGACGGTGCAGATGATGTTATTCAAGAGCCCAAAATTCTTTGGGAACCAAAGAGTGGTTCTGCTTCTTTGAACTGCAGTCACAATAAGGGTATTTCATACTACCAGATGTACTGGTACCGACAACGTCCAGGAGAGACTATGAGGCTCATTGTATTCAGTACGACTGATAAAAAAGTGTTTGAAGATGTTGATGAGAAGAAATTTGATGTTCAAAAAAGTGATGCTGAAAGTGGATCTTTGAAAGTGAAAGATCTAAAGCCTGAAGACAGTGGCATATATTTCTGTGCAGTGAGTGAACACAGTGTGTCAAAGGCTGGAGAGTGCTGTACAAAAACATTACTGCATAAAAAGATCAGTGATAGTATTAGTCAACAGGTGGCAGTCTGGTACCACCAATATGCCACATGTCAAAACAATCGAGCTGAAACAAACCAAGTTCAGCCTGTTTGCAATGCAAAATGAATATGTCTGGTTACATAAAGTGATGGTTTAAAAAAGAATTTAGGGAATGATCCTTAATTTCATTATCATTTTAAACTGTGTATCAGTTCAGATATTTATGTGCGACTCATTCTGCCTAGATTGAATCTTATTTTCCTCATTTTATTACTCTTTTCTCTCAGTTAGAAACGGATATAGCTGCAATTAAGACACGTGCAGGAGGAAATGATGTCCATTTCCTCCTGCACGTGTCTTAATTGCACAGAAGAAAAAACTTGGTGAAAGAAACCATGATGAACACGTTCCTCAGCGTATCTTTGTCTCTAATTATGTTTACAGGTAATAATAAATAATATTGATTTACTTTCACAGTGTAGGCTGCAGATAATTTTGCTGTTTTTTTTTTCTTCACAGCTGCCTGTCTTGGTAAAACTGTTCTCCAGACACCTGATGATCTACTAAAGAAACCAGATGAATCTGCTGTGATCACTTGTACTCACAACATACAGAGCTATAACCAAATTTTGTGGTACAAACAAAAAAAGGACTCATTGGACTTAAAGTTGATGGGAAACCTTTTTTATAATAACCAAAATAAAGAGCCTGAATTTGAAAAAAAGATCAAAATGGAGGGAGAGGCACAGACAAATGGAAATTTGACTATCAGCAATCTCACACTGAATGACAGCGCAGTGTATTTCTGTGCAGCATATTACACACTGATCAGAATCACTGATACACTAATACAAAAACCACTTTTAAATGACTTGCTTCAAAAGCATTTTTATTCACATTCTTCTCCACACCTGTGAGTTTTGATTCAGTGCCAATACTGAACATAATACCAGTAGGTCCTGCTTAAAGTGTTGCCAATTCAATCCACACATCCAAACTCAAGAAGTGAAGGAGGACAATCATTTCAAAATAATTGCACCACCCTGAGATCACCACTACCATGACATGAATCAATGTAATCATCACAGACAATTACAATTTTAACCAAGACAGCCTCAAAGTAACAAGATGAGGAGCATTATTTTGTTAATTCTGTCACTACATTGGGACCAAGGTATTCAAACCCATGACACAATATTAGAATAATAACCTCTTGAAATATATAAATATATTTACAAAAAATTGTATTTTTCATTTGCAGGTATCAGTGATGTTTTACAAAATCCAAGTGTTTTAATGGCAGTAAAAGGAAGTTCTGCTCAGTTAAACTGCACACATAAAAAGGATTTTTAAGTTCAACCAGATGTACTGGTATCGTCAACATCAAGGACAAACTATGACTCTAATTGTATTCATAAGCACTTTGAGCAAACCTGATTATTGTGATTCTGATTCAAACAAGTTTTCGGTCATTAAATCTGTTCCAGAGAATGCATCTTTGACTGTGAAAAATGTGCAGTCAGATGATAGTGCCGTCTATTTCTGAAAACAATTCAATCCACACATCTAAACTCAAGAAGTGAAGGAGGACAATAATTTCAGAATAATTGCCCCACCCTAAAATCACCACTACCATGATAATGATGTCACATCCTATTTTAACAACTTACATTTGAATCATCACAGACAATTACAATTTTAACCAAGACAGCCTCAAAGTAACAAGATGAGGAGCATTATTTTGTTAATTCTGTCACTACATTGGGACCAAGGTATTCAAACCCATAAAACAATATTAGAATAATAACCTCTTGAAATATATAAATATATTTACAGAAAATTGTATTTTTCATTTGCAGGTATCAGTGATGTTTCACAAAATCCAAGTGTTTTAATGGCAGTAAAAGGAAGTTCTGCTCAGTTAAACTGCACACATAAAAAGGATTTTACGTTCAACCAGATGTACTGGTATCGTCAACGCCAAGGACAAACTATGACTCTAATCGTGTTCACAAGCACTTCCAGCAAACCTGACTATGGTGATTCTGATTCAGACAAGTTTTCAGTCATTAAATCTGTTCCAGAGAGTGGATCTCTGACTGTGAAAAACGTGCAGTCAGATGATAGTGCCGTCTATTTCTGCTCAGTCAAACAGCACACAGTGTAGTCATCTGTGGCAAGAGTTAAACAAAAACAGCTGCCATAAATAATGACAGTAACAGTGATCAACAGGGGGCAATGTGATTCCATAAATGTGCAGGAAAAGCTAAGGTAATCACTGTAAGGCTTTTAACGCTTTCTGCAAATGGACACTTATGGAGTCCTTTAACAGTATTTCATTTTACTTCATGGGGTTGGCTGTTTAAGGGCCATTCGCACAGAACACGTTTTTTCCATTCCACTGCACTACTTGTCTATTATTTTAGTATGTAAATACACTTACACAGATGTATTTGACCAGTACACTCGCATCTTGCATCTTTTCCAGCTTTTCAAGCATGACACAGCCACTATCAACCACTAGAGGACCAAAAGCATAGTGAATACTTTCTTCTTGTCAGTGCCCACAGATATGACATCATTTCCAGTTAGAAGTGCCTTCCAGCATTCAGTGCAAAGAATTGTCATTGAGCATGTAACACAAACATGACTCTCTTAAGTGTTTGTGTTTATTTAGGATGCCTCACAGGTAATTCTAACATTTCAGCTCGCTTATTTATTGTTAAATTGTGCTGCTCTGTTACATAGATTTTTACTGTATATGTGTATTTTCTTTCATTACAGCTGCTTGTTTTGGTAAAGCTGTTTTCCAGTCACCTGGTGACCTCATAAGGAACCAAGATGAATCTGCTGTGATCAGATGTACACACAATATAACAAGCTATCAACGTATTCTTTGGTACAAAAAAGACATCATGGACTTCACGTTCATGGGGTTTCTTAATCTAGAACGTGACAACCCCGAGCAAGAATTTAAAAGCAAGATCAAACTGAAGGGAGATGGAAGAAGTAATGGCACTCTGACTATCAGCAACCTCAAACTGACTGACAGTGCAGTGTATTTCTGTGCAGCATATTACACAGTGATCAGAATCACCTCAGACTAATACAAAAACCCTCCTGTGATATGAAGCTCATTGGAGCTCCCCCAGATTAATCCTCCTCAGACTTAAAAACTAATATAAGAGATATGTTTTGTGTACTTAAGTACTCAAGTGTGCTATTAGTATACTTCTTTTAAACTAAAAATAGTTAAGTATACTTTCAGTATGCTTTTTTGTCCATTCAGAAATGCACTTTCATATACTTAGTATACTTGACTTATACTTAAAAAAAAGTCTAAATATATTTGAGCTATACTTGTGCTCTGAGAATCCATGTTTTCATTCATATACGGTAGGGGGCGCTATTACAAATCTTCTGTACAGAAAAAACAAAAAAAAACAAAAAAAAACAAACAAGCGAAGAAACCGAAACAACAGATGCTTTCACATGTATTCTAACATGATCATCAGACATAAACAGCATCAAAACCAACTAGTAATTTTCTGAGACTATACTTCAAAATTTACAAAAAATGCTACAAGTATTTAATTAGTGAACTATCAGTATAACTATAAGTTCACTTTTCATATACTTGCAGCACAAACTGTAAACACTGATGTAAACTAGTTGTGTACTCAAAGTTTACTACTGTTATACTTAAAGTATACTTAAAAGTATACTTTTATATACTAGGAAGTGGGCCAATTTAGTCCCAAGGAGTATAGAAATAGTACACTTAAAAATATACTACTAGTACATAGATATTTGTATACTTACTACAAAAAGTATACAGAGGGTCAAGCATTGCTAAACAAGCATGGAGGGAAGCACTGTAACATTTTCATTTCTGAACTTTCTTCACAGCTGAAATGCATGAAAGGACATTGCAGCAATTACAAAACCTGTGTGTAGGAGGTGCTAAGGATCCACAATAGAATTTATTAAGAAATACTTAACGATCAGAGTTCTTCTTGATTTGCTGCTTTAAGTATTTTAGATTAAATGATGCTAGTGATTATAAACAGTTACTTACATTTTATAATGCACTTTTTGTTTCTTTTTACAGGTTCTGTTGTTAATGGAAGTGTTAATCAAAGCCCCTCAAATATAATTAAATCAGAGAGAGACACTGCAGAACTTGTATGTGAAATTCCCTTTTGTGACATCACTTCCTCCATTGTCTTTATTCATTTCAACACCTCTATTTACTCACAGCAGTGTCACATACTGCAGCACAGGGAAGCAACATGAATACAATTCTCATAAGTTTTTCTTTCACATTTTTGTGGCTCACAGGTAATGATGTATTTTATAAAGTGTTCCTTGATTTTTTTAATCACAACAACTGTATGTAAATCATCTTTATCATTAAATCTTTCATTTATTTGTCCCTTTTAGCTTCGACGTTTGGTAACATTGTTTACCAGACTCCTTCTAAATCAATAAAGGACCGAGATGAATCAGCAGTGTTTATATGTACACACGATATATCAAGTTATTTCCAAATGATGTGGTACAAACAGACCCAGGGCACTCTGGGATTAAAACTAATGGGATACCTTAATGGTGAAAAGGATCAAATAGAGACAGACTTTAAAAACAAGATTGATCTGAAAGGAAATGGAAGACGCAACGGCACTCTGACAATTAAAGACCTCGCAGTGGATGACAGTGCAGTGTATTTCTGTGCAGCATATGACACAGCGCTCTAAACTTCCTCTGTCTAATACAAAAACCTGGCACTGTTACACTAATGGTTTGTCAGCAAATGATCCAGCCTCAGCATTCTAACTATAGTTAAGCTAAATTCTGTTTGCCAATAATGAGCAATAATGAGATGTTTGTGCAAAAGGAAATACCCTTTATACCAGTGTATGATTCTGGATAAGCATTTGTTATTGCTGGTGCTTATTAAAGAAAGCATTACAATTACTCACACTTCTACATATTAATGATAACTTGATGACTTAGTAATATCATAAGGGATTTATTTGATTCCCCATATTAACAATTCACTATAATTCTGAGTACATCATATTGGTATTACAAAACAAAATGACTAATAATCTTTAATAATCTACTAATAAAGGTTTTGGAGTAATAATATACATATTTTATATTCATGTGGTATTGTTCAACAACCTGTGATGTCATATCCTGTTTGACACCAACTAGAGTTTGAATCATTTCAAAGGTTGGGACTCACTGTACACAACACCAAAACTCAACATGTCAAGGGGTATTATTGCATTAATTCTGTTACTGCACTGGAGCCAAGGTATGTAAAACTTTAACATCGCCTCTATAGTAATAGAAACAATAACCTGACATTCTCATTAATTTAATTTCATTTTATCCACAGACACTGAGGGTGCAGATGATGTTATTCAAGAGCCTAAAATGATTTGGCAACCAAAGAGTGGTTCTGCTTCTTTGAACTGCAGTCACAATAAGGATGCTTCATACTACCAGATGTACTGGTACCGGCAACGTCCAGGAGAAACTATGAAGCTCATTGTATTCAGTACAACTGGTAAAGCAGAGTTTGAAGATGTTGATGAGAAGAAATTTGATGTTCAAAAAAGTGATGCTGAAAGTGGATCTTTGAAAGTGAAAGATCTAAAGCCTGAAGACAGTGGCATATATTTCTGTGCAGTGAGTGAACACAGTGTGTCAAAGGCTGGAGAGTGCTGTACAAAAACATTACTGCATAAAAAGATCAGTGATAGTATTAGTCAACAGGTGGCAGTCTGGTACCACCAATATGCCACATGTCAAAACAATCGAGCTGAAATGAAACAATTAGAAATATCATGGGTCCAAGTAACAGTTTATTGATACCATTTATGGCAATCCATCCATTATCACAAAAAATAACGTCAACCTTAATTTGTAAAAGAATGTGTTTGTAAAATAGAACAAATAGATGTTTATAGATCAACTATTTTAATTAAAACTGCAGAGTTAGAGTGTCAACTCAGTTTGGCCATGAACCATATATGAATTATTACATTATTGGAGCATTTTGTTGCTTAATCTAAAGAAAAATAATTATTAAAATATTCTTCTGAATTCAGATGGAATCAAATATTATTTAACCTCGAGATGCAGGTGGTTTTATTTCCTGCTAACAGTTGCCAGCAACTGATTTAAGATATTACATGTGTGATATGCCATATGTAAAACAAATGTTTCTTATGGCAAAAAGGGATGCAGTACCTACCACTGGAGGTCAATGAATATTTTAATCACAATTTACAGATAAAACAAAAAACAAACAAACAAACAAAAAACTTTTATTAAAAGAAAGACGTTTTCACCAATAGGGGGCAGTGTGGTACAAAGATCAGCCTATTTGCAATGCAAAATGAGTATGTCTGTTTACATAAAGTGATGGTTTAAAAGAGAATTTAGGGAATGATCCTTAATTTCATTATCATTTTAAACTGTGTATCAGTTCAGATATTTATGTGCAGCTCATTCTGCCTAGATCGAATCTTATTTTCCTCATTTTATTACTCTTTTCTCTCAGTTAGAAACGGATATAGCTGACATCATTTCCTCCTGCACGTGTCTTAATTGCACAGAAGAAAAAACTTGGTGAAAGAACCATGATGAACACGTTCCTCAGCGTATCTTTGTCTCTAATTATGTTTACAGGTAATAATAAATAATATGCATTTACTTTCACAGTGTAGGCTGCAGATAATTTTGCTTTAAACAGTATTATAAACAACTGTTTGTTTTTCTCCACAGCTGCCTGTCTTGGTAAAACTGTTCTCCAGACACCTGATGATCTCTTGAAGAAACCAGATGAATCTGCTGTGATCACTTGTACTCACAACATACAGAGCTATAACCAGATTTTGTGGTACAAACAAAAAAAGGACTCATTGGACCTAAAGTTGATGGGATACCTTTATTATAATAACCAGAATAACGAGCCTGAATTTGAAAACAAGATCAAAATGGAGGGAGAGGCACAGACAAATGGAAATTTGACTATCAGCAATCTCACGCTGACTGACAGCGCAGTGTATTTCTGTGCAGCATATTACACACTGATCAGAATCACATCTGTCTAATACAAAAACCACTTTTAAATGACTTGCTTCCAAAGCATATTTATTCACATTCTTCTCCACACCTGCAAGTTTTGATCCAGTGCCAATACTAAACAAAATACCAGTAGGCCTTGCTTAAAGTTTTGCCAATTCAGTCCACACATCCAAACTCAAGAAGTAAAGGAGGACAATAATTTCAGAATAATTGCCCCACCCTAAAATCACCACTACCATGATAATGATGTCACATCCTGTTTTACCAACTTACATTTGAATCATCACAGACAATTACAATTTTAACCAAGACAGCCTCAAAGTAACAAGATGAGGAGCATTATTTTGTTAATTCTGTCACTACATTGGGACCAAGGTATTCAAACCCATGACACAATATTAGAATAATAACCTCATGAAATATATAAATACATTTACAAAAAAAAAAATATTTTTCATTTGCAGGTATCAGTGATGTTTCACAAAATCCAAGTGTTTTAATGGCAGTAAAAGGAAGTTCTGCTCAGTTAAACTGCACACATAAAAAGGATTTTACGTTCAACCAGATGTACTGGTATCGTCAACGCCAAGGACAAACTATGACTCTAATCGTGTTCACAAGCACTTCCAGAGAACCTGACTATGGTGATTCTGATTCAGACGTTTTCAGTCATTAAATCTGTTCCAGAGAGTGGATCTCTGACTGTGAAAAACGTGCAGTCAGATGATAGTGCCGTCTATTTCTGCTTAGTCAAACAGCACACAGTGTAGTCATCTGTGGCAAGAGTTAAACAAAAACAGCTGCCATAAATAATGACAGTAACAGTGATCAACAGGGGGCAATGTGATTCCATAAATGTGCTCAGGTAATCATTTTAAGGGTTTTAACGCTTTCTGCGAATGGACAAAGGCCTTTAACACAGAATAAGTTTAGTAGTTACACGTTCTGCTAAGTATATGGATTAAATGATATATGAAATATATGTAAAATAACAATTGCTGGTTATCACTTTTTGCAGTTCTGATGTCAGTATAAGGTGAGGCAGATCATGCAAACACATTTCAAGACACATGATTTTGCTCTCTTAGTTTCTACTCAGGTTCTGTCTTCAGTACCAAAGTTCATCAGAGTCCTGTTTAAAACAAAAGGAGATAATAAACAGCTTGAATGTAGCCAACGTTGAACTCAAAGGAGATGCAACTAAAAGTGGTTCTCTAATCATAAAATATTTTCTGATAATGGCAGTGCAGTGTATTTCTGTGCAGCCAGTCAGTGATATAGACAGCCAAAACTTAATACAAAACCTCTCTAGTCTGTTTTACTCTTACTGGTTTCACCACATGAGCTCTGCCTCACCAGAAGGGATCAGGGTTTGATTTAATCAACATTTGGTAATTTGAAATCCTGATACAATGTTTACCTGCAATTAACTTTTATTAAGTTTTATATGATGCTATCAACCACTGGAGGACCAAAGGTGTACACGTTCTTATTGTCAGTGCCTACAGATATGACATCATTTCCAGTTAGAAGTGCCTTCCAGCATTCAGTGCACAGAATTGTCATTGAGCATGTAACACAAACATGACTCTCTTAAGTGTTTGTGTTTATTTAGGATGCCTCACAGGTAATTCTAACATTTCAGTTCGCTTATTTATGGTTAAATGTGCTACACTGTTTACATACTGTAGATTCTTACTGTATATGTGTATTTTATTTCATTACAGCTGCTTGTTTTGGTAAAACTGTTTTCCAGTCACCTGGTGAGCTCATAAAGAACCAAGATGAATCTGCTGTGATCACATGTACACACAATATACAGAGCTATGAACGTATTCTTTGGTACAAAAAAGACATCATGGGCTTCAAGTTCATGGGGTTTCTTAATCTGGAATATGACAACACCGAGCTGGAATTTAAAAGCAAGATCAAACTGAAGGGAGATGGAAAAAATAATGGCACTCTGACTATCAGCAACCTCACACTGACTGACAGTGCAGTGTATTTCTGTGCAGCATATTACACAGTGATCAGAATCACCTCAGACTAATACAAAAACCCTACTGTAACAAGAAACTCATTGGAGCCCCCACAAATTAATTTTCCACAAACTTACATGTTAAAAACTAATATAAGAGACATGTTTTGTGCATATCTTAAGCTGTAAAATTATATAAATGTAATGTTCCAACAGTGTCAGAGCTACCAAAATACTACCAAAAACTAGATAGTCTGGTACAAAATTGATTAAAATTTTGTGAATTATTTATTGAGATTCGTATCTGTCTACATCAGCATAAATAGTTATGTTTGAAACAGTTATTCACTAGAATATCTGAGTTCATTATGATTATAGTTTCGTTGTTTTGTATATAAAGTAATTCAAATATTGATTCACAAACATGGAGACAAACACTGTAACATTTGAACTTTCTTTACACCAAAAATGCATGGAAGGAAATTGCAGCAATTACAAAACGTGTGGATAGATGGCGCTAAGGGTCCATAATACAATTTGATAAGAAATACTTAAGGGCGGTCATGTTTCGACACTCATTTGAGATCTGAGCATTTCTTTTCACTTATAATATTTCTCCAGTCTAAATCAAAATGGTCAGAGTTCTTCTTATCTTGCTGCTTTGGCTTACAGGTAACTATTTTATATTAAGTGATGCTAGTGATTTAATAACAGTTATTTACATTCAACTATAATGCACTTTTTGTTTCTTTTTACAGGTTCTGTTGTTAATAAAAGTGTTAATCAAAGCCCCTCAAATATAATTAAATCAGACAGAGAGACAGCAGAACTTGTATGTCAACACAACATACCATCTTACAATAGGATCTTCTGGTACAAACAAACACTCGGCCATGACTTCACATTCCTTGGATATACATGGGATGAGAAGTCTGTCCCAGAAGATAATTTCAATGAAAAAATCAAATTGGACGGAGACGGCTCCAAGAATGGTTCCTTAAAAATCCTCCAACTTGAAGCCAGTGACAGTGCAATGTACTTCTGTGCAGCTAGTTTCCACAGTGTGATGTGCAGTCATGCCACCACACAAAAAGCTCTTAGAGCACTACTGCTGCACAATTAACCACAGCTCTTTTGCACCTGCTCCAAATGGTTGAATTTCTTGCTAATATTTGCATCCTTCTGATTTGAGATGCACTCAGTGATAGCAGTCATGTGGTCTAAATATTACAACTGGAAAACATATAATCTGGTCATATAATCTTTTTCGATACTCAACAGAAAACACATGCAACATTTTTTTTTTTATATTTTGTTTAAAAGTAAAAAAAGTTACATTTAAATTTTTTTTTCTGATTTAATTGTTGTATATGTCAGGCTTTACAGAGTTTACAGAGAGCTCATCACAGGTTTTTACAGAGTGTACACTTCTCTCTACAGTCAACATTCTTTGTAAAAGTCTTTATAACTTATGATGTCACATCCTGTATAACAGAAAACTTCAAATGAACAAGGACGGGACTCAGTCTGTGCCGCATTAGAACTGAACATGATTACAGTCTTTATTTCACTGGTTGTGTTACTGTGCTGTAGCCAAGGTATCCAACATTTGGTAAAATGATCTCTGTAGCAACTAAAATACACTAATCCTTTTAAACTAATGATTTAATGAAACTTTTTTCCTTTTTGTTTTCACAGGCACTATAGGTGGGAGTGATGTTGTTCAAGAACCTATTATTTGGAAAGCAAAAGGGACTTCTGCAGTTATGAACTGCACACAAAATAAGGGTGCTACCTACAGTCTGATGTACTGGTACAAACAGCGTCCAGGAGAGACTATGAAACTCATAGTAATCACCAATGCTTATGGAGATCCAGAATTTGGAGATGTTAATAAAAACAAATATGAAACTGAAAAAAAAGATCCTAAAAATGGATCCCTCACAGTAAAAGATCTAGAGCCAGATGACAGTGCCATATACTTCTGTTCAGCAAGTGAACACAGTGTGTCAAAGGCTGGAGAGTGCTGTACAAAAACATTACTGCATAAAAAGATCAGTGACAGCATTAATCAGCAGGTGGCAGTCTTGTATAACCAATCTACTCTATTCAGAAGAGTTAATATAAACCAAACCAATGAGCAATATTCCCAGGTGGAATTTATGTTAGTCTACAGACAGCTGATAACACAGAACCACAGAAAAGGATGTTGACTTTGATCTCAGTTTGTAAAATATTTTAATAATAATTAACTTAGGATTTAATTCAAAGTTTCATCTGAAATTTGATCAAAGCAAGATCTGTATCACCTCCAGATGGAGGTGTATTTATTCCTGCCAACATTTACCAACAACTTATTTAAAATGCAGCAACAGAAATGTTTGTTGGAGTATTAAATTCAATATAATTCAACTGTTTATATCTACCATTGGAGGTTAAAAAAGTACAGAACATACAGGTTTATTTGCTCCCCCCAGCTGAGAACAGCTGAGATATCAGTGACATCACTTCCTCTCACTCATGCCTTTAATGCATATCAGAGGCACTTGGTGAAAGAAACCATGATGAACACATTCCTTAGTGTATCTGTATGTGCTGTGGTATTTACAGGTAATAACAACAAACAAATTTGCACTCTATCCATTAATATATCCTGTTTTACACTGGTGTACATTGTATTTTTTATTTTATTTTTTATTTTCCACAGCTGCCTGTTTTGGTAAAACTGTTCTCCAGAGGCCTGACAACCTCATCAAGAATCAAGATGAATCTGCCGTGATCATATGTACTCACAATATACAAGGCTATTATAGAATATTATGGTACAAACAAAGTCCAGACATGTTGGGATTCAAATTGATGGGATTTCTTAATTATGATGCTAAGAATGAAGAGCCTGAATTTAAAAACAAGATCAAATTGGATGGAAATGGAGAGGAAAATGGCACTCTGATTATCAGCAACCTCACACTGACTGACAGTGCAGTGTATTTCTGTGCAGCATATTACACAGTGATCAAAATCACTTCTGATTAATACAAAAACTTGCATTCTTGAAAGCATATTTATTTCTCTCCACACCTGTGGGTTTTGATTCAAGGCCAATACTGAACACAGAAAAAAAAGAAGAATTAGATTCTGCATATTATGTAATAAATAATAATGTAATTAAGTATAGAATAATTACAAAAGTATCATTAATTTAAATTAAAGCAATTATGTAATGATTTTGTTGTAAAACTAACAATTGTTGTCACACCAATAATCCTGCTGCGTGTCTGTTAAATTTTCTTAATTTGCAGTTTCGCAAATTCTTATCCTGTCCTGCCAATTTAAATTCCACTTCAACATCTTGTCACTTGCAGTCAGTTCTTAAACTTTACATTTTGCTCATGCATAATGATGTCACATCCTGTATTTTTATCATCACTGAAGATGATTTAACCCATCCAGCCTCAGCGTGACACGATAAGGAGCATTATTCTGTTCATCCTGTTGTTACATTGGAGTCAAGGTATTCAAACTCAATCTCTGTGACAGACATTATAGAATAACTATAATAGAAACCAAAAGTTCTAATTATTACAGAAATATTTTACTTTTCTTCTCTATATTTCAAATTGCAGGAAACAGTGATGTTTCACAAGTTCCAAGTGTTTTAATGGCAGCAGAAGGGAGTTCTGTTCTGAACTGCACACATAAAAAGGATTCTACATTCACCCAGATGTACTGATATCAACAACACCAAGGACAAGCTATGACTCTAATCGTGTTCACAAGCCCTTACAGCAGTCCAGACTATGGTGATTTTGACTCAAACAAGTTTTCAGCAATTAAAACTGTTTCAGAGAGTGGATCTCTGACTGTGAAAAATGTTCAGTCAGATGATAATGCTGTCTATTTCTGCTCAGCCAAACAGCACAATGCAGTGAACTTTGGCAAAAGAGTTAAACGAAAACAGCTGCCAAAAAATAATTACAGGAACAGTGATCAACAGGGGGCAGTGTGATTCCATAAATGAGCAGCATGTTCTTCAGACTTGCTGTATTATATAATTGATTCACATAAAGTGATACTTCAACTATGAATCATTTTACAGTATACAAGTTTGGATGCTTAAAACTGCAATACATTCCATGCAGAATCAAACTCATTTAGCTATTTTTAAAGCTATTATTGTGCCATATTATTACCAGAATTTATTCTTAGTCACAGTATTTCCCAAATCTGAAAATCAAGTCAAATTTCAAAAAGTAATTTGACTGTGAGTGCTGCGACTGTTCATTTAAATGATAGACCGACATGATTCTAAAAGGCCATTTCTTTGTTTATTTGTTGATAATTTCATGTTTATACTGCTTTTTACCCTGTACTGTTATAATCTATGGCGTCATATCCTGTTCGACAACGGCTTGAGTTTGAATGTATTGAAAGGCTCGGACTCACTGTGTGCCCCAAAACTCAACATAAGATAATTTGTGGCCAATAAAATGGTTCCTGAGAGTGGATCTCTAACTGTGAAGAATTTTGCAGCCGAATGATAGTGCCATATATTTCGGTTCAGTGAGTGAAACCGCAGTATAATAAACTCTCTCACTTTACAAAAAACAGGTGTCTTAAAATTTGAGATAAGTATTGGTCAACAGGGGGCAGTGTGATTCAACGTGTTGTCTGCTTACTCGCAATGCAAAATAAATGTAGCTGTTTGCATGAGCGAGTTTAATGAATGATAATGAATTATTTCTATCCCCCTTCTGTAAATCAAAAACATGCACAGTCTGACATTTATACACAACTCATGTGAAGTTCGAATCTTATTTTCTCAATTTTATTCCAATTTTGTCCCAAGTTTCAGGAGTTAGGACCCAGTACAGCTGACATCACTTCCTCTCACTCGTGCTTTTAATTCATAGCAGACACACTTGGTGAAAGAAACCATGATGAACACAGTCAATAGAGTATCTGTGTCGCTAATGATCTTTACAGGTAATATTAAACAAATATGCTCTAAAAATATACTTTATCATCATATAGATTGTTTTAGTCTAAACGTTTTTGTATACTGTTTTTTTCCTCCACAGCTGCCTGTCTTGGTAAAACTGTTCTCCAGACGCCTGATGATCTACTGAAGAAACAAGATGAATCTGCTGTGATCACTTGTACTCACAAGATACAGAACTATAACCAAATACTATGGTACAAACAAAGTCAGGACTCATTGGGCTTAAAGCTGATGGGAAACCTTTATGCTGAGACTGTGAATAAAGAGCCTGGATTTGAAAAGAATATCAAATTGGAGGGAAATGGAAGAAATAATGGCACTCTGACTATCAGCAACCTCACATTGACTGACAGCGCAGTGTATTTCTGTGCAGCATATTACACAGTGCTCAGAATCACCTCTATCTAATACAAAAACCTCTTTTAAACAATTCAGTAAAAGGCATATTTATGTTCCTCCCCACACCTGTGTGTTTTGATTCAGTTCCAAATACTAATAAAAAACTACAGTGAAGTACAACAGTATTAGAGAGATCATATGAATAAGCACATAGAAATATTAGCATAGGCCTATTAATGTTTTGACAGAACTATTTAAACATTTGTTGAAATATATATATTCTGAACATCAGGTAATAAACATACACATATAGTCAAAGTAGAATTATGGTAATACAAAATACTTTGTTTTATGATAAAACTTGCTACATTGTGGCCAAGGTATTCAAACAGTCTCCATAACAGAATAACTTCTTGAAATTATTTTATTTTTATGTCCCTGACACTATTTCAATTTGAGTAATCAGTAATATTTGATAAATGTTAAGCATTTTAAATGCAGTAAAGGGGAGTTCTGTTTAAGTGAACTGCAAACTCAATCTTCTGCATGTAAACAGAACTTTTATATATATATATATATATATATATTTTACTACTAAAGTACATATCAAACATTTTAGATATAATACATTTGAGTTCTGAATGTATCAGCATTTACGACTGATATTTCACTGTGTACCTTATAGATGACTTCCTCCCTCTTGTTCCTGTACTTCAATGCAGACGTACTCACTTTAGTACAAAGAGCTGACATGATGAATGCTTTCCTCATCAAATGTGCATGTCTGTTGTGGCTAACAGGTAATTGTAAAAAATATATTGTGCAAATGACTAACTGTGATGTAAATGTTACTTACATGTTATAATGATACTTTTTTTTTATTTACTAATGACTACAAACAATGTTATTTTTCTCCATGGACAGTGGCAAACCATGCAAAAACTGTTCACCAGACTCCTGATGACCTTATAAACAACCATCAAGAATCGGCTGTTATTAGATGTTCGCACAATATACAGAGCTACAACCGAATGCTGTGGTACAAACAGAGTCAGGACATGCCTGGACTCACGTTTATGGGATACCTTTTTACTACTGAGAATATAGAGCCTAAATTTACAAACAAGATCCAAATGCAGGGTGATGCAGCGAGAAATGGCACTCTGACAATCAACAATCTCACACTACAAGACAGTGCAGTGTATTTCTGTGCAGCATGGTACACAGTGATATAGAAGATGAAACCTTAATACAAAAAGCCCTCTAGTCTCTGCTACTGCATTAACTCTATCTCACCTGCAAACGGCTCAGGGTTTGATACCCTGCCAACACTGAGGCAAGATCATGTTTCACAAGTGTTTTAATGGCAGCAAAAAGAAGTTCTGTTCAACTGAACTGCGCACACAGAGACAAGCTATGACTTGAATCGTGCTCACAAGTCCTTATAGCAGTCCAGACTATGGTGATTTTGACTCAAACTAGTTTTTATCACTCAAATCTGTTTCAGAGAGTGGATCTCTGACTGTGAAAAATGTGCAGTCAGATAATAGTCCCATCTATTTCTGCTCAGTCAAAGAGCACACAGTGCAGTGAACTTTGGCAAATGAGTTAAACAAAAACAGTTGTCAAAAATAATTACAGTAACAGTGGTCAGCAGGGGGCAATGTAATTCCATAAATGAGCAGCATGTTCTTTCAAACTTGCTGTATTATAATTGATTCACATGACTTAATGCTTTAACTATGAATCATTTTACAGTATACAAGTTTGGATGCTTTAAACGGCAACCCATTCCATGCAGAATCAAACTCATTTAGCTATTTTGTAAAGCTATTATTGTGCCATATTATTACCAGAATTTATTCTTGGTCACAGTATTTCCCAAATCTGAAAATCAAGTCAAATATCAAAAAGTAATTTGACTGACAGTGCAGCGACTGGGCTTTTAACTAATAGACTACAACATGATTCTAAAAGGCTGTTTATATGTTTATTTCTTGATAATTTCCTGTTTATACTACTTTTTACCCTGTACTATTATAAACTATGACATCATATCCTGTTCATCAATGGCTCGAGCTTGAATGTATTGAAAGGCTGGGACTCACTGTGCGCCCCACCAAAACTCATCATAAGATAATTTGTGGCGAATAAAAAGGTTCCTGAAAATGGATCTCTGACTGTGAAGAATTTGCAGCCAGATGATAGTGGACAGTATATCAAACTCTGGGTGGAGCTGTACAAAAAAACATGTGTCTTAAAATTAAAGATAAATATTGATCAACAGAGGGCAGTGTGATTCAACATGTTATCTGCATACTCACAATGCAAAACAAATGTAGCTGTTTGCATGAGCGAGTTTAATGAATGATAATGAATTATCACTGTCCCCCGACTGTAAATCAAAAACATGCACAGTCTGAGTTTCATATCAGTTCTGACATTTATACACAACTCATGTGGAGTTTGAATCTTATTTTCCTAATTGTATTCCACTTTTGTCCCAAGTTTCAGGAGTTAGGACCCAATACAGCTGACATCACTTCCTCTCACTCGTGCTTTTAATTCATAGCACACGAACTTTGTGAAAGAAACCATGATGAACACAGTCAATAGGGTATTTGTGTCGCTAATGTTGTTTACAGGTAATATTAAACACACCTGCACTAAAAATATACTTTGTCATCATACAGATTGTTTTAGTGTAAACGTTTTTGTATACTTTTTTTTTCCTCCACAGCTGCCTGTCTTGGTAAAAATGTTCTCCAGACGCCTGATGATCTACTGAAGAAACAAGATGAATCTGCTGTGATCACTTGTACTCACAACATACCGAGCTATAACCAAATACTATGGTACAAACAAAGTCAGAACTCATTGGGCTTAAAGTTGATGGGAAACCTTTATGTTGAGACTGTGAATAAAGAGCCTGGATTTGAGAACAAGATCAAATTGGAGGGAAATGGAAGAAATAAATGCAATCTGACTATCAGCAACCTCACATTGACTGACAGTGCAGTGTATTTCTGTGCAGCATATTACACAGTGCTCAGAATCACTTCTATCTAATACAAAAACCTCTTTTAAACAACTTAATTCAGTAAAAGGCATATTTATGTTCCTCCCCACACCTGTGGGTTTTGATTCAGTGCCAATACTAATAAAAAGCTACATTAGAGAGATCTTATGAATAAGCACATAGAAATATTAGCATAGCCTATTAATGTTAAACAATAGTAGACATATACATGTTCTGTACATCAGGTAATAAACATACATATATAGTCAAAGTATAATTATTTTAATACAAAATACATTATGTTTTCTTGCAAAACTTGCTACATTGTGGACAAGGTATTCAGTCTCCAAAACAGAAAAAACTCTTGAAATGTATTTATATTTATGTCCCAGACAGTATTTCAATTTGAGTAATCAGTAATATTTCATAAATTCTAAGCATTTTAAAGGCAGAAAAAGGGGAGTTCTGTTTGAATGAACTGCAAAATCAATCTTGTGCACTTAAACAGAGCTTTTTTTTTTTTAATTACAAAACACTTTAGATAGGATACATTTAAGTGCTGAATGTATTAGCATTTATGACTGATCTTTCACTGTCTGTATACCCTATAGATGACATCATTTCCTGCCTCTTGTGCCTGTACTTCATCGCAAAAGTACTCACTTTAGTACAAAGAGCTGACATAATGAAGGCTTTCCTCATCAAATGTGCATGTCTGTTGTGGCTAACAGGTAATATATAAAAAATGTTGTGCATATGATGATAAACTGTTATGTAAATGTTACTTCCATGTGATAATAATACTTTTTTCAAACTTTTCTAATCCCTACAATGTTATTTTTCTCCATGGACAGTGGCAAACCATGCAAAAACTGTTCTCCAGACTCCTAATGACCTTATAAAGAACCAAGATGAATCTGCTGTTATCACATGTTCTCACAATATACAGAGCTATGACCAAATGCTGTGGTACAAACAAAGTCAGGACATGCCTGGACTCACGTTGATGGGATACCTTTATTTTGAAGAGAATAAAGAGCCTGCATTTATAAAGAAGATCAAACTGGAGGGGGATGCAAAGAAAAATGGCACTCTGACTATCAACAATCTCACAGCACAAGACAGTGCAGTGTATTTCTGTGCAGCATGGTACACAGTGATATAGATGATGAAACCTTAATACAAAAAGCCCTCTAGTCTGTGCTACCGCATCAGCTCTGTCTCACCTGCAAACGGCTCAGGGTTTGATACGCTGCCAACACTGAGACGAGATCATATTGCTCTGAATTATCTTATTGAATGAAAGAATTATTTTATATCGGCAAGACATACAGCGCCCTTGTGCTCCAGGCATCCCGTGTTCGAATCCTGACTCGAGAACCTTTCCCGATGCCGCCCCTATCTCCCTTTCTCCCACTTTGCTTCCTGTCACTTCTGATCTATCCTGTCTTAATAAAGGCAAAAATGCCAAAAGTACATCTTAAAAAACAAAAACAAAACAAAACAAAACAAAACAAAAAAAAAGAATATTTGAGTAATCCCATGTGAGAACAGAACAATCCCACCACATTTTGACCTCATATACTGTCAATTCTCAGAACAGTAGAGGGAGCCCTTTCTTGGGTAATGCTAAATCTAAACAGTATTGAAATATACATAATTTAGGGATTTTAATATGAATGCACTATTGCATTATTGGCATTGATAGCAAGAGAAAACCATTAATGTTTAACATGTTAATTAAAATTTTCCACAAACTTACACACATGTAATACAAAACATGTTTAGTGCACATATGTTGTGAAAATAATGTAAATAAAAGATTCCAATAACATAAAAGAGAATTAGCAATAATCAAAGAGAAGTATATTACCGCATTAATAATAGCAAATTGTTAAACACAATTGCATATTTTGCACAATTGTGCAAATTTCACGTCAAACATTGTTCACATTTATTCACTAGAACGTCTGAGTTCATTATGATTATAGTTTATTTGTTTTGTACTGTATATAAAGTGATTTAAGCATTGATTAACAAACATGGAGACAAATAATTTAAACATTTTAATTTCTAAACTTTCTTCACAGCATGGTGTGCATGGCAGGAAATTGCAGCAATTACAAAACCTGTGTGTAGGAGGCGCTAAGGATCCATAATAGAATTTGTTAAGAAATACTTAGGGGCGGTCATGTGTCAGCACTCACAGAGATAAGGAATTATATCAAACCAAACATTTCTTTTCACTTAATATTTCTCCAGTCTAAATCAACATGATTAGAGTTCTTCTTGTCTTGCTGCTTGGGCTTACATGTAAGTATTTTAGATTAAACGATGCTAGTGATTTAATAACACCGTTACTTATAATTAAGTTTAATGCACTTTTCTGTTTCTTTTTACAGGTTCTGTTGTTAATGGCAGTGTTAATCAAAACCCCTCAAATCTAATTAAACCAGAGAGAGACACTGTAGAACTTGTATGCGAGCACAACATAACATCTTACTCTATGATCTTCTGGTACAAACAAACACTTGGAAGTGAATTCACATTACTGGGATATACCTGGAATAAGAATTCTTTCATAGAGGATAAGGATAATTTCAGTAAAAAATTCAAATTGGATGGAGATGGGACCAAAAATGGTTCCTTAAAAATCAAAGAACTTGAAGCCAGTGACAGTGCAATGTACTTCTGTGCAGCTAGTTTCCACAGTGTGATGTGCAGTCATGCCACAATACAAAAAGCTCTTAGAGCACTACTGCTGCACAGTTAACCACAACAGCTCTTTTGCACCTGCTCAAGGGCTTGGTTGAATTTCTTGCTAATATTTGCATTCTGATTTGAGATGCGTACATTGCTGGTAGCAGTCTAAATGTAAATACTGGAAAACATAATCTGGTCAAAATAATCAGAACTATTTCATCTTACGTTTTGGTCATATAAATCAGTTGGTCATTCATGATCAGTTTGTACTTTTGAATAAAACTGAGGTGCTTTTTCCTCCCTGAGTAATACAGCATATACAGCATTTGTGACCCGGGACAACAAAACCAGTTGTAACCAGCATGGGTAAATTTGTAGAAATAACCAACAATACACTGTATGGGTCAAAATTATCAATTTTTCTTTTATGCCAAAAATCATTAGGATATTAAATAAAGATCATGTTCAATGATAATATATTTTGTAAATTTCCTACCGTAAATATATCAAAACTTAATTTTTGATTAGTAATTTGCATTGCTAAGAACTTAATTTGGACAACTTTAAAGACAATATTTTGATGTTTTGCACCCCCAGATTTTTAAATAGTTGTATCTCAGCTAGATATGGTCCCACCTAACAAACATTACATTACTGGAAGCTTTCAGATGATGTTTAAATGTCAATTTCTAAAAATTTATTTTATTATATATATCATATATATATATATATATATATGCCAAGGTATATAATACATTCTCAGTGCTTTTTACAGAGTTTACACATTTGTATTTTCTCTGCAGTCAACATTTTTGGTAAAAGCCTTTATAACCTGTGATGTCACATCCTGTATAACAGAAAACGTTGAATGACCAATCTTGGGACTCAGTCTGTGCTGCATGAGAACTGAACATGTTTACAGTCTTTATTTTACTGATTGTGTTACTGTGCTGCAGCCAAGGTATCAAACATTTGGCTAAAATGATCTCTGTAGCAACTAAAATACAATAATAATAAATAATAATATATATTTTTTTTAATTATATTTACAGGCACTGTAGGTGGGAGTGATGTTGTTCAAGAACCTATTCTCTGGAAAGAAAAAGGAACTTCTGCACTTATGAACTGCACACAAAACAAGGGTGCTACCTACTATCTAATGTACTGGTACAAACAGCGTCCAGGAGAGACTATGAAACTCATAGTAATCACTACCGCTAATGGAGAGCCAGAATTTGGAGATGTTGATAAAAACAAATATGAAACTGAAAAAAAAGATCCTAAAACTGGATCCCTCAGAGTAAAAAATCTAGAGCCAGATGACAGTGCCATATACTTCTGTTCAGCAAGTGAACACAGTGTGTCAAAGGCTGGAGAGTGCTGTACAAAAACATTACTGCATAAAAAGATCAGTGACAGCAGGTGGCAATCTGGTATAAACAAAATAATGTACTGTATATTAGAATGGTTTATATAAGTTGAACCAAAAAGGAATACTGCAGGGGAATTTATGTTTGTTAGTATATACAGCTAAAAGCTGATAACCACAAAAAAGGATATTGACTTTGACTTACATTTGTAAAATATTTTAATGATAATACAGTTAGGATTTATTTAAAAACTCATTTTGAAATTAGATGAAAGATCAGTATCACCTTCAGATGGAGGTGATTTTACTTCCTGGCAATATTTACCAACAACTGATTTAAGTGCAGGAACAGAAATGTTTCTTGGTGTATATAATTCAACTGTTTATATCTAACATGGGTTTAAAAAAAACCTTCCCATAACTCCCCAGTTGAGCACAGCTGAGATATAGCTGATATCACTTCCCCCTCTCATGTCTTGAGAGAATGCATAGCAGAAGCACTTGGTGAAAGAAACCATGATGAACACATTCCTTAGTGTATTAGTATGCATAATGATATTTACAGGTAATTGCAACAAACAAATCTGCACTTAAAAAACATACTCATTGTACAGATCACTCTACATGCTGTTTTACACTGTTATACACTGTTTTTTTTTTCTCCACAGTTGCCTGTTTTGGTAAAACTGTTCTTCAGACGCCTGACAACCTCATCAAGAGTGAAGATGAATCTGCTGTGATCAATTGCTCTCACAAGATACCAAGCTATGAACGAATACTGTGGTACAAACAAAGTCAGGGCTCATTGGGCTTTAAGTTGATGGGGTACCTTTATTATAATACTGAGAATAAAGAGCCTGAATTTGAAAACAAGATCAAATTGGAGGGAGATGGAAGAAATAATGGCACTCTCACTATCAGCAACCTCACATTGACTGACAGCGCTGTGTATTTCTGTGCAGCATGTGACACAGTGCTCTGAATCACCTTTGTCTAATACAAAAACCTCTTTTAAATGGCTTGCTTCTGTAAAAAGCATATTTATTTATTTCTGTCCACACCTGTGGGTTTTGATTCAAGGCCAATACTGAACACATAAATAATGAACCAAAAAAAGAAAAGATACATTTTTATATTATTTGATATTATTAGGTAATAATTAGAAATTAAATAATTATCTGAATAAAACTAAAATGTAATTGATTTGTTGTAAAACTAATAATTGTGTTGCACTAATAAATCCACTATTGTGTGTATGTGTATTTAGTAAATTCCTTACTCTGTCCTTCTAATTTAAATTCCACTTTAACATCCTGTCACTTGCAGTCTTAAACTATACATTTTGCTCAGGCATGATAATGATGTCACATCCTGTACTGGCAACTAAAAGTTTTATCATCACAAAAGATGTTTTAAACAAAAACAGCTGCCTGAAATAATTACAGTAACAGTGATCAACAGGGGGCAATGTGATTCCATAAATGAGCACCATGTTCCGTGTTTGCTGTAATACACAACTGACTTACATGAATTGATCAATCATTTTACAGTATGAGGCTGGATATTTAAGACTGCTACCCATTTGTGTAGAATAAACATTCATGTTTAAACAGTTCAGTGAGATTTGCTGGTGTCTTTTTTCTTTCAATAAACACCTTATACATGCTGAACACATAGCACAAACATTTTTCATTGATACCTGAGGTGGAAGATCTGTGTCCTTTCTAATGGAATATTTTTAGTTGACTTTATTGTTTAATTTAACTGATACACAACATTAGGCCATTTATTTATTGAGGGGATTGTGGATTAAATCTCACAGATTGTATAAAGTATCTATGGGGCTGCTCACATTATATGCTGGTGAATGGGTCGAGTCAGCATTTCTCCACCACCTCTAAGGGTAGGTTACATACAACAAAGTTGTTTAATGCAGGGTCTAATGATATTAGCTTTATAAACTTTATGTGCTAGAAATGCATTGCTGGAAAAACAGACTTGGATTATTGGAGGTCGATATGTCTGCAAAGTGGATTGCGTCTGCATCAGCCCATTTCACAGCATGGTTTCTTGGACACCATAAAGAGTGCATTAAAACCAACATAGGAACTTAATATATAATTACACAGGGTTAAAAGCAACTCTGCGCTAAATTAAAAATGGACAAACCAAGTGATTGGGTTCTTCTGACCCAGTGGTTGAGTTAAATATTTAGTTCTAACTTAACTGTTGCTTAAAAATGACTGTTTCTTGCTTAAATTAACAAAATAGGTTGAAAATTAACATTCATTAATATGTTCAATAAATTTACATTTAGCTGAATAAATAATAATTAAATAAAAAACATTATTAATCAACATTCACCTTTTGAGTACTGCTGATGCCTCCCGCCTCCAGTAATTATGTGCCTGATTTGTAATTTACAACCTATTTTTGGTTCATTTTAAACCAGCCCTATAGTCATTTTTAAACAAAATGTGGAGTTAAATAAAATGACCCAAAAGGTTAGGTTAGGTTAAACATTTAATCCAACCGCTGGGTCAAAACAACCCAGTCGATGGGTTTGTCTGTATTTGATCCAGCGCAGGGTTATTTTTAACCCAGCATTTTTTTTTAGAGTGTAGGCTATTTTAAATTAAAATTTATAGCAGTTTTTACTGTACCAATCTTTATTTATGAACCATTAAATTTGGCACACCTTTGTAACCTTAACTATAGTGTTTGTAGAACATCTAGATATATATTAGGCCTACTTTATGTAGCGCTGTATGCAAACTCTGAGCTGAAACCATGTAGTCTTGAGTCTATTAACTTTTCTTGACAGATGGCTGTGATTGAGTTAAATCGGCTGTCGTCTGAATTGTTCATACATTCATGTTTCCTGTTTATACAGTTCCTCCCCCTCTACTATTATAATCTATGTTGTCATTTCCTGTTCAACAACAGCTTGAGTTTGAATAAATTGAAAAGTTGAGAATCACTGTACGCCCCACCAAAACTCAACATGACTAGGGGTTTTATTACATTGATTCTTTTACTGCACTGGAGCCAAGGTATCAATAGCTCTTAAAATAGTCTCCATATCAACTGAAACAATCTAATCTTAATTTTTACAAATTTAACTATAATTTTTTCACAGGAACAGTGGGTGCAGATGATGTTATACAAGAGCCTAAGATTCTTTGGGCACCAAAGGAGAGTTCTGTTCAAATGAACTGCACGCACAATAAGGGCTCAACCTACAGACTGATGTATTGGTACCGACAGAGGCAAGGACAAACTATGAGACTCGTTGCATTTACAACCTCTTACACTCCACCAGAATATGAAGAGTCAAATAAATTTTTGGCCAGTAAAGAGGTTCCAGAGAGTGGATCTCTGACTGTGGAGAATTTGCAGCCGAATGACAGTGCCATATATTTCTGTTCAGTTAGTGAAAACACAGTAAATCAAACTGTGGGCAGAGCTGTACAAAAACAGGTGCCTTAAAATTAGAGATAAGTATTGATCAACAGGGGGCAGTGTGATTCAACAAATTGTCTGCCTACTCACAATGCAAAACAAAGCAGATATCATTAATGTACTTAATTATATTTAAGTGTAAGACATTATTCAGATAAAAGGAGTCTGAATCAATGAGGAATATCAGAAGCCAAGTCCTGACTGTGGCAAAAGGAGGAGTTGGGGATGGAGGAGGGTGTTTTGCTCCTGAGTCAGCGACAAAGCTGCCGAATAATTAATAGATTTTATATAGGAATGCCATGATAGGTGTCGTATTCCTATAGGTAGATGTGATCAGCTGAGAGTCAGCTGATGCGAGCTTGACTCACGTGACCTGCCAGAAGTAACACTATATGCTTAATTTGCTTTTATCACTGTCTCCTTTCTGTAAAAAACATGCATGCTTAGTCTAAGTTGAATAACAGTTCTGATATTTATATACAACTCATGTGCAATGTGTGAATTTTAATTTCCCCATTTTATTCCTACATCTCCCAGGTTTCAGCAGTTAGGACAAAATATAGCTGACATCACTTCCTCCTGCTTGTGCTTTTAATTCAGAGCAAATGCACTTGGTGAATGAAACCATGATGAACATGTTAAATAGAGTATCTGTGTTGCTAATGATGTTTACAGGTAATATTTAACAAATTTGCACTAAAAATAGCATCATACAAATTATTTTAGTCTAAACACTGCTATACATAACTTTTTCTATGTTTTTTTTTTTCCTCCACAGCTGCCTGTCTTGGTAAAACTGTTCTACAGACGCCTGATGATCTACTGAAGAAACAAGATGAATCTGCTGTGATCACTTGTACTCACCAGATACAGTACTATGACCGAATACTATGGTACAAAGAAAGTCAGGACGTGTTGGGCTTCAAGTTGATGGGAAACCTTTATATTCAGGTTGTGACCAATGAGCCTGGATTTGAAAACAAGATCAAACTGGAGGGAGATGGAAGAAATAATGGCACCCTCACTATCAGCAACCTCACATTGACTGACAGTGCAGTGTATTTCTGTGCAGCATATTACACAGTGATCAGAATCACCTCTATCTAATACAAAAACCTCTTTTAAACGGCTTAATTCAGTTAAAAGTATATTTATGCTCCTCCTCACACCTGCGGGTTTTGATTCAGTGCCAAATACTAATAATAAAACTACAGTGAAGTGCAACAACGCTAGTCTGATCATCTATAAGCACATAAATATATTAGCATATTAATTGCTTTGACAGAACGATTTGCTTTTAACTTAAATATATATTTAATTAGTTGTAGAATCAACAATGTATAATCAACATTTAGGACTGCTCTTTCACTCTCTGTGTACCCTACAGATGACATCACTTCCTCTCTCTTTTGCCTGTACTTCATAGCAGACGTACTCAGTTTAGTACAAAGAGCTGACATGATGAATGCTTTCCTTATAAAATCTGCATGTCTGTTGTGTCTAACAGGTAATTGTAAAAAATATATTGTGCAAATGACAAACTGTGATGTAAATGTTACTTACATGTTGTAATAATAATAATAATAATAATATATATATATATATATATATATATATATATATATATATATATATATATATTAATTTCACTAATGACTACAAACAATGTTATTTTTCTCCATGGACAGTGGCAAACCATGCAAAAACTGTTCTCCAGACTCCTGATGACCTCATCAAGAACCAAGATGAATCTGCTGTTATCACATGTTCTCACAATATACAGAGATATGACCAAATGCTGTGGTACAAACAAAGTCAGGACATGCCTGGACTCACGTTGATGGGATACCTTTATATTGAAGAGAAAAAAGAGACTGAATTTACAAAGAAGATCAAACTGGAGGGGGATGCAAAGAAAAATGGCACTCTGACTATCAACAACCTCACAGCACAAGACAGTGCAGTGTATTTCTGTGCAGCATGGTACACAGTGATATAGATGATGAAACCTTAATACAAAAAGCCCTCTAGTCTGTGCTACCGCATCAGCTCTGTCTCACCTGCAAGCAGCTCAGGGTTTGATACCCTGCCAACATTGAAGTGAAAACATATTGCTCTGAATTATCCTATTAAGTGACAGAACGATTTTAGATACATGTACAAAAATGTCTAAAAGTATTTAAGGAATCCCATGTGAGAACGGAACAATCCCACCACATTTTGACCTCATAAAGTATAGTCAATTAAACTGATACACAAGTTTTACACTCAAAGAACAGTCGATCTGAGCAGCACTGAAAAATGTATGTAATTTACAGATTTTAAAATCAACACACTACTAAATAAAAATAAAAATCATTAAATTATTGGAACGGATGATAACCAGAGGTAACCATTCATTTTTAACAATATGGTAATTATGATTTTCTCGTTAACTCTCTAATTCATTGTTGATGCCCACAGAGATGACATCATTTCCCCAGGCTCATTAGAAATACGTGCCACTACATACATTTCTGCAACACCGTAATTATGTACCTTACTGCAGGTTTCGTGGCAGTTTCAAATGAAATGTCCAGACAGTGGCGCTAAAACACACGTTCAATACGTGACCTTGGCACGTTTTTATTACGTTGGTACAGGCACGTATTGCTGTATTTTTATTATGCTGCTTGTGGTACGTATTCCAGCTGTTCAGAATTCAAATATCCAGGGCGTTTCGCTAAAGGTTAATGCTCTGTCTTATTGGAGATATCCCCTACACCAAACCCAACCCTAAACCTAACCGATAGTGTTAACAAATGCAAAACTGATTAAAAAACGTATTTTGTGATGCAGCTGTGTTATTTTCACTTCCTCATTCAGATTTGAGCCGTTTTGTCGAATCGTAGTTTCATGGGTTCGAAACGGAGCTTTTCATCACCTAAGTGCAACGCCGTATCACGTGAGCTACCGAGCAAACTGACCACGTTGGAAAACTAATATATATGAAGCTGTATATGTGACGACAACGTTCAAAAGTATCAATTTTCATATCGCGCAGGATGTTAGAATTGTTTTAAAACCATAATATAATATTCAGCAGTAGTAATCGTCTGGAAATTAGGCTTTATTAATCAAAACTCTGCTTGTAAATCATACTATGTGTGAAAAGGAATCAAAATTGCTGCCTCTAGCGTTCATTTTAACCGGAAACTGCAGTGATTCGTACATATAGGTACGTTTTTTCAGGTTTGCAGAAATGTATATAGAGGCACGTATGTCCAATGAGCCTAAGCTGTCATTTCCTATTAGAAGTGCCTTCCTCCTTTAATCCACAGCACTGTCACTAACAGCAAGGATGACTAGCGTGTTTGTGTTTCTCTAGTATGCCTCACATTTAACCATATGTAACAGAATTTAGTTTTTATTGTTTTTATTATCTGTAATGTTTATTATGTGCATTTGTTTTACACTGATAACACAGATTGTCTCTGTATATGTGTATTTTGTCTCATTACAGCTGCTTGTCTTGGCAAAACTGTTTTCCAATTACCTGGTGACCTCATTAAGAAACAAGATGAATCTGCTGTGATCACATGTACACACAATGTACCAAGCTATAGCCGTATTCTTTGGTACAAAAAAGACATCATGGACTTTAAGTTCATGGGATACCTTAATCTTGACAGTAAATACCCAGAGTCTGAATTAGAAAACAAACTGAACGGAGATGGAAGAGATAATGGCACTCTGACTATCAACAACCTCAAACTGACTGACAGTGCAGTGTATTTCTGTGCAGCATATTACACAGTGATCAGAATCACCTCAGTCTAATACAAAAACCCTCCTCAGTTACAAATGTATAAATGAAATTCAGTGCTTATCAGCAAATTTACTTCCACTCTCCACCTGGACTCATAGAGCTTGATTTAGTACCAGTAATGAAAAGAAAGAAAGAAAAAAAAGTAGTATTAACATTACACAAATAAAGGGCTCCATCATTCCTATAAAACAATATTTTTAACATGTTTAGTTTGAAATGTTTTGATTTGACAAAAAAATAAATAAATAAATAAATAAGATTACCTCTTGAATACCTCTTGAATCTCTATGTGCATGACAGGAAATTGTTGTAATTACAAAACCTGTGGGTAGAAGGCGCCAAGGGTCCATAATAGAATCTGTAAACAAATTGTAGGGGCGTGGTATTGTTGCAGCGCTCATAGAAATGAGGAATTGTATCGAACCAAACATTTTTTCACCTAGAACATTTTTCCACTCTAAATCAACATGATCAGAGTTCTCCTTGTCTTACTATTTTGGCATACAGGTAAATATTTTAGAATATAAAACACAATAATAGCTATTCAGTAATAGTACTTTTATAACATGTATCTTTTTTGTTTCTTTAACAGGTTCTATTGGCAGTGTTAATCAAAGCCCCTCAAATCTAATTAAATCGGAGAGAGACACTGCAGAACTTGTATGCGAACACACCATTGCATCCTACAATGTTATCTTATGGTACAAGCAAACACTTAGCCGTGAATTTACTTTACTGGGATATATCTGGAATAAAAATTATTTTCCAGAGGATAATTTTAGTCAAAAAATCAAATTGGATGGAGATGGATCCAAGAATGGTTCCTTAAAAATCATCAAACTTGAAGCCAGTGACAGTGCAATGTACTTCTGTGCAGCTAGTTTCCACAGTGTGATGTGCAGTCATGCCACCATACAAAAAGCTCTGAAAGCACCACTGCTGCACAATTAACCACAGCAGCTCTTTTGCACCTGCTTAAGGGCTTGGTTGAATTTCCTGCTAATATTTGCATCCTTCTGATTTAAGATGCACTCTGTGATGTTAGCAGTCATGTGGCCTAAATATCAATACCAGAAAACCTAAACAGGTCATAGGCTACTAAATTCTTGTTTGATGGGGCCAAACAACCAATCGTACTAAACATTTTAATATACATAAATAAAACAGTAACACTAATAAAAATAAGGAGTTTCTCCTTGAGTGCATTTTTTTTCCTCCATTACTTGTCTGTCACTCTCGATGACATCACTTCCTCCATTTCATGCATTTAACTCATAGTGGAGTCAGTCAGTAGAGAAAGACAACATGAGTAACGCTCCATATGTCTGTGTTTCTGTCTTTGTTCTGTGTCTTGCAGGTAATTATTTGTAATCTAATATTGTTTTGTTAATACACTGTGTTATTGAATATTGATTTGGCTTTTTACAGAATTTATTCATTAATATTCCTTCTTGCAGGCACCATTCTTTGTAAAAGTGTTCTCCAGACTCCTCCTGATCTCCTCAAGAAAGAAAATCAATTTGCTGAAATCAATTGTTCTCACAGTATACAAAACTACTATGTTGTACAGTGGTACAAACAAAGCCAGAGCATCATGGACCTTCAACTCATGGGATACATTAATATTGAACAGAAGACCATAGAGCCTGAATTTAATGGCAAGATCAAACTGAAGGGAAATGGAAAAAATAATGTCACTCTGACTATTGAAAGGCTCATGCTGAATGACAGTGCGGTGTATTTCTGTGCAGCATATTACACAGTGATCAGAATCACCTCTGACTAATACAAAAACCTTGTTTTATCAGTAACTGCAGTTTCACTTTTTACACCTGGATCTGTGGTTCAGTAAATAAAACGCAAATACATTTCTTAGCAACTCACAGGGATTAATCATTATGATAAAATCATTTCTAATTTATTCAATAATTAATAAAAATCAGTCATTATTATTAAAGGTGTAGTTCACCAAAAAGATAAATTGATTTTGCTAATTTACATACATATTGCTTACTGCAAAAACTATTGTGGCTAGTATGGTTAGTGTTGTGTAGTCAAGATGCAGTAGTTATTATAATCACTTGGAGGAGCTCTTGGTTAATTTATGTGCAAATTATGTTGCTCTAACCACTTTGAAATGTTACTGCGTGTTCAATAACAGTTCAGAATCAAAATGCAAAACAACAAGCACTTTATTCACTGAGATTGCACAGCAATCAAAGCATCATTATTGGGGATATAAATTGGGGGCTTTTGCTGCACAAATAAATGTTGCTTAAGGAATAATCCCCACAAAAATCATCATCTTTTACGCACCCTCATGTCATTCCAAACCTGTATGACTTTATTTTTTCTGTGAAACAAAAAAGAGAAATGTGTGTGTGTGTTGTCCATACAATGGAAGTCAGTTTGGAAACTGTTTGGCAATCAGCATTCTTCAAAATATCTTATTCTCCAGAAGAATTAAAATTATACAGGTTTGGGGTAAGAACTCTCCAATTAACTGTTTCCAGCTTGTTCTGCTTCTGTAGTTGTGGGTTTTAAACACACCCAGAATATTCTACACCCCTTGTGATGTAATGAAAACACAGATTCAGCGGTAACACCTCTTCGGTGAGTGACAGCAAATAAGATGTATGCCAGATACTGTGTTGAAAAATCAGAAAAAGAATAATATATCCCTGCTGCTGACATTATTTTGAAGCCAAGAGCCAAGATGAATCCAGCTTTAGTTTTTCTGATTATATCACTTCAGTGGATTGCAGGTATTTGACAGTCTCAAAGAAAAGCATTGAAATCGAATCTGAATTGCATTTATGTTAAGTGTTGAGTATTCATAACTATATATTCCATACTTCTTTTGTCAGGTTTTGCTGAAACAAATGATGTTACACAGTCCCCAAACATTATGTTACCTGTTGAGAAAAATGCCACTCTCACCTGCAGTCACACAAAAGGTGATACTTATAACGAAATGTACTGGTTCCGCCAACATCAAGGAAAAACTATGGAGCTCATAGTGTACACAACAAGTTTTGGCACGGTAGAATTTGGAAAGCTTGAAAAAACAAAATACTCAGTCAATCATGAATCTGCTGCGAAAGGAGTTCTTACTGTGAAGAATCTGGAGTCTGATGACAGTGCGCTGTATTTGTGTGCAGTGAGTGAACACAGTGCAGCAGAATCATTTCACACATGTACAAAAACCCCCTTTTTAATCTGTCATGACAAGTGATATAAAAGATCACACAGACAGGTGGCACTCATGTTCAATGCATGTAGTCTGCCACAATGCAACCTTATAGAGGGACTTAGATTTTTAAGATTTTTAAGATTCTTAGATTTTTTAGACTTTTAGATTTATAACATCACTCACAGTTCACTTTCTGTTTGATACATTCTGTTAAAAAAAATAAAAATAAAAAAATTAAAATAAAGGCGCTGCATGTCATTTTTTCTCTGTACTAAAGCATAATAATTTGTGCGTCACATATCCTGAAAAGTTAAGCCAAAATATTTTGATATTTTGAATCTGATGTAAGTTATTAGATGCTATAAAAACAGGGTGTGGTGCCATGATTATGTGCGTGCTATTGAATCTGGACTTTGACACTGTGGCTTCAGCTCATGATCAGTACTGCACATACTGGGGCTTCAAATGACTTAATTGTCACAACATGACAGTGGCCATATTTGGGATATTTTGGCTTTTTTCTATAATGGAAGGAAGTAGAAATGCGTCGTCCATCTTTTTTTTACAGTCTATGCTAAGATCACAGACTTGTTTGTCTCAAAAACAATGGTAGAGCTAGTTCTACTTTTTATATGTGCGTTCCGTGTCAGAATGTCTATTTTTATTTTGGTCTGTGTGATTCCATCCACTGCCAGTTTAACCAATAGTATTTCGACACCTCGGGTTGCCAGTTGGCAAGAAAAAAAACAAACAAACAGTGTATTGCAGTCATGGAAGCCAGCAAACAAATTTAAAAGATTGCAGAATATACCCGAGCTAAAAAGCCTCAGTGACAATCTGGAAAGCTCTATGACCAGAGCCAGAGGCATATTAAAACATGGATAAATCAGCTTAACAAGTTACAGTGTAAGGCCCGTAATTTTCTATTGTCAATTGTACTTAACCCGCGTGAGCATCGAGTGTCAGGAGGAGGGACAGGAGAAACAGCTCTCTGCAATATTTTGAAGTTGGACAGCAGTATTTCAACCACTTGCTGTCAGTATTATATACACCGCACCAGTGATGCCAAGTTTGCGGTTTTCCCGCGGAACTGGGCTACATTAACACTGTTGCCGCTGGTTGATTTTCATGTTCGCAGGTTGAAGTGGCTCCAGTGACGTGACATTTAGGCCTGGAATGCAAATTTTCCCAGTGTATCTCCCAACCAAAAAACGTGTACTTTACCCCCCCAAAAAGCGATTTTTATTGGGGGATCCCTCACCGAATTGCGATTGGGCTAGTTTTGAGTAGCAGTTGGGTGGGTTTTGTTGTGAAAACCTGGCAACCCTGTAATGCAACTTTAATAGCAAAACCTGAATACATTTTCTTTACAACATGTCTTACATGTGGCTAGTCATCTTTTCTGATTAAACATTGACAATTACATCATTCATTCATTTCATAAATGAGCACAATATGCCTATGGTATACCTGCCTATGGTTCTAGTCAAACAGTTGAGGCTAAGTTAAAAAATAAAATATAAAATGTTTTTTTTTTTTTCTACGAGGAAACTGTATGCCCTGAAGTGGATGCTTTTCACTTCATGGTGTGGAGAACGCCAGCAAGACCCAGTCCTCCTCCCTTTCGGGAGCCTGCCCAGCAGAAGCATAATTGTATGTGTCCACTACGTGCATTAGATGCCTATGTCCACAGAGCTGTCAGACCAGTTGTTTGTTTTTATGGTCCCCCTAAGAAGGGTCATCCTGCTACGAAGCAAACCTCAAGCAGATGGATTATGGATGCCATTTCTACAGCTTATGAGTCCTCTGACCTCCCCTCGCCTGGGGGTCAAGGCCCACTCTACCCGTGCTATGGCTGCCTCCAAAGCCCTTATGTTAGGTGTTTCAATTCAGGACATCTGTAATGCTGTGGGATGGTCCACGCCCCTCACCTTTGTCAGGTTTTACAACCTAGATGTCCGAGCCACTCCTGGCTCTTCTGTCCTTTTGCCCTAGCCAGTTCACTAGGCAGGGACTTGGAAGTCTGGTGGCGTGGGCATCTCGTTCCCATAGCGTTTTCGGATGCAGCTCGAGTTCCTGAAGGGGAACGTCCCAGGTTACGTATGTAACCCTGGTTCTCCGAGGGAACGAGAAGCTGCGTCTCGATCCATCCTTCCGGCATCCCTGCCGAGCGCTCGCTTTATTCCTAAAAGCTGACGCCGGCAGCTTCGCACGTGCTTTTATGCTTCCTGGTTGATGACGTCATCCGCCCGTGACGTATCGTCCTTCGATTGGCCAGATTACACGTGTTCAGAGCGTGGTTCCGCCAAAGGTGTTCCCATAGCGTTTTTCGGACGCAGCGTCTCGTTCCCTCAGGGAATCAGGGTTACATACGTAACCTGGGATGTTATAAATCCTACCCTTTCCATGCAAACGAATCAGATTCTAATCTAAGTTATTAGATGTTATAAAAATAGGGTGTGGAGCCATGATTGTGTGCTTGCCATTGGGTCTGTAAGAGTTTGGGCGGGACTCTGCTCCAGATCATGATCAGTACTGCACAGGCTGGGGCTTTATGACTTAATTAGCACACTTTGACAGTGTCCATATCTGGGATATGGCTTTACTTCTCTATAGTGGAAGGAAGTGAAGAGGCCTCGTCTATCGTTATTTACAGTCTATTCAAAGATCACAGACTTGTTTCTCTGAAAAACAATGCTACAGCCAGTTATTCTACTTTTAAAATGTATGTGCCGAGTCGGAATGTCTGTTTTTGTTTTGGTCTGTGTGATTCCACCCACTGCCAAGTTAACCAATAGTATTTCACACCCAGGGTTGCCGGTTGGTGAGGAAACAGAAAATAAACAAACAAACAAACAAATTAAAAAAAAGCTTGGAAGCCAGCAAACAAACTCAGTCAGAGACTGCAGATTATGCCTGAGCTAAAGCGCCTCAGCGTCTATCTGGAAAGCTCTATGACCAGAGCCAGAGGCATATTAAAACATGGATAAATCTACTTAACAACTTACAGTGTAAGGCTCGTCAGACAGCCACTATAGCTGTCAATATTACATACTGCACCAGTGTTGCCAAGTCTGTGGTTTTCCTGTGGAATTGGGATACTTTAACACTGTTGCCACTGGTTGTTTTCCATGTCTGAAGAGACTCCAATGACATGATATTTATCCCCCGAAATGCATATTTTTACAAGGGGAACCCCACTAAAAAATTGGTATTTTACTCCCCAAAATGCGATTTTTACCAGGGGACCCCCTACCGAAACACGAAAAACCTGTGAAATCTTTTTTTGACACATTTTGTTTAAAAAAAAACCAAAAACAACAAAACAAAACAAATTTAGAGCAAAACCTGAATACATTTTCTTTACAACATGCCTGGTGACTGTTCATATTTTCTGACTGAAAATTGACAATACATCATCCATTCATTACATTAATGACCAGAACATGCAAGTCTTTACACATTAAGTTCAAATACGCCCAAGCGCAAACAAGATTTGAGTGTTAGATGGAGATCAATTCAAGTTTCTAGGGAACTCAAGTTTCTGTCTTTTCCTCGTCTTCAGAAGGGGTAAGTTTAGGGTAAGTTTCAAAATTGAGATTTGACACATGAACAGCAGGAGGTGGTGTAAACCCTGTCTCTTGTGTACAGGAACCTTTCTGACAATCCTAACTTACCATTACACTCAGAACAAAATTTTATTGTCGATCACACTATGGCAATGAGGGGAGGGTGACGGTGAAGGTTCGTCCACACACACCTTTCTTCTCTGAGCATTCAAGAAAACATGATCAGGAGTCTCATCAGCGTTTCTTTTCTCATCTGTCTTTCAGGTCTAAAATATTAATACATGCTGAACACATAGCACAAATATTTTTAATTGATACCTGAGGAGGAAGATCTGTTTTTCCTCTAGTTTGCCTTACAAGTAGTCCATTCTAATCAAATATTTTTAGTTGACTTTATTGTTTCTGCTGCTATGATAGACTTTATGTGCTAGAAATGCATAGTGCTTATGAACTGCTGGGAAAACAGACTTGGATTATTGGTGGTCTATACGTCCACAAAGTGGATTGCGTCACTATTTCGCAGCATGGTTTCTTGGACACCATAAAGATTGCATTAAAACCAACATAGGAGCTTTATAATTAGTCTGTTTTAAATTAAAATTTATAGCAGTTTTTACGGTACCAATCTTTATTTATGAACCATTAAATTTGGCACACCTTTGTAACCTTAACTATAATGTTTGTAGAACATCTAGATATATATAAGGCCTACTTTATGTAGCACTGTATGCAAACTCTGAGCTGAAACCATGTAGTCTTGAGTCCATTAACTTTTCTTGACTGATGGCTATTAAGTTACAATAAAATCGGTTGTAGGCTGAACTCTTCATACGCTCATGTCTCCTATTTATACATCTTTTTTACCCCTGTAGTATTATAATCAATGATGTCATTTCCTGTTCAACAACAGCTTGAGTTTGAATAAATTGAAAGGTTGAGAATCACTGTATGCCCCACCAAAACTCAGCATGACTAGGTGTATTATTGCATTGATTCTTTTACTGCACTGGAGCCAAGGTATCAACAACTCTTATCAGGGCCGGCCCGTGGCATAGGCGAAATAGGCAAATGCTAAGGGCGCCGCCGATCCCTAGGGCGCCAAAATGAGTGAAGAGTTTTTTATGTTTGTTTGTTTGTTTGTTTGTTTGTTTTTTACCAATACTACTTCAATGCTATCAATTTAAAATATTACAAAAAAGCGATTATCCGACAAAAACATAACTATTCGGTTCGACGCATGATCAATCTTCCCCCGCACAGCCGCACTTCCACATACATCAGTCACCTGATTGTGGTAGATGTTCACTTCACTAATAAATTATCAGTATGTCAAAAAGACCGAAGCCCTCTGGTGCATAGGGAAGAAAAAAAAAATTAAAAATAAGAGAAGAAGAGGAAAACCGGGACAAAGACAGAGGTAATATGATGTAATGAATGATGATCATATAAATAAACTACATGAGGTAAAAGTTTGTGAACAAACTTCATGTTGGCCTAGTCTAAAAGTTTAAAATAGGGTAATAACAATGGAGTACCAGAAATCCGAGACTTTGTAACATAATCGTGTCATTTTTCGTGTCGCATGATAACACATTTTAATAATATTTTTACGCTAGTAGTAGTGTGTAGTATTTGGGGCTCTACGGTATTTGGCTAATGGAATTGGCTAATTTACTAATGTTTGTATATAACTGGGCTTATTAAAATAGGAACATTTTATGTAAAATTCACTTTAAAGATGTACGTTTCTCAGTTAAATTCGAGGTGATACTGTTAGCAAGGGTTAGTTTAGTAAAACATTGCTGCCATCTACTGGAAGTCGAACACTTTTCAAATTTATACTGTTACAAATATATTGTTTATTATTAGTTTATTGTTAGTTTTTTTTTTTTTTTAAATAAGAAAATGTGTTATTGGTGGAATGGGCTGTGAAGCAAGGGGCACCAGGTAAAATCTTGCCTAGGGCAGCAAATTGGCCAGGGCCGGCCCTGACTCTTATAATAGTCTCTATTTTCTCTATTTCAGCTGGATCTAAATTTTTTTTTTATTTTTTTTTTTTACAAAATTAGCTATAATTTTTCCACAGGAACAGAGAGTGTGAATTATGTTATACAAGAGCCTAAGATTCTTTGGGCACCAAAGGAGAGTTCTGTTCAAATGAACTGCACACACAATAAGGGCTCAACCTACAGACTGATGTATTGGTACCAACAGAGGCAAGGACAAACTATGAGACTCACAAAAAACAGGTGTCTTAAAATTAGAGATAAGTATTGATCAACAGGGGGCAGTGTGATTCAACAAATTGTCTGCCTACTCACAATGCAAAACAAAGGTGGCTGTTTGCATGAGAGATTTTAATGAATGATAATGAATTATCACTGTCCTCTTTCTGTAAATTAACAGCATGCGCAGTCTGAGTTGAATAACAGTTCTGATATTTACATACAACTCATGTGCAGTTTGAAACTTAATGTCCTCATTTTATTCCACCATCTCCCAGGTTTCACCAGTTAGGACCCAATATAGCTGACATCACTTCCTCCCACTTGTGCTTTCAATTCACAGCAGACGCACTTGGTAAAAAACCCATGATGAACACATTGAATAGAGTATCTGTATCGCTAATGATGTTTACAGGTAGTATTAAACAAATCTAATCATCTAAAAATAGCATCATACAGATTGTTAACACACAATCTTTTTTTTTTTTTTCTTTTTTTTCACTCCACAGCTGCCTGTCTTGGTAAAACTGTTCTACAGACGCCTGATGATCTACTGAAGAAACAAGATGAATCTGCTGTGATCACTTGTACTCACAACATACCAAACTACGACCGAATACTATGGTACAAACAAAGTCAGAACATGTTGGGCTTTAAGTTGATGGGAAATCTTTATTTTCAGGATGGAACCAATGAGCCTGAATTTGAAAACAAGATCAAACACTCCCTCACTGTCTATGTACCCTACAGATGACATCACTTCCTCTCTCTTTTGCCTGTACTTCATAGCAGACGTAGTCACTTTAGTACAAAGAGCTGCCATGATGAATGCTTTCCTTTTCAAATCTGCATGTCTGTTGTGTCTAACAGGTAATTGTAAAAATATATATTGTGCAAATGACTAAAGTGATGTAAATGTTACTTACATATATATATATATATATATTTCACTAATGACTACAAACAATGTTATTTTTCTCCATGGACAGTGGCAAACCATGCAAAAACTGTTCTCCAGACTCCTGATGACCTCATCAAGAACCAAGATGAATCTGCTGTTATCACATGTTCTCACAATATACAGAGATATGACCAAATGCTGTGGTACAAACAAAGTCAGGACATGCCTGGACTCAAGTTGATGGGATACCTTTATTTTGAAGAGAATAAAGAGCCTGAATTTACATCCAAGATCCAAATGCAGGGAGATGCAGCAAGAAATGGCACTCTGACAATCAACAACCTCACAACACAAGACAGTGCAGTGTATTTCTGTGCAGCATGGTACACAGTGATATAGATGATGAAACCTTAATACAAAAAGCTCTCTAGTCTGTGCTACCGCATCAGCTCTGTCTCACCTGCAAACAGCTCAGGGTTTGATTTGCTGCCAGCATTGAGGCAAGATCATGTTGCTCTGAATTATCTTATTAAAGGACAGAACGATTTCAGATACATGTACACAAATGTCTAAAAGTATTTAAGGAATCCCATGTGAGAGCAGAACAATCTCATCAGATTTTGATGTCATTCAGTCAATGAAATTGATACACAAATTTTATACTCAAAGAACAGTCGATCAAAGAACAGTAGAGGGAGCCATTTCTCCGGTAATGCTAAATCTGAACAGCACTGAAAAATGTATGTAATTTACAGATTTTAAAATAAATGCACTGTTAAAGAATAATAAAAATCACTAAATTATTGTAATGGATGATAACAAGAGATAACCATTCATGTTTAACAACATGGTCCTTAAGATTTTCTCGTTAAACTTTTCAGTGGAATTTCTATAACTCTCTAATTCATTGTTGATGCCCACAGAGATGACATCATTTCCTATTAGAAGTGCCTTCCTCCATTTAATCCACAGCACTGTCACTAACAGCAAGGATGACTAGCGTTATTACAAGTGTTTGTGTTTCTCTAGTATGCCTCACAGGTAACCATATGTAATAGAATTTAGTTTTTATTGTTTTTATTATCTGTAATGTTTATTATGTGCATTTATTTTACATTGATAACACAGATTGTCTCTGTATATGTGTATTTTGTCTCATTACAGCTGCTTGTCTTGGTAAAACTGTTTTCCAATTACCTGGTGACCTCATTAAGAAACAAGATGAATCTGCTGTGATCAGATGTACACACAATGTACCAAGCTATGACCGTATTCTTTGGTACAAAAAAGACATCATGGACTTTAAGTTCATGGGATACCTTAATCTTGGCAGTAAATACCCAGAGTCTGAATTTGCAAACAAGATCGAACTGAACGGAGATGGAAGAGATAATGGCACTCTTACTATCAACAACCTCAAACTGAATGACAGTGCAGTGTATTTCTGTGCAGCATATTACACAGTGATCAGAATCACCTCAGTCTAATACAAAAACCCTCCCCAGTTACAAACATATAAGTGAAATTCAGTGCTTATCAGCAAATTCACTCCCACTTTGCACCTGGACTTGTGGTGTTTGACTTAATACCAGTAATGAAAAAATGAAAGAAAAAAAAATATAGTATTAGCATTGCACAAATAAAGTGTTCTGTAATTCATATAAAACAATATTTTTAACTAACATGTTTAGTTTGAAATGTTTTGATTTGACAAAGAAAAAATTAAGATTACCTCTTGAATACCTCTTGAATCTCTATGTGCATGACAGGAAATTGTTGTAATTACAAAACCTGTGGGTAGAAGGCGCCAAGGATCCATAATAGAATCTGTAAACAAATTGTAGGGGCGTGGTATTGTTGCAACCCTCATAGAAATGAGGAATTGTATCCAACCAAACATTTTTTCACCTAGAACATTTTTCCACTCTAAATCAACATGATCAGAGTTCTCCTTGTCTTACTATTTTGGCATACAGGTAAATATTTTAGAATATAAAACACAACTTTGAATAGCTATTCAGTAATAGTACTTTTATAACATGTATCCTTTTTGTTTCTTTTAACAGGTTCTGTTGACAGTGTTAATCAAAACCCCTCAAATCTAATTAAATCGGAGAGAGACACTGCAGAACTTGTATGTGAACACAGCATAGCAACATACACCATGATCCTTTGGTACAAGCAAACACTTGGCCATGACTTCACATTCCTTGGATATACATGGAATAAGAATTCTGTCCCAGAGAATAATTTCAATAAAAAAATCAAATTGGAAGGAGATGGAACCAAGAATGGTTCCTTAAAAATCATCGAACTTGAAGCCAGTGACAGTGCAATGTACTTCTGTGCAGCTAGTTTCCACAGTGTGATGTGCAGTCATGCCACCATACAAAAAGCTCTGAAAGCACCACTGCTGCACAATTAACCACAACAGCTCTTTTGCACCTGCTTAAGGGCTTGGTTGAATTTCCTGCTAATATCTGCATCCTTCTGATTTAAGATGCACTCTGTGATGTTAGCAGTCATGTGGCCTAAATATCAATACCAGAAAACCTAAACAGGTCATAGGCTACTAAATTCTTGTTTGATGGGGCCAAACAACCAGTCGTACCAAACATTTTAATATACATAAATAAAACAGTAACACTGATAAAAATAAGGAGTTTCTCCTTGAGTGCATTTTTTTTCCTCCATTACTTGTCTGTCACTCTCGATGACATCACTTCCTCCATTTCCTGCATTTAACTCATAGTGGAGTCAGTCAGTAGAGAAAGACAACATGAGTAACGCTCCATATGTCTGTGTTTCTGTCTTTGTTCTGTGTCTTGCAGGTAATTATTTGTAATCTAATATTGTTTTGTTAATACACTGTGTTATTGAATATTGATTTGGCTTTTTACAGAATTTATTCATTAATATTCCTTCTTGCAGGCACCATTCTTTGTAAAAGTGTTCTCCAGACTCCTCCTGATCTCCTCAAGAAAGAAAATCAATTTGCTGAAATCAATTGTTCTCACAGTATACAAAACTACTATGTTGTACAGTGGTACAAACAAAGCCAGAGCATGATGGACCTTCAACTCATGGGATACATTAATATTGAACAGAAGACCATAGAGCCTGAATTTAATGGCAAGATCAAACTGAAGGGAAATGGAAGAAATAATGTCACTCTGACTATTGAAAGGCTCATGCTGAATGACAGTGCAGTGTATTTCTGTGCAGCATATTACACAGTGATCAGAATCACCTCTGACTAATACAAAAACCTTGTTTTATCAGTAACTGCAGTTTCACTTTTTACACCTGGATCTGTGGTTCAGTAAATAAAACGTAAATACATTTCTTAGCAACTCACAGGGATTAATCATTATGATAAAATAATTTTTAATTTATTCAATAATTAATAAAAATCAGTTATTATTATTAAAGGTGTAGTTCACCAAAAAGATAAATTGATTTTGCTAATTTACATACATATTGCTTACTGCAAAAACTATTGTGGCTAGTATGGTTAGTGTTGTGTAGTCAAGATGCAGTAGTTATTATAATCACTTGGAGGAGCTCTTGGTTAATTTATGTGCAAATTATGTTGCTCTAACCACTTTGAAATGTTACTGCGTGTTCAATAACAGTTCAGAATCAAAATGCAAAACAACAAGCACTTTATTCACTGAGATTGCACAGCAATCAAAGCATCATTATTGGGGATATAAATTGGGGGCTTTTGCTGCACAAATAAATGTTGCTTAAGGAATAATCCCCACAAAAATCATCATCTTTTACGCACCCTCATGTCATTCCAAACCTGTATGACTTTATTTTTTCTGTGAAACAAAAAAGAGAAATGTGTGTGTGTGTTGTCCATACAATGGAAGTCAGTTTGGAAACTGTTTGGCAATCAGCATTCTTCAAAATATCTTATTCTGCAGAAGAATTAAAATTATACAGGTTTGGGGTAAGAACTGTCCATTTAACTGTTTCCAGCTTGTTCTGCTTCTGTAGTTGTGGGTTTTAAACACACTCAGAATATTCTACACCCCTTGTGATGTAATGAAAACACAGATTCAGCGGTAACACCTCTTCGGTGAGTGACAGCAAATAAGATGTATGCCAGATACTGTGTTGAAAAATCAGAAAAAGAATAATATATCCCTGCTGCTGACATTATTTTGAAGCCAAGAGCCAAGATGAATCCAGCTTTAGTTTTTCTGATTATATCACTTCAGTGGATCGCAGGTATTTGACAGTCTCAAAGAAAAAGCATTGAAATCGAATCTGAACTGCATTTATGTTAACTGTTGAGTATTCATAACTATATATTCCATACTTCTTTTGTCAGGTTTTGCTGAAGTAAATGATGTTACACAGTCCCCAAACATTATGTTACCTGTTGAGAAAAATGCCACTCTCACCTGCAGTCACACAAAAGGTGCTGCTTATGACAGAATGTACTGGTTCCGCCAACATCAAGGAAAAACTATGGATCTCATAGTGTACACAACAAGTTTTGGCACGGTGGAATTTGGAAAGCTTGAAAAAACAAAATACTCAGTCAATCATGAATCTGCTGCGAAGGGAGTTCTTACTGTGAAGAATCTGGAGTCTGATGACAGTGCGCTGTACTTGTGTGCAGTAAGTGAACACAGTGCAGCAGAATCATTTCACACATGTACAAAAACCCCCTTTTTAATCTGTCATGACAAGTGATATAAAAGATCACGCAGACAGGTGGCACTCGTGTTCAATGCATGTAGTCTGTCACAATGCAGCCTTATAGAAGGACTAAGATTTTAATGTATTTTGTATGACATCACTCACAGTACACTTTCTTTTTGATACATTCTGTTGAAAAAATAAAAAAATAAAAATAAAGGCGCTGTATGTCATGCCAAAATATTTTGATATTTTGAATCTGATGTTATTAAAAAAGTTATTAGATGCTATAAAAATAGGGTGTGGTGCCATGATTATGTGCGTGCTATTGAATCTGGACTTTGACACTGTGGCTCCAGCTCATGATGGGATATTTTGGGTTTTTTTTTTATAGTAGAAGGAAGTAGAGATGCGTCGTCCATCTTTTTTTACAGTCTATGCTAAGATCACAGACTTGTTTATTCGAAAAACAATGGTAGAGCTAGTTCTACTTTTTATATGTGCGTTCCGTGTCAGAATGTCTGTTTTTATTTTGGTCTGTGTGATTCCATCCACTGCCAGTTTAACCAATAGTATTTCGACACCCCGGGTTGCCAGTTGGCAAGGAAAAATACAAACAAACTGTGTATTGCTGTCATGGAAGCCAGCAAACAAATTTAAAAGATTGCAAATTATACCCGAGCTAAAAAGCCTCAGTGACAATCTGGAAAGCTCTATGACCAGAGCCAGAGGCACATTAAAACATGGATAAATCAGCTTAACATTTTACAGTGTAAGACCCGTCATTTTCTATTGTCAATTGTACTCATTCCTTTTGCACGTCTGCAATCTGGCAACCCGCGTGAGCATCGAGTGTCAGGAGGAGGGACAGGAGAAACAGGTCTCTGCAATATTTTGAAGTTGGACAGCAGTATTTCAACCACTTGCTGTCAATATTATATACACCGCACCAGTGTTGCCAAGTTTACAGTTTTCCCGCGGAACTGGGCTACATTAACACTGTTGCTGCTGGTTGTCCAATGACGTGACATTTAGGCCTGGAATGCAGATTTTCCGAGTGTAGCTCCCAACCAAAAAACGTGTATTTTACGTTCCCTTTAACTGCTTCTAGCCATTTACTTTCCATTGATTTCCACTTTGCAAATATTATTTCATAAAGGATTTATCCATCTAACCTGTCTGCATTATCCTATATGCAAAATTTGTTCTGCTTCTGTAGTTGTGTGTTTTGAACACACCCAGAATATTTTACACCCCTTATGATGTAATGAAAACGTCTCAGGTTACGTATGTAACCATGGTTCCCCGAGGGAACGAGACGCTGCGTCGAAAACGCTATGGGAACGCCTCCAGCGTGACCACGCTCTGAAACACGTGTGCATACAGTCCAATGGAGAAGCGAGACGTCACAGGCGGGGTGACGTAGAGACCAGGAAGCTTAAAAGCACGTGCAGTGCATGCAGCCGGCAGCTTCTGAATAGAGAAGCAAGCGCTGCAGGGATGCCAGAAGTATGGCCCGAGACGCAGCGTCTCGTTCCCTCGGGGAACCATGGTTACATACGTAACCTGAGACGTTCCCCTTCAGGAACTCGAGCTGCGTCGAAAACGCTATGGGAACGAGATGCCCACGCCACCAGACTTCAAATCCCTGCCTAGTGTGGAAGAGCACAGCTAGGGCGAGAGAAAAAGAGCCAAGTGGCACAAGTCCAGGAAAGAACCTTAAAGTCAAAGGGGTGGACATTCCACAGCATTCTGAAGCCAACTTAAGAGAAGAGAGCCTTGACCCCCAAGAAGGGAGGGTCAGAGGACTCAAAGCTATGAAATAGCATCCCGACCACACTTAGCAAAGCTACACCTGGCCAGAGGCCTAGGCCTCAGCGCACCGCGGAGGAAACGTGTAACGAGGGGGTTCCTACCCACTGAGGAGCCACCCAGAGGGGCGTGGTAGGCCGAAATAGCCGCCACGTAGACCTTCAGGGTGGAGTGGGCTAACCCTGTGGAGAACCGAACCTGCAGAAACCCCAGCACTGTACCAACTGGGCAGTTAACTGAGTCCTGCTGGCGGGCTCCACACCATGAAGTGAAAGGTTTCCACTTCAGGGCGTACAGTTTCCTCGAGGAGGGAGCTCTGGATTGGAGGATGGTCTCAACAAGCTCAGTTGAGAGACCGGAAGCTATGAGGTGTGCCCCCTCAGGGGCCACACCCACAACTTCCAAAACTCTGGTGAGGGAAAAAATGGCGCACTCTCTCCAGAACTCCTGGAAGCAGAGCAATCGGGGAAAGGTGTACGGACGAAGCCTCGGCCACGTCTGTACCATAGCATCCAGCCCCAGTGGAGCTGGATGAGTCAGAGAGCACCAGAGGGGACATTGCGATGTCTAACTCCCACAAAAGGTCCACCTGAGCCTGGCAAAACGCTCTCCAAATCTGCTTCACCACCTCGGGGTGAAGCATCCATTCCCCGGGCCTCGGCCCCTGCCTCGGCAGGATGTCTGCTCCCAGTTCATATGCCCAGGAATATGAACTGCTCTCAGCGAGAGGAGTTTGTACTGGGACCACACAAGGATCTGGTGCGCCAGCTTGTACAAGGGGCGCGACACAGACCTCCCTGGTGGTTGATGTAGTAGACCACCGCTGTGCTGTCGGTGCGCACCAGCACATGGTGGTCTCTTAGGTCTGGGAGGAAGTGTTTCAGAGCCTGAAACACGGCCAGCATCTGCAGGCAGTGATATGCCAAGTGAGACGGCAGTCACTCCACAGACCATGGGCAGGGTGGCCGTCCATGACCGCTCCCCAACCGGTGAGGGACGCATCCGTCACTAGCATACGCGGCAACAAGGAGCTCCCAGCACCGGGCCCTAAGACAGGAACCGAGACTTCCTCCACATGTCCAAGGCACGTAGGTATCATCGCGCAACCTTGATGTGTGAAACGGGTTTCCCCTCGGGGAGAACCGCTTGGTCCTGAGCCACCACTGTAGGGGTCTCATGTACAGCAGGCCAAAAGTAATCACGTTGGACACAGCTGCCATCAGACCCAGCAGTTGTTGAAACTGCTTTACAGTGAGTGACCGGCCTTTTCTCACTCTCACGACTGCAGTGAGGATTGACTCAATCCGAGCAGGTGACAAACGTGCCTGCATTGTGGTCAAATCCCACACCACGCCCAGATAAGTGGTTCTCTGTAATGGAAAAGCACACTTTTCTTGGCGTTCAGTCTCAACCCCAACACTTTCATATGAGTGAGAACGACATCTCGATGTCGAACCCCCAAAGCTCTGAAACGATCTATTATCAACAATCGTTGATATAGATCAGTATGCGGATGCCCTGGAATCCAGAGGAGCCAGAGCAGCATCCACACACTTGGTGAAAGTGCGGGGTGAGAGTGCAAGGCTGGACGGAAGAACCCGACACTGGTATGCTTCGCCCCCAAAGCGAACCTCAGGAACTTATGTTATGCGTTCTTCAGATCTGAACGCAACCTCCCCCTCCTTCTTCAGAACAATGAAGTACCAGCTGTAGAACCCGGACTCCCTGACGTGAGGAGGGACCACCTCGATGGCCTTCCTTAAGAGAGTGTCTACTTCCTGTTCCATTACCAGACCCTGCTCGGGGCCCACCAGAGTGGGAAGACCCCGTTGGAAGGTGGCGGCGGAGCGCCAAATTGAATGCGATAGCCTCGCTCTACAGTGCGCAGGACTCAAGCAGATATATTTGGCAGTAGTTTCCACACTGCCAAATAATCTACTAAGTGAACCAGTCTCTCGAGACTGGCTTCTGGTATTGTTTGAGCTGCTAGCAGGAGACGGCCGAACTAGCTGCTGTAGAGACCCCCGCAGGGCTGGCGAGCTCCCCAGCTCCGCTACGTTTCCGGGCGGAAGACTGAGGTGTGGGCTCGCTGGAGACTGCTGCGCCCTGGAGCACTGGCAGGGTTGGCAGGCTAATCTCCCGAGGGCACAGAGGAGAGACGGGCACCGAAGAATGCGGTGGACCACGCCCTTCCCCAGTAGGGCCTGCCCTCAGAGGTCCTGGACCATAGGACCATAGTCTCATAGGTCTGGGTAAAAGTGTTTCAGTACCTGAAACACGGCCGGCATCTCCAGGCAGCTGAAGTGCCAAACTGGATGGTGACCGCTCCACAGACCGCGAGCGGGGTGGCCACTCATGACCACTCCCCAACCGGTGAGGGACGCATCCGTCGCTAGCATACCCGGCGACAAGGAGCTCCCAGCACCGGGCCCTGAGACAAGAACCAAGGTCTCCTCCACATGTCCAAGGCACGTAGGCATCGCCGCGTGACCTTGATCATGCAAAGCAGGTTTCCCCTCAGGGAGACCCCCTTGGTCTTGAGACACCACTGCAGGGGTCTCATGTACAGCAGGCCAAAAGGTATCACGTTGGACACAGCTGCCATCAGACCCAGCAGTTATGAAACTGCTTCACAGTGAGTGCCTACTTTTTTGAACATATTTATAAATGAACACAGCCCGCCCCCTCAAGGGCGGACTGTACATGCTCAGCTCCCGAACAAACCGCACATAAATAGCTTGAATCCCGTTCCTGTTATTTATTTATTTATTCTTTAAAGGGAGAGCAGATAGAAACGAGCGATCTAAAATGCAGTCAGCTCATATGCGGACAGCATCAATCTCCTTGGAGAAAGATAGCTGCAGCAGCGCGAGCTCTCACTCAGAGGGGGAAGAACCACAGCGCGGGCTTCTGAGCCCCGAGAGAGAGCGCTAGATCTAAGGAGAAAGGCAGAGAGAGGGCGGACCCGTCTCTAACCCGTTCACAGATCTATGCTGCGAACCCCACGGCCGCAGTCGCCGCTCTGCCTCGGCAAAAGCGGGACCCAAGCCGCAGGGAAGCTCACGAAGACTCCCTCCTCGAAGAGAGTCCTCCGAGAGCAAGCGTGCGCAGCGAGAGCGCGGGCCGTCAACTCCCTCGAGAGCTGACGCAGCCCGCTTTACCGCGAGCTCTCATTCAAAGGGGGAAGTACCGCAGCGCGGGCTTCCGAACCCAGAAAGAGAGCGCTAGAACTAGGGAGAAAGGCAGAGATAGGGCGGACCCATCTCTAACCCGTCCGTAGATCTATGTGCGATCCCCACGGCCACAGTCGCCGCTCTGCCTAGGCAAAACCAGGACCAGAGCCGCGGGGAAGTTCACGAGGGCTTCCTTCTTCAAAAGGCCCTCTCGGGGCGAAGCGTGCGCGCGAGCGCAGCCGTCAACTCCCTCGAGGCGCAGCCCGCTTCGCCGCGAGCTCTCATTCAAAGGGGAAGTACCCTGTCTCTAACCCGTCCAATCTATATGCGATCCCACGGCTGCAGTCGCCGCTCTGCCTCGGCAAAAGTGGGACCTGAGCCGCAGGGAAGTTCACGAGGGCTCTCTCCTCGAAGAGAGTCCCCCGGGAGCGAAGCGTGCGCAGCGAGAGTGCGGGCAGTCAGCCCCCTTGGGAGCTGACACAGCCTGCTTCGCCGCAAGCTCTCACTCAAAGGGGGAAGGACCGCAGCGCGGGCTTCCGACCCAGAGAGAGAGCGCTAGATCTAGGGAGAAAGGCAGAGATAGGGCGGACCCGTCTCTAACCCGTCCGTAGATCTATAAGCGATCCCCATGATCACAGCCGCCGCCCTGCCTCGGCAGAAGCGGAAGCTGAGCCGCGGGGAACGCAAACGCGGGTAGTCAGCTCCCTCGAGAACTGACTCCCATGCTTCGCTCCCAAACAGACAACAAATAGGCTGTGTGTATCGCCACCCTAAATAGCGCAGGCAGAGAGGAACACACAGTCTAAAATGCCGCTGCTTATATTCGTAAGAATGCTTTGTAGGACATAGTGACACTCTCAAATAAAAGCTGTGCAAACTAGCACAAAAAACAGAGTGACACACACACACAGAGCACTTGCTGAAAGACAGAAGCTGCTGGCTGCATGCACCGCACGTGCTTTTAAGCTTCCTGGTCTCTACGTCACCCCGCCTGTGATGTCTCGCTTCTCCATTGGACTGTATGCACACGTGTTTCAGAGCGTGGTCACGCTGGAGGCGTTCCCATAGTGTTTTCGACGCAGCTTGAGTTCCTGAAGGGGAACCCAGATTCAGTGGTAACACCTCTCCAGTTAGTGACAGCAAATAAGATCTATGCCACATATTGTGTTGAAAAATCAGAAAAAATATAATTATTTTGAAACCAAGTGCTAAGATGAATCCAGCTTTAGTTTTTCTGTGGATCTGTACACTTCAGTGGCTCACAGGTATTTGACAATTTCAATGAAAAAGCATTGGAATCAAATCTGAACTGCATTTGTTAACTTATGAGTGTTTTTAACTATATATTCCATACTTCTTTTTGTCAGGTTTTGCAGATGTAAATGATATTACACAATCTCCAAACATCATGTTACCTGTTATGGAAAATGCCACCCTCACCTGCAGTCACACAAAAGGTGCTACTTATAACGAAATGTACTGGTTCCGTCAACATCAAGGAAAAACTATGGAGCTCATAGTGTACACAACAAGTTATGGGACAAAGGAATTTGAAAAACTTAAAGCAAACAAATACTCAGTCAATCATGAATCTGCTGCGAAAGGAGCTCTTACTGTGAACAATCTGGAGTCTGATGACAGTGCGCTGTACTTGTGTGCAGTGAGTGAACACAATGCAGCAGAATCATTTCACAGATGTACAAAAACCCCTTTTTTAATCTGTCATAAGTAATATAAAAGATCACACAGACAGGTGGCACTCATGTTCAACACATGTAGTCTGCCACAGTGCAGCCTTATAAGGCTCTTTATGTAATTTGTATGACATCAGCTTACAGCTCACTTACCACATTCTTTTTGACACATTCTGTTTAAATAATTAACAAAATTAAAGGTGCTGTATGTAATTTTTGTCTGTACTAAAGCATCAAAATAGTATAAAATGTTAGCAGATATTTGAGTGTCTCACACATCCTGAGAAGGTTAAGCAAAAACATTTTGATTGCCATCAGGTGGCTGACTGCAGTATAGGTTATAAATCCTACCCTTTCCATGCAAACGAATCAGATTCTAATCTAAGTTATTAGATGTTATAAAAATAGGGTGTGGAGCCATGATTGCGTGCTTGCCATTGGGTCTGTAAGAGTTTGGGCGGGACTCTGCTCCAGATCATGATCAGTACTGCACAGGCTGGGGCTTTAAATGACTTAATTAGCACAACTTGACAGTGGCCATATCTGGGATATTTTGGCTTTACTTCTCTATAGTGGAAGGAAGTGAAGAGGCCTCATCCATCCTTTTTTACAGTCTATTCAAAGATCACAGACTTGTTTCTCCAAAAAACAATGCTACAGCCAGTTATTCTACTTTTAAAATGTATGCGCTGAGTCGGAATGTCTGTTTTTGTTTTGGTCTGTGTGATTCCACCCACTGCCAAGTTAACCAATAGTATTTCACACCCAAACAGAAAACAAACAAACAAACAAACAAATTAAAAAACAGCTTGGAAGCCAGCAAACAAACTCAGACAGAGACTGCAGATGATAGCCGAGCTAAAGCGCCTCAGCGTCCATCTGGAAAGCTCTATGACCAGAGCCAGAACCATATTAAAACATGGATAAATCTACTTAACAACTTACAGTGTATAGCTCGTCCTTTTCTATTGTCAGTTGCGCTTGCTCCTGTTGCATTTCTGCAATCTGACAACCCACAAGAGCATTGAGTCTAAAGATGAGGGACGGGAGAAACATTTCTCTGTAATATTTTGAATTTGGACTGCAGTACCCATTTCAGCCGCTATAACTGTCAATATTACATACTGCACCAGTGTTGCCAAGTCTGTGGTTTTCCTGCGGAATTGCGATACATTAACACTGTTGCCACTGGTTGTTTTCCATGTCTGAAGAGACTCCAATGACATGATATTTATCCCCTGAAATGCATATTTTCAAGGGGAACCCCACCCAAAAATTTGTATTTTACTCCCCAGAATGCGATTTTTCCAGGGGACCCCCTACCGAAACACGATTAGCCTATTTTGAAAACCTGTGAATTTTTTTTTTGACACATTCTGTTTAAAGAAAAAAAACAAAAACAACAAAACAAAACAAATTTAGAGCAAAACCTGAATACATTTTCTTTACAACATGCCTGGTGACTGTTCATATTTTCTGACTGAAAATTGACAATACATCATCCATTCATTACATTAATGACCAGAACATGCAAGTCTTTACACATTAAGTTCAAATACGCCCAAGCGCAAACAAGATTTGAGTGTTAGATGGAGATCAATTCAAGTTTCTAGGGAACTCAAGTTTCTGTCTTTTCCTCGTCTTCAGAAGGGGTAAGTTTAGGGTAAGTTTCAAAATTGAGATTTGACACATGAACAGCAGGAGGTGGTGTAAACCCTGTCTCTTGTGTACAGGAACCTTTCTCACAAACCTAACTTACCATTACACTCAGAACAAACTTTTATTGTCGATCACACTATGGCAATGAGGGGAGGGTGACGGTGAAGGTTCGTCCACACACACCTTTCTTCTCTGAGCATTCAAGAAAACATGATCAGGAGTCTCATCAGCGTTTCTTTTCTCATCTGTCTTTCAGGTCTAAAATATTAATACATGCTGAACACATAGCACAAATATTTTTAATTGATACCTGAGGAGGAAGATCTGTTTTTCCTCTAGTTTGCCTTACAAGTAGTCCATTCTAATCAAATATTTTTAGTTGACTTTATTGTTTCTGCTGCTATGATAGACTTTATGTGCTAGAAATGCATAGTGCTTATGAACTGCTGGGAAAACAGACTTGGATTATTGGTGGTCTATACGTCCACAAAGTGGATTGCGTCACTATTTCGCAGCATGGTTTCTTGGACACCATAAAGATTGCATTAAAACCAACATAGGAGCTTTATAATTAGTCTGTTTTAAATTAAAATTTATAGCAGTTTTTACGGTACCAATCTTTATTTATGAACCATTAAATTTGGCACACCTTTGTAACCTTAACTATAATGTTTGTAGAACATCTAGATATATATTAGGCCTACTTTATGTAGCACTGTATGCAAACTCTGAGCTGAAACCATGTAGTCTTGAGTCCATTAACTTTTCTTGACTGATGGCTATTAAGTTACAATAAAATCGGTTGTAGGCTGAACTCTTCATACGCTCATGTCTCCTATTTATACATCTTTTTTACCCCTGTAGTATTATAATCTATGATGTCATTTCCTGTTTAACAACAGCTTGAGTTTGAATAAATTGAAAGGTTGAGAATCACTGTACGCCCCACCAAAACTCAACATGACTAGGTGTATTATTGCATTGATTCTTTTACTGCACTGGAGCCAAGGTATCAACAACTCTTAAAATAGTCTCTATTTCAACTGGAACAATCTAAACTTTTTTTTTGTTTTACAAAATTAGCTATAATTTTTTAACAGGAACAGCGAGTGTGAATGATGCTATACAAGATTCTTTGGGCACCAAAGGAGAGTTCTGTTCAAATGAACTGCACACACAATAAGGGCTCAACCTACAGACTGGTGTATTGGTACCAACTGAGGCAAGGACAAACTATGAGACTCACAAAAAACAGGTGTCTTAAATATAGAGATAAGTACTGATCAACAGGGGGCAGTGTGATTCAACAAATTGTCTGCCTACTCACAATGCAAAACAAAGGTGGCTGTTTGCATGAGAGATTTTAATGAATGATAATGAATTATCACTGTCCTCTTTCTGTAAATTAAAGCATGCGCAGTCTGAGTTGAATAACAGTTCTGATATTTACATACAACTCATGTGCAGTTTGAATTTTAATGTCCCCATTTTATTCCACCATCTCCCAGGTTTCACCAGTTAGGACCAATACAGCTGACATCACTTCCTCCCACTTGTGCTTTCAATTCATAGCAGATGCACTTGGTGAAAGAAACCATGATGAACACGTTGAATAGAGTATCTGTGTCGCTAATGATGTTTACAGGTAATATTAAACAAATCTACACTAAAAATAGCATCATACAGATTGTTAACACACAATCTTTTTTTTATTTTCTTTTTTTTCACTCCACAGCTGCCTGTCTTGGTAAAACTGTTCTACAGACGCCTGATGATCTACTGAAGAAACAAGATGAATCTGCTGTGATCACTTGTACTCACAACATACCAAACTACGACCGAATACTATGGTACAAACAAAGTCAGAACATGTTGGGCTTTAAGTTGATGGGAAACCTTTATATTCAGGTTGTGACCAATGAGCCTGAATTTGAAAACAAGATCAAACTGGAGGGAGATGGAAGAAATAAAGGCACTCTGACTATCAGCAACCTCACATTGACTGACAGTGCAGTGTATTTCTGTGCAGCATATTACACAGTGCTCAGAATCACCTCTGTCTATTACAAAAACCTCTTTTAAACGGCTTAATTCAGTTAAGTATATTTATTCTCCTCCCCACACCTGTGGGTTTTGATTCAGTGCCAAATACTAATAATAAATCTACAGTGAAGTGCAACAACGCTAGTCTGATTGTAGGCTATAAGCAAATAAATATATTAGCATATTAACTGCTTTGACAGAACAATTTACTTAGAACTTAAAATATATATTTAATTAGTTGTAGAATCAACAATGTATAATCAACATTAAAGACTGCTGTCTATGTACCCTACAGATGACATCACTTCCTCTCTCTTTTGCCTGTACTTCATAGCAGACGTAGTCACTTTAGTACAAAGAGCTGACATGATGAATGCTTTCCTTTTCAAATCTGCATGTCTGTTGTGTCTAACCGGTAACTGTTTAAAATATATTGTGCAAATGACAAATTGTGATGTAAATGTTACTTATATATATATATATATATATATTTCACTAATGACTACAAACAATGTTATTTTTCTCCATGGACAGTGGCAAACCATGCAAAAACTGTTCTCCAGACTCCTGATGACCTCATCAAGAACCAAGATGAATCTGCTGTTATCACATGTTCTCACAATATACAGAGATATGACCAAATGCTGTGGTACAAACAGAGTCAGGACATGCCTGGACTCACGTTGATGGGATATCTTTTTATTAATGAGAATAAAGAGCCTGAATTTACAACCAAGATCCAAATGCAGGGAGATGCAGCAAGAAATGGCACTCTGACAATCAACAACCTCACAACACAAGACAGTGCAGTGTATTTCTGTGCAGCATGGTACACAGTGATATAGATGATGAAACCTTAATACAAAAAGCTCTCTAGTCTGTGCTACCGCATCAGCTCTGTCTCACCTGCAAGCAGCTCAGGGTTTGATTTGCTGCCAGCATTGAGGCAAGATCATGTTGCTCTGAATTATCTTATTAAAGGACAGAACGATTTCAGATACATGTACACAAATGTCTGAAAGTATTTAAGGAATCCCATGTGAGAGCAGAACAATCTCATCAGATTTTGATGTCATTCAGTCAATGAAATTGATACACAAATTTTATACTCAAAGAACAGTCGATCAAAGAACAGTAGAGAGAGCCATTTCTCCGGTAATGCTAAATCTGAACAGCACTGAAAAATGTATGTAATTTACAGATTTTAAAATAAATGCACTGCTAAAGAATAATAAAAATCACTAAATTATTGTAATGGATGATAACAAGAGATAACCATTCATGTTTAACAACATGGTCCTTAAGATTTTCTCGTTAAACTTTTCTGTGGAATTTCTATAACTCTCTAATTCATTATTGATGCCCACAGAGATGACATCATTTCCTATTAGAAGTGCCTTCCTCCATTTAATCCACAGCACTGTCACTAACAGCAAGGATGACTAGCGTTATTACAAGTGTTTGTGTTTCTCTAGTATGCCTCACAGGTAACCATATGTAATAGAATTTAGTTTTTATTGTTTTTATTATCTGTAATGTTTATTATGTGCATTTGTTTTACACTGATAACACAAATTGTCTCTGTATATGTGTATTTTGTCTCATTACAGCTGCTTGTCTTGGTAAAACTGTTTTCCAATTACCTGGTGACCTCATTAAGAAACAAGATGAATCTGCTGTGATCAGATGTAAACACAATGTACCAAGCTATAGCCGTATTCTTTGGTACAAAAAAGACATCATGGACTTTAAGTTCATGGGATACCTTAATCTTGACAGTAAAAACCCAGAGTCTGAATTTGAAAACAAGATCGAACTGAACGGAAATGGAAGAAATAATGGCACTCTGACTGTCAACAACCTCACACTGACTGACAGCGCAGTGTATTTCTGTGCAGCATATTACACAGTGATCAGAATCACTTCAGTCTAATACAAAAACCTTTCTCAGTTACAAATGTATAAGTGAAATTCAGTGCTTATCAGCAAATTCAGTCCCACTTTGCACCTGGACTTGTGGTGTTTGACTTAATACCAGTAATGAAAAAATGAAAGAAAAAAAAAAAATAGTATTAGCATTGCACAAATAAAGTGTTCTGTAATTCATATAAAACAATATTTTCAACTAACATGTTTAGTTTGAAATGTTTTGATTTGACAAAGAAAAAATTAAGATTACCTCTTGAATACCTCTTGAATCTCTATGTGCATGACAGGAAATTGTTATAATTACAAAACCTGTGGGTAGAAGGCGCCAAGGGTCCATAATACAATCAGTAAACAAATTGTAGGGGCGTGGTATTGTTGCAACGCTCATAGAAATGAGGAATTGTATCGAACCAAACATTTTTTCACCTAGAACATTCCTCCACTCTAAATCAACATGATCAGAGTTCTCCTTGTCTTACTATTTTGGCATACAGGTAAATATTTTAGAATATAAAACACAACTTTGAACAGCTAATATTCAGTAATAGTACTTTTATAACATGTATCCTTTTTGTTTCTTTTAACAGGTTCTGTTGGCTGTGTTAATCAAAGCCCCTTAAGTCTAATTAAATCGGAGAGAGACACTGCAGAACTTGTATGTAAACACAGCATAGCAACATACACTATGATCCTCTGGTACAAACAAACACTTGGCCATGACTTCACATTGCTTGGATATACACGGAATAAGAATTCTGTCCCAGAGGATAATTAAAAAAAAAAAATCAAATTGGACGGAGATGGAACCAAGAATGGTTCCTTAAAAATCATCGAACTTGAAGCCAGTGACAGTGCAATGTACTTCTGTGCAGCTAGTTTCCACAGTGTGATGTGCAGTCATGCCACCATACAAAAAGCTCTGAAAGCACCACTGCTGCACAATTAACCACAGCGGCTCTTTTGCACCTGCTCAAGGGCTTGGTTGAATTTCCTGCTAATATTTGCATCCTTCTGATTTAAGATGCACTCTGTGATGTTAGCAGTCATGTGGCCTAAATATCAATACCAGAAAACCTAAACAGGTAATAGGCTACTAAATTCTTGTTTGATGGGGCCAAACAACCAATCGTACCAAACATTTTCAAATACATAAATAAAACAGTAACACTGGTAAAAACAAGGAGTTTCTCCTGCATTTTTTTCCCTCCATTACTTCTCCATTACTGTCACTCTCGATGACATCACTTCCTCCATTTCCTGCATTTAACTCATAGTGGAGTCAGTCAGTAGAGAAAGACAACATGAGTAACGCTCCATATGTCTGTGTTTCTGTTTTTGTTCTGTGTCTTGCAGGTAATTATTTGTAATCTAATATTGTTTTGTTAATACACTGTGTCATTGAACTAGTATTGATTTGACTTTTTACTGATTTTATTAATATTTCTTTCGACAGTCACCGTTTTTAGTAAAGATGTTCTCCAGACTCCTCCTGATCTCCTCAAGGAAGAAAATCAATTTGCTGAAATCAATTGTTCTCACAGTATACAAAACTACTATGTAGTAAGGTGGTACAAACAAAGCCAGAGCATCATGGACCTTCAACTCATGGGATACATTAATATTGAACAGAAGACCATAGAGCCTGAATTTAATGGCAAGATCAAACTGAAGGGAAATGGAAGAAATAATGTCACTCTGACTATTGAAAGGCTCATGCTGAATGACAGTGCAGTGTATTTCTGTGCAGCATATTACACAGTGATCAGAATCACCTCTGACTAATACAAAAACCTTGTTTTATCAGTAACTGCAGTTTCACTTTTTACACCTGGATCTGTGGTTCAGTAAATAAAACGCAAATATATTTCTTAGCAACTCACAGGGATTAATCATTATGATAAAATAATTTCTAATTTATTTAATAATTAATAACAATCAGTCATTATTATTAAAGGTGGTTCACCAAAAAGATAAATTGATTTTGCAAATTTACATACATATTGCTTACTGCAAAAACTATTGTGGCTAGTATGGTTAGTGTTGTGTAGTCAAGTTGCAGTAGTTATTATAATCACTTGGAGGAGCTCTTGGTTAATTTATGTGTGTCACGAATCTGGTCGGTGTCCCGCTGTCCGCCCGCCACCAGATGTCACTCTCACCCCATCATTACACTCTGACTCTTGTACCACTCCCCGGACTACATCTCCCGCCATGCATCACGCTGATTGCGTCTATTCATGTGACCAATCAGCAGCTCTATAAAAACCCCGGACTTTCCCCATGCAAACCACGGAGTATACGCTGATTTCACGCGCCCGCCATATTGAATTCGAAAGCGAGGCTCCGGTGGGAAGAAAGCCGGAAGTAAACTACAACAACATGCCATGGACTACAAACCTCCAGCTGTTGCCGCGATTTTCCATTCTAGATGTTGAAAAATGGGCCGATGAGGGGTGTCGAATTCCCCGAGCTGTGCTTTTAAAAGGCTACAGCAACTGGATAGAGGATTACATCAACGATATAGAAGGTAAGGTAAACTTTAGTTTACGCGAAGCCAAACATGTTAGCAAGATACATCAGCCTTAGCATTCGAAAGACATGTTTTAATTTCAAAGGACATTTTATGTTGGCAAGTATTTCGAATTTTTTTTTTCCAATGTTTGCAGTCAGGAAAAGTGAGTCAGGTTCAGGCTGTGTTGTGAGGGCAAGGGCGTTTCGCTCAATGCGAAAAAACGATAACCCTTACATGGTGCAGGTAATTGTTACATGAGTTGAAGTTCAGGAGTTCAGGCGCTAGAGTTAAAGTGCCAAAGTTCGTTTCTGTTCGTTTTCCCCTTTCTGTCTTTCTAAATAAATCACCTTTTTCATAATGAGTCTGGTTGTAGGAAAATCAATTGAAAGGAAAATATGTTTCTGGCACGTTATTTTTTTGCATTAATATCACACACACACATGCATGTGTGTATATGCAGTGGTGGCCGAAATTATTAGAACACTAGTATTTTTATTAGCTAAAAATGTATATATGTATATGTATATATGTGTATATATATCTATATGTGTGTGTATATATATGTATGTATATGTACATATTTTATCGCTGTCTTTACGCTGATAAGATGTACAACCTGGTACACAACAATAAGCCATCACCTTCGCAGCTCTCCGGTGATTCAAGGCGCTACTTCCGGCTTTCTTCCCACCGGAGCCTCGCTTTCGAATTCAATATGGCGGCCGCGTGAAATCAGCCTATTGTGAGTTGTTATTGTGTTCTTTTGTTTAGCGTTTCCTAGTTCCCGTGTTCCTAGTTCCCGTGTTCCTAGTTCCCGTGTTCCTAGTTCCCAGTGTTTATTCCCCTCGCCTGGCTCCCCGTTCTTGACTGTACTGCCGCCTGCCTTTTCGGACTATCGCTCTTGTTTTTTGGTTAATTGTCCTAGCCCAGCCCCTTACGGATTACGTTTGCCACGGATCGACCCTCGCCTGTTTTACGGACTTCTATTGTGCATCGCCTACGTTAAACCTGTCTGCTATTGTTGTTTGACCCTGCCTGTACGACCATGTCTTTGTCTCGTCCCAATAAAAGCTCGCAAGTGGATCCGCTCGCCTCTCGCCTCTCTCTCCCCGTAACAATGTGCAAATTATGTTGCTCTAATCACTTTAAAAAGTTACTGCATGTTCAATAACAATTCAGAATCAAAATGCAAAACAACAAGCACTTTATTCACTGAGATTGCACAGCAATCAAAGCATCATTATTGGGGATATAAATTGGGGGGCTTTTGCTGCACAAATAAATGTTGCTTAAGGAATAATCCCCACAAAAATCATCTTTTACGCACCCTCATGTCATTCCAAACCTGTATGACTTTATGTTTTCTGTGAAACAAAAAAGAGAAATGTGTGTGTGTGTTGTCCATACAATGGAAGTCAGTTTGAAAACTGTTTGGCAATCAGCATTCTTCAAAATATCTTATTCTGCAGAAGAATTAAAATTATACAGGTTTGGGGTAAGAACTCTCCAATTAACTGTTTCCAGCTTGTTCTGCTTCTGTAGTTGTGGGTTTTAAACACACCCACAATAATCTACACCCCTTGTGATGTAATGAAAACCCAGATTCAGTGGTAACACCTCTTCGGTGAGTGACAGCAGATAAGATGTATGCCAGATACTGTGTTGAAAAATCAGAAAAAGAATAATATATCCCTGCTGCTGACATTATTTTGAAGCCAAGAGCCAAGATGAATCCAGCTTTAGTTTTTCTGATTATATCACTTCAGTGGATTGCAGGTATTTGACAGTCTCAAAGAAAAAACATTGAAATCGAATCTGAATTGCATTTATGTTAAGTGTTGAGTATTCATAACTATATATTCCATACTTCTTTTGTCAGGTTTTGCTGAAACAAATGATGTTACACAGTCCCCAAACATTATGTTACCTGTTGAGAAAAATGCCACTCTCACCTGCAGTCACACAAAAGGTGATACTTATAACAGAATGTACTGGTTCCGCCAACATCAAGGAAAAACTATGGAGCTCATAGTGTACACAACAAGTTTTGGCACGGTGGAATTTGGAAAGCTTGAAAAAACAAAATACTCAGTCAATCATGAATCTCCTGCGAAGGGAGTTCTTACTGTGAAGAATCTGGAGTCTGATGACAACGCGCTGTATTTGTGTGCAGTAGATCAACACAGTGCAGCAGAATCATTTCACACATGTACAAAAACCCCCTTTTTAATCTGTCATGACAAGTGATATAAAAGATCACACCGACAGGTGGCACTCATGTTCAACACATGTAGTCTGTCACAATGCAACCTTATAGAGGAACTTAGATTTTTATGTATTTTGTATAACATCACTCACAGTTCATTTTCTGTTTGATACATTCTGTTAAAAAAAATAAATAAATAAAAAAATAAAAATAAAGGCGCTGTATGTCATTTTTGTCTGTACTAAAGCATAAAAATGTGTGCGTCACATATCCTGAAAAGTTAAGCCAAAATATTTTGATATTTTGAATCTGATGTAAGTTATTAGATGCTATAAAAACAGGGTGTGGTGCCATGATTATGTGCGTACTATTGAATCTGGACTTTGACACTGTGGCTTCAGCTCATGATCAGTACTGCACATACTGGGGCTTCAAATGACTTAATTGTCACAACATGACAGTGGCCATATTTGGGATATTTTGGCTTTTTTCTATAGTGGAAGGAAGTAGAGATGCGTCGTCCATCTTTTTTTACAGTCTATGCTAAGATCACAGACTTGTTTGTCCGAAAAACAATGGTAGAGCTAGTTCTACTTTTTATATGTGCGTTCCGTGTCGGAATGTCTGTTTTTTATTTTGGTCTGTGTGATTCCATCCACTGCCAGTTTAACCAATAGTATTTCGACACCCTGGGTTGCCAGTTGGCAAGGAAAAATACAAACAAACAGTGTATTGCTGTCATGGAAGCCAGCAAACAAATTTAAAAGATTGCAGATTATACCCTAGCTAAAAAGCCTCAGTGACAATCTGGAAAGCTCTATGACCAGAGCCAGAGTCATATTAAAACATGGATAAATCAGCTTAACAATTTACAGTGTAAGGCCCGTAATTTTCTGTTGTCAATTATACTCATTCATTTTGCATGTTTGCAATCTGGCAACCTGCGTGTGCATCGAGTGTCAGGAGGAGGGACAGGAGAAACAGCTCTCTGCAATATTTTGAAGTTGGACAGCAGTATTTCAACCACTTGCTGTCAATATTATATACACCGCACCAGTGTTGCCAAGTTTGCGGTTTTCCCGCGGAACTGGGCTACATTAACACTGTTGCTGCTGGTTGTCCAATGACGTGACAGTTAGGCCTGGAATGCAAATTTTCCTAGTGTAGCTCCCAACCAAAAAATGTGTATTTTACCCCCCCAGAAAGCGATTTTTATTGGGGGATCCCCCACCGAAACGCGATTGGAAGAAAATTATAGAATTTAAATTTAGTGGTAAGATATTCTCTGTAACTGCTTCTAGCCATTCACTTTCCATTGATTTCCACTTTGCAAATACTATTTGATTTATCCATCTAACCTGTCTGCATCATTCTGTATGCAAAATTTGTTCTGCTTCTGTAGTTGTGGGTTTTGAACACACCCAGAATATTTTACACCCCTTATGATGTAATGAAAACCCAGATTCAGTGATAACACCTCTCCAGTTAGTGACAGCAAATAAGACCTATGCCACATACTGTGTTGAAAAATCAGAAAAATATCATTATTTTTAAACCAAGTGCTAATATGAATCCAGCTTTAGTTTTTCTGTGGATCTGTACACTTCAGTGGATCACAGGTATTTGACAATTTCAATGAAAAAGCATTGGAATCAAATCTGAATTGCATTTATGTTAACTGTTGAGTGTTTTTAACTATATATTCCATACTTCTTTTTGTCAGGTTTTGCAGATGTAAATGATATTACACAATCTCCAAACATCATGTTACCTGTTAAGGAAAATGCCACCCTCACCTGCAGTCACACAAAAGGTGCTACTTATGACAGAATGTACTGGTTCCGTCAACATCAAGGAAAAACTATGGAGCTCATAGTGTACACAACAAGTTATGGGACAAAGGAATTTGAAAAACTTAAAGCAAACAAATACTCAGTCAATCATGAATCTGCTGCGAAAGGAGTTCTTACTGTGAAGAATCTGGAGTCTGATGACAGTGCGCTGTACTTGTGTGCAGTGAGTGAACACAATGCAGCAGAATCATTTGACAGATGTACAAAAACCCCTTTTTTAATCTGTCATAAGTAATATAAAAGATCACACAGACAGGTGGCACTCATGTTCAACACATGTAGTCTGCCACAGTGCAGCCTTATAAGGCTCTTTATGTAATTTGTATGACATCAGCTTACAGCTCACTTACCACATTCTTTTTGACACATTCTGTTTAAATAATTAACAAAATTAAAGGTGCTGTATGTAATTTTTGTCTGTACTAAAGCATCAAAATAGTATAAAATGTTAGCAGATATTTGAGTGTCTCACACATCCTGAGAAGGTTAAGCAAAAACATTTTGATTGCCATCAGGTGGCTGACTGCAGTATAGGTTATAAATCCTACCCTTTCCATGCAAACGAATCAGATTCTAATCTAAGTTATTAGATGTTATAAAAATAGGGTGTGGAGCCATGATTGTGTGCTTGCCATTGGGTCTGTAAGAGTTTGGGCGGGACTCTGCTCCAGATCATGATCAGTACTGCACAGGCTGGGGCTTTAAATGACTTAATTAGCACAACTTGACAGTGGTCATATCTGGGATATTTTGGCTTTACTTCTCTATAGTGGAAGGAAGTGAAGAGGCCTCGTCCATCCTTTTTTACAGTGTATTCAAAGATCACAGACTTGTTTCTCCAAAAAACAATGCTACAGCCAGTTATTCTACTTTTAAAATATGTAAGTATGTGCCAAGTCGGAATGTCTGTTTTTGTTTTGGTCTGTGTGATTCCACCCACTTCTAAGTTAACCAATAGTATTTCACACCCAGGGTTGCCAGTTGGCGAGGAAACAGAAAACAAACAAACAAATAAAAAAACAGCTTGGAAGCCAGCAAACGAACTCAATCAGAGACTGCAGATTATACCCGAGCTAAAGCGCCTCAGCGTCCATCTGCAAAGCTCTATGACCAGAGCCAGAACCATATTAAAACATGGATAAATTTACTTAACAACTTACAGTGTAAGGCTCGTCCTTTTCTATTGTCAGTTGCGCTCGTTCCTGTTGCGTTTCTGCAATCTGGCAACCCACAAGAGCATTGAGTCTAAAGATGAGGGACGGGAGAAACATTTCTCTGTAATATTTTGAATTTGGACTGCAGTACCCATTTCAGCCGCTAGCTGTCAATATTACATACTGCACCAGTGTTGCCACTGGTTGTTTTCCATGTCTGAAGAGACTCCAATGACATGATATTTATCCCCTGAAATGCATATTTTTACAAGGGGAACCCCACCCAAAAAAACTGTATTTTACTCCCCGGAATGCTTTTTTTTTTATCAAGGGACCCCCTACTGAAACACGATTAGCCTATTTTGAAAACCTGTGAAAATCTGGCAACCCTGTCAAAACCTGAATACATTTTCTTTTCAACATGTCTTTTCAACAAATCTCCCGATTGAGCATTGGCAATACATCATTCATTCATTTCATAAATGAGCATAATATGCCTGTGGTATACCTGCCTGGTTCTAGTGAAACAATTGAGGATAAATTCAAAAGTAAAATACCTCTGGAGTTAATTAAATATAAAATTTAAATTATAGGTAAGACTTGAGGGTAAGAAAATGATAGAATACAAATTTTGTGGTTACCTATTCCTTTTAACTTTAACCTTTAACATACATTCACTTTCCACAGATTTCCACTGCCTGCATCCATCCTGTTTGCAAAATTAGTTCTGCTTTTGTAGTTATATTATATTCTACGCCCCTTATGATATAATGAAAACCCAGATTCAGTGGTAACACCTCTCCAGTTAGTGACAGCAAATAAGACTTATGCCACATAATGTGTTGAAAAATCTGAAAAAATATCATTATTTTGAAACCAAGTGCTAAGATGAATCCTGCTTTAGTTTTTGTACTTATATCGCTTCAGTGGCTCACAGGTATTTGACAATTTCAGTGAAAAAGCATTGAAATCAAATCTGAATTGCTTTTATGTTAACTGTTGAGTATTTTAAACTATATATTCCATTGTTCTTTTGTCAGGTTTTGCAGATGTAAATGATATTACACAATCTCCAAACATCATGTTACCTGTTAAGGAAAATGCCACCCTCACCTGCAGTCACACAAAATATGCTACTTATAAAAGAATGTACTGGTTCCGCCAACATCAGGGAAAAACTATGGAGCTCATAGTGTACACAACAAGTTATGGGACAAAGGAAATTGAAAAACTTAAAGCAAACAAATACTCAGTCAATCATGAATCTATTGAGAAGGTTTTTCTTACTGTGAACAATCTGGAGTCTGATGACAACGCGCTGTACTTGTGTGCAGTGAGTGAACACAGTGCAGCAGAATCATTTCACAGATGTACAAAAACCCTTTTGTTTAATCTTTCATGGCAAGTGATATGTACAGAACATCACACAGACAGGGGGCATTCGTGTTCAATGCATGTAGTCTGCCACAATACAGCCTTATTAGAAGGACTTAGATCTTTATATATTTAGCATGACATCAGCTTGCAGCTCACTTAGCATATTCTTTTTGACACATTCTGTTTAAAAAACAGAACAAAAAATTAATAGCAAAACCTAAATGCACTTTCCTTACAACATGCCTGGTGTGTCTGGTTATATTTTCTGACTGAACACTGACAATACATAATCCATTAATTTCATAAATGATCAGAATATGCCAAGTCTTTATGCACGAGGGCAAACGAGATTTGCACACTATATGATGGAAAGGCTTTTTTTTTTTCAATGTTTTTAGTAAACTCAAGTTTCTGTCTTTTCCTCTTTTTCAGAAATCTTGTTTTTCTTTAGAAATCCTGTCTTAGGTTAGGTTTCAAATCTGAAGTTTGACACATGATCAGCAGGAGGTGGTGTAAACCCTGACTCTCGTGAACAGGAAACCTTTCTCAGGGAACCTAACTTAACATTACACTCAAAACAAACTTTACTTTTATTGTTGATCACACTACGAGGGGAAGGTGACACCTGTTCTATGAACATTTAAGTAAACATGATCAGGAGTATCATCTGCATTTCTTTTCTCATCTGTCTCTCAGGTATAAAACATTTGACCATACACACATTTGACTATACACATCCTTCATTTTTTTATAGTCATTATTATAAATGTAATAATTATACAATAAATAAACAATCAGGATTGTATGTTTACATGTTTTCACCTCTTTTTTTAACAGATATTTCAAATAGTCAAGAAATTAATCAGACTCCAAAGGATCTGATCAAAGATCCTGGACAATTTGAAGAGCTCCACTGTTCTCACAGTTCATCTTACAATTTCATGCTCTGGTACAAACAAAAACGTGGTGAAAGTTTGGAACTGCTTGGATATCTTATGGGTTCTAGTGGTACAGTTGAGGAGAAATTCAAAACTAAAATAACTCTGAGTGGCGACGCAAATAAAAAAGGTGTTTTAAAAATAGAGAGACTTTCATCTGATGACAGTGCGGTGTACTTTTGTGCTGCTAGTTTACACAGTGCTGTGGCTTCCCTTCCCTCTCAGCAAAAACCCTGATATATTTCTTCACTACAGTGTGTAAACTGTAGACATCCTCCTGTAAAGAAAAACATGGCATGAATGTATTTACACTCAAATATCAAGGCCAGCTATAGTAAATGTTCATCATTTCAGTTTATTAATGTTCTAAAAGATGTTGTTTGTTTAAAGAAATAGATAATTCTTCTACTGAACCCAAAAGAGAAAAATTCTTTGTTATGGAATCCTTTTCCCCATTTAGTTATAATGAGTGGACGAGCTTTCAAGGTTTACAAACTGTGCAGAAACATCATAAAACTGTTCTAAAAGTGGTCCGTATTAATATTTTCAAGGTCTTCTAAATTCTTTTATGTGTGTGAAGGACAGCCAGAAATGTAAATGTTTTTTTTTTTTTTTTTTGTCATTTAGGAGCCCAGCCCTAGGCCCCTATTTAAAATCATATGGATCAAAGTATTACATAATTTTCCTATTTTTTTTTTTTTTTTTAATTACTTTAATTTATTTAAAATTAAATTTCCAATCTAAACTGGTCATTCATTTTATAGTTTGAAATGTGAACAACAGAGGGCAGTGTTTTAACTGAGATAACCCAAAATGACATCCTCCATACAAGATGGAATCAGTTCTTGTTTCTCATACACATTCTTATTCACACATCACTCCGTTCTTAAGGCAGATTAACTTGCCTCAGCATGAATCAACTTATGATTAAATTAATTTTCGCAACCTCTATTTGTTCTCCACTCTGGATTCAGGGTATGTTTTGATATTATTGTTATTATTATTTTTAAATATATTACATTTGATCATTAATATAATAGTACATTCCAAACCCAATCTGTAGTGATTCACTGCTTACACTGCCTTAATCATTTTCGCTCTCTCTCTCTCTCTCTTTTTTTTTTTGTTTAGGTTCCACGCTCAGTGGCAAAGTTGTTCAGGAGCCACATGACATGATAGTAAATCTTAATGATTCTCCAGTGCTAAAGTGTTCCCATAACATCTCAGGCTATGACCGTATCCTGTGGTATAAACAAACCCAGGACGGACAGCTTGTTTTTTTGGGATACCTTGTTGGCTCAGTAAATCAGTTAGAGCCTGAAGTAAAAAACAAATTTAGTTTAGACGGAAATGGAAATAATAATGGCAAATTAACCATAAAATCCCTGGAGTTTAAAGATACTGCCACATATTTCTGCGCAGCATCTACACAGTGACACACATGTGGTGTATCACCTCTACAAAAACCTGTTTACAGACTACATTTGGCCACAAATGCTTATCAACTCACATTTAAATTGCAGTTGTAATGTTTTATGATTTAATCTGACATAATGTGGATTACCGTTCAAACATCTGCTGAGTCTGATGTCACATCCTGTGTCTCTTACCTCAAATGACTTCAGTTCAGACTCAATTCACAAGTAATTAATTGGCTACCAGTAGCATAAATATCTTAAAAATAATACAGTTTGACATAATTCATAATAATTACATTATTTCCTTTTGTTCAGGACCTGTTAATAGCAATAAAGTTCACCAAATACCTTCAGATCTATTGCTAAATCTTACGTGCACAGTACTAAAATGTGCATTTTACCTCACAAAAACTCTCAGGGATCTCACCTGTTAGACAGAACATCCTTACACATTTGCAAAGACCACAATCTATGAATTGTATTCCAACAGCCTTTATGTTACGCATCAGTTACAATGAAACAGCTTTATTTCCTGTCAGCTGGGGGCAGTGTGTCTTCATACATCACTTAATTTCTGGATGACACTCTGGTAGTTTATATACTCGATGAATCCATATCAGACCCATCACTACTGCTAAAGCACCCACTATAGACTCAGAATGTTCCTGAATCTGTTCATGTTTATAAGTTTGGCATCATTAGTCTCAGGTAATATTGATAAATTTTGCATGTCATAATATTCTTCATAATAATACAACTTGTAACTGTGATTTGATTTCTGTTATTTTCACAGGTGAAAAGGGGGACATGACTGTCCACCAGACACCTCACAATCTCATATATCTGCTGAAATTAAGTGCTTCCACAAAATCCCAGACTATGACAAACTCTTGTGGTACAAGCAATCCCACAGTAAAGAATTAACATTCATGGGAAATCTAATTGGTGCCACTGGATACCCAGAAAAAGATTTCCAGAACAAAATTACAATAAGTGGGGATGCAAATAAGTTTTATGGCTCTTTAACTCTGATCAGTCCTACATCAGAAAATAGCACTGTTTATTTCTGTGCAGCCTATTACACAGTGACACTAAATTTGATCCTCCCATACAAAAACTCACTACTAAGAATTATTGTGCATAGTCCTACACCTGTGATAAACCACTGATAGATGTATACTGTTATAAAGCTCTTTTCTAGTGAGTTGCCTTACTACTTACACAGGCAGCTGTCTTCTGTAACTTTCTTACACAATTTGATCTTCAGAAAGTGAAAGAGTGCTGCTTAAATATCACATTCATACAGTAGTTCCAGTGTTTTCCTAGCTTTCTTGCCTTGCCTTATAGGTTCCAAAAGGGTGTTTTTGCAGTGATACAATAGAAAAAAAAAAAAACATTATTGGTTCCATCAATAACTTTTAATGAAGAGTTCTTAAAAAGAAGCATTTTGAAGAACATTTTTCCACTATATAGAACCTTTTCTGCATTTGAAAGTTTCCATGGATGTTTCAGGTTCTTCATGGACCACTGATGCCAATAAAGAACCTTTATTTTTAAGAGTGTAATGTTTTTGACCTTGGACTGTTTTGTTGTTTCCGACTGTTTGCTGCCTGCCTTGACCGTTGACTGTTTTGGGGATTACTGTTTTGTCTTTGCTTTAGATGTTATTGTTTGCTGTTTTTTTTACCCTGCCTGTCTGACTATGTTTTTAAATAAAACCTGCACTTGGATCCTCAACCCCGTTGTCTCACGTTCCATTACAATCGCACAGACAGGTGACACTCGTGTTCAACATGAGTGGTCTGTCACAATGCAGGTTTATAGAAGGACTTAGATCTTTATGTATAGATCTGAGCATTATATGATGGAGAGCACATTTCAACTCAAGATTTTTCCCTTTTCTTCTGAAAACTTGGACTATATTTCATCCTTTCATCCCCCTATGTGCTTGTATTTGTCAAAGGACAGCACAGACATTCTTATATACACTCTTGCATTACACAGTATAAAGAAAATGGACTTGAAACAACATGCAGGTGTAAGGAATTGTTAACAGAATTTTCTTTTTTGGTTAAATTGTTCCTTTAGGAATCCTGTTTTAGGATAAGTTGAACAGCAGGAGGTGCTGACTCTTGTGAACAGAAACCTTTCTCAGGAAAGCTAACTCACCATTACACTCACAAACTTTTCTTTTATTGTTGATCACACTGAGGGGAACGTACACACACATCTTTTCTCTGAACATTCAAGTAAACATGATCAGGAGTCTCATCAGCATTTTTCTTCTTATCTGTCTTCTATCAGGTATGATAATACACATCTTTCAATTGTTTTAAAATGTATTTATTTATTTATGTTTTGTGCAGTATGGGTTTCACTATTCAGTAGCTGATTAATTATTATTATAAATTTCATGAATGATTTTTCAATAAATAAATAAACAGCATTGTATGAATTTGTTTACATATTATCACCTTTTTTTAAACAGATATTTCAAATAGTCAAGACATTAATCAGACTCCAAAGCATCTGATCAAAGATCCTGGACAATCTGAAGAGCTCCACTGTTCTCACAGTTCATCTTACAATGTCATGCTCTGGTACAAACAAAAACGTGGTGAAAATTTGGAGTTTCTTGGATATCTTGTGGCTTCTAGTGACACAGTTGAGGAGAAATTCAGAACTAAAATAACTCTGAGTGGTGATGCAAATAAAAACAGTGTCTTAAAACTACAGAGACTTTCATCTGATGACAGTGCGGTGTACTTTTGCGCTGCTAGTTTACACAGTGCTGTGGCTTCCCTTCCTTCTCAGCAAAAACCCTGATACAGTATATTTCTTCACTACAGTGTGTAAACTGTACAACACCTCCTGTAAGAGAAATACAGGGCATGAATACATTTAAAGTCAAATATGAAGGCCAACTGTAATAAATGTTAATAATTTCAGTTTAATAATGTTGTAATAGTTGTTTCCTTTTGTCCAGGATCTAGTAGCAAAGTTCACCAAGTTCCTGTTATAAACTACAAAGTTCACCAACCACCAAGTAAAATGTGCATTTTACCTTGCAAAATCCTTCAGAGTTAGACATAATGTCCTGATAGACAGAACATCCTTACACATTTGCAAAGATCACAATCTATGAACTGTATTCCAACAGCCTTTGTTATGCATCAGTTACAATAAAACAGCTTTGTTTCCTGTCAGATGGGGGCAGTGTGTCTTCACACATCACTTAATTTCTTGATGACACTCTGGTAGTTTATATACTCGATGAATCCATATCAGACCCATCACTACTGCTAAGGCACCCACTATAGACTCAGAATGTTCCTGAATCTGTTCATATTTATAAGTTTGGCACCATTAGTCTCAGGTAATATTGATAAACTTTGCATGTCATAATATTCTTCATAATAATACAACTTGTAACTGTGATTTCTTTATTTTTTTCACAGGTGATAAGGGGGACATGGCTGTCCACCAGACACCTCACAATCTAATAATAAATTATGGAGAATCTGCTGAAATTAAGTGCTCCCATGAAATTCCAAACTATAACTGCCTGTTGTGGTACAAGCAATCCCAGAGTAAAGAATTAACATTTATGGGAAATCTAATTGGTACCACTGGAAACCCAGAAAAAGATTTCCAGAACAAAATTACAATAAGTGGGGATGGAAATAAGTTTCATGGCTCATTAACTCTGATCAGTCCTACATCAGAAAATAGCACTGTTTATTTCTGTGCAGCCTATTACACAGTGACACTAAATTTGATCCTCCCATACAAAAACTCACTACTAAGAATGATCTTATACTCCTACACCTGTGATAAACCACTGCTAGATACTATACAGCTCTTTTCCAAAACCTAGTGAGTTGCCTTACTACTTGCACAGGCAGCTGCCATCTGTTAAATTATGATAAAAATGGCCTGTTTTGTGGATTACTCTTTTGTCTTTGCCTTGGATGTTATTCTTGGATCCTTTATTGTTATTGTTGTCTCACATCCTGTTACAATCACACTGTACATCACGTCCTGCCCTTTTGTTTGTTTAAAGAAATTGGTCATAAACAAGTCTTCTTATTTTCTTTCTAAACCAGTATGACTTCCTTCTGTTGAACACAAAGGGGAATAAAGTCTTTGTTATGGTAACCTTTTCCTATGCAGTTACAATGAGTTGAAAAAGAACTTTCAAGCTTCAAAAACTGTGCAGAAGCGTCATAAAACTATCCTAGAAGTCTTCTGAAGCCATTCATTTGCTGTTTGTGTGGGACAGCCTGAAAAATAAATCCATCAGATCGATGGACATCAGAGTGATATTATATCATTTTAATTAAAAAAAAAATGATTTTAATTTATTTTAAATTAAATTTCTAATCTAAAAAAACCTAGTCATTAATTTTATAGTTTGACATGTGAACAACAGAGGGCAGTGTTGTAACTGTGTATTGATTCATCCTCTTTAAAAGATGGAAATATTTCTTATATTTCATACTCAATCTCATTTACTTGGCATTGGCATGTAATAGCAAACATCACTCTGTTCTTATTGCAGATTGTGTTGTCTCAACATGAGTCAGTTTATGATTAAATTAATTTTTGCAATTTCTATTTGTTCTCAACTCTGGATTCAGGGTATGTATTGTTATCATTTTTGTAAATATTAAAATTGTAATTCAATTTTATTACATTTTTTAAAATTGGTTTTTACTTTTTTTTTTTTTGTTTGTTTAGGTTCCACGCTTAGTGACAAAGTTGTTCAGAAGCCTAATAATATGATAGTGAATCTTAATGATTCTCCAGTGCTGCAGTGTTCCCATAACATCTCAAGCTATAATCAAATCCTGTGGTATAAACAAACCCAGGACGGACAGCTTGTATTTTTGGGATACCTTTTTGGCACATCAGATCAATTAGAGCCTGAAGTAGAAAACAAATTCAGTTTAAACGGAAATGGAAATAATAACGGCAAATTAACCATAAAATCCCTGGAGTTTAAAGATACTGCCACATATTTCTGCGCAGCATCTACACAGTGACACACATGTGGTGTATCACCTCTACAAAAACCTTCTGACAGACTACATTTGGCCCCAAATGCTCATCAACTCACATTTGTATTGCAGTTTTAATGTTTTATGATTTAATCTGACATAATGTGGATTACCATTCAAACATCTGCTGAGTCTGATGTCACATCCTGTGTCTTTTACCTCAAATGACTTCAGTTCAGACTCTAACTCAACATGCTCAGTCAACATGTTCAGAGCTTTGGTTGTGGTTATTGCTTCTCTGTTCTGGCGAACAGGTAATTCATTGGCTACCAGCAGCATAAATATCCTAATAATGAACATAATTTGATATAATTCATTATGATTACATTGTTTCCTTCCTCAAGTGCAGCCACAACGTTACTGACTTTGTCACTATTCTGTGGTATCGGCAGCTGATTGGTGCTCCAGACCTTAAACTCATCGGTTACTGTAAGCAATTGATAACAACATTTTCTTATTTGGTTGAACTATTTCTTTTGAAATCCTGTTTTAGGATAAGTTTCAAATCTGAAGTTTGACACATGAACAGCAGGAGGTGGTGTAAACCCTGATTCTTGTGAACAGGAAACCTTTCTCAGGAAAGCTAACTTACCATTACACTCACAAACTTTACTTTCATTGTTGATCACACGATGGTATGAGGGGAATGTTATTTCTCTGAACATTCAAGTAAACATGATCAGGAGTTTCATCAGCATTTCTTTTTTTATCTGTCTATCGGGTATGACAATACACATCCTTCAGTTTTTTATTTTTTTTTTTTGATATATATAAATTTTATGTGAAGTCATGGTTTCACTATTCAGTAACAGATTAATTATTGTTGTAAGTTTCATAAATGATTTTTAAATAAATAAACAAGATTGTATGAAACTATTTACATATTTTCACCTCTTTTTTAACAGATATTTCAAATAGTCAAGACATTAATCAGACTCCAAAGCATCTGATCAAAGATCCTGGACAATCTGAAGAGCTCCACTGTTCTCACAGTTCATCTTACAATGTCATGCTCTGGTACAAACAAAAACGTGGTGAAAATTTGGAGTTTCTTGGATATCTTGTGGGTTCTGGTGATACAGTTGAGGAGAAATTCAGAACTAAAATAACTCTGAGTGGTGATGCAAATAAAAACAGTGTCTTAAAACTACAGAGACTTTCATCTGATGACAGTGCGGTGTACTTTTGCGCTGCTAGTTTACACAGTGCTGTGGCTTCCCTTCCCTCTGAATGGGAATATTTGCCTTTTGGAAATGACGATCGGTGTTGCCGTGCAAGGCGAGAGTGACCATTTTGACCCTTTGCCCAATGGGGATGGGGGTGGAGGGGTGAACATGGGGCTGGATGTAGCACTAGCTCTCTGAGTCCAGGGGCTCTGGATCCAGCACCCCAAAGAAGTCGGGGGTCGACGTCATAATATGCTAAATGAGTATATTTACACCCCACATAAATGTTCGGTCATGCCCAACGTTTTTCTAATTCACAGTAGATCTCTATCTTTAAGCCCTTTCAAGCCACAAGCTTTTGATATCTTGATGTCAAAATCCAGCATTTTTCCCCCCCAAAAAAACCCTGGCACCTAAAGGGTTAATTGAAATATTCTGCGATGGTCTGAACGAACTGTTAAAGGCGAGACTGAGATGCGAGGGTCCGCGCTCATCTCTGGCTGATTTAATGGACTTTGCTTTATTGTCTGTGGGCTCATCGTTTACCGTGGGTGTCGCGGAGGAGCATTGAGACATCACGGTAACGCCGGCCGCGCAACCCGCTCATCAAATGGCGGCCGCGCCAGTGCGCGCTCACAAAATGGTGGCGACGGCAGAGCCCGTTCACAAAATGGAGGCGAAAACGGAGCTCCGTCACGTCACAGCTGCCATACCAGAGCCATGTAAAGTTGCAGCTGTGTTTCCCGAGTCAAGTCAAGTTGCAGCTGTTTCCCGAGTCAAGTCAAGTTGCAGGTGCGTTTCCTGAGTCAAGTCGAGTTTCCGAGTCCAGTCAAGTCGCAGTTGTGTTTCCCGAGTCAAGTCAAGCTACAGCTGCTGCTCCAGTGTCAAGTCAAGTTAGAACTGTGTTTCCTGTGTCAAGTCAAGTCAGAGCTGCTCTTCCTAAGTCCAGTCAAGTTACAGCTGTTGTTCCTGTGTCAAGTCAAAGCTACAGCTGCTCCCGGTCAAGCAAGGTCCCAGCCGTGGTTCTGAGTCAAAAAACAAGGTCCACAGCCGTGGTTTCCTGAGTCAAGCAAGGTCACAGCCGTGGTTCCTGGAGTCAAGTAAAGGTCAGCCGTTGGTTCCTAAGTCAAAAGGTCACAGCCGTGGACCTGAGTCAAGTCAGGTCAGTGGAGGAGTGAGCCGCCAAGTCAGGCTTTTTCTGAGTCCAAGTAAAGTCCCAGCTGGTCTCTATGAACCAAGTCAAGTCATGCTGATCTCCATGAGTCAAGTCAAGTCACTACTGATCTTCACAAGCCAAGTCATTGCTGATCTTCACGAGCCAAGTCAGGTCACTACTGATCTCCACCCAAGTCACTACTGATCTCCCAAGTCAAGTCACGCTGGTCTTCTGTCGGTCAAGTCACCTGATCTCCATGAGTCAGGTCAAGCCACAGCTGGTCTCCACGAACCAAGTCAAGCCACAGCTGATCTTCATGAGCCAAGTCAAGTTATTGCTGCTATTCCAGAGTCAAGTCACGTCCCGTCCGATGGCCCAAAGTCAAGTCACGTCCCGTCCGACGGCCCAGAGTCTAGTCACGTCCCATCAGACCACCCAGTGCCTCGTCACGTTTCGTCTGTCTATCCAGAGCCTAGTCATATCTCGTCTGACCTCCCAGAGCCTCGTTACGTTATGTCTGCCAGTGTGATGGCGATCACCATTCTCAGTGTGTGGGCCTCACACTATGCTCCAGAAGTCTCTTATGTTAATAATTTTGGTTTAATAATGTTAGTTCACGTTTGTTTAATGAAATGGGTAAAAAAGTGTTATTTTCATTCCAAACCGATATGACTTTCTTCTATTAAACACAAAAGGGAAAATAAGTCTTTGTTATGGTAAGCTTTTCCCCATTCACTTGAAATAAGTGTAAACAGAATCTTCAAGCTTCAAAATCTTTACATCATAAAACTGTTCTAGAAGTGGTCTTGGAAGTCTTCTGAAGTCATTCAATAGCTTTGTGTGAGGGAGCCGGAAATGTAAATGGCTTCTTGTCATTTATAGGAACTCCACAGCCTTAGACCCCACTGAAAAAAGAAAATTATACAGACATTAGTGTGATATTATATAATTTACTTTTTTTTTTTTTTTTTTTTTAAATTATCTTAATTTGTCGACACCAATAGATCAACTGACACTGCTTTGATTCAAGTTTTGCAACACTGGCATGAAGCTCTTAACAGTTTCCCCAAAATTAATATACATGCTGTTTTTGTTGATTTCACTCAAGCTTTTGACACTATTGATCATTGTTGACTGCTACTTTCCTTAGCTGACTTGCATGTCAGATGGCCACTTTAACTTATTGTGAGGAGTTATCTGAATAACAGAGAGCAAAAGGTGAAGTGGAGCCCATTCCCCAGGCCTCGGCCCCTGCCTCGACAGGATGTCTGCTCCCATGTTCAGATGCCCAGGAACATGAACTGCTCTCAGTGAGAGGAGTTTGTTCTGGGACCACACACGGATCTGGTGCGCCAGCTTGTAAAAGGGGCGTGAACGCAGACCTCCTTGGTGGTTGATGTAGTAGACCACCACTGTGTTGACGGTGCGCACCAACACATGGCAGTCTCTTAGGTCCGGGAGAAAGTGTTTCCCCGAAACACGGCCAGCATCTCCAGGCAGTTGATGTGCCTGTGTGTCCAATTCCTTTCCAGTTCCGGCTGGTGTTCCTCAGGGGAGGCTTCTATCCCTGCTGCTTTTTGCCATCTGTATAAACAGCTTGAATTCATATTTGCCTCCCTCGGTAATCCCTGTGTAATACGCTGATGATCTAATCACAGAGTTTCTAAAGTGATCCTTACCTGGACTCACTCAGAAGGCCTTGGATTCTGTAGTCGAATGGGGACACGAATTTACACTGGCGGTGAACGGAGCCTGTGGACATGGTAATTAGTGCCAGAAGAGAGGACAATATTCCCTCCCCTCCTTCTACTGTTATTTCATGACATGCAGTTAGTAGAGATTTTAGCTTTAAATTGCTTGGAGTTCAAATATCCTCTGAATTGTCTAGGGATGCCCATATTAAGTACATGATTTCGAAGGTGCGCCCCAGAATTTACTATTTTTGTGCTGCTAAAAAAGCAGGTTCCCTTGTGACTATTTAGTGCAAGTATGCTTGAATTTTATACAGCCGGTTCTCGAGTATGCAAGTGCAGTATGGGGTCAACTACCTAAAGGTCTCTGAGGAGTTGGAGAGGATCCAAAAGCAATGCTGTCATATAATAGGCATCCCGACTTCAACTCTTCCAACACTGAGTGAGAGACGTGATGAAGCCACCATACGTACCTTTACTAAAATACTCAAGGACAGTTCATCACCACTGCATTATTTCCTCCCTCTGGCTCCAACATCTATTTATTCTCTTTGGCAAAACAAGACATTTGCTGTATACAGGAGTAAATCGAAACGACATGAACTCTCCTTTATTCCTCGTGCTCTAAAACTGTTGTATAAATAATTTACAGGTGCTTGATTGTAGGATGCTTTTCCTGTGTATCTCTGCTATTTGTACAGACATATTTTAGTTTTCTTTTTATGCTTGCTTGTATATTAACTTGTTTGACCTGTATATCAACTATTTTTATTGGTTTTATACTAGTATATGATTGCTTTGAAGCATGTATATGTTTGACTCACTTCAGTGTTTTTAGTGTCTTGTCAAACTTCAAATAAAGCTAACTAAAACGAACTAAAATAGCCTTGTGCCGACATTTAATGAAGTTTTGCCTTGGGTTTCCTAAGATCGAATCCTGCCTTGTGGACCTTTCCCGATCCCGCTCCTACTCACTTCAGGTCTCATCGCCACTGTCTTTTCAAAGAAAAATGGAAAAATGAAAAAACAAACAAACAAACAAACAAACAAACAAAAAACATTATGTAAAACTAATTTAGCATAAAAAAAAATAAATAAAAAACCTGGTCATTTATTTTATAGTTTGACATGTGAACAACAGAGGGCAGTGTTGTAAATGCTTATACTTTAGATTTTAACTCAATAAGACATCCTCTCTAAAAATGGAAACATTTCTTATATCTCATATGCAATACGTCTCATCTTATTCACTTGGCATTGGCATGTAATAGCACTCATCACTCTGTTCTTTAGGCAGATTAAGTTGCTTCAACATGAATCAACTTATGATTAATTTTTTTTTTGCTACCTCTATTTGTTCTCCACTCTGGATTCAGGGTATGCTTTGATATTATTGTTATTATTATTTTTAAATATATTACATTTGATCACTAATATGATATTACAATCCAAACCTAATCTGTAGAGATGAAATTCATGATCACTGCTTGAACTTTTTTTTTTTTTTTAGGTTCCACGCTCAGTGACAAAGTTGTTCAGGAGCCTCGTGACTTGATAATGAATCTTAATGATTCTCCAGTGCTGCAGTGTTCCCATAGCATCTCAAGCTATGACCGTATCCTGTGGTATAAACAAATCCAGGACGGACAGCTTGTATTTTTGGGATACCTTGTTGGCTCATCGGATCAGTTAGAGCCTGATGTAAAAAGCAAATTCAGTTTAGTTGGAAATGGAAATAATAATGGCAAATTAACCATAAAATCCCTGGAGTTTAAAGATACTGCCACATATTTCTGCGCAGCATCTACACAGTGACACACATGTGATGTATCACCTCTACAAAAAGCTGTTTACAGACATTTGGCCACAAATGCTTATCAACTAATATTTGAATTGCAGGTTTAATGTTTTATGATTTAATCTGACATAATGTGGATTACCATTCAAACATCTGCTGAGTCTGATGTCACATCCTGTGTCTCTTACCTCAGATGACTTCAGTTCAGACTCTAACTCAACATGCTCAGTCAACATGTTCAGAGCTTTGCTTGTGGTTATTGCTTCTCTGTTCTGGCGAACAGGTAATTCACTGGCTACCAGCAGCGTAAATATCCTAAAAAATGAATATATTTTCACATAATTCATAATGGTTACATTATTTCCTTTTGTCCAGGACCTGTTAGTAGCAATAAAGTTCACCAAGTACCTTCAGATGTACTGCTGAATCTTACTGACACGTTGGATCTCAAGTGCAGCCACAGCATTACTGACTATGTGACTATTCTGTGGTATCAGCAGCTAATTGGCGCTCCAGACCTTAAACTCATCGGATATGTGTATTATAAAAAATCAACTATTGAGGATGAATATACAGAGCTCTTTGAAGTGAGTGGAGATGGAGAGAAAGAATCACATCTACGCTCTTTAAAATTAAGACGAGCTCAAGACAATGGCATGTACTTCTGTGCTGCACGTGCACAGTACTAAAAATGTGCATTTTACCTCACAAAAACCCTCAGGGATCTCACCTGTTAGACAGAACATCCTTAGACATTTGCAAAGGTCGCAATCTATGAATTGTATTCCAACAGCCTTTATGTTACACATCAGTTACGATGAAACAGCTTTGTTTCCTGTCAGCTGGGGGCAGTGTGTCTTCACACATCACTTAATTTCTTGATGATACTCTGGTAGTTTATATACTCAATGAATCTATATCAGACCTGTCACTACCACTAAGGCACCCACTACAGACTGAGAATGTTCCTGAATCTGTTCATGTATATAAGTTTGGCATCATTAGTCTCAGGTAATATTGATAAACTTTGCATGTCATAATATTCTTCATAATAATACAACTTGTAACTGTGATTTGATTTCTGTTATTTTCACAGGTGAAAAGGTGGACATGACTGTCCACCAGAAACCTCATAATTTGATAATAAATTACGGAGAATCTGCTGAAATTAAGTGCTTCCACAAAATCCCAGACTATGACCGTCTGTTGTGGTACAAGCAATCCCAGGGTAAAGAATTAACATTCATGGGAAATCTAATTGGTGACATTGGATACCCAGAAAAAGATTTCCAGAACAAAATTACAATACGTGGGGATTCAAATAAGTTTCATGGCTCATTAACTCTGATCAGTCCTACATCAGAAAATAGCACTGTTTATTTCTGTGCAGCCTATTACACAGTCTCACTAAATTTGATCCTCCCATACAAAAACCCACTACTAAGAATTATTGTGTATAGTCCTACATCTGTCATAAACCACTGCTAGATACTATACAGCTAGTCTACAAACCTAGTGAGTTGTCTTACTACTTACACCGACAGCTGCCATCTGTAATATTCTGATACAAACTGTACTTCAAATGCAAGTGATTTTGAACACTCGATAAATAACTTCATATGAAGTCACTCACCTACAACTTATTCCAACTATCACTATTTTGCTAAGCTGATGACACAAATCTCTACATGTGTTCTAATTAGTATTTGAGCTGTTTTTTAATGCTTATTACGTAGTCTATTTCAATTATATAAACCATTTTTTCAGTACTCTAAATTTCTCTTGATTCGTTTGGCACCGTGGATATACATGCTTTAATTTCTCCATGCTTTCTTTTACAAAGCAGCTCCATATGGCATCTAGATTTCATGAATATGAATAACTTTTCAATCGCTGTGTTTTTCGAAGGAGGGACTAATCTACTATCCACTAGATGTCCTCACATGCATCTATAGCTGCTGAGTTTCTTTACATCACTCATAAAACAAAAAATGTTTGGTTTGCTGGTTTTGCTCTTGCTTCTTCCGTTAGGTAAATGAAATAACTTACATTTAAATGTGTCTTTTCTGGATTATTGAGACTAATTGTTTTAAAGTAAAATTCCTTACTTCTTTTCTGAACTTCTCTACAGATTTGGGATTAAAGCAATCACCTCATCTCTTTGTAACTGAGGATCTCAATGTGACCATAAAGTGTTCCCAGATTGGAACATCACACAACGGCATGTACTGGTTCAGACAGACACGTACTGAGCCATTGGAGCAGATAGTGTATTTCTACATTAAAAGCGAAGAATGGGCGAAGAATTTTAAGCAGAGAGCATCTGCTGTGAGGAACGGGGCATCTTTAGACCTGACTCTTGTCAAAGTACAGAGCTTTGACAGTGGTGTTTACTTCTGTGCAAAGCAGGATGCACATCAATGTAACCCAATCTATAACCTCAACAAAAACATGCAGTTCTGCTCCTGCATAACACCTGCTCATCAACTGTCACTGAATGGCATTCATTACTATAGGGACACACTTTTTTTGTATTATTATTATTGTAGTTTTCATACAGAATTTGACTTACTCATTTAAGCCACGTCTGATTTACTTGCCTGTCAAAAGTAAACCAATCAAATCATGTTTTCAGGCAATTAACCCATCTAGTTTCTCTTTGTGATAGAGTGAAACTCAAAATGAACTAAATTAAGTCTATTTGTTGCTGTGTCTGTTATAATCGATAGGGGTCTCTCAAATAAAACACTATATGAAGGCGTTAACACAGTGCATTGAGAGTTTGCATTCATTTTAAGTGGTTCGTTCTACACATCCTGTTCAGACCTCACACACACTGCTGTTCATTCATGTCATTCCTCCAGCACTGAAACATCAACATGGCATTTATAGTATGCTTGATTTATTTAGCAGCGTGTCGATTCTGGGTCTCAGGTAAAATATTTAATCGTTTATTATCTTTATTTGTTCCTCCAGTTTTTCTGCTAACTTCTACTAACACCCAAACATTCTTCTGTCTGTTTTCAATAGGAGAATCATTAAGTGACCAAGTTCATCAGAATCCACCTCATCTGATAACAAATGCTGAGAAAACAGTTCAACTCAGCTGTTCTCACACCATTAAAGACTATTACATGATATTATGGTATCAGCAGCTGAAGGGTGATACTGCACTAAATCTTATTGGATATGTGTATTACAAGAATCCAACCACTGAAAGCCAATATGAAAATCAATTCAGCATTGAAGGAGATGGTGCAGAATCCTCTACTCTTAACATTTCATTAAAAAGAGAACATGTTGGGAGTACTGCAATATATTACTGTGCTGCCAGCAAAGCACAGTGTTGAAGATCCTTAATCACTTCTACAAAAACCTTCTGTTAAACCCATCACCACAAACTTATTAGCACCTGAATGCTCCCATACACACTCAAAAATGATCACTCAGTGCACCCATACTAAGCTGTATGATTAATATGATATTTCTAAGTTATTACATCTCTAAGCATTTAATTAATATATACAATTACAGTTTTTATTGTTTTGGAAAATGATTTTATATATTATTCAACTAACTCCATTGCTTTTAACGGCTTACCACTTCTTCATCTGAGGGAGAAGAAGCAGGCAAGGCATGGCAAGGGGGTGCAGTGTCTTGTTGCCCCTCATTTAATAATATTAGATAATCTGTCAACTGTAAAAAATGTTAAACAGCTGACAGCTATATCCAGTGATGCAAATGACTTTTTTGTGAAATATGACTATTTTAAGAGTGAGAGACGAGAGAGATGAAAGTTGCATGTGTAAATTACCTGCGTCTTTGTCTCTCTACAAACAATGAAACTGAGTTTAATTACTTCAAAGTGATTTTACCCCCCACCTTGCTGAGAATTATAATGTAGCAATTTAGTATCAAAGCTGATTCATTAAAAAAGCCATGAGGTAGCTTTGACAAGTTTCTGTGCTCCTAAATACTTCTGTGTGTGCGCTGGGAAATCTTTCATTTTTTGTGTGTGAATGATGTGTTCGTGTAAGCGTGGTAAAGTTAGCTTTGGGTTCGATATTCGCTGGATATTCGCTTTCACTTGCCACTGTTCTAGAGTCAACAGTCCTATTGTCACAAACCTGGTTCGTCGACTTCTGTCCAATTATCACCAGAGGTCGCTTTTCCATTATATTGACTCTCTCACTACACAGACTTTCACGTCACTTCGGACTACATTTCCCATCATCCATTGCATTGATTACCCACGCACAGCTGCAACCGATCAAACACACTATATAAGCCTTGGATTTCTTTTTCCCAATCGCTGAATATTGTTTGAGTTTATCCCTCAGTCAGCGATAGCTACTTTACGGAGCCGCTCCAAGTAGTTTCCTGAATCTAGTCAAGCCTTGTTCATAGTCTGTTTATCCGTGTCTTGATCTTAGCCTGTGTATCTCATTTCTGTGGGTTCTCTGCCTGCCCTGGATTTCACTTTCTCTGCATTACCCCTGTCGTTGCATCCCATTTTGATACTGTATGCTTCACGTCTGGACTCCAGCCTGTTTTGGATAACCCCTTTTCTCTGCCCTTTTGGATAACGTTTGCCAATGTTTTGACCCATGCCTGTGTTAAGAATACTCTTTTGTCTAGCCCTGTTCAACTTTGTTTGCCAGTGTCGATCTTTGCCTGTTATGACCACATCTCTGTTTAATAAAAGCTTGCACATGGATCCGTACGCTTCCTCTGTTCACTCCGTAACACGACAATTACTTTTTACAATATGAAACCATTTTATATTGACATGAAAAAAATTTATTCAAAACCACCTAGATGTATTGTAGCAGCATGTGTCAATAGATCGCCTGTCGTTATTTTGGAAAAAAAGTAGTTTGCATAACTAGATATAGCTGTCGGCCGTTTGCCATTTTTAACAGTTGACTAATGATTAGCATTTTGCAAATTTTAATCTTACCTCGCTCTCTTTCTCTATGATGCTCACCACGTCACAGACAAGCACAAACCAACAATCTAGAGTGAAGTGAGAACCACCGGACCCAACTTTAAGGACAGTTCATCAAGGAAGCTTGACAGAGACTAACAACTTGGGAAAAAAACAGCCTAAGCTGGTTGGCTGGTTTTAGCTGGTCATTCAGGCTGGTCTTAGAGGGGTTTTGGCCACTTCCTTGGCTGGCCAGACTGGTCTTAGCTGGTAGGGCCGACGAGACTAGCTGGAACAACCAGCTAAAACCAGCCTGACCAGCCTAGCCAGGCTGAGAGACCAGCTAAAACCAGTTACTTCCAGCTTAAACAAGCTAAGACCAGCCAACCAGCCTGTTTTTAGCAGGGTACTGCAATGCAGAGCTCCTAGGCCTTGACAGTCAAGGTCAACTTGATGCTTTAAAACACTCTGAAAGCAGTCTACCAGGAAGGCTTGCTGAAAGCTTAGCAAACTGAAACTGCAATATGAGAACTTGGGCTGATACATATTATTTATACATATTTATATATAAGAAATTCATAGAAAATATAGTTTTATAGTCATAGGCTATCTTTGGCTTTAAAAATGGTTTTGGCTGCCAAATCAACATACTGAGATCATATGATGAGCTGAATACTGCTTACTCTCTGTAACACACATTATTGGACACATTCTGTTAATTTTGGCCCATTTACAACAGGTCCAATTTAAGTAAACTAACTTCTTCTTGGTGTGCTCAATCTCACGTGTCATTTCTCAATAGTCAATAGTAAGACTGTGATGTTAACAATTTAAATTGCAGCAGGTTTAGATTTAGTGTGGAGTTGATGTGTTAAATTTTATATTATAACCAGTAGGGGTCTCCTTTGAGCCTAAATAAAGTTACTGATCATGTGAAGTGCAAAAGGCTTTATAAAACACAGGGCATTGAGAGTATCATTCGTTTTAAGTGATTCATTCTACACATGCTGTTCATTCATATCATTCCTCCAGCACTGAATTATCAACATGGCATTTATAGTGTGCTTGATTTATTTATTAGCACCTCCATTCTGGGTCTCAGGTAAAATGTTTCATCTTTTATTGTCTTTATTTGGTCCTTCAGTTTATTTATTTCTACTAACTTCTACTAATAGCTAAATACATGCTGTCTGTTTTCAACAGGAGAATCACTAAGTGACCAAGTTCATCAGAATCCACGTCATCTGATAACAAATGCTGAGCAAACAGTTCAACTCAACTGTTCTCACACCAATAAAGACTATAGACTGATATTATGGTATCAGCAGCCGAATGGTGATAGTGCACTAAATCTCATTGGATATGTGCATTATAAGAATCCAACCACTGAAAGCCAATATAAAAATCAGTTCAGCATTACAGGAGATGGTGCAGAATCCTCTACTCTTAACATTACGTTAAAAAGGGAACATGTTGGGAGTACTGCAATATATTACTGTGCTGCCAGCAAAGCACAGTGTTGAAGATCCTTAATCACTCCTACAAAAACCTTCTGCTAAACCCCTTCACCACAAAATTATTAGCACCTGAATACAACCATACACTTTCAAAAATGATGACCCAGTGCACTCATACTAAATAGTATGATTAAAGTGATTATCAATTATTTTACATTATTGTACTAACTCCATTGCTTTTCATTGCTTGGCTTATCTGTCACTTATTATTTTGAGTTTGGCTAAAACTTGTGTTTGTTTGTAACGTAAAACTGATGATGCAGTTAATTCTTTTTATGCATCTATTTGTATAAAGTAGAAAAGATTGAGAACACTTTACTTGAAGCTTTTATAATTTACATTGTGTCAAAAGGGAGGCCCACCGTCTTTTGATTTTGAAAACCCCTGTTTAACAAAATAGTCAAACTCAGTTGGAATCAGTTGTTGGAATGAGTTGAGTCTCTTCACATAAAGTTCTATAATGTGTTGTAATTAAAATAGACTACTTGACCAATTAAAAAAAAACTTTTTAAGTAAGTAGACCACTTTTTTGGTCTATCTTTTTGCCACTTTGGATGCTGCTCAAAATAAGATACGTCAGAACGCAAGGCAGCATAATAATTTTGCTAATATGGTGACAAACAGAGGAAAATTCCATGAAATCTGTCCCAGTGTATGTATTTGTTTTCTATAGTAGTCTGTAATGCCCAAATACATTTTAAATTACATCATGTGAAAACAGTGTGAGCCCTGGTTTGCTCTTCCTCAATTTATTTGTCGAAATTCTGCCCTGAATCTATTCAAGTGTTGACCAAAGCCTGAAAGAAAGTGTAAGCAAATGGGAGATTAATGTTTTTTGCACTGTTCAGGACAATGCAACGTGTTAGTGGAAACATACATGTGTTCTTTTCGCCATATAGCATCTCGGTTTCATCCGTGAACAATTTTTCAATCACTGAGGTTTTGAAGGAGGAACTAATCTACTCCAGCATGCTACTCTAGCTGCTGAGTTTCTTTACATCACTCATAAAACAAAAATGTTTGTTTTGGTGATTTTGCTCTTGCTTCTCCCATTAAGTAAACAAAAATGACTTATTTTAATTGATCTTTTCAGAATCATCTATGTTAATTATTTTTAATTAAAATTCCTTCCTTCCACAAGTTTCCTACGCCCCATGAGGCCTTGCATCAAAAGTGGGAGCGTCTTCCGGTTCAAAGTAAACAAGCGGGACCAGGGGCGTTTCTAGGATTTTAACTGCATATGGCATATATTTAATTTTCCTGAAATAATTTGTATTCTTCATATTACTTGTATGACTGGGTATTTAAAAATGTAATTATTAAATAGGTCCTAATGAAAATGTACTCGCAAAGTAAGATCTGGGGGTTGAACATTACGACATGAGTGAATCGCGCACATGACTGGACAGTGAGGCTTCTACGAAAGGGATTTCTACGTTAACAAGCTTTGAATTGAGGCTTCATCTGGCATGCGCTTTAACACAAGCTCTGATGTCTCGGTTCAAATGTCATTTCACTAGTTGACAGTCATTCAAGATTTAGCGATCCAAACTTGCTAATAACACAAATTTGAAAAGCATATGAAGAGTTCAGATGCAAAACCAGCTAAAAGCCATCTCGGTCAAAAATGAGATAATGATACTGAGTGAATGCTCTTGACGCATATTATACGTCCATCAAATACTTTTACTTCAAACTCGCTAAAATACCAGCCTCAGCCCAATCAGAAATACCGGTACTTACATAGAAGCCTATACATCTGAGCCTGATAAAAATGCATTTTTTAAAGAAGGGCGACAGATAGATTTAGCTGGTTTTGCCTCTGAACTCTTCATATGTTGTCCATAATAATGTAATGGCATCTCTCATAAAGGTGTGCATCTTTACAAAGTGAACAAAACACTTAGCCTCTTCGTTAATTAGCACACAAAATACCACTGGTATACTACTTTCCGCCACCTTACCGGAAGTTGTACCCACATTCTTTTTTACAGTAGCGCCCCCCGGAAACTTGTGGATATGCTTAAATTAAAAAAGTCATATTATTGAAAACACATTCACACAATAACACATTCAGTTCATTTTGGTCCATTTACACCTACAGGTGTCTGATTTGAATATCCTACATTTTTCTCTGTGTGCTCAACCTCATGTGTCATTTTCTTAACTGTCAATAGTAAGACATTAAAAAAAAATCTAAGCATGTTTCAGCCCATTAGATTAGTTAATGTTTTTATTTATTTATTTATTGCACAAATTGTATTTAATTTAGAGGAGATTTAGTCATTTAGAGTTGATTTGTTGAAATTATTACAACCAGTAGGTGTCTCGTTTGAGCTTAAATAAAGTTACTTATCATGTACAGTAGAGTGAAACAGCCTTTATAAAACACAGCACATTGAGAGTTTGCTTTAGTTTTAAGATGTTTCGTACTACACATCCTGTTCAGACCTCACACACACTGCTGTTCATTCATGTCATTCCTCCAGCACTGAAGCATCAACATGGCATTTATAGTGTGCTTGATTTATTTAGCAACACCTTCATTCTGGGTCTCAGGTAAAATATTTCATTGTTTATTGTTTTGTCTCTGTTTGTTCCTTCAGTTTATGTATTTCTACTAACTTCTACTACTTGCTAAATACATTCTGTCTGTTTTCAACAGGAGAATCACTAAGTGACCGAGTTCATCAGAATCCACCTCATCTGATAACAAATGCTGAGAAAACAGTTCAACTCAGCTGTTCTCACAAGGTTAAAGACTATAGAATGATATTATGGTATCAGCAGCTGAAGGGTGATAGTGCACTAAATCTCATTGGATATGTGTATTACAAAAACCCAACAACTGAAAACCAATACACAAATCAGTTCAGCATTGATGGAGATGGAGAAAAAGCCTCTATTCTTAATGTCACATTAGAAAGGGAACATGTTGGGAGTACTGCAATATATTACTGTGCTGCCAGCAAAGCACAGTGTTGAAGATCCTTAATCACTTCTACAAAAACCTTCTGTTAAACCTATCACCACAAACTTATTAGCACCTGAATACAACCATAAAAATGATCACCCAGTGCACTCATACTAAATAATATGATTAAAAAGTATCATACAATTATCATTTTTATTGTTTTGAAAATCATTTCACATAATATTTAACTAACTCGATTGCTTTTAATTGTTTGCTTTATCTGTCACTTATTATTTTGAGTTTGGCTAAAATGTCTCCACAGTTTTGAATTGAATTAAAAATGATGATGCAGTTCATTCTTTTCATGGATCTACATAGAGTAGAAAAGTAAAATATCGCCTTAAAAGTTGTCCGAATGAAGTTTTTAGCAATGCATTTTACTAATCAAAAATTATGTTTTGATATTTTTTTTTACGGTAGGAAATTTACAAAATATCTTAATGGAACATGATCTTTACTTAATATCCTAATGATTTTTGGCATAAAAGAAAAAACAATAATTTTGAGCCAAACTATGTATTGTTGGCTATTGCTACAAATAAACCCTTGTGCTACTTATGACTGGTTTTGTGATCTAGGGTCACAAATGCATTTTAAATGACTTAAATGTGAAAACAAATTGAACCTGCATGCTCTTCCTCAAGTGTGTTCACATACATTTCAAAATTCTGCCATGAACCTATTCAAGTGCTGAACAAAGCCTGAAAAAAAGTGTAAGCAAATGGGAGTTGAATGTTTTTGCACTGTTTAGGCCAATGCAATGTGTTAGTGGAAATACACATGTTCTTGTCTCCCTTTTGTTTTACGAAGCAACTCCATATAGCATCTAGATTTCATCAGTGGACAACTTTTCAATCGCTGAGTTTTTGAAGGAGGGACTAATCTACTCCAGCAATAGTATGTCATTTCCACTAGATGTCCTCACATGCATCTATAGCTGCTGAGTTTCTTTACATCACTCATAAAACAAAAATGTTTGGTTTGCTGGTTTTACTCTTGCTTCTTCCATTAGGTAAATAAAATAACTTTTTTTAATTGATCTTTTCAGAATCATCTAGGCTAATTATTTTTAAGTAAAATTCCCTTCTTCTTTACTGAACTTCTTTACAGATTTGGGATTAAAACAATCACCTCATCTCTTTGTAACTGAGGATCTCAATGTGACCATAAAGTGTTCCCAGATTGGAACATCATACAACGGCATGTACTGGTTCAGACAGACACATACCAATTCACTGGAGCAGATAGTGTATTTCTTTGTACAGACAGAAAACTGGGAGAAGAATTTTAAGCAGAGAGCATCTGCTGTGAGGAACGGGGCATCTTTAGACCTGACTCTTGTCAAAGTACAGAGCTTTGACAGTGGTGTTTACTTCTGTGCAAAGCAGGATGCACATCAATGTAACCCAATCTATAACCTCAACAAAAACATGCAGTCCTGCTCGTACAGATTCACATCTAACACGCTCATCTACTGACACTGAACGGTTGTGTACACAATAAATGCACAAAAACTACAGTTAAAGTAAGTCATATTATTGAAAACACATTCACACAATAACACATTCGGTTCATTTTGGTCTATTTACACAATAGTCTGATTTGATTATCCTACATTTTTCTTGGTGTGCTCAACCTCACACGTCATTTTTTCAACTTTCAATAGTAAGACAGATAAAAAAAAAAAAATCTAAGCATGTTTCAGCCCATTAGCCTAATTTATGTTTTTTTTTTGCACAAATTGTATTTAATTTAGAGGAGATTTAGTCATTTAGATTTGATGTAGAGTAGAGCAGGTGTCTCGTTTGAGCTTAAATAAAGTTACTTATCATGTACAGTAGAGTGAAACAGGCTTTATAAAACACAGCACATTGAGAGTTTGCATTTGTTGTAAGTGTTGTAAGTGTCTTACACTTAAATATCATTAAGTACATTAATGATATCTGCTTTGTTCTGTTTACCCTGGGGGGTTATTATTGCTACTCTCCCTGCTCATTCATGACATGCTGCATAACATCCTGTTCAGACCTCACACACACTGCTGTTCATTCATATCATTCCTCCAGCACTGAAGCATCAACATGGCATTTATAGTGTGCTTGATTTATTTAGCAACACCTTCATTCTGGGTCTCAGGTAAAATATTTCATTGTTTACTGTCTCTGTTTGTTCCTTCAGTTTGTGTATTTCTACTAACTTCTACTACTTGCTAAATACATACTGTCTGTTTTCAACAGGAGAATCACTAAGTGACCGAGTTCATCAGAATCCACCTCATCTGATAACAAATGCTGAGAAAGCAGTTGAACTCAGCTGTTCTCACAAGATAGAAGACTATAGACTGATATTATGGTATCAGCAGCTGAAGGGTGATAGTGCACTAAATCTCATTGGATATGTATATATCAAAAGTCCAACCACTGAAAGCCAATATAAAAATCAGTTCAGCATTGAAGGAGATGGTGCAGAATCCTTTACTCTTAGGGTGTTTTCACACCTGCCTCATTTAGTTTGGTTGAATCGCACTAGAGTTCGTTTTCCCTCTTGGTGCGGTTCGTTTGGGCAGGTGTGAATGTAGCAATCGCACTCGAGTGCGCACCAAAAGCGGACCGAAGAAGCGTACTGAGACCTCCTTGAAGATTACAGTTCCATGAACAGCAGTAGCTTTGTTGTTTTGCTAATACCGCTTAAAATGAACGGGATTCACTTTTAGCGATCTGTGTCTGTCTGCGCCATTCAAAACCAAAGCACGCCTTTTCATTTTATAATGCCGTCTTATTGCTCTGTTTGTAGTAGGTGTGTTTTAAAAATGGTGCATCACCATTAAGATACTGCCTCATCCATCTCTTATCTCTATATCTTAATTTTGGCTAAAATGTCTCGACATGCGTTTATTTGTAAGTGAAACTGATTACGCAGTTTTTTTCTTTTCAAGTATGTGTAAAGCAGAAACTGAGAACATTTTACTTAGCCTTTTATATAATGCATATATCGACATTCACAATGTACATTGTAATGCATTATATCTTTTCATGAATAATTGTATCCAACGTTAAAATGCATTATAATATTTGCAAAGTTTATGATACCTCTAAAATTGGTTGTTTGTCATGTGTTTTAATGTGTTATAGGTGTAACAATAAATAGATAATTGTTATGATATATTATAACTGTGGTTACAGTTATACATGAGAAAATTATGAGTTTTTTTTTTTTTTTACTTTAAGCTATAACATGCTTTAATGAGCTACGTCATGTCTTTACATCAATAGGTGGCGCTGTATCACAACACATTTACTGTGGAGGGGTAATGTGACCTGAAATAGGGCATTTTGGGTATGTTTTTTTCTGTAGTTTGTGTTTTACAGTCTCATTGCTGCACTAATGCTCTCACATTATTTGTCAGTTTAAGCGTGTCAACATGAGAGTTGTCATCATAATTACTGTCACACTGATCACTTTCTCAGGTGGAGCTTTATCTATGTTTATGTAACTTATGTTTATATAGTAATTCAACTTTCTTATCTGTTTACTTGTGAATATGTGATTCTTATTTTTTACAGGATTTTCTCATAGTAACAGAGTTGACCAGTCTCCATCTGACTTGATTCAAAGACCAGGAGAATCTGCAAAGATCCAGTGTTCACACAGTGTGCCCAATTACAATCAAATCAACTGGTACAGACAAAATCAGGGCCAGGAGTTCACATTCATGGGATATTTACTAATAACAAGCCCAAACCCAGAAAAAGAGTTCACTGAAAAAATCGACATGTCTGGGGATGGAAATAGCAATGGATCTTTGATCATTAAAAATCTCTTATCTAGTGACAGTGGAATGTATTTTTGTGCTGCTTATTACACAGTGTTTTAGATCCCTGCTGTTCATTACAAAAACTTACCTTTGATTCTGTTATTAGGAGAAGCGAAAACCATGAAAGTTTAATATGTTCATTCACACCTGCTCCTGTGGTATTTACTGTATTTGAGAATCTGCCAGTTTTTATGAAAACAATAATCAACCACAATAAGATTAAACACCATGAGAATAAACTGAAAGCACAATATGCAAAGTTCACTTTTACATGTTGTTTGAACATAAATGTGTGTTGTCAGTGTGTGTACACAACCATCCTATAATGATAAAAATCCACCCAGTGGTTTTTATTTAATCTGTAAAAATAATTTCCTCTTATTCAAATCATGCCATTCTCAGCTAGTTGATTGACATGAACGTATTACCTTAGACCCGCCTTGAATGAGCAGTAACAGTCCGATCACCATTGTTTCGATGCCAGAACAGGGACGTAGACAAGAATGGCTCCTAATCGATTGAGGTATTCTGTTGTTGAATGTAATAATGAACATATTGGTCATCATTTACTCCCAAAATCTGAGCCGCTGAAGATGCAGTAGATTACATTTGTTTGTGAAGGGAATGCACCTCCTGATCTACATATATCAGTCTATGTTCGCGCAAATCATTCGTGATCCAGCTTCACTTACGGCAGCAGTGAGTATAAAGGTTTTTTTAATGAATCTTTGCAATCGCCTTTCCTAATAATGTGCTAGTTAGCAAGTTTTGTGGCTAAACGTGGCTAAATGCGGCTAAAGTAATCAGGCTCATCACTCCACAGAGAGAAGAGAGGGGCGGGGTGAGCAGAGGTCATTAACATTTAAAGCAACATCGACCAGAACAGGATGATTTTTTCAGAGCTGATTTTGGCAAGGTAAAAAAGGTGTACGCTCTTAAAAATAAAGTTGCTTTATGATGCCATAGAAGAACCCTTTTTTGTCTAAATGGTTCCATAAAGAACCTTTCACATCTGTTTCACAAAAGGTTCTTTTTTTTTGTGGCAGAAGAAGGTTCTTCAGATTATAAAAAGGTAAGAAAGAGATGGTTCTTTAAATAACCTTGACTGAATTGTTCTTTGTGGAACCAAAAATGGTTCTTCCATGGCACTGCTGTGAAGAACCTTTTAAAGCACCTTTATTTTTAAGAGTGTACTTAGGTTTTGAATCCCTGTACATTAATTATAAAATTACATCCAAACATCAATCCAAAGTGACTCACACCTGAATACAAACATACACTTTCAAAAATGATCACCCAGTGCACTCATACTAAATAGTATGATTAAAATGATTATCAATTAGAATCCCTATACATTAATTATAAAATTACATCCAAACATCAATCCAAAGTGACTCACACCTGAATACAAACATACACTTTCAAAAATGATCACCCAGTGCACTCATACTAAATAGTATGATTAAAATGATTATCAATTATTTTACATTATTGTACTAACTCCATTGCTTTTAATTGCTTGCCTTATTTGTCACTTATTATTTTGAGTTTGGCTAAAACTTGTGTTTGTTTGTAAAGTGAAACCGATGATGCAGTTAATTCTTTTCCTCCGTCTGCTTGTATAAAGTAGAAAAGATTGAGAACACTTTACTTGAAGCTTTTTTTTTTGTTTATATTGTGTAAACAATGTAGACGGTGGGCCTCCCTTTTGATTTTGAAAACCCCTGCTTAACAAAATAGTCATAATCAGTTGAAACCAGTTGTTGGAATAAGTTGAGTCTCTTCACATAAAGTTCACATTCAAGTGTTGACCAAAGCCTGAAAGAAAGAGTAAGCAAATGAGAGATGACTGTTTTTGCACTGCTCAGGACAATGCAAAGTGTTAGTGGAAACATACATGTGTTTTTTTCGCCATATAGCATCTAGGTTTCATCCGTGAACAACTTATCAATCACTGAGGTTTTGAAGGAGGAACTAATCTACTCCAGCATGCTACTCTAGCTGCTGAGTTTCTTTACATCACTCATAAAACAAAAATGTTTGGTTTGGTGATTTTGCTCTTGCTTCTCCCATTAGGTAAACAAAAATGACTTATTTTAATTGATCTTTTCAGAATCGTCTAGGCTAATTATTTTTAATTAAAATTCCTTCCTTCTTTTCTGACCTTCTTTTACAGATCTGGGATTAAAGCAATCACCTCATCTCTTTGTAACTGAGGATCTCAATGTGACCATAACGTGTTCCCAGATTGGAACATCATACAACCACATGTACTGGTTCAGACAGACACACACCGATTCATTGGAGCCGATAGTGCATTTTGTTGTTAAAACAGAAAACTGGGAGAAGAATTTTAAGCAGAGAGCATCTGCTGTGAGGAACGGGGCATCTTTAGACCTGACTCTTGTCAAAGTACAGAGCTTTGACAGTGGCGTTTACTTCTGTGCAAAGCGGGATGCACATCAGTGTAACCCAATCTATAACCTCAACAAAAACATGCAGTCCTGCTCTTGCAGATTCACATCTAACACCTGCTTATCTGCTGACACTGAATGAAAATCTGATGCGAGCTTGACTCACGTGACCTGACAGAACTAATGCTATATGCTTAATTTAAAGAAGTCATATTATTGAAAACACATTCACACTAGAGATGCACGATATTGGATTTTTGCCGATATCCGATATGCCGATATTTTTTCATCTCATTTTGGCCGATACCGATACCGATACCGATATATATCATTTTATTTGGAAAGTTAGTTTTTAACAATAACTTATTCGTTAGGATTAAATAAATAGTAATGAGTGGTTTACATTCAATCCCTTCTTTTTCATCAGTAGACTAGCATTATTTATGATCTGAATTTTGTAAATTAAGTTCACTTTTGCTATGTTATAAGCCGAACTTCGGATGCTTTCACTTTCGAATTCGCAATCTGAATACAACATTTCAAAACGAAAACAGAAAAGTAGAACTAAACTGGGTGACTGTGAGGGTGCTTTGCGGGACATGAACAGGACATAATTCATTGCTACAATTTCTTAATTCGTGCCTATGATTTATTAATTTATTAATTTGTAAAATGAGGGAACGAATTAATATGTAGTATTAATGAATTGTTAATTTATTCCCACGAAATATTTTATTTCCCACCCGCAATTTATCACAGTAAGAGACACGAAAACATGGATTAAAAGTGAATGACAAGAAAATAAACCTAAGAAATTAAAGGGTGAGACGGTGAGGATTTGGGAAAATAAAAATATTAAGTTATGTGGCAATTCGTGACCAACTGGCAAAACAGTACACTTTTTTTGCACAAGAATACCAACATGTTTACCTTCTCTGGTTTAACAAGCGGTCTTTTACCCTACTCGAAAACCAAATCCTCCGTCCGCCATCGTTTCCAGAATAGTCGCGTCCTTTTTGCCGTCACCACCTGGCTCGTGCTGACACTACAAATACAAACCAGGCTCTACACCCGAAGCGCTCACAACGAAAACTACTCTTTGCGTGATCAGTGAAATCCTGAATATGCCACGGCTTTGTAACTCTGTAACCCGCGCTGTATGGAGCAGTGCGACCACGTCAAATTTTAACTTGCACATTTAAAAAAAAAAAAAAAGTGACAGTTTTGATCATTCTAGAGCCCTGCAATACAAAGGCATTCAACATGGAAAGAAAGTAATAGAAATGTAGTCACTAAGTCATGTTTAATTATAATTTCTAATTATTTTATACGGTGCACTGCGCTCTGACAGGGCTGCGGGACACGAACATAATTATTTCCTACAACTTGTTAATTCGTTCCTACGTTTTATTAATTTATTAATTTGTAAAATAAGGGAACGAATTAAAAAGTCGTATTAACGAATTCTTAATTTATTGCCACGAAATCTTTTATTTCCCACACGCAGTTTACCCGCATAAATGATCCGACAACATGGATTAAAAGTAAATGACAAGAAAACAAACCTGCGAAATTAAAGGGTGAGACGGTGATGATTTGTGAAAAGAAACTATAAATATTATTAAGTTTGTGGCAATTCGTGACCAACCGGGAAAACAGGACACACAGCCGCTTATGGCTTTAAATGTATTGGCTCGAACTGCATGAATCCAAAAGTATGGTCGCTACTAACATTTGCCTGCTAACCAATTATTTAACTTATAAAGAATGCTTTGTACCTCACTTGTGTCATATTCACGAAAAATGTTTCATATGAGCAACAGTGTGTTTTGCCGTTGCGCCGCCGAAGAAAGAGAATTCACTGACCGCGCGCCGTAATTACTTTTTATTTTAAATGCAGATCATGTCATGTGCAAACACAGCCATTGGGTTTCAAAATACAACAAAGAGCACCATAAAACCATTTAAAATGTGCATTTAGCGATCTAGTGACTGGATATGAAACAGGCAACAGTAAATTATCCCAAATGGAACAACGGCGCGCTTTCTCCTATAGCCGCTGCTGCCACTGCACGTGCTATTGCTATGCATCATTCTGTATGTGTATTCTCAGTTTAAATGCAGCGATACAAAACAGTGAATCTACTCCTCATTCAGTCAAAACTTTGCTTCAAGAATGAGCCACACTGCTGACGTGATCTAATCCCTAGCACACCCTTAGCACATGTGAGTTAACATATTCATCTTATCGGCAAAACATATCGGCATAATTTTTCATATCTGGCCGATGCCGATATTTACATTTGAAGTCATTATCGGCCGATTCCGATATCAGTCCGATAATATCGTGCATCCCTAATTCACACAATAACACAATAATAAATTTTTCTTGGTGTGCTCAACCTCACGTGTCATTTTCTCAACTGTCAATAGCAAGACAGATTAAAAAAAATCTAAGCATGTTTCAGCCCACTAGCCTAATTAATTAGTTAGTTAATTAATTAATTAATTCTCTTTTTTTTTTTTTGCACAAATTGTATTTAATTTAGAGGACATTTAGTCATTTAGTGCTGATTTGTTGAAATTATTACAACCAGTAGGTGTCTTGTTTAAGCTTAAATAAAGTTACTTATCATGTACAGTAGAGTGAAACAGCCTTTACCTATAACGATAAAAAACACTGCGCATTGAGAGTTTGCATTTGTTGTAAGTGGTTCGTTCTACACATCCTGTTCAGACCTCACACACACTGCTGTTCATTCATGTCATTCCTCCAGCACTGAAGCATCATGGCATTTATAGTGTGTTTGATTTATTTAGCAACACCTTCATTCTGGGTCTCAGGTAAAATATTTCATTGTTTACTGTCTCTGTTTGCTCCTTCAGTTTGTGTAACTTCTACTACTTGCTAAATACATTCTGTCTGTTTTCAACAGGAGAATCATTAAGTGACCGAGTTCATCAGAATCCACCTCATCTGATAACAAATGCTGAGAAAACAGTTCAACTCAGCTGTTCTCACAAGATTAAAGACTATTACATGATATTATGGTATCAGCAGCTGAAGGGTGATAGTGCACTAAATCTCATTGGATATGTATATACCAAAAGTCCAACCACTGAAAGCCAATATAAAAATCAATTCAGCATTGAAGGAGATGGTGCAGAATCCTCTACTCTTAACATTGCGTTAAAAAGAGAACATGTTGGGAGTACTGCAATATATTACTGTGCTGCCAGCAAAGCACAGTGTTGAAGATCCTTAATCACTCCTACAAAAACCTTCTGTTAAACCCATCACCACAAAATAATTAGCACCTGAATGCATCCATACACCCTAAAAAATTATCATCTGCATGCATTTTAAGTTGTATGATTAATATTATATATATATATATGTTATGCTATATGTCTACAAGCATTTAATTTCTATTAAAAATTATATTTTTCATTGTTTTTAAGCTTACTTTACATATTATGTAATATAACTTAAAATCATCATAAGATGTGGTCAAGCACCTAATGCATCACCATTAAGATACTGCCTCATCCATCTCTTATCTCCATATCTTAATTTTGGCTAAAATTTCTCGACACTTGCGTTTGTTTGTAAGTGAAACTGATTACACAGTTTATTCTTTTCAAGTATGTGTAAAGCGGAAACTGAGAACATTTTACTTAGCCTTTTATATAATGCATATAACGGCATTCACAATGGACATTGTAATGCATTATATCTTTTCACGAATAATTGTATCCAGCGTTAAAATGCATTATAATATTTACAAATTGTATGGTACCTCTAAAATTGGTTGTTTGTCATGTGTTTTAATGTGTTATAGGTGTAACAATAAATAGATAATTGTTATAATATATTATAACAGTGGTTACAGTTATGCATGAGAAAATTATGACAGGTTTGTTACTTTAGGCTATAACATGCTTTAATGAGCTATGGCATGCCTTTACATCAATAGGAGGCGCTGTATCACAACACATTCACTGTGGAGGGGTAATGTCACCTGAAACAGGGCATTTTGGGCATGTTTTTTTCCCTGTAGTTATGTGTTTTACAGTCTCATTGCTGCACTAACGTTCTCACATTATCTGTCAGTTTAAGCGTGTCAACATGAGAGTTGTCATCATAATTACTGTCACACTGATCACTTTCTCAGGTGGGGCTTTATCTATGTTTGTATAACTTATGTTTATATAGTAATTCAACTTTCTTATCTGTTTACATGTGAATATGTGAAACTTATTTTCACAGGATTTTGTCATAGTAACAAAGTTGACCAGTCTCCATCTGACTTGATTCGAAGACCAGGAGAATCTGCAAAGATCCAGTGTTTGCACAGCGTGACCAGTTACAATCAAATCAACTGGTACAGACAAAATCAGGGCCAGGAGTTCACATTTATGGGATATTTACTTCGAACAGGACCAAATCCAGAAAAAGAGTTTACTGAAAAAATCGACATGTCTGGGGATGGAAAAAGCAATGGATCTTTGACCATTAAAAATCTCTTATCTAGTGACAGTGGAATGTATTTTTGTGCTGCTTATTACACAGTGTTTTAGATCCCTGCTGTTCATTACAAAAACTTATCTTTGATTCTGTTATTAGGAGAAGCGAAAACCATGAAAGTTTAATATCTTCATTCACACCTGCTTCTGTGGTATTTACTGTATTTGACAATCTGCCAGTTTTTATGAAATAATCAACCACACTGACAATAAACACTATGAGAATAAACTGAAAACACAAGAATATACGACAAATGACAAATATGCGCAGACAAGATCTCTCAACCTTTTGTGTATAGTTTACATGGTCAGTTTTACAAATGTATTTGTGTCATTAGACTACTAGAATGGTGCAGAATCTTAAATCCCCCTTGCACTTAAATTTTAAATCACTTAAATCCCCCTAAGACATTCTGCTAATTTTCAGGTGTTGTACGTTAATTACAAAATTACATCCAATCATCGATCCAAAGTGACTCACAATGCATTTAAGGTTGCTCAGGAGTCTCAGTCTTATACTTCGTCTAATTTGTTTCTTCTAATTTGTTTAATTTGATTCTTCTTCCACAGTTGTTGATATACAGTAAGAGTAGAGAGCTATAAATTAAATATGATTAGCATAGCTGTATCACCGAACAGATGAGGTATTAAAGAGATCTCAGTTGTGGTTTTTCTTTCCTGGGGTGGGAAGACATCACTTCCTGTCACTTGTTGTGACTTTTATTTTGTTTCAGTGTGTTAGTAGGCGCTAAGCTGCTTTCCATCAATACTATGTGCTGAATGCCACCATGATGATAATGTTTGCCATATTCTTTGCTATGTTGCCAGGTAAGATTTTTGTATACTGTGTCAAGAAATGATTTTCATCAATATTATCATATCATTCACCACTTTTTTTTTAAATAGGTCTCATACGGAGTCAAAAAGTTGACCAGACTCCACAGAACCTGATAAGAAACCTCAAAGAAGTTGCTGTTGTCAATTGCTCACATTTAAACCAGGGCTTTGAACTCATCCTCTGGTACAAACGATCTGATGACAAGGGATTCATTTTTCTAGGTTATCTCAATAATAATTTTCCAAATCCTGAAGATGAGTTCAAAGGCAAAATCAAACTGGATGGAGATGGCAGAAGAAATGCCACACTTACAATAAAAGATCTAGCAGAAGTCGACAGCGGAGTCTATTACTGTGCAGCTCGGAGACACAGTGTGCTAAATCCCCACAACCCAGCGCAAAAACACATCCTTATCACATATAAATATCTGTAGTGTGCACTAGGCGATACAGTTCACCTGCTACAAACCACTAAACCTGTAAGTATTTTACAGCGACAGTCACAAGACGAACTATTTTCTGCTCCTCCTTGTATATTTAAGGTGAATGTTTGTGACTTATAATGTGACCCAATACAGTCACATTATTTTGATTGTCAGAGCATGAAATCAGAGAAATTCTAATAGTTTCCACTACAAATGCTGTTACAAACATTACAAACCATTAAAAAATGGTTGCCTGTAGAGTGTTTTTGCATAATTTTCATTAGGATTAATGGAATCCTATTGGTGGTTTTAACAAGCCACCAATAAAAGGTGACCAATTACCAGTGGAACCCCACAGGGTCTATTACACTTTCCATTAAAACCAATACAAGTCCCATTATAACCAGTAAAACCATACACATTTTGTGATGGTGTCTATTGTTTTTTTCAGCAGGGATGAAAAAAAGTATATGCTCAGGACTGAATATAAGTTTACTGCTTACATTATAGTGTACAACCCACTTTTATAAACAATAAACATTTAGTGTTTAAATCAATTTAATTCAAGATGGTCTATATACAGATATTACATTTTAACTCATTGGCACTTTATATAAATCCATTTCATCACCATAAGCTTTCCATCCACTGGGAACTAATATTTTATCTATTATCTATTATCCTTTTTGCCTTCACATGATGTAGTTCCAATATCTACCACCAGGGGAAAGCGTGTTACGCTAATCAAATTTAACACCTGATTCAAACAGGTTCACAGATGAGTTGTGCATTCTTCATATATGAACATACATCCACAGCATATTAGTGATATTGTGGTGATGTACTTTAGTGTTGTTGCTGCACTGTTTTTAGATTAGATTTTCTTTGGTACTGAGCGTCAACATGAGAGTTGTCATCATATTCACTTTTATGCTGATCAATCTCTTGGGTAATATTTATTTATTTGTTTGTTTATATATTTATGTAAAGTAATTTAACTTTAGTTTTGAAAATGTATATATATCCTACAGTAATTTAACTTTCTTTTGTTTAGATGTGAATATGTGACTTTTTTCTTTACAGGTTTTTCTCAAAGCTACGAAGTCAACCAGTCTCCACCTGTTGTAATTAAAAAACAAGGAGAATCTGCAGAGATCCAGTGTTCACACAGTGTGCCCAGTTACAATCAAATCAACTGGTACAGACAAAACCAAGATCAAGGGTTCACACTCATGGGATATTTGCTTGCAACATCAAACATCAGCGAAAAAGAATTCACAGATAAAATAGTCATGTCTGGGAATGGAAATAGCAATGGACGTTTTACTATCAAAAATCTTGCATCTAGTGACAGCACAGTGTATTTTTGTGCTGCATATTACACAGTGTTTTAGATTCCTTCTCTTCATTACAAAAACCTCTCCTTAATTTTGTGATTAACAGATAAAGCTAAATGAAAGAAAGTCTTCATTCACACCTGCTCCTGTGGTTTATATTTGAGACTTATCTGTCAGAGTTTTCAATGAGAAACTCATGATATAAATTGCTTAGGTGAGAGAATGTGAATTAGGCTATTGGGTTCAGCTAAAGCGGTTTAGTTATTACACAGTAATTAAATCAAACTCAACAAAAAGTAGACTTATCATGTATGTTTGTTCTTTTCTAATATGTCTGTGGGAATTGAAGGCTAGATAGAAGAGGATAAAAGCAAACATTTTCAATCTCTTAATTTAATAATGCATTTTAGAAAAATAATTCCTTGACTGATTAGCTGCCGTGCAAAGGCAAAAGACCACAACTTCGATTTTGGTCAAAAATGAGTTATTGATATTTTTGGGACATTCAAGACATCCTTTATCATGTGTATAAGTATCTTGAGTCAATTTAGTTGTTTTTCAGAGAAAATAATCGATTGTCTTAACCGTAACTTCGAAAACCCCTGGAAAAACCAAGGCAGGACACTGTATAACTCCAGTTACCGCTCTTTGACTTTGTTTGGAACACTGAAATTGAGTTATGGCATTCTGCCTTTGTTTAGTCATGCGTCAGTATGAAGTTACGGTGCTGACTCGGAGTTATATGGTGTTCTGCCTTTGTTTTACTGTCCATTAAAATCTGCCGTGTTTTAATTACGGTGTAACTTGTATACTTTCATACATCTGATCTGTCACTAAAGCATTAGACAAACAAATTGGATAGATAGCGATGGCCAGACAGCTCCATATAATAATGCACTGTACAGAGATATTTTGACAACAATATGTAATCATAAATAATCTTTTTTTTTTCCTTTTTATAATGCAGATTATTCAGCAGGCTGTCACTTCTAGTTGGACGCATGTGGAATCGAATGCCATAGCATGTAGCATGATTAATTATAAAATCAGTATAGGCTACGAACAGTTTGCAATTAAATCCATATCCTACCTTTTCTTGTAACCTGATAAAATCAATCCACAAGCATTCTGGCCATCCCTGCTTGCCTGGCATTCACATCAATCCACAAGTCGTTCTTTTAGGTTAGGCTATTTCATTCAAGTCAATATAAAAGCTATTATGCTATGTCTAGCGTTCTCTTACATTACTGAGCATAGCAAAGTGTGGTACAAGTACCAGTAGAGATACTCAGGCTCCCTCTAGTGGTACACAGACTCTAGTACTCCCTCTAGTGGTGCCTTGGTGTGACTTCTCACTTTTTGAATACACTGCAAAGGCAGAGTACTAACTTCGAAAGGGGTAAAAATCAAGTTTGAGCTCACAATTTTTTAATGTAGATTATTTTCATTGCTAAAACATCTAATTGCCAAATTTCCAGTGTCCTACCTATAATTAATTTGGCTGGACAAATAAAAAACTTTAAAGTCATTTTTCTTATTTTCACTAACGAGTTAAGGTCTTTTGCCTTTTTGTAGGGCAGTACTGCTCTATGAAAAAAAAAACACGAAAAAACTGAATTATTGCAATTACTGTTAGGACCACTAGGGGTCTCCTTTCAACTTCTTTAAATAAAGACACATTTATCAAAGAGAGTGTGAGATCTCATAGAGCACTGAGAGTTCCTGTTAAAGGTAGTTTATTCTGCACACCATTCTCACTGAAGCATCAAGATGACTTTTACTACGTGTTTGATTTATTTCACAGCACTACCATTCTTGGTCTCAGGTAGGCCCTGTAGGAGCATTGCTTTCTGTATTTTCATATTTTCACAGCATTTTTTTTTATTTAAAACATTTGTCCTTTTCTTTTAAACAGGGGAATCATTAAGCGAAAAGATTAATCAAACACCAAAAAACATGCTGGTCAAAACACAAGACTCTGTGACACTAACCTGCTCTCATACAATACCAAGCTATTACATGATATTATGGTACGAGCAGCTAAAGGGTGACAGTGCACTAAATCTCATTGGAAATGTGCTTATACAAATCCAACCACTGAAAATCCATACATAAATCAGTATAAGATTTTAGGAGACGGGGAAAAATCCTCTACTCTTGAGTTCAAGCTGAATGCATCTGGGAGTTCTGTTATGTATTACTGTGCTGCCAGCAAAGCACAGTGTTAGACATCATTTAATCTGCCTACAAAAACCTTTGTTACTACCACAAACCACAACTGTAGTAGGGAGTTTTTTAAATTACTGGCATTGATTATTTATTGTTATTGTAGCATATTTTATGTTGCTTCATTTTCAGTCAAACTGTCATTTTGTTGTATGTGTAAAAATATCTTTAGGATACCTTAAATGTCATTTTCCCTGCAGAACATTATCAAATAAAGTACAAAGTAAGGGTGGAAATGTCATGGATTGGCAGAATTTAACTGTTAAACAACAAAGTAAATGCCATGCCAGTTGTTATTAACTTTTAATGTATTTTTCAAACATTGGTCATGAACTTATTAGTTAAATTAAACACATCTGATTTAGTGTCAGTCACTGCTATTTAGGGTTGGGTATTGTTTGAAATTTAGAGATTCCAATTCTGCTTATCCATTCCGATTCTTAACCATTCCTATAGTTTTGATTCCAATAACATAAAATTTTTATTCTGTATTTGTACAAAGCTTTATGTTGCAGCTGAATAACATGATAAGAAATCAGCTGCCACAGAACACTTTTGGGAGGAACTTTCGCCTATGATTTTAACAAAAATACCATAGCAAAAACAACTAGACTAATATACATTTCAAACATTAAATTGTCAAAGACAAGTAAACAGTCAGTATAAAATAGGAACAAGCCAATAAATTAGCAATAGCATAAATAAATACAACTAAACAAATTGCATGTACAGAATTTTAAAACAAAAGTTTAAAAACGCTGCATAGTTTTCTTTTCATAAATAAAATATAGATTAATCCTTATTAAAGTTAAAATACTGTTACACATGCGTTTTCTTTCTCATCTGTTTACTTTTTACTTTTACTAAAAAAAAAAAAAAAACAGCTGTGTTTATGATGATATACGGACGTAGTTTTGTGCATATTGGACGGTAAATGTCAAAGAAGTCAGATCCGGCCCGGAACGACCTTTTCTGCAGTGGAAATTCACAGAACGATTCGAGAATGGACGCAGGCCGGAAACCCGCACCGGGACCGCTGTTCCTTGTGCTCGCTCTTTAGATGTGTGCGCTGCACATAAACGGTGCGCAACTTCTTTCCCCTCTTGCACTTAAATCGTTTGATTTTAAATTTTAGAAATCAATTAAAATGCAAACACAGGAATTGGAATGCACGAAAATGCATGTGTCTTATCGAATACCAGGTTATTGAAAATTTGTAACCGGTTCTAAACCGGTTCTCGATACCAAATCATACTGCTATTTGGACTGAGCTTTGTTACAAAAAATGACATATATCTGAATTTGTATATATCTGTGGGAAATCACAGATAAAGGTGGGTAATATATTCAGTACATGAAAAGACCTTGACTATAATCAACTGTGCTGCTCTATCAAAAGATAAAAAAAAAATAAATAAATTGGTGTAATCACTATCATAACCAGTAGGAGTCTCTTTTTGAACAAATCTTAAAGATTAAAGGGAGTGGGACAGGCTTTATGCTTGGGTGTTTGGATTCTGCACACCATTCAGAGAGCTCTAGCACCGAACAATCAACATGACATTTATGGCGTGTTTGATTTATTTCCCAGCACTGCTCTTCTTGGTCTCAGGTACAAAATCATTCTTTTTACATTTTCACATGACTTTAGCCTTTCACAACCTTGATCATTTTCTTTCTCTTTCATTCATTAAGTGACAAAATTTATCAAACACCCGGAGACATGCTGGTTAAATCTCAAGAACCTGTTACACTCAACTGCTCTCACACAATACCAAGCTACGACATGATATTATGGTATGAGCGAGTGATAGGTGATGTTGCTCTAAATCTTATTGGATATGTGCGTTTCACGAGAGCATCCACTGAAAATCAGTACACAAATCAGTTTATTATTAAAGGAGATGGTGAAGAGTCATCTACTCTTGAGTTCAAGCTGAATGCATCTGGGAGATCTGTTATGTATTACTGTGCTGCATGCGAAGCACAGTGTAACAGATCATTTCATCTGCCTACAAAAACATCTGTTATTACACAAACCACAAACTTATGTATTAGAGAGTTTCTCATGCAATACAGATGATAATTTTTAAAGCACTATATATATATATGTTCACATATTTTTTTAAGATTACTGCTTAACTAGAAAAACAAACAACAAAAACATAATAATATAATATAATATAATATAGAATTTTCTTTCTCATAGTCCTAGAGGAAATTATATTACTCAGATGTTGATCTTTCATGGATCAGGAGACATAATGTCTCAGTTCTCAGTTCTTCATAAAGGTATCAACTTTGGGTCAGATGTTTTATCTAAAATACTTTAAAACTAATAATAACAAATGTTTGATGGCATACAGTAATAGTAATGATCTATACTATTAGCACAGCTCAAATAATTTATTCTTGTAAAAAGTAAGGAGAAATGTTTATACTGACAATCTGAAAAGCACAAAGTCATTGCTGTGTCTGAAACAACTGATATTGATTTTTGATTTGTAATTTTTCTTTCCTCGGGTGTGAAGATGTCATTTCCTGTCACTTTCTGTCTCACTGTTAGCAGGTGTCAAGCTGCTTTCCATTAAAACAACTGACTATCTGCTGAATGTCACCAAGATGATAATGTTTGCCATATTCTTTGTCATGTTGCCAGGTAAGTTGTTCTTCAATGCCTAGTAATTAATGTTCTAAAAATACCATGTACCATTTATCATGACTTTATGCCCTGATTAGGTCTTGTACAAAGTTATAAAGTTGACCAGACTCCACAGGACGTGATGAGAAACCTCACAGAATCTGCTGTTGTCACTTGCTCACATTCAATCCAGGGCTTTGATCTCATCCTTTGGTATAAACGATCTGTTGACAAGGGATTCATTTTTCTTGGATATCTCAATATTGAGTATCCATATGCTGAAGATGAGTTCAAGCACAAAATCATTCTGGCTGGAGATGGCAGAAGTAATGCCACACTCACAATCAAAGATCTGACAGAAGTAGACAGCGGAGTCTATTACTGTGCAGCTCGTATGCACAGTGTGCTAAACCCCCACAACCCAGCGCAAAAACACATCCATATCATGTCTCAGTTTCTATAGTGTGCACCAAGCAGGCAATACATTTCACCTGCTACAAACCACTAAACCTCTTTCTATGGCTGTGACAGTCCCTCTGCTGAAAAGACCAGGTTAGACCAGCTTGAATTTCCATTTCATCTACTGCATGCTGGTTATTGCTGGTTTGGCTCTGCTATAGAGCTGATTGACCAGCATGATCTTTGTGTTTATTTTACCAGGGCTGGTAAAATAAAAAGCCTAGTGAGAACACCACTAAAATAAACCACTGATGAAAAATCTACTGTAATTTAATTAGTTGTGATTAAATTCATGATTTAAATTCTATTCTATAAAAATACAGAACTATTTTTGAATAGCTGTCAAGACACCAGGGTTCCCACGGCTGCAAAACAAAACCAGCCCAATTGCTAATCAAAACTTTTTTTTTTTTTACACAAATTCCCCCTCAATCATGGATCCCTTTTATCGAAACAGCAATCTGTGGAAATCACTTTAGCCTGCAGACTAAAAAAATAATCCACAGCAACAATGTAAAAGTAACCCAATTTACTTGGAAACACTGCAAAATGCTTTTTGCTGTTAGATGATGTAGTTGCAACATCTACCAGCAGGTGCCAGTGAACTAGTCATGCTAACCTGTAAAAACTGATCAACCTGTTTAAACTGGCTAAGACATGAGTTGTAATTTCTTAATGTGGGAGTGTATATCAACAGCATATCAGTGATTTTTGATTTGTTTTACACTGCTGTTGCATCAGTATTATTTTAATTTACAGTAACAGTTTAGATTCTCTCCAGTACTGAGTGTCAACATGAAAGCCGTCATTATATTTACTGCGACACTAATCAGTTTTTCAGGTAAGGCTCTGTATGCATTTAAGTAATTCCCTTTTTTCTCTTTAGATGTGAATTTGTGACTCTTCTCTTTACAGATATTTCTCACAGTTACGAAGTTGACCAGTCTCCACCTGACATGATTCAGAGACCAGGAGAATCTGCAAAGATCCAGTGTTCACACCGCATGACCAGTTATAATCAAATCAACTTTTACAGACAAAACCAGGACCACTAATTATATGGGATATTTAGTTGGAAAACAACCATACACAGAAAATGATTTTGAAAATAAAATAGAAATGTCTGGGGATGGATATAGTAATGGACTTTTGACCATTAAAAGTCTGTCATCTAACAACAACGCAGTGTATTTTTGCGCTGTTAGTTACACAGTGTTTTAGATCCCTGCTTTTCATTACAAAAACTGCTCTTTGATTCTGCTGTTTACTGATAAAGGGTAGAAAAGTTTAATGTCCTGCTCCTGTGGTATTCAGTTCAAACTTAAAGTCATCTGTCATGAAAACAACTCAACTATTGACAGAGTTATGTCAGACTTATTGTAGTAAATTACTGTCTAAACCATAATATTGATGAAGCAGGCAATGATCTCACTGAATGTGATTACAATATAATACACATGTTGGAACTGCTGCATAGCAGCAGACATTGCATTTGTGTTCAATAAAAGCAAATACTTTTAATCCTTAAATCTAATGAAAAACTTAAGCAAAATAGTTGAATATTTCCTGCAGTATGTACCTTATTGGTGCAATTACCATCAAGACCAGTAGGAGTCTCCTTTCAACCTGATCTACATATTCATAAAAGAAGTGGGCCAGTCTTTATATTTCTCAGAGAGCATTGAGAGTTAAGTTGTTATACAGTAGGTATAACTCTGAGAGCTCCAGCACTGAAGCATCAACATGTCATTTATAGTGTGCTTGATTTATTTCACAGCACTGCCATTCTTGGTCTCAGGTACAAAATCCTTCTTTTTACATTTTCATTCTAGACTTTCGCATTAAGTTTTAATGCACTTTTCCTTCTCTTTTAAACAGGGGAATTATTAAGTGAAAAAGTTAATCAAACTCCAAAAGACAAGCTGGTTAAAATTCAAGACTCTGTGACACTCACCTGTGCTCACGCAATACCAAACTATAACATGATATTATGGTATGAGCAGGTGACAGATGATCCTGCTCTAAATCTCATTGGACATGTGCGTTTCACTAATTCATACACTGAAAACCAATACACAAATCAGTTCAATATTACAGGAGATGGTGAAAAATCCTCTACTCTTGAGTTTGAACCGAAAGCATCTGGGACTTCTGTTATGTATTACTGTGCTGCCAGCAAAGCACAGTGTTAGAGATCATTTCATCTGCATACAAAAACCTCTTTTACTACCATAAACCAAAACCATATTAGAGAGCTCCTTGCACCCCTGGCATTATTTTTATATTATCATTATGTATTGTATTGTTATTTATTTTCAGTCAACACTGGCAGAAGTGAGCTAACATTAAAAAAAAGAAAAAAGACATTAAATGGCGCATAAAGAAATAAAATAAAAGAAATAATTTAATTTAATTTGATTTTTGGTAAAAGTGATTGCAATGTAGTGTAGTACAAAAGTACATCAAGAATGCTGTGATGTCACAGTATATGATTACGATTCTATTAAACTTTTTGAAACTGGAATTGATATATAAAGTCATACTTTTATATTTGTGAAGGTAGGTGAATAATTGTTAGTGTAAAGAAAGATCATAAAATAAAGTGTTTATTATTTTATTTTATATATATATATATATATATATATATATATTTTTCCACAGGACTTGATCTGTCATGAGGAGGGCATAATGGTCTCAGTTCTTAATATAGTTTATATGGGTTCTTATAGGTCCTAAAATTACTTGAAAATAATAATAGTCACAAATGTTTGATGGCATACTGTATAGTAATGGCTAGCAGAGCTCAGATAACTTATTCTTTTAAAATGTAATGAAAAATACTTACATCAAAATCTGAAAAGCATAAGCTGTGTTGGAGAAACAACTGATATAGATTTAGTTTGTGATATTTGGTGGTGTGAAGATGTCTTCCTGTCACTTGTCGTGACTTTTATTTTATCTCATTGTTAGCAGGTGTTGAGCTGCTTTCCATCAGTACTGACTATCTGCTGAATGTCAGCAAGATGATAATGTTTGCCATGTCTCTTTGTCATGTTGCCAGGTGTTGTTCTTTAATGCTAAGTAATTAATATTCTGAAAATACCATGTACCATTTATCATTTCCTTCTGATTAGGTCTTGTACAAAGTCATAAAGTTGACCAGACTCCACAGGACGTGATGAAACCCCACAGAATCTGCTGTTGTCACTTGCTCACATTCAATCCAGGGCTTTGATCTCATCCTTTGGTATAAACGATCTGATGACAAAGGGATTCATTTTTCTTGGATATCTCAATACTGAATATTCATATCCTGAAGATGAGTTTAAGCACAAAATCAACCTGGCTGAGATGGCAGAAGTAGCCACACTCACAATCAAAGATCTGACAGAAGTAGACAGTGGAGTCTATTACTGTGCAGCTCGTGCACAGTGTGCTAAACCCCCACAACCCAGCAAAACACATCCATATCATGTCTCAATATCTATAGTGTGCACTAAGCAGTTTTACATTTTACATTTTTGTTTTATTGTTGTGATCATGTTTTTATGATTGTTCTACTTTTTTTTTAATGATTATTCTACTTCCTTTTATGTAAAGAACTTTGAATTACCTTTGTGTATGAAATGTGCTATATAAATAAACTGCCTTGCCTTGCCTTGCCTAAGCAGGCAAGACAGTTCACCTACTACAAACCACTAAACCTGTTTCTATGGCTGTGACAGTCCCTCTGCTGAAGAGACCAGGCTAGACCAGCTTGAATTTCCATTTCATCTACTGTATGCTGGTTTTGCTGGTTTGGCTCTGCTATAGAGCTGATCGACCAGCATGATCTTTGTGTTTATGCTAGCTGGTAAGGCTGGTGAAATAAAAAGCCTAGTGAGAACACCACTAAAATAAACCACTGATAAAACATCCACTATTATATGATTAGTTGTGATTAATGTTTTTTTTTTTTTACTTGGTTGATTAAAATTTTATTTTGTAAAAAAAAAAAAAAACAGAACTATTTTTGAATAGCTGTAAAGATACCAGGGTTGCCAGGTTTGCAAAACAAAACTAACCAAATTGCTCATCAAAACTAGCCCAATCTTGTTTTTTCCATTATTCCCGCCCCCCATTCAAAACAGCAATCTGTGGAATCACTTTAGCCCACAGGGTAAAAATGGAAAAGTAACCCAATTCACTTGGAAACATTGCAAAATGGTTTTCTGCCAAATGATGTAGTTATAACATCTACCAGCAGGTGCTAGTGAGCTAGTTATGTTAACCATGTTGGTAAAATTTGGCTAACAGGTTTAAACTGGCTCAGACAAGAGTTGTCTTCATCAAAAGCATATCAGTGATATTGTGATATGTTTTACACTACTGTTACATCAATATTATTTCAACTTACAGTAACAGTTTAGATTCTCTCCAGTACTGAGTGTCAACATGAGAGTTATCATCATATTTACTGTTACACTGATCAGTTTCTCAGGTAAGGCTCTGTATGCATTTATGCACAGTAATTTAACCTTTTCTTTTTTCTGTTTAGATGTAAATGAGTGACAAAAACCTCTCTTTGATTCTGTGGTTAACAGATAAAGGGTAGAAAAGTTTAATATCTGCATTCACACCTGCTTCTGTGGTATTCAGTTCAGACTCTGTCAGTTGTCATGAAAACAACTCAACTAGTGACAGGGTTCTGTTAGACTTATTGCAGTCAAATATTGTCTAAACCATAATACTGATGAAGCAGGCAATGATCTCACTGAATATGATTACAATATAAAACAATGTTGGAACTGCTACAATGCATGTGTGTGCAATAAAAGCAAATACTTTAATCCTTAAATCTAATAATAAACTTCAGTAAACAAGCTGAATACTTCCTGCAGTATGTACCTCACTGGTGCAATTACTATCAACACCAGTAGGAGTCTCCTTTCAAACTGATCTACAGTACACATTTATCTAAGAAGTGGGCTAGTCGTTATGTTAATTTCTTAGAGAGCACTGAGAGTTCATTTGTTATACAGTAAGTATCACCCTGAGAGCTCCAGCACTGAAGCATCAACATGACATTTTCAGTGTGTTTGATTTGTTTCACTGCACTGCCATTCTTGATCTCAGGTACAAAATCACTTCTTTATAAATTGTCATTATGCTTTAGTCTATGACTGTAGTCCCACCATTTTAATGTACTTTGTTTCTCTTTTAAACAGGGGAATCATTAAGTGACAAAGTTCATCAAACGCCAAACAACAAGCTGGTTAAAGCAAAAGGACATGTTACACTCACTTGCTCTCACACAATATCAAACTATTACATGATATTATGGTATGAGCAGGTGATAGGGGATGTTGCTCTAAATCTTATTGGATTTGTGCGTTACACAAACCCATCCACTGAAAGTCCATATACAAATCAGTTCAATGTTACGGGAGATGGTGCAAAATCCTCTACTCTTGATTTTGAGCTGGAAGCATCTGGAAGATCTGTTATGTATTACTGTGCTGCAAGTGAAGCACAGTGTTAGAGATCATTTCATCTGCCTACAAAAACCAAAACTGTAGTAGGGAGTTTCATTAAACAATTTTACAGTAGCTGTGTTCCATGGTGTCATTTTTTGACTAATGCATTTGTTATAATATGCAATTAAACAATGCATCAGAATCAGTGTATTTTAGATATGTAAAATGCAAGTGATGTGTATAAACACATAATATATATATATATATATATATTGTGCCAATCTTAGAGTTGGTACAATCTAAATATCTAATCACTGTATTGCATTGTTATTGTTATTTATAATACAAATGAATAAAAGTCTCAGGGCAAAATTCCAGCAGTTAAGAAAAGAACAAAGTTGCAATGCACAGTTTGGTTTTTGTGGGGCGCTATGAAGTCATGCATCGTATCATATCGTGTCAGAGTAACAATCACTCATCACTGTTTAGACTGATCTCTCCAGAACCAAATATCAACATGCAAGTTTTCAGGACAATTACTGTCATATTAATCTATCTTTCTGGTAAGGCTGTATTGTTAACCAGACCTGTGTAATAAAATACTTAATAACAGCGTAATATTTTTTCTTTCATCTTTTATCTGACACCATGTATGTTTTTTTGCAGGCTTTTCTTATACTTACAAAGTCGACCAGTCTCCACCGGATATAATTCAGAAACAAGGGGAATCTGCAAAGATCCACTGTTCACACAGTGTACCCAGTTACAATCAGATCAACTGGTACAGACAAAACCAGGACCAAGGGTTCACATTAATGGGATATTTATACTTAACCTCAAAGAACGAAGAAGCAGGTTTCACAAACAAAACAGAAATGTCTGGGAATGGAAATAGCAATGGATATTTGACCATTAAAAGTCTCTCGGCTAATGACAGTGCAGTGTATTTTTGTGCTGCATGCTACACAGTGTTTTAGATCCCTGCTGTTCATTACAAAAAATGTCTCTTTAATGTTGCAATGAAGAGATTAAGAAAAAAACTTGTCTTAAACCACACCTGCTCCTGTGGTATTCATTTCAAACTGCCTTTTTTCCCTTTTTAGCAATAATAGCAGACAATTCAGTTTCTCTAAGCTTTGTTTTTGTGATTTAATTTTATAAAAACTATGAAAACATGTCACAGCTACATGAATTTTATATAACCTGCAAACAAACTAAAGCACTGAAAAAAGACTCAAGAGCTTAAGCTTGATGAACACAATGCTATGCCCTACTTTCAATAGGTGGGGCTGTTTTGCAACACATCCACCCAAGAGGATAGAGGAGGGACCTCACCTCCGAAAGGGTTGATAAAATTCAGATGAATTTGCAACAAGCAGAGTTAGATAAAAATGCTGTTTTAATAACTTGTAAGTACATATTTTTATTTTGAAGAACTCTGTCCCATTAAAACTTGATAATGGTTAGAAATCTGGTTCCACTCTTATATTTGCTCTGCGGGCATTTTGGTAAGTGACTTTAAATACGTTTTCTTTTTGGACATAACTTTCCGTATAGTCTTGTTACATTATTTCCCTTCAGTGCACAATGCAGTAAAACTGCCATTTCATTTTCCTCTATTTCACAGGTAATTTGTTCAGCAGTGTTGTTCAAACTCCTTCTGAAGGCATTGTGCATTCTGGGCAGACCTTCACTTTATCCTGTTTTCACAATATTTCCAGCTACAACACCATATTGTGGTACTACCAGCTTGAGCATGGGCAAGGCATGCACATTATTGGATATTCCTTTCATGGTACCCACAATGTGGAGAATGCAGATGATAAAAAATATAAGCTGAAGGGAGATGCAAAGAGTTCTGTGAACCTGACAATCTCAGAACTCACAGTGAAGGAAAGCACAGTGTATTTCTGTGCAGCTAGTGCACACAGTGCTCTAGGCCCCCCATAAGACCTACAAAAAGCCCATACTTTTGTGCATCTTTTAAGTGACTTTCAAGCAGTTGATCTGGATTTCATCAGAGTTTCCTATGTACTGTGTTTTGTTTTCAGATTGACCAATCAAATAGGTCAACAGAATGCAATAGAAGGGTTACTTAAAATAAAAGTCCCCAACTAAGCCTGGTTTCTCCCATGGTATTTTCCTCCACTACTGTCACCTGATGGAGTTTTGGTTCCTTGCCATTGTCGCATCTGGCTAATGTTCAGTAACATTGTTGATTCAGTTGGATGATGTAACAATTGTCTTCTGAAGCTTCTTATATCCTCTATAAGAAGTCCTTTAAAGCTTAATCAAATTTAAGAATCAATAAATTCATTTCTGATTTGATTATGTCATTGAAATTCACTTCCGGAACTAGCAAATAATGCCTGAAGAGGCAAAACATCATGGTGAGTTTTCAACTGCACTGAGCTGAGCTGAGCAAATTTCTTTCTTCTAAACAGGATATTACATCACAAACCACCAGACTGCTGCCATAATGTTCATACCCTTTTTTGGGATGTGATATCCTACCCATTTTAACATGACATCACTTCCTTTGTCTACAGTAGGTCTACTACTTTACTGAAAACCTCAGTAGTTTTCCTCTGATATGAGCATCACTCAACATGATTAAATTTGTATTCCGCATCATCTTCTATGTGAGCTGGTTTACAGGTATTATGATTTTGGTGAAACTAATACACTTGCAAGACCATGGAAGTATATTATATGGAGGCTAAAAAACACTGAAATGCATCAGTATTTGTACCTAACAACATTTTGTTGGATTCTCAGGTTGCCTGATTTGTGAGAAGGTGTATCAGTCCCCTTCAAATGTCCTCTGCAAACCCAATGATTCTGTCAATCTTACCTGCAGACATAAAATTCCTAGCTATGACACAATATTGTGGTATCAGAGGTCATATGGAGATTCTAGCCTGAAACTGATCGGTTACGCACGATATAGCAGCATGAAGGAGTTTGAGCCATCATATAAGGATCATTTTAATTTAACTGGAAATGGAGAAGAAGAGGTTACTTTAAATATTCTCCGAGCAAGACCGGACCAGGACAGTGCAGAGTATTTCTGTGCAGCGTTTTATGCACAGTGCCACAAATGTTGCCCTTACATGACAAAAACCTTGCTTTTATCTTTATTGCATCAAAGTGCACCTGCATGAAACCACACTGAGTTCTTGAAAAGATCACACAATAAGCTAAAGAGAAAAGGTCCCACTCCATATTAAGTGTCTTGAACTACTAGAGGGTCATTCCACAAAACCAGTGCTTTTTCCTCTTGGAAAAAAAACAAAAAACAAACAAACAAACAAAAAAAAAAAAAAACAATATATCAATATATATTTTTAAATTTCCATGAAATGAAGACACCCTTAAAATGACAAGAATTTGTATTGTGCCATCGCAGACTTTGTAATTTATTATTTTATGACTATTTTTCTACCTCATGTTTTGGTATTTTTGTCAACCCTAGTACCAACACAAGCATTACTGGATACTATAATTTAATTAGAACTCATATGCCACTGAATGATATAGGCATTAGCTCAATAATATAACAGGGTGACCTTTAAAATTAATATTACACAGACAATTTTTAAAATCAGGGTTAAACCTAATCAACGTCATCCCTGTTACCCACATGCCAAAATATAGAGTGTTACTTTAAAAAGTAATTTTAGTTTGACAATTTCAAACAAATTTGCAAATTTACATTTTAAAAATGGTATCAGGATTGACATTGCATGATGATGGTATAGCCTCCTAGAAGTGATATTACTTAAATGTACATTATTTTACAAGTTTTTTGATGAGGGTAACAGGGCTGATATGAAATCAGAAATAATTTATATTTTGTAGAAAAAATGCATACTTATGCCAAAAACATTGCTTAACAGTGAAACTGTATTTAGAACAATATGCTAATGTGATTTTATATCATTTTGCAAATTAAAAGTCCTGCTGAAAAAGAAAAAGAAGAAACAACAGCAACAACAACAAAATCATAGTGAGGGACAGGCCAAAAACCTTACCCTTACCAGCATAAATGTTATTTAACTGATTTAAAATAATATTTAATTGACTTTTTAAATGTAATATTGATGAAAGCATACATAGTGTTCTCATGTTTTTAAATTGCACATTTATTTGTTGTTATATTCATCTTCTTATTTTTTTGTTTATTTATTTATTTATTTTTTATTATTTCTTAGGAACGCAAAAGGCACCGATTTTGTGGAATGATCCTAGAATGCACTTATTGTGTTTAACTTTAACAATGGACTTTGTTGAGTACATACATGTTTGTAATTGCACTTACATTAAAAAACAAACAAAAAAAAACCTGCATGTAGTTACATATGTAATTAATTTCTGTAATTACATTAAGAATTACTCTCTCTGTTGACCCCATAACATACCCTCAAATCTAACCATACCATCAAACCTGTCTCTTTAACCGTGTCCCACCTCAATAGCAGTATATATGTAAATATATACTGTAGTAGGTAAAGACACCTATAATATAAAGTGTAAAACAAAACAAAACAAAACATAAAACAAAACAAAAAAAAAGGCAGCAGTTTGGTGGTTTGTAATGTCATTTCCTGTTTAGAAGATAGAAATTAGCTCAGCTCAGCTAAGTGCAGTTGAGAACTTACCATGATGTTTTGCCTCTCCATCCAACTTATGACAGTGCTCTTGCTAACAGGTACAATTTATTTATATGTCAGTTTTTAATTTCAGATTTCATTTCTGCCATTCAAGAAAAATGGTTACAATTTTACATTTTTCTAAAACATTCAAATTGTAATGTTTCCTCTGTGTTCTTCTCTTTGTTCAGTCCCCACTGTGTGTAAAGATGTCCAACAGTCTCCAGATGCAGTCTTGTGTCATTCTAACAATATGGTTGAGCTGAATTGCAGCCATAACATCAACAACTACGACACAATATTATGGTATCAGCGCTCTCCTGGGAAAACAGAACTGAAACTTTTAGCTTATATGTACTATAAAACACCAAAATATGAGGATCCGAATGTAGATCACTTTAGTGTATCAGGTGATGGTGAAGAAGCTGCTTCGCTTCATATAAATTGTAGCAGTCAAGCAAAAATCACGGCCATGTATTATTGCGCTGCCAGTATCACACAGTGCTGCAAGAGTTCAGCCCTCTTTACAATTACCATCCTCTTATTAGAAAACCCATAAACACCTGCACAGACCAGCACTGGCTCACATTCAATTGCTGATCACTGACAGAATATGTTTGTTTATTCTTGTGTGTCAGAGCAGGTGCTTCATTTGCAGAGAGCTAGATATAGAGAGATAGATAAGAGCATGTTGTTCAAAATTATACGATAAACAATGGTCATTGTTAGTATGTTTAACATGTTTTGGCATTGATGCCTTAGAGACTGGTCATACTTTATTTTAAGAACTAATTCTCACTGTTAAGTAACTATAATATATATATTTTTCCCCGATAATGTGCTGCTTATTAATAGTTAGAAAGGTACTTTTTACGCTTAGGCATGCAAGGGATCTAAAATATTGCCGAATAAGGTGTTAATATGTGTTTATAAGTATTAACAAACAGCCAATATGCTAGTAATATGCATGCTAATAAGCAACTAGTTAATAGTGAGAATTGGTAATTGAAATAAAGTGTTACCATTTTTATAGGTATATTGAGTATGCTAATTATGTACTACTTTATTAGTTTATAATTCATCCTTTCCATCTTCCATCCTTTTTACCCATTAGTCAAAGCCCTGCAGTATATTCCTATTTAAAATTACAAATTTAATATGAATATGTTGTACAACATATTATAATTTGTGAAAAAATAAAAGAATAAATAAAAACATTATACAATACGAATAACATGAGTAATAATATAATAAAATTACATCCAATAATTGAATCAAATTAAATATTCAGATTAATTAATTATTCAAAAATCAAAATTAGGGGTTTATTGGTTATTTGTTCATGGTAAGTATATCATAAGACTCTCTGTAGCTGCTCTAAGTTAAATATTAAGAAAGCACTATGTTATGTAATTTTAAACTAAGGCTGATATTCAGTGGTGAAATATCAGTAAATTAAAATTACTATTACTATACTACTATGTATTTTATGATATTATTAGATACAGAGAGTTACTATATTTGGTGCAAGTCAAACTATACTTTTAATAAGAGGCAAACAAATGAATGCATTTATGCTCACTGCTCTTTATAGACAACCCTTCAGTAGACTTTTTTATAGGAGGTGCAACATTACCCATCATCCATCTGCAATGTCATAGTACAGTAGAAAATAATTCACTGATTCACCTCCACATGAGAGGATCTCTTGTTTCTTCAAGCATCGTGATTTGTTTAATAGGTAATAATATAAGGTGTTTCTCTACATGTATATACTATTATACTTTGCCATCTTTAAATATAATTGTTAATTTTATGCAATTAGTTATACAATAAAAGTGTAACATTTGGCTTCATGTTTTCACAGGTGTTGTGTTTTCTAGTAAGGTTGATCAAACTCCTTCTGCAATTTTTTGGAGTCCTGAAAGACCAGCTGAAATTACCTGTCGCCATCAAATAACTAACTATGACACTTTATTGTGGTACCAGCGCTCACAGACAGACACTGAGATGAAACTCATTGGTTACATGAATTTTGGTCAAAGAACTGTTGAGAAACCATTTGAGAAGCATTTTAATGTGAGCGGTCACGGTGAAACACACTCCACACTTCATCTTATCCAGCTGAGAAAATCTGAAGACAGTGCTGTGTACTACTGTGCCGCTTATTACCACAGTGCTGTTTCCTCCCTTTCCATTAAACAAAAACCACCTTTAATAATCGCATAACAGAGAACAGCTTTGCACAGCTGATGATTTGGTACGATATATATTTTTTTGCTTTTCGAAAGAATGTTCCCCCACAGTTTCAACATAACAAGGTTGAAAAACAACACATTTTGCCTCAATAAACTCCTAATGTACTGCTTATTAATAGTTAGTAGTTGTTAAGTTTAGGTATGCAAGGGATCTAAAATATTGCAGAATAAGGTGTTAATATGTGTTTTATAAGTATTAACGAACAGCCAATATGCTAGTAATATGCATGCTAATAAGCAACTAGTTAATAGTGAGAATTGGTCCTTAAAATAAAGTGTTACCATTTTTATAGGTATATTGAGTATGTTAATTATGTACTACTTTATTATTTTATAATCCATCTTTTCCATCTTCCATCCTTTTATCCCATTAGTAAAAACCTTGCAGTATATTTATATTTAAAATGACAAATTCAATATAAATATGTTGTTCATTTGTCACTCACTGTACAACAAAGTATCATTTGTGAAAAAGAAAAGAAAAACATTATAAAATGCTAATAATATGAGTAAAAATATAATAAAATTACATCCAATAATTGAATCAAATTAAATATTCTGATTAATTAAATTATTCAAAATTCAAAATGAGTGGTTGCTTGGTTATCTCATTATGTTCATATTAAGTACTGTATATCATGAGACTCTCAGTAACTCTTTTTAAGTTAAATATTAAGAAACATTTCATCAACATTCTATTTTTTTTATATTAAAATATAAAAATTGTAAAGCTCTACATGTTATGTCCTTTTAAACTAAGGCTGACTGATATTCAGTGGTGAAATCTAAGTAAATTCAGAATATATTACAGATTACTATTATTACACTACTATATATTTGATGACATTGTTAAATACAGAGAGTTACTATATTTGGTGCAAATCAAACTACAGTATACGATTAATAAGGGGCAAACAATTTAATGCATTTATACTCACTGCTTTTTATAGACAACCCTTCAATAGACTTTATTTGTAGGAGGTGCAACATTACCCATCATCCATCTGCAGTCTCATAGTATGAAACAATCCACTGATTCTCCTCTATATCTGGTCTTTGACATGAACCCTTACACAACGTCAACATGAGAGGATCTCTTGTTTCTTCAACCACCGTGATTTGTTTCATAGGTAATAATATAAGATGTTTCTCTACATGTAGACACTATTATATTTTGCCATCTTTAAATATAATTGTTAATTTTATGCAATTAGTTATACAATTAAAGTGTAACATTTGGCTTCATGTCTTCACAGGTGTTGTGTTTTCTAGTAAAGTTGATCAAACTCCTTCTGCAATTTTTTGGAGTTCTGAAAGACCAGCTGAAATTACCTGTCGCCATCAAATAACTGACTATAACACTTTATTGTGGTACCAGCGCTCACAGACAGACACTGAGATGAAACTCATTGGTTATATGAATTTTGATCAAAGAACTGTTGAGAAACCATTTGAGAAGCATTTTAATGTGAGCGGTCACGGTGAAACACACTCAACACTTCATCTTATCCAGCTGAGAAAATCTGAAGACAGTGCTGTGTACTACTGTGCCGCTTATTACCACAGTGCTGTTTCCTCCCTTTCCATTAAACAAAAACCACATTTAATAATCGGATAACAGAGAACAGCTTTGCACAGCATGATATATATATATATTTTTTTTTTTTGCTTTTTGAAAGGAATGTTCCCCCACAGTTTCAACATAACACGGTTGAAAAACAACATATTTTGCCTCAATAAACTCCTAATGTCCTGCTTATTAATAGTTAGTTGTTAAATTTAGGTATGCAAGGAATCTAAAATATTCAGCTGTTAAAAAATGATTAAGATGTTAATAAAGGCTTTATAAGTATTAACAAACAGCCAATATGCTAGTAATATGCATGCTAATAAGCAACTAGTTATTAGTGAGAATTGGTCCTTAAAATAAAGTGTTACCATTTTTTATAGGTATATTGAGTATGTTAATTATGTACTACTTTATCAGTTTATAATCCATCTTTTCCATTTTGTCCCATTAGTAAAAGCACTGCAGTATATTACTACTTAAATATACAAATTAAATATAAATTTGTTGTTCATTTGTCACTGTGCAACATAGTATTATTTGTGAAAAAGAAAAACATTATAAAATACTAATAATATGAGTAATATAATTGTCACCAGCGTCGTGTGCCGGAATGAGGAGTAGGGATGAGGAAGTCAGGAACACAGTTTATTTACATAATCCATACAGCGGAACAGGAATGAACAGGAACAGGAACAGCAGGGAATCCACACGCAACACAACGAAAAAGACTTTAAGACATGAAGTGAACTCAAGAACCGACAAACAAACGGGGAACAGAACCAAACTTAAATAACCAGGCTAATCAGATGAGGACAGGTGTGAATGATTAAACAATGACGTAATAATTAGAAACGGAACAGGAAAGACCAAATAAGGACATACAAGGGAAAAACCAATGAAACAGTCCACAGGGGTGTGACAATAATAAAATTACATCCAATAATTGAATCAAATTAAATATTCTGATTAATTAAATTATTCCAAAATCTAAGTATTTTTTAAAATTATACTATTATTATTAAAACTATTATAATACTAATATGTATTTTAGGATATTAATATATACAGAGTGTCACTATATAGTATGGATAGCAAATCTATCCATACTATTAATAAGGGGCAAACAATTTAATGCATTTATGCTCACTGCTCTTTATGGACAACCCTTCAACAGACTTTATTTGCAGGAGGTGCAACATTACCCATCATCCATCTGCAGTCTCATAGTATGAAACAATTCACTGATTCTCCTCCATATCTGGTCTTTGACATGAACCCTCACACATTGTCAACATGAGAGGATCTCTTGTTTCTTCAACCACCGTGATTTGTTTTATAGGTAATACTATAAGATGTTTTTTTTTACATGTATATACTATTATACTTTGCCATCTTTAAATATAATTGTTAATTTTATGCAATTAGTTATACAATTAAAGTGTAACACTTGGCTTCATGTTTTCACAGGTGTTGTGTTTTCTAGTAAGGTTGATCAAAGTCCTTCTGTAATTTTTTGGAGTTCTGAAAGACCAGCTGAAATTACTTGTCGCCATCGAATAGCTACCTATGACACTTTATTGTGGTACCAGCGCTCACAGACAGACACTGAGCTGAAACTCATTGGTTATGTGTATTATGAACAAAGAACCGTTGAGAAACCATTTGAGAAGCATTTTAATGTGAGCGGTCATGGTAAAACACACTCCACACTTCATCTTATCCAGCTGAGAAAATCTGAAGACAGTGCTGTGTACTACTGTGCCGCTTATTACCACAGTGCTGTTTCCTCCCTTTCCATTAAACAAAAAACACCTTTAATAATCGCATAACAGAGAACAGCTTTGCACAGCTGATGATTTGGTACATGATATATTTTTTGCTTTTTAAAAAGGAATGTTCCCCCACAGTTTCAACATAACAAGGTTAAAAAACAACATACTCTCTTGTGCTTCATTGCAGAGAGCTAGATATAGAGAAGTAGATAATAGCTCAAAATGATAAGATAAACAGTGGTCATTGTTTTAGCACTGATGCCTTAGAGACTGATCACACTTTATTTTATAGACTAATTCTCACTGTTAAGCAACTATTACTATGCTTTTTTGCCTTAATAAACTCCTAATGTCCTGCTTATTAATAGATAGTTGTTAAATTTAGGTATGCAAGGAATCTAAAATATTGCAGAATAAGGTGTTCATATGAGCTTTATAAGTATTAACAAACAGACAATATGCTAATATGCATGCTAATAAGCAACTAGTTAATAGTGAGAATTGGTACTTAAAATAAAGTGTTACCAATTTTTTTATAGGTATATTGAGTATGCTAATTATGTACTACTTTATCAGTTTATAATTCATCCTTTCCATCTTCCATCCTTTTTCCCCATTAGTGAAAGCCCTGCAGTATATTCCTATTTAAAATTACAAATTCAATATGAATATGCTGTACATTTGTCACTCACTCTACAACATAGTATCATTTGTGAAAAAGAAAAAAAAAAAAAAAATATATATATATATAAAATACTAATAATATGAGTAATAATTTAATAAATTTACATCTAACAATTGAATCAAATTAATATTCTAATTAATTAATTTATTATAAGTTCAAAATTAGGGGTTACTTGGTTATTCATTCATATTAAGTATATCATTAGCCTCTCTGTAGCTGCTCGAAGTTAAATATTAAGAAACATTTCATCCACATTCTAAATATCTTTTAAATATTAACATATCAAAATTGTAAAGCATTATATTATGTCCTTTTAAACTAAGGCTGATATTCAGTGGTGAAATATCGGTAAATTCAGAATATATTAAAATCACTATTATTATACTACTATGTATTTTATGATATCATTATATACAGAGTGTATTTGGAGCAAATCTATCCATACTATTAATAAGGGGCAAACAATTTAATGCATTTATGCTCGCTGCTCTTTATAGACAACCCTTCAATAGACTTTATTTGTAGGAGGTGCAGCATTACCCATCATCCATCTGCAGTCTCATAGTATGAAACAATCCACTGATTCTCCTCCATATCTGATCTTTGACATAAACCATAAACTCACACAACGTCAACATGAGAGGATCTCTTGTTTCTTCAACCATCGTGATTTGTTTCATAGGTAATACTATAAGATTTTTTTTTTTTTTTTTACATGTATATACTATTATACTTTGCCATCTTTAAATATAATTGTTAATTTTATGCAATTAGGTATACAATAAAAGTGTAACATTTGGCTTCATGTCTTCACAGGTGTTGTGTTTTCTAGTAAGGTTGATCAAAGTCCTTCTGCAATTTTTTGGAGTCCTGAAAGACCAGCTGAAATTACCTGTCGCCATCAGATAACTGACTATAACACTTTATTGTGGTACCAGCGCTCACAGACAGACACTGAGCTGAAACTCATTGGTTATATGTATTTTGATCAAAGAACTGTTGAGAAACCATTTGAGAAGCATTTTAATGTGAGCGGTCACGGTGAAACACACTCAACACTTCATCTTATCCAGCTGAGAAAATCTGAAGACAGTGCTGTGTACTACTGTGCCGCTTATTACCACAGTGCTGTTTCCTCCCTTTCCATTAAACAAAAACCACGTCTAATAATTGTGTTACAGAGAGCAGTTTTGCAGAGCTGTCGCATGATTTGATACATGATATATTTTTTTTGCTTTTTGAAAGCAATGTTCTCCCACAGATTGAACATAACAAGGTTTTTGAAAAACAACACATTCTCTTTGCTTGGTGCACAAATGTGTTTACCTGTTAAATATATCTGTCTATTAATAGGATTATAATAAATGTTATTTAATGACAGATCAACCACATTAGCAACCACAATAAGCAATAGCCTGGCAACCAGTCCAAAAAATAAAATAAAATAAAATAAAAAAAGGAGAGCATCATTTGCACACCAGAGGGCAGAAACTCTGCTCAGTTATAACTGATATAGTTATGATGTAGTTTCCGTTCTGACATAAAGGGAAAAGAGTATAAGAATGGGTTTGTTCTCCAATCCAGTCATTTTTATTTAGGTACAACATGATTAGACATCTGATCAACACTGCTATCTTGTTGCTTTTTTTAACAGGTAATGAAATGCATTTAAACAAGATACACATTCTGGAGCAAGAGTTGTACACACTGTAAAAAGTTTTTTTTTTTTTTTCCTGAATACTATTTCAGTCTTTCTACTTCAAAACGTCATGCTTATTTCAACATATTACATACTATATTATTTGTGAAATTTCTGAGTGAAATTTGTTTTAAAGTAAATTTAATACCACTGTTTTCAAGGGCAGTGTTTATTAACAGTATTGTCACTGTAAACGTTTCCTTCTCTTAGCAGGCTTCTTAGTGAACTCTACTGTCATACAGACCCCTTCTGATCTGCTGTCCAAAAACAATGAAGAATCAGTGACTCTCAACTGTTCTCACAAAAATCCAAGCCTCAATGTCATCCTCTGGTACAAGCAGCCTCTTAGTGGAGAAATGCAGCTCATGGGGTATCTATACAGGACAAATAATAACTCAGAGCCAGTTTTTAAGGAGAAAATTGAGCTATTGGGAAATGGAGCAAGTGACAGCAATTTGATACTGAAAAAACTTTCCTCAGATGACAGTGCAATATATTACTGTGCTGCAAGAGAACACAGTGCTGTGGGTTTCCTGTACGTCTGCACAAAAACGTTATCACAAACTCCTATACATTACATCACAGTGTCACTTTTTCTTCATGTTAAGAAGGTGAGCTACTGGGGCTAGTTGTCACACTTTTTTTACTCCACTGAATATTTTTGCAATGCACATTTCTGTATAGCTGCATACTTTTGGTTGCAGGGTCCATGTATGTTACACTATTTCCACCAGAAATGTAACATATATACTGTAAAACCTTATTGCATAACACAATTCAGGCTAAAACTAAACTTCAATACAAATATAAATGCATTAATGTATGCAAGTGTTGTTTTGTTTACTTTTTATGTAAGACAATTTGACAAATATGATGAAATTTGAGTTTTTAAAGCTTTGTTGATGAATTAATTAAAGACAAGTTTCACCTAGATCTTTGAAACCAACATACATATCCACCAAAACATCTGTATAAGTGAGATCATTGACTTAAAACGTCAAAGGTGAGATATCAGACAACTATTATGATTTTTAGAGTTTTAAACAAATTATTTTACTTTTCTGTAGAGAGAACATTATTTCCATGTAAAGTACATAATTTATTGATAACATGACAGAATGATAGAACTGTTTGGGCAGGGAGTACGCTATTGTGTAAATTCTACTGTACTTTACAACTCAATATCCAACCCACCAGGTGGCAGTATAAGTAAAAACACATATATATGAACAGAACAAATCAGACTCCACCCATAAATAAACCAGACTAGCTCACCCATGAATTTTCATTCACCAGAAACCAGAATTCAGCATGTGTGAATTTCCAGTCAAATGTTTCCTGCTTCAGTGTTTCATTGGTGAGGCTTTACTTGCAGATATATACTTGCATCTTAATGGCATCACTGCAGTTTAACATGGTCTCTTTAATGGCCTTACAGGGCTGTCTGTGGCGTTGAATGTTACACAAACTCCTACCAGCCTTTTCTTAGTCACTGGAGCAACCATGAACATCACCTGCAGTCACCATGACAAAACCTACGACAAAATCTTCTGGTACCAGCAGTCTGACGGACAAAATCTGGAACACCTTGGCTTCCTTTCTTTCAAGCAACCCTTGGTTGACAGAAAGGGTTTTACAGTAACAGGAGATGCAGAGAAAGAGGCATTCCTGGTGGTGTCCTCTGTGAAAGCTGAGCACAGCGCTGTGTATTTCTGTGCAGTCAGTGCAGCACAGTGCTACAAGTTTTTAGGAGCCTGTGCTTAAAATCCCTCCCCCATCACATGACACATCTGCACCTGGGTTGACAGCCCAGTTAAATGAGGTGAACAACAGTTGTGGCATTGATATACAAGATAGCTGCACTCTTATGACTGCAGAAGGAACAAATATTTAGAGAGGCAACTGCTGCATTGTGAATTTTATGTTATTTATTCTATTGAATGTTATAATCATGGTCGGAGCAATCATTTTAAACACAATCACTATTTTCTGGTTAATAGGTAAGCATTTCAAGTGCACTGCAGTCTAATTATTTAACATAAATGTGTTGTTATGCGCTCCTCACACTATTGTAGTTTGTGTGGTTTGTTCTCCTGTCATTCAGCAGTCTCCCAGACATCTTCTAAAGACAGTTGAGGAGAAAGGGGCAAATCTTTCTTGTCATCATGGTGACAACAACTATCAATACATGTACTGGTATCAACAAAAAAGCAATGGTGGTTCTTTGGAGCTTATTGGAATGCTCAATTATGGAGCACCTTATCAAGAGGAAAAATTCAAACTTCGATTCAACATCACAGGACATGCTACAAAACATGCATTCCTGCTAATATCCAGCTTATCTGTTGAGGACAGTGCAGTGTATTTCTGTGCAGCTAGTTTGCACACTTGTACAATTCCCTTTAATCACTGACAAAAAACTGTTTACTTCGCACCTGTTTGATTAATAAAATCCACAAGGTTTCTTGCATCTTCATGCCAAAGCTGGTAATAAGAGCATTTACAAATAGAGGGCACTGATGAAAACTTGATGCTTTAATATGTCTACTTTGTTAAATGTGGGGTTTAACAGAGAACAACAGCATAATGGCCTTCATCACAGACTTGCTCTTGATATATGATGAGTGTTTTTGCTCAAAGTGACCCTGGTTCAAGTCCAGCCCGGGACTATGTTCTACTTCCAGTTTTTATGAAAATTGCAGAAAACGCACCTTTCTTAAGATTCGCCTATAAACCAGGGGTTCGGGACCTGATCCTATTTTTGGAGATCTACATTTAGCTCCAAACACACCTGAACCAGCTAATGAAGTTCTTCAGAAGCACTTGATAATTACAGACAGGGTTGAAAGTGAACTTTGCATGTAGGCAGATCTTCAAGAACAAAATTAGGTATCCTTGCAATAAACAAACAAATATATAAATAATGCATACAAATGCAGGCAGTAATTTTTTAATCCTATTTCATCCCTGCAGTCCAGTACAGTACTGTCTCTGGATTTAGTTTTTTTTTTTTGAAAACACACTTGAATTAATACATATTCATATTTATCTTAAAATGCATTAAGGACTAATACACTTATTCTAAGTATTAAAATTCAGTGTTTCACTCATCCTGTCCTATTTGTGTAAACAGATTTGACTGATACATCAACTTACAGAATTTTGCGTAAAGATGAGCAACTATTTTTCTTAAATTATCAAACTTCTAATTTTCACATACAAAAAAATTAAACAACATTTGCAAAAAAGGAGGATCCAGAGCTACATGTAACTAGGATATCACGCTTGGGGTTGGCCTTTTTTCATTTGGACCAATAAGCAACCACCTACTGTAACATGTAACATCAAGGTGGTTCTTTTCTAAGGTGAGCAACAGTCTCAGCCTCTCATGCGATTAGATATGTGAATAGTTTTTTCAACTGCAGAAGAAACAATTTATACCATTGCACCGTGAATTTAATGTTATTTCTTCCATTGCTTGGTTGATATAAGCATGATTAGAGCAATCCTTTTAATCATTATTTTCATGTTAATAGGTAAGCATTTGCAATACATTGCAGTTTTAAATTATTTAACATACATGTGTCGTTATGCACTCCTCACCCTCTTGTAGTTTGTGTGGTTTGTTCTCCTGTCATTCAGCAGTCTCCCAAACATCTTCTAAGGGCAGTGGAGGAGAAAGAGGCCAAGTTTTCTTGTCATCATGGTGACAGCAGCTATCAATACCTGTACTGGTATCAACAGAAAAACAATGGCGGTTCTTTGGAGCTTATTGGAATGCTCAATTTTGAATTTGCTTCTCAAGAGGAAAAATTCAAACCTTGATTTAACATCACAGGACATGCTACAAAAAATGCATTCCTGCTCATATCCAACATAAATGCTGAGGACAGTGCAGTGTATTTCTGTGCAGCTACACTGTAAAAAATAAAAAAGCACAATTTGTTGAGTCAGCTTAAAATAATTTGTTACCCTGCTGCCTTAAAATTTTATGTTCAGTCAACTAAAATAAGTTTAGTCAACTTGAAATGTTAAGTTGTACTAAGTAACAACTTAGATATTTGTGTTTGCTAAACTTAACAGATGGGTAAGTAACCCAGCTGCCTTAAAATTTTAAGTTGATTCAACTCAAATATCTAAGTTGTCACTTAGTATAATTTAACATTTCAAGCTGAATAAACTTTTTTTAAGTTGACTGAATTTAAAATTTTAAGGCAGCCAGGTTACAAATTATTTTAAGTTGACTCAACAAATTGTTTTTTACAGTGTAGATTGCACAGTAGTACAGTTCATTTTAATCACTGACAAAAAACTGTTCACTTTTGCACCTTTGTTTAATTAATAAAAAAGCCTCAAGAGTTTCCAAAATTGGAGCATTTACAATTAGGGAGCATGAATTAAAATATGATGTTTCAGTATGTATTATCTGTTAAATGTTAGCTTTAATAGAGAATGACAGCATAATGGCCTTCACAGACTTGCGCATTGCTCTTGATATATGATGAGTGTTTTTGCTCAAGTTGACCCTAGTTCAAGTCCAGCCTGGGACATGTTCTGCTTCCACTTTTTATGAAAATTGCAAAACACATCCAGAAAACACAAATTTCTTAAGATACACTTATGAACCAGAGGGTCGGGACCTGACATCAAATTGTGCAGCATTTTGTGTAAAGATGAGGAACTACTTTCCTTAAATGATCAAACTTATCATTTTATAATTAACATTTGCAAAAAAGGAGGATCCACAGCTACATGTGACTAGAATGTCACGGATGCTTCCCAGCAGGCACTGGACGTCTATATAACGTAAGGTTGACGTTGGACATGATGTCAGACAGACGTTGCATTTTGGTTGAGAATGAAAATCGTGTTGACGTCAGTATTTGACGTCAATTTGACGCTGACTTAATGTTGAATTTTGGTTACACAACCTAAAAACAACAAAATATCAACGTCAGCTGACATTAGTATTGGACATCAATTTAACGTTGAATTTACATTGAATTTTGGTCAGCCGACGTCGCAACCAAAATTTAACCAAATATCAGCGTCTTATGACGTTGTGTGCCTGCTGGGTTGGGGTTGGCCCTTTTTCATTTGACCAATAAGCAACCACCTAACATCTATCATCTAACATCAAGGTGGTTCCTTTCTGAGGTGAACAACAGTCTCAGCCTCAAGATATGTGATAAGACATGTGAAAAGCTCTTTCAACTGCAGAAGAAACCATTTATACCATTGCACTGTGAATTTAATGTTATTTCTTCTGTTGCTTGGTTGATATAAACATGATTAGAGCAATCCTTTTAACCATTTTCATGTTAATAGGTAAGCATTTCCAATGCATTGCAGTTTTAAATTATTTAATGTACATGTAATGCTATGTGCTCCTCACCCTCTTGTAGTTTGTGTGGTTTGTTCTCCTGTCATTTAGCAGTCTCCCAAGCATCTTCTAAAGACGGTGGAGGAGAAAGAGGCAAATCTTTCTTGTCATCATGGTGACAACAGCTATCAAATCATGTACTGGTATCAACAAAAAAGCAATGTTGGTTCTTTGGAGCTTATTGGAAGGCTCAATTATGGAGCACCTTTTCAAGAGGAAAAATTCAAACCTTGATTTACCATCACAGGAGATGCTACAAAACATGCATTCCTGCTCATATCAACATATCTGTTGAGGACAGTGCAATGTATTTCTGTGCATCTAGTTTGCACACTCATACAATTCCTTTTAATCGCTGACAAAAAACTGTTCACTTTGCAGCTGTTTGATTAATAAAAACCACAAGCTTTCTTGCATCTTCATGCCAAACTGGTAATAAGAACATTTACAAATAGAGGGAACTAATGAAAACTTGATGTTTTAGTATGTCTACTTTGTTAAATATGGGGTTTAACAGAGAACAACAGCATAATGGCCTTCAACACAGACCATTTCTCTTGATATATAATTTCAGCCTGGGACATGTTCTACTTCCGGTTTTCTGAAAATTGCAAAGGACATCTGTAAAACACAAATTTCTTTCGGTAAGCTATAGTCCCATTAAAAATAGCAAAGCAAATTGCCTATAAAACAGAGGGTCAGGACCTGATCCTGTTTTTGGAGATGTACCTTTACCTCTAAACACACCTGAACCAGCTAATATAGGTCTTCAGAAGCACTTAATAATTACAGACAGGGCTGAAAGTGAACTTTGCATGTAGGCAGATCTTCAAGAACAGAATTAGGTATCCTTGCAATAAACAAACAAATATATAAATAATGCATACAAATGCAGATGGTAATTTTTCAATACTATTTCATCCCTACTCAAAAACATGTTTTAATTTATTGTAAAGTTGGATGTTGTGTGAAGGCCAGCTGTGTTAGCAGACATGTCCTGTCTAAAACAAATGTAAAAATTCCACAAAATTTACATCTATATATTACTTTATACAGAGATGGTACTGTATTGCTATTTATTTTGAAAGCAGACTTGCATTAATACATATTCAAATTTATCTTAAAACTGTACTTAGGACTAAAACACTTATTCTAAGTATTGCTGAGAAAGCTGAGAAGATCACAGTGCTGTTTCCTCCTTTTCCATTAAACAAAAACCACCTTTAATAATTGTGTAACAGAGAACAGCTTTGCACAGCTGATGATTTGGTACATGGTATATTTTTTTTTTTTTTGCTTTTTGAAAGGAATGTTCCCCCACAGTTTCAACATAACGTTAAAAAACAACATATTTTTGTCTCAATAAACTCCTAATGTCCTGCTTATTAACAGTTAGTAAGGTAGTTGTTAAGTTTAGGTATACAAAGGATCTAAAAAATTGCAGAATAAGGTGTTAATATGTGTTTATAAGTATTAACAAACAGCCAATATGCTAGGAATATGTATGTTATTAAGCAACTAGTTAATAGTGAGAATTGGTCCTTTAGATAAAGTGTTACCATTTTTATAAGTATATTGAGTATGTTAATTATGTACTTTATCAGTTTATAATCCATCCTTTCCATCTTCCATCGTTTTACCCCATGAATGCTCTGTAGTATATTCCTATTTAAAATTACAAATTCGAAATGAATATGTTGCTCATTTGTCACTCACTCTACAACATAGTATAATCAAACTATACTATTAATAAGGGGCAAACAATTTAATGCATTTATGCTCACTGCTCTTTATGGACAACCCTTCAATATACTTTATTTGTAGGAGGTGCAGCATTACCCATCATCCATCTGCAGTCTCATAGTACAATATGAAACAATCCACTGATTCTCCTCCATATCTGGTCTTTGACATAAACCCTCACACAACGTCAACATGAGAGGATCTCTTGTTTATTCAACCACCGTCATTTGTTTAATAGGTAATAGTATGTTTCTTTACATGTATATACTATTATACTTTGCCATCTTTAAATATAATTGTTGATTTTATGCAATTAGTTATACAGTAAAAGTGCAGCATTTGGATTCATGTCTTCACAGGTGTTGTGTTTTCTAGTAAGGTTGATCAAAGACCTTCTGCAATTTTTTGGAGTTCTGAAAGACCAGCTGAAATTACCTGTCGCTATCAAATAACTAACTATGACACTTTATTGTGGTACCAGCGCTCACAGACAGACACTGAGCTGAAACTCATTGGTTATATGTATTATGAACAAAGAACTGTTGAGAAACCATTTGAGAAGCATTTTAATGTGAGCGGTCACGGTGAAACACACTCCACACTTCATCTTATCCAGCTGAGAAAATCTGAAGACAGTGCTGTGTACTACTGTGCCGCTTATTACCACAGTGGTGTTTCCTCCCTTTCCATTAAACAAAAACCACGTCTAATAATTGTGTTACAGAGAGCAGTTTTGCAGAGCTGTCGCATGATTTGGTACATGATATATTTTTTTGCTTTTTGAAAGCAATGTTCTCCCACAGATTGAACATAACAAGGTTTTTGAAAAACAACATATTCTCTTTGCTTGGTGCACAAATGTGTTTACCTGTTAAAGATGTCTGTCTAATAGGATTATAATAAATGTTATTTAATGACAAAGCAACCACATTAGCAACCACAATAAGCAATAGCCTGGCAACCAGTCCAAAAAAAAAAAAGGGGGGGAGAGCATCATTTGCACATCAGAGGGCAGAAACTCTAGTTATGATGTAGTTTCTGTTCTGACATAAAGGGAAAAGAGTATAAGAATGGGTTTGTTCTCCAATCCAGTCATTTTTATTTAGGTACAACATGATTAGACATCTGATCAACACTGCTATCTTGTTGCTTTTTTTAACAGGTAATGAAATGCATTTAAACAAGATACACATTCTTGAGCAAGAGTTGTACACACTGTAAAAAGTTTTTTTTTTTTTTTCCTGAATACTATTTCAGTCTTTCTACTTCAAAACGTCATGCTTATTTCAACATATTACATACTATATTATTTGTGAAATTTCTGAGTGAAATTTGTTTTAAAGTAAATTTAATACCACTGTTTTCAAGGGCAGTGTTTATTAACAGTATTGTCACTGTAAACGTTTCCTTCTCTTAGCAGGCTTCTTAGTGAACTCTACTGTCATACAGACCCCTTCTGATCTGCTGTCCAAAAACAATGAAGAATCAGTGACTCTCAACTGTTCTCACAAAAATCCAAGCCTCAATGTCATCCTCTGGTACAAGCAGCCTCTTAGTGGAGAAATGCAGCTCATGGGGTATCTATACATGACAAATAATAACTCAGAGCCAGTTTTTAAGGAGAAAATTGAGCTATTGGGAAATGGAGCAAGTGACAGCAATTTGATACTGAAAAAACTTTCCTCAGATGACAGTGCAATATATTACTGTGCTGCAAGAGAACACAGTGCTGTGGGTTTCCTGTACGTCTGCACAAAAACGTTATCACAAACTCCTATACATTACATCACAGTGTCACTTTTTCTTCATGTTAAGAAGGTGAGCTACTGGGGCTAGTTGTCACACTGAATATTTTTTAAATGCACATTTCTTTATAGCTGCACACTTTTGGTTGCAGGGTCCATGTATGTTACACTATTTCCACCAGAAATGTAACATATATACTGTAAAACCTTATTGCATAACACAATTCAGGCTAAAACTAAACTTCAATATAAATATAAATGGATTAATGTATGCAAGTGTTGTTTTGTTCACTTTTTATGTAAGACAATTTGACAAATATGATGAAATTTGAGTTTTTAAAGCTTTGTTGATGAATTAATTAAAGACAAGTTTCACCTAGATCTTTGAAACCAACATACATATCCACCAAAACATCTGTATAAGTGAGATCATTGACTTAAAACGTCAAAGGTGAGATATCAGACAACTATTATGATTTTTAGAGTTTTAAACAAATTATTTTACTTTTCTGTAGAGAGAACATTATTTCCATGTAAAATACATAATTTATTGATAACATGGCGAATGATAGAACTGTTTGGGCAGGGAGTACGCTATTGTGTAAATTCTACTGTACTTTACAACTCAATATCCAACCCACCAGGTGGCAGTATAAGTAAAAACACATATATATGAACAGAACAAATCAGACTCCACCCATTTATCCAATAAACCAGACTAGCTCACCCATGAAGTTTCATTCACCAGAAACCAGAATTCAGCATGTGTGAATTTCCAGTCAAATGTTTCCTGCTTCAGTGTTTCATTGGTGAGGCTTTACTTGCAGATATATACTTGCATCTTAATGGCATTATTGCAGTTTAACATGGTCTCTTTAATGGCCTTACAGGGCTGTCTGTGGCATTGAAAGTTACACAAACTCCTACCAACCTTTTCTTAGTCAATGGAGCAACCATGAACATCACCTGCAGTCACCATGACAAAACCTACGACAAAATCTTCTGGTACCAGCAGTCTGACGGACAAAATCTGGAACACCTTGGCTTCCTTTCTTTCAAGCAACCCTTGGCTGACAGAAAGGGTTTTACAGTAACAGGAGATGCAGAGAAAGAGGCATTCCTGGTGGTGTCCTCTGTGAAAGCTGAGCACAGCGCTGTGTATTTCTGTGCAGTCAGTGCAGCACAGTGCTACAAGTTTTTAGGAGCCTGTGCTTAAAATCCCTCCCCCATCACATGACACATCTGCACCTGGGTTGACAGCCCAGTTAAATGAGGTGAACAACAGTGGTAGCATTGATATACAAGATAGCTGCACTCTTATGACTGCAGAAGCAACGAATATTTAGAGAGGCAACTGCTGCATTGTGAATTTTATGTTATTTATTCTATTGAATGTTATAATCATGGTCGGAGCAATCATTTTAAACACAATCACTACTTTCTGGTTAATAGGTAAGCATTTCAAGTGCACTGCAGTCTAATTATTTAACATACATGTGTTGTTATGCGCTCCTCACACTATTGTAGTTTGTGTGGTTTGTTCTCCTGTCATTCAGCAGTCTCCCAGACATCTTCTAAAGACAGTGAAGGAGAAAGAGGCAAATATTTCTTGTCATCATGGTGACAGCACCTATCAAAACCTGTACTGGTATCAACAAAAAAACAATGGTGGTTCTTTGGAGCTTATTGGAATGCTCAATTATGGAGCACCTTATCAAGAGGAAAAATTCAAACTTCGATTCAACATCACAGGACATGCTACAAAACATGCATTCCTGCTAATATCCAGCTTATCTGTTGAGGACAGTGCAGTGTATTTCTGTGCAGCTAGTTTGCACACTTGTACAATTCCCTTTAATCACTGACAAAAAACTGTTTACTTCGCACCTGTTTGATTAATAAAATCCACAAGGTTTCTTGCATCTTCATGCCAAAGCTGGTAATAAGAGCATTTACAAATAGAGGGCACTGATGAAAACTTGATGCTTTAATATGTCTACTTTGTTAAATGTGGGGTTTAACAGAGAACAACAGCATAATGGCCTTCATCACAGACTTGCTCTTGATATATGATGAGTGTTTTTGCTCAAAGTGACCCTGGTTCAAGTCCAGCCCGGGACTATGTTCTACTTCCAGTTTTTATGAAAATTGCAGAAAACGCACATTTCTTAAGATTCGCCTGTAAACCAGGGGTTCGGGACCTGATCCTATTTTTGGAGATCTACATTTAGCTCCAAACACACCTGAACCAGCTAATGAAGTTCTTCAGAAGCACTTGATAATTACAGACAGGGTTGAAAGTGAACTTTGCATGTAGGCAGATCTTCAAGAACAAAATTAGGTATCCTTGCAATAAACAAACAAATATATAAATAATGCATACAAATGCAGGCAGTAATTTTTTAATCCTATTTCATCCCTGCAGTCCAGTACAGTACTGTCTCTGGATTTAGTTTTTTTTTTTTGAAAACACACTTGAATTAATACATATTCATATTTATCTTAAAATGCATTAAGGACTAATACACTTATTCTAAGTATTAAAATTCAGTGTTTTACTCATCCTGTCCTATTTGTGTAAACAGATTTGACTGATACATCAACTTACAGAATTTTGCGTAAAGATGAGCAACTATTTTTCTTAAATTATCAAACTTCTAATTTTCACATACAAAAAAATTAAACAACATTTGCAAAAAAGGAGGATCCAGAGCTACATGTAACTAGGATATCACGCTTGGGGTTGGCCTTTTTTCATTTGGACCAATAAGCAACCACCTACTGTAACATGTAACATCAAGGTGGTTCTTTTCTAAGGTGAGCAACAGTCTCAGCCTCTCATGCGATTAGATATGTGAATAGTTTTTTCAACTGCAGAAGAAACAATTTATACCATTGCACCGTGAATTTAATGTTATTTCTTCCATTGCTTGGTTGATATAAGCATGATTAGAGCAATCCTTTTAATCATTATTTTCATGTTAATAGGTAAGCATTTGCAATACATTGCAGTTTTAAATTATTTAACATACATGTGTCGTTATGCACTCCTCACCCTCTTGTAGTTTGTGTGGTTTGTTCTCCTGTCATTCAGCAGTCTCCCAAACATCTTCTAAGGGCAGTGGAGGAGAAAGAGGCCAAGTTTTCTTGTCATCATGGTGACAGCAGCTATCAATACCTGTACTGGTATCAACAGAAAAACAATGGCGGTTCTTTGGAGCTTATTGGAATGCTCAATTTTGAATTTGTTTCTCAAGAGGAAAAATTCAAACCTCGATTTAACATCACAGGACATGCTACAAAAAATGCATTCCTGCTCATATCCAACATAAATGCTGAGGACAGTGCAGTGTATTTCTGTGCAGCTAGTTTGCACAGTAGTACAGTTCCTTTTAATCACTGACAAAAAACTGTTCACTTTGCACCTGTTTGATTAATAAAAAAGCCTCAAGGTTTACCAACATTGGAGCATTTACAATTAGGAGGCATGAATCAAAAAATTATGTTTCAGTATGTATTATCTGTTAAATGTTAGCTTTAATAGAGAATGACAGCATAATGGCCTTCACAGACTTGCGCATTGCTCTTGATATATGATGAGTGTTTTTGCTCAAGTTGACCCTAGTTCAAATCTAACCTGGGACATGTTCTGCTTCCACTTTTTATGAAAATTGCAAAATACATCCAGAAAACACAAATTTCTTAAGATACGCCTATAAACCAGAGGGTCGGAACTTGACATCAAATTGTGCAGCATTTTGCGTAAAGATGAGCAACTACTTTTCTTAAATGATTAAACTTATAATTTTAGAATTAACATTTGCAAAAAAGGAGGATCCACAGCTACATGTGACTAGAATGTCACGGACGCTTGGGGTTGGCCCTTTTCATTTGGACCAATAAACAACCACCTAACATCTAACATCTAACATCTAACATCAAGGTGGTTCCTTTCTGAGGTGAACAACAGTCTCAGCCTCAAGATATGTAATAAGACATGTGAAAAGCTCTTTCGACTCCAGAAGAAACAATTTATACCATTGCACTGTGAATTTAATGTTATTTATTCTGTTGCTTGGTTGATATAAGCATGATTAGAGCAATCCTTTTAACCATAATCATTATTTTCATGTTAATAGGTAAGCATTTACAATGCATTGCAGTTTTAAATTATTTAATGTACATGCATTGTTATGTGCTCCTCACCCTCTTGCAGTTTGTGTGGTTTGTTTTCCTGTCATTCAGCAGTTTCCCAAACATCTTCTACGGACAGTGGAGGAAAAAGACGCAAATCTTTCATGTCATCATGGCGACAGCAGCTATCCATACATGTACTGGTATCAACAAAAAAATAAAGGTGGTCCTTAGGAGCTTATTGGAATGCTGACAGGTGGTGTAGGTTCTCCAGAGGAAAAATTCAAATCTCGATTTGCCCTATCAGGACATGCTACAAAAGATGCATTCCTGGTTATATCAAGCATATCTGCTGAGGACAGTGCAGTGTATTTCTGCGCAGCTAGTGTGCACAGTTGTACAGTTTTCTATAACCCTTTGACAAAAATGATTCACTTTGCACCTGTTTGAATTTAAAAAAAAAGTTTTCTACAAGGCCACAAGGTTTCTTGAATATTAATGCCAAAACTGGTAATAACTGTCATTTACAAATAGAGGGCACTGATGAAAATGTGATATTTCAGTATGTGTGGGGTTTAATGGAGAACATGCATAATGGTCCCAGGTTCAAGAGCATGATCCAGTCCAGTTCCATTGTTTCTCCTTGTACTTTCCTGGCGCTTCTCCACTGTCCTCTCAATTAAAGGCAGAAAGTCAAGAAAAAAAGAATGAAAGAATGAAAGAATGCTGGTCATTTTTTAATCCTATTTCATTCCTGCTTGAAGATCAGCCATGTTAGCAGCCAACTCTTGCATACATAATTAATAAACATTGCACATACTTTACATTTCCGTAATACTTTATTATATAGAGACAGAACTGGATTGATCTTTGTTTGTGAACTAATGCACTTGAATTTGTGCAAACTCCTAATTCTAAGTATTATTTTTCAGTTCTTATCTCATCCTACCCTGTTTATGTTACAGACATGACTGATACCTCAAATTGTGCAACTTCAAGTTAGGTATTTCTTTTCCTAAATGATCAAATATAATTGTTGCATACAGAAAATTAAAATAAAATCTCATTTACTTGCACTGAATGATGACACAGAGCTTTATTTTGAACATCACAGACATTTGGGGGTGACCTTTTTTTGATTTGGACCAATAAGCAACCACCTAACATCTCACATCTGAGGTGAACAACAGTCTTAGTCTCAAGCTGTTACCTCCTACGAATGCAGGAGACACTGTTTAAAGAGGCAGCCACTCCACTGTGAATTTAATGTTATTTCTTCTGCTGCCTTGGTTGAATGTTATAGTCATGATCAGAGTCATCATTTTAACTATAATCACTACTTACTGGCTACCAGGTAAGCATCTCTAGGGCAATGCAGTCTACGTTCTTTATTTTATATTGACTTTTATGTTCTCCTCACCCTCTTGTAGTTTGTGTGGTTTGTTCTCCTGTCATTCAGCAGTCTCCTAAACATCTTCTATGGACAGTGGAGGCGAATGAGGCAAAGCGACTATCACAGACATTTGGGGGTGGGCTCTTGATTGGACCAATAAACAAGCACCTAACATGTAGGTGGTTCCTTTCTGAGGCAAGCAACAGTCTCATCCTCAAGATATATGGTAAGATATGTGAAAACCTCTTTTGACTGCAGAAGAATCAATTTAGCGAGTGAACTGACTGTTAATGTTAGTTCTTCTGTTGCTTGGTTGAATGTTATGATCATGATCAAAGCAATCATTTTAAATATAATCACTATTTACTGGTTACCAGGTAAGTGTTTCTAGTCCAATGCAGACTATTTGATATACATATATTGTTGTGCTCTCCTCACCCTCTTGTAGTTTGTGTGGTTTGTTCTCCTGTCATTCAGCAGTCTCCCAAACATCTCCTACAGACAGTGAAGGAGAAAGAGGCAAATCTTTCTTGTCATCATGGTGATAGCAGCTATCTGTACCTGTACTGGTATCAACAGAAAAGCAATGGTGGTTTTTTGGAGCTTATTGGAATGCTGACAGGTGATAAAGGTTCTCCAGAGGAAAAATTCAAATCTCGATTTGCCCTATCAGGACATGCTACAAAAGATGCATTCCTGGTTATATCAAGCATATCTGCTGAGGACAGTGCAGTGTATTTCTGTGCAGCTAGTATGCACAGTTGTACAGTTTTCTATAACTCTTTGACAAAAATTATTCACTTTGCACCTGTTTGAATTAAAAAGTTTTTCCACAAGGCCACAATGCTTCCTGAACATTTATGCCAAAACTGGTAATACCTTTATTTACAAATAGAGGGCACTAATGAAAATGTGATATTTCAGTATGTATAGGGCTTAATGGAGAACATGCATAATGGTCCCAGGTTCAAAAGCATGTTCTAGTCCAGTTCCATTGTTTCTCCTTGTACTTTCCTGGTTTTTCTCCACTGTCCTCTCAAATTAAGGCATAAAGTCAAGAAAGAAAGAATGAAAGAATGCTGTTCATTTTTTAATCCAATTTCATTCCTGCTTGAAGATCAGCCATGTTAGCCTCGCCTACAGCATTTTTAAACATTGCACATACTTTACATTTCTATAATACTTTATTATATAGAGACAGAACTGGATTGAGCTTTATTTGTGAACTAATGCACTTGAATTTGCGTAAACTCCTAATTGCAAGTATAAGAGTTCAGTTCTTAGATCTGAACTCTTCAGATCCTGCCCTGTTTATGTTACAGACATGAATGATACCTCAAATTGTGCAACTTCAGTTTAATGGCCAAACATAATTGTTGCACACAGAAAAAAAAAAAAAAAAAAAACTGAATTAAGACAGAGCTCTATTTTGACTAGAACATCACAGATTTTTGGGGGTGACCTTGTTTGATATGGACCAATAAGCAACCACCTAACATCTAACATCTAGGTGGTTTCTATCTGAGGTGAACAACACTCTTAGTCTCAAGCTGTTACCTCCTACGACAGCAGAAGAAACAGTTTAGAGAGGCAGCCATTGCACTGTGAATGTAATGTTATTTCTTCTGCTGCCTTGGTTGAATGTTATAATCATGATCAGAGTCATCACTTTAACTATAATCACTACTTACTGGCTACCAGGTAAGCATCTCTAGGGCAATCCAGTTCTTTATTTTATATTGATATTTATGTTCTCCTCACACTATTGTAGTTTGTGTGGTTTGTTCTCCTGTCATTCAGCAGTCTCCCAAACATCTCCTACGGACAGTGGAGGAGAAAGAGGCAAATCTTTCTTGTCATCATGGTGACAGCAGCTATCAATACCTGTACTGGTATCAACAGAAAAGCAATGGTGGTTTTTTGGAGCTCATTGGAATGCTGACAGGTGGTGTAGGTTCTCCAGAGGAAAAATTCAAACCTCGATTTGCCCTATCAGGACATGCTACAAAAGATGCATTCCTGGTTATATCAAGCATATCTGCTGAGGACAGTGCAGTGTATTTCTGCGGAGCTAGTGTGCACAGTTGTACAGTTTTCTATAACTCTCTGACAAAAATAATTCACTTTGCACCTGTTTGAATTAAAAAAAAAAAAAAAAGAAAAAAAGTTTTTCCACAAGGCCACAATGCTTCCTGAACATTTATGCCAAAACTGGTAATACCTGTATTTACAAATAGAGGGCACTAATGAAAATGTGATATTTCAGTATGTATAGGGCTTAATGGAGAACATGCATAATGGTCCCAGGTTCAAAAGCATGTTCTAGTCCAGTTCCATTGTTTCTCCTTGTACTTTCCTGGCGCTTCTCCACTGTCCTCTAAAATTAAGGCATAAAGTCAAGAAAGAAGGAATGAAAGAATGCTGCTCATTTTTTAATCCTATTTCATTCCTGCTTGAAGATCAGCCATGTTAGCCACGCCTACATAATTTTTAAACATTGCACATACTTTACATTTCTATAATACTTTATTATATAGAGACAGAACTGGATTGAGCTTTATTTGTGAACTAATGCACTTGAATTTGTGTAAACTCCTAATTCCAAATATTAGATTTCAGTTCTTAACTCATCCTGCCCTGTTTATGTTACAGACATGACTGATACCTCAAATTGTGCAACTTCAGTTTAGTGGTCAAACATAATTGTTGCATACAGAAAAAAAAACAAAAAAAAACACCTGAAATAAGACAGAGCTGTATTTTGACTAGAACATCAGATGTTTGGGGGTGACCTTGTTTGATATGGACCAATAAGCAACCACCTAACATCTAACATCTAGGTGGTTTCTTTCTGAGGTGAACAACACTCTTAGTCTTAAGCTGTTACCTCCTACGACAGCAGAATAAACAGTTTAGAGAGGCAGCCATTGCACTGTGAATGTAATGTTATTTCTTCTGCTGCCTTGGTTGAATGTTATAATCATGATCAGAGTCATCACTTTAACTATAATCACTACTTACTGGCTACCAGGTAAGCATCTCTAGGGCAATCCAGTTCTTTATTTTATATTGATATTTATGTTCTCCTCACACTATTGTAGTTTGTGTGGTTTGTTCTCCTGTCATTCAGCAGTCTCCCAAACATCTTCTACGGACAGTGGGGGAGAAAGACGCAAAGCTTACTTGTCATCATGGTGACAGCAGCTACACATTCCTATTCTGGTATCAACAGAAAAACAATGGCGGTTCTTTGGAGCTTATTGGAATGCTCAATTTTGAATCTGCTTCTCCAGAGGAAAAATTCAAACCTCGATTTAACATCACAGGAGATGCTACAAAAAATGCATTCCTGCTCATATCCAATGTAAATGCAGAGGACAATGCAGTGTATTTCTGTGCAGCTAGATTGCACAGCCATACAATTCCTTTTAATCGCTGACAAAAAACTGTTCACTTTGCACCTGTTTGATTAACTTAAAAAAAAAAAAAAAAGCCACAAGATTTATTGCATCTTCATGCCAAAACCGGTAATAAGAATGTTTACAAATAGAGGGCACTAATGAAAATGTGATGTTTCCCTATGTATTGTCTGTTAAATGCGGGCTTTAATAGAGAATAACAGCAAAATGGCCATTGTTCTGGACATATGATAAATGTTTTTGCTCATGGGGACCCAGGTTCAAGACCAACCTGTGACATGTTCTACTGCTAGTCTCCTGTAAACTGCAAAATGCATCAGCGAAGCACAAATTTTTCTATGTAATCTAGTCCCATCAGGACAGGGCTAAAAGCAAAAAGCCAATAAACTAGGGGTCAGTACCTGATCCAGTTCTTAGATATCTGCCTTTAGCTCCAACCTTGATCTAACACAACTGAATCTGCTAACCAGAACTGATGAACTGAAATTTGAAGGTACATTGGACACATACAGTCTAAGTTGTTTTATGTACATGTTTTGTTATGTGCTCCTCACCCTCTTGTAGTTTGTGTGGTTTGTTCTCCTATCATTCAGCAGACTCCCCAACATCTTCTAAAGACAGTGGAAGAGAAAGAGGCAAAGTAATTTTCACATACAGAAAATGAAACAAGATTTGCAATAAAGGAGGAGCTGTATTTAATTAGAATATCACAGACACTTGGGGGTGGGCTTTCTTTTTTTTCATTTGGACACCTAAACACCTAAAATCAAGGTGTTTCCTTTCTAAGATGAATAACAGTCTCAGCCTCAAGATACGTGATAGCATAAGTGAAAAGCTCTATTGACTGAAACAATTTAGTGAGGCAACCATTATACTGTGAATTTCACATTATTTCTTCTATTGATTTGTTGAATGTTATAATCATGATCAGAGCAATCATACTAACGATAATCACTGCTTTCATGTTAATAGGTAAGCATTTCCAGTGTAGTCGAAGTTATTTTATGTACATGTATTGTTATGTGCTCCTCACCCTCTTGTAGTTTGTGTGGGTTGTTCTCCTGTCATTCAGCAGACTCCCAGACATCTTCTAACGACAGTGGAGGAGAAAGAGGCAAAGCTTTTTTGTCGTCACGGTGACAACAACTATCAATACCTGTACTGGTATCAACAGAAAAACAATGGTGGTTCTTTGGAGCTTATTGGAATGCTCAATTATGGAGAAGCTTCTCAAGAGGAAAAATTCAAATCTCGATTTAACATCACAGGACATGCAAAACAGGATGCATTTCTGCTCATATCCAGTATATCTGTTGAGGACAGTGCAATATATTTCTGTGCAGCTAGTTTGCACAGTCATACAATTCCTTTCAAACGCTGCCAAAAAACTGTTCCCATTGCACCTGTTTGATTAATAAAAAAACCCACAAGATTTCTTGCACCTTCATGCCAAAACTGGTAATAAGAATGTTTACAAAGAGGGCACTAATAAAAAATGTGATGTTTCACAATGTATTGTTATGTAAAGGCTTTCCATAGAGAATGACAGCAAAATGGCTTTCATCACGGACATATGCATTGCTCTTGACGTATGAGTGTTTTTGCTTTAAGGGACCTAGGTTCAAAACCAACCTGTGACATGTTCTACTTACAGTTTCATGGAAATTCCAAAACACATCAGATTTCTAAATGTTTTTCAGATTTCTCCAGATAATCTAGTTCCATCAGAATAGGGTTAGAAGCAAAATGCCAATAAACTAGGGGAACCTGATCCTGTTCCTGGAGATCTACCTTTAGCTCCAAACTTGATCTAACAGCCCTGAAACTGAAGCTAACCAGCTTGGAACCGGTTTAACTAACCTTTGCAGGTATACTAGGTGAAGTAATTTTTACATGCAGAAAATGAAACAAGATTTGCAGTGAAGGACGATCGAGAGCTGTAGAATATCACACACACTTGGGGACACTTGTGGGTGGGCTTTTTTGTTTTCATTTGGACCAATAAGCAACCACCTAACATGTAACATCAAGGAGGTTCCTTTCTGAGGTGAACAAGATATGTGATAAGATATGTGTAAAGCTCTTTTGACTGCAGAAGAAACAATTCAGAGAGTCAACCATTGCACTGTAAATTTGCTTGGTTGAATGTTATAATCATGATCAGAGCAATCAATTTAACGATAATCACTGCTTTCATGTTAATAGGTAAGCATTTCCAGTGCAATGCAGTCTAACTTTTTTTTTTTTTTATTTTATATTGAATGTATGCTCTCCTCACCCTCTTGTAGTTTGTGTGGTTTGTTCTCCTGTCATTCAGCAGTCTCCCAAACATCTTCTAAGGACAGTGGAGGAGAAAGAGGCAAATCTTTCTTGTCATCATGGTGACAGCAGCTATCCATACCTGTACTGGTATCAACAAAAAAACAAAGGTGGTTCTTTGGAGCTGATTGGAATGCTAAATTATGGTGAACCTATTCCAGAGGATAAATTCAAACCTCGATTTGTCCTATCAGGACATGCTAAAAAAGATGCATTCCTGCTGATATCCAGTATATCTGTCGAGGACAGCGCTGTGTATTTCTGTGCTGCTAGTTTGCACAGCCATTTAATTCTCTATAAACCCTGACAAATAACTGTTTGCACCTGTTTGAATAACAAAAAAAGCCACAAGTTTCTTGCATCTTCATGGTAATAAAAATGTTTACAAATAGTCTGTTCATAAGTATAGATTAATAAAGAACAATATACCGGCCTTCATCACAGACATGTGCATTGCTCTCGACATATGATGAGTGGTTTTGCTCATGGGGACCCATGCTCTAGTCCAGTTTCATCTCTCTCTTCCTTCAGTAAACAAACAAATAAATAAAAAATGCATATGAATGCAGATGGTCATTTCTAAATCATATTTTATCCCCACTATATATATATATATATATTGTCACGGGGGCGGAGCAAAGCGACAGACACAGTGGGCGTGACGTCAGGCCTCGGAGAGGCTTTTATTAAACAATAACAGAAACTGTCCAAAAAGGGGAAAAAGTGTCCAAAATAAAAGGGGGATCTGGTGTCCTCGACGTGACGGGGTCGTGAAGGAGGGGTAGTGTTCCGAAGGGAAGGGTCCAGGTAAGGGGCGGAGTCCGGCGGCCGCACGCGCTCCCCGCTCAGGTCCGGGGTGCGAGGGGCGGCGGCTTCTCTAGCGGCATCGTCCTCCTCTACCTACGCGGCACTTCTGGGGGATAAAACGGCCCGGCAACCTTGCCCGTCAGCCGTCACGGGTGCGGTCCTCATCCGGACCCGCGGGGTCCGGCAGCTCGTCCTACGGCGGCGCTCGTTCCTCTTCACCCCTTCCTGGACCCACGAGGACACCAGCGTGCATGCACGGGGAAGAGACCGGTCTCCTGAGGAGAGGCGCGCTCGGCAATTTAACAGCGGCGGTGATGAGGCTTCATTCACATCAGGTGTGCCTCATCACACGCAGCCAGACCTGGATGTTTCAGCGCCCCTCCTCCTCCCACACGCCCACTCCCGTCGGGAGCCTGGTGAAGGGCGGCGATTACCGACGGGGTGCAGCTGACAATTGGGGGTGGGGGGGGGCAGTCGACTCGTCACAATATATATATATATATATATATATATAAATAATTTACAGATTTTTTTCCTTAACACCAGCTATGTTAACTTAGTGCACATCATGTATGCATGAACTATAAACATTAAATTGCTTTACATTTCAAACAGTTCTGCATTTCTTTTTACAAACTTTATATAAATACAGAACTGGATTGACTTTTTAAATTGATCTTAATACAGAGCTTAGGACTATTGCACTTATGAATATGAGCAAACCCCTAATTCTAAGTATTATAATTCATCCTACCCCATTTGTGCTATAGACATAACTGATACCTAATATTGTGCAGCCTTTTTGCATAAAGGTGAGCTACTATTTTAAATGATCAAATGTATAATTTTTGCATGTAGACAATAAAATAGGGTGAAAAAATAAAAAAAATAAAAATCTACCTACTTAACGGCTTATACTTGCATTGAAAGATGAACAAGAGCTGTGTACAGTAGCGACTATTACAGACATTTGGGGGTGGACTCTTTTGACTGGACCAATAAACAACCACCTGACATCTAGGTGGTTCCTTTCTGAGACAAGCAACAGTCTCAGCCTCAAGATATATGGTAAGATAAGCAAAAATCTCTTTTGACTGCAGAAAAATCAATTTAGAGAGTGAACTGACTGTGAATTTAATGTTAGTTTTTCTGCTGCTTGGTTGAGTGTTATAATCATGATCAAAGCAATCATTTCAACTATAATCACTATTTACTTGTTACCGGGTAAGTGTTTCTAGTCCAAAGCAGTCTATTTGATATACATATATTGTTGTGCTCTGCTCACCCTCTTGTAGTTTGTGTGGTTTGTTCTCCTGTCATTCAGCAGTCTCCCAAACATCTTCTACGGACAGTGAAGGAGAAAGAGGCAAATCTGTCTTGTCATCACGGTGACAGCAGCTACGCATACCTGTACTGGTATCAACAAAAAAACAAAGGCGGTTCTTTGGAGCTCATTGGAATGCTCAGTTATGGTGAATCTTTTCCAGAGGATAAATTCAAATCTCAATTTGCCCTATCAGGATATGCTACAAAAGATGCATTCCTGCTGATATCCAGTATATCTGCTGAGGACAGCGCTGTGTATTTCTGTGCTGCTAGTTTGCACAGCCATTTAATTCTCTATAAACCCTGACAAATAACTGTTTGCACCTGTTTGAATAACAAAAAAAGCCACAAGTTTCCTTGCATCTTCATGCCAAAACTGGTAATAAAAATGTTTACAAGTAGAGGGCACTAATGAAAATGTAATGAGTTTTAGTATGCAATGTCTGTTTAAATGTAGGGGTTAATGGAGAACAACATACTGGCCTTCATAACAGGCATGCACATTACTCTCAACATGGAATGTTTTTGCTCATGGGACACAGGTTCAAGACCAACCTGTGACATGTTATAGTCCAGTTTTATCCTGCCACTTCTCCACTGTCCTTTCTAATAAAAGTCCTATTTAGATTTTGTGACAATTCTTATCAATTCAATGCATGTCTTTGATTTTCTGTATCATGGTGTTAGTGTGTGCTTTTTAGATGTGAGCATTACAGAAAGTTATGTGCTGTTGTTGCATGCATTACGTGTGATAAGTACAGGTGAATCTCAAAAAATTTTAATTTTTTGTTTGTAACATTTCAAAAACTGAAACTTTCATATATTCTAGATTCATTACATGTAACGTAAAATATTTCTGAAGTTATTTTATTTTTTTTTGTGTGTTTTTATTTTGATGATTAGAGCTTACAGCTCATGAAAGTCAAAAATCCAGTATCTCAAAATATTAGAATATTTCCTAAGATCAATCAAAAAACAGATTGCAAAACAGAAAAGTTCAAGTTCTTTAAAGTATGTTCATTTATGCATTCAACACTTGGTCGGCAGCACAAATTACAGCAAATTCTTTGCTTCTAGCACAAATGACAGCATCAGTGAGGTGTGGCATGGAAGCGATCAGCCTGTGGCACTGCTGAGGCACTATTGAGCCTTCAGATCGTCTGTACATTGTTGGATGAACTGTTTCTCATCTTTCTCTTTAACATATCCCATAGACTCTCAGTGTGGTTAAGGTCAGGCATGTTGGCTGGCCAATCAAGCACAGTAATATGGTCAGCAAACCACTTGGAAGGGTTTTTTTTGCACTGTGGACAGGTGCTAAAGTCCTGCTGGAAAAGGAAATCAGCATCTCTATAAAGCTTGTCAGCAGATGGAAGCATAAAGTGCTTCAAAATCTCCTGGTAGACGGCTGCATTGACTTTCAACTTGATAAAACACAATGGACCAACACCAGCAGATGTCACGGGACCCCAAATCATTACTGACTTCAGAAACTTCACACTGGACTTCAAGCAGCTTGGATTCTGTGCCTGTCCAGTCTTCCTCCAGACTCTGGGATCAAGATTTCAACATGAAATGCAACATTTACTTTTATCTGAAAAGAGGACTTTGGACCACTCAGCAACAGTCCAATTCATTTTCTCCTTAGCCCACGTAAGATGCTTCTGACATTGTTTCTGTTTCAGAAGTTGTAGCCTATTTCCTGAAGATGTCTGAGCGTGGTGACTCTGGATGCGCTAACTCCAGCTTCATTCTACTCTTTGTGAAGTAGAAAAGTACTCTTTTAATGTTTTTCTGAACACCAGTCATGTTAGCTTAGTGTGCACGTCATGTCTGCATGAACTAAGGATTGACCTTAGTTTGTGGACTGAAACAGAATTGACTTAATACAAACTAAATGTATCTTAACCCAAAACTTAGGACTAATGCATGTATAAATATGAGCAAAACCCCAATTATAATTCATCCTGCCCCGTTTATGCTATAAACATGACTGATACCTAAAATTGTGCAGCCGTTTTGCATAAAGGTTTTTCTTAAATAACCAAACTTTTTCAATAAAAAACAGTCTATACTTGCATTGAAAGAGGAACAAGAGCTGTATACAGTAGCGACTATCACAGACATTTGGGGGTGGACTCTTTTGAGTGGACCAATAAACAACCACCTAACATCTAGGTGCTTCCTTTCTGACTCAAACAACAGTCTCAGCCTCAAGACATATGGTAAGATATGCGAAAACCTCTTTTGACTGCAGAAGAATTTAGAGAGTGAACTGACTGTGAATTTTAAGTTAGTTCTTCTGTTGCTTGGTTGAATGTTACAATCATGATCAAAGCAATCATTTTAACAATAATCACTATTTACTGGTTACCAGGTAAGTATTTATAGTCCAATGCAGGCTATTTAATATACATACTGTATATTGTTGTGCTCTCCTCACCCTCTTGTAGTTTGTGTGGTTTGTTCTCCTGTCATTCAGCAGTCTCCCAAACATCTCCTACAGACAGTGAAGGAGAAAGAGGCAAATCTTTCTTGTCATCACGGTGACAACAGCTACACGTACCTGTACTGGTATCAACAAAAAAACAAAGGCGGTTCTTTGGAGCTCATTGGAATGCTCAGATTTGGTGAACCTTCTTCAGAGGATAAATTCAAACCTCGATTTGTCCTATCAGGACAAGCTACAAAACATGCATTCCTGCTGATATCCAATATATCTGCCGAGGACAGCGCAGTGTATTTCTGTGCAGCTAGTATGCACAGCCATTAAATTCTCTATAAACCCTGACAAATAACTGTTTGCACCTGTCTGAATAACAAAAAAAGCCACAAGTTTCTTTGCATCATCATGCAGAATCTGATAATAAGAATGTTTACAAATCGGGGGCACTAATGAAAATCTTTTAGTATGCATCGTCTTTTCAAATGTGGGAGATTAATGAACAACAATATACTGGCCTTCATCACAGACATGTGCATTGCTCTCGACATATGATGAGTGGTTTTGCTCAATGGGACCCATGTTCCAGTCCCCACAGAATCTCTCTCTTCCTTCAATAAGCAAACAAATATATGAAAAATGCATATAAATGCAGATGGTAATTTCTAAATCATATTTTATCCCCACCTATACCACTTAAAAAAACATTTGATGATTTACTGAAAAGTTTTGTTTTTCTGAACACCAGCCATGTTATCTTAGTGTGCACATCATGTCTACATGAACTATAGGGTACAAAGGGGCTAAACATTCCTCTGTATTATTATTTTCCTCTAAACCACTAGATGGCACAAAAATGTAGCGTAGCACTTTCTAAAACATTCACATTTCAAGATGCACGTGCAAATTTGTCTGATCGAGGGCAGCAGCGCAAAGTTGATTCTGTGCTTACTTGATCTAATATTTGATGTTTTTAAAAATGTTGTAGATTTAAGTAGCAAAATGGATGCATATATTTTGAGACAAATGTCTTCTTAATGTTTTTCAGTTTTGTTTAAGATAATTAAAGCAACAGTTTCTAATTAATAAAAGAATATGTAAAAGTATGGTGTTTGGGGTAAAAAGCACCCCTGCCGTTGGGGCTAAAAGGCGCAATAATTAATGTGATAATTAATAGATGATTCGACTGACTTTTCCATTTGTTGAAATGACATGGTTAGATTCAGATGGTAATTATCATATATTATGTTGGGTGTCCATCTTAGATGTTTAGAATAAAACCATCATATTTAAAGACATGATATTAATCATATCATATAATTAAATATAACTTGTTATTACCGTAAATCTATATTAAATTATTATCTGATCTTCTTCAATGCATTCATGTCTTTATGTAATTTTAAAACAAAATTCAAATTAAAAATATATTTTTTATATTAACATATATTAATGACAATATATTTATAGAACAAAATTAATTCTTTTATTTTTAAAAATAAGCAGAAAATAGTACACACTTTGCTAAAGTGATTGTTTTGAACAAATATCAATACTGTGTGCCTTTTGCCACATGCTGGTGAGCCTTTTATTGTGATTTATTGATTTATTGTCACACAAAATCTATTGATCCATATATTATACATTTTAGACCCAGTGAACGGCACATTTTTTCTTAAGTTGTGCCTTTAGCCCCGTTGTACCCTAAACATTAAATTACTTAACATTTCAAACAGTTCTGCATATAAATACAGAACTGGATTTTGAGTAGTATAATTTATCCTGCCCCGTTTGTGCCATAGACATGATTGATACCTGATGCCTTTCATATATTTATTCTAATCACTTGTTTATTTTTGTTATCTGTGCCTTGTCACTTGTGATCCTGTCTGTGCTCTGCAAGCTTCTGTCACCAAGGCAAATTCCTTGGCACATTTGGCAATAAAGTTCTTTCTGATTCTGATTCTGAAATTGTGCAACCTTTTGCAAAAAGGTGAGCTATTACTTTTCTTAAATTATCAAATGTATAATTTTTGCAAGCAGATAATAAAATGGTATGAAAAAAAAACCCCATCCCATTCCATTGCAATGAAAGAGGAATCAGTGCTGTATTCACTATTGCAGATGCTGTGGGGTAGGCTCTTTTGATTGGACCAATAAACAACCTAGGTGGTTCCTTTCTGAGGCAAAAAACAGTCTCAGCCTCAAGATATATGGTAAGATATGTGAAAACCTCTTTTGACTGCAGAAGAATCAATTTAGAGAGTGAACTGACTCTGAACTTAATGTTATTTCCTCTGTTGCTTGGTTGAATGTTATAATCATGATCAAAGCAATCATTTTAAATATAATCATTATCTACTGGTTACCAGGTAAGTATTTTTAGTTCAATGCAGTTTATTTGATATACATATATTGTTGTGCTCTTCTCACTCTTTTGTAGTTTGTGTGGTTTGTTCTCCTGTCATTCAGCAGTTTCCCAAACATCTCCTACGGACAGTGGAGGAGAAAGATGCAAAGCTTTCTTGCCGTCATGGTGATAATGACTATCCATACCTGTACTGGTATCAACAAAAAAACAGTGGTGGTTCTTTGGAGCTCATTGGAATGCTCAGTTATGGTGCAGATTCTGAAGAGGATAAATTTAAACCTCGATTTGACATCAGAGGACATGCAAAAGAGGATGCATTCCTGCTCATATCCAACATAACTGCTGAGGACAGCGCAGTTTATTTCTGTGCAGCATGAGCACACAGCTGTACAATTCCTTATAACCGCTGACTAAAAACTGTTCACTTTGCATCTGTTTGATTTAAAAAAAACAAACAAAAAAAAAAAAAACACCAGGTGTCTTGTACTGTATCTTCATGGCAAAACTGGCAATAAAACTGAATGTTTCTTAACATTGTGTATATGCAGTATATGTACTAAATCACTTGGAATTTGAGCTTAACCTTAAAATGATGGCCTATTTAAAAATAAAAATTCTGTCATCATTCACCCACCCTAATATAGTTCCAAGACTGTATGGCTTTCTTTCTTCTGAGGAGCACGAAATAAGTAATTGCTCATAAATGGTTTAATTTGACAGCAGATGCAGACATTTTTATTTTCATTTGCTGCATATTATTGTGCTCCATTTGTGACAGTACAGCAAACTCACATCTTGACCATAGTACTTACTGGGCATTTGCTTTTCTTTTATCTTCCTTTTTCTTCTTCGTCAAATCCTGTGAGAATCTCTGTCTGGGCAGGACTTAAACAACAATCATCCAATCACAGATAAGAACAAGTTACAGGGCTCCTAAATGCTTTCATTTCAGAATCTGAAATCTCTCTTGCATGTGTCTATCAGAAACATATATTTATTTCAAGGAAGTATGATGCAGCTTACCTTCATTTTCTTCTATTTGCTGTTCTGGTTCACAGGTAACCTTTGTACCTTTCTTAATGAAGAATGTTTATACTGTGTAAAATGCAGTAAAGAAAATTAATGAATTTTGAATGTGTTTTTTCCTCATAAGACATTTCTCTGGGTTCATCCATTGATCAACCTGCTGACATGATAAAGCGTTCGGGAGACACTGTGAACATCAGCTGCACTCACACTTACAGCAGCTATTACTACCTTTATTGGTACCAACAAACAACACAAGAAAAATCCTTTAAACTTCTTGGGCACCTTTACACAACGACATTCAATCCCGAGAAAGACTATGAACGCATTCATATTTATGGGAAGTCACAAACCCACGGAACACTTCAGATCTCCAGTGTTACTTCAGAAGACAGCGCAGTGTATTTCTGTGCTGTGAGCGACACAGTTTGACAAAACTCTGCTGTGTACAACAAAAACACCTGTCCTGCTCACTCATAGTAGTTCTAAATAACCCATAAGTATTAATACTGGTTTAAAGTAGCTAATCACATTAGAAAATTAAAATGTGTTAATTATAACATTATAATTAAATTACAATTAAAATGGGTTAATTTCTTTTTAGTAAAAATCCACAGACATTTCATAGTCTCTAGCTAGATTGCTGAAAAATGTAGATTAAATTCAATATCTGAAATATTTAAAAATACACTTTGACTGGACACATACTGTATATATAAATGTACTCATATTCTACTTAAATGGGTATCAAACTATAATAATTTAATTTAAATTTAAATTATAATAATATTTGAAGAGTTCAGATGCAAAACCAGCTAAAAGCCATCTCGGTCAAAAATGAGGTAATGATACTGTGTAAATGCTCTTAACACATATTATACGTCCATCAAATACTTTTTCTTCAAACTCGCTAAAATACCAGCCTCAGCCCAATCAGAAGTACCGATACTTACATACAAACCTATACATCTGAGCCTGATAAAAATGCATTTTTTAAAGAAAGACGTCAGATGGATTTAGCTGGTTTTGCATCTGAACTCTTCATTTGTTGTTTAATAGCAATTAACATGCTGTGAAATGTCCAGAAAATATTACAGTCAGTTTGCAGTTTTGAATATTTGATGAATATATATCATTTCTAAATTACTTCTACTGTCATTGAAAATCAGTTAAAGTGCACTGCCAAATACTAATAAACATTTATGGTAAACTAAAATATACTTTAAAGTAATCTGCATTAAACATGTCATGTGCATACAACACATTTTTAATGACCAGGTTGCAGTTTAGCACATTTAAAATACATTACTATAATATTGAATAATACAGAATATGCAGACTTACGTGTGTTAAGACACATAGTCATTAAATTGTATTCTCTTTCAGTACACTGGCTTTTATTTCATGTATATTATATCATCTAAAAGTACAGTGTTTTAAAAATAAACTTCTTAGGATTTGAAGTAGGCAACATTGCAAGTGCATATTAACTTTTAAACAACAGATAGAAACCACAACAGTAAAAACTACCATATTGTCTAACTAATCTGTAAGCATTTCTGTAGTATTCTATATGTGTTTTTTTTCCAAACCTCCAGTGCTTTGGAGTGCAGCTGACGATAGGGGGAGGTGTAATTCTAGACAATAAACGTACAGTAGAAGTACTGATAATGTGTTCATGCTGCTAAGGTGCTAAGTCTTACTCTCTGTGCAACTTCATGAGAAAAGGATGTGTCGTGTTGCTTATGGACTAGCCATTTTTAGCATCTTATTTGCACGTATGAAGTTCTTGATTTATTTTAAACCATTTCATTCTCTTTTGAAAGTTTAGTTTATTTCAGTCTTCATTTTCTTCATACAGGTCTGTCAGACTGTGTTCATTTTGATCAGCCTTCGTCTCTATTCAAAAATCACAAAGACACAGAGGCTGAGATCTCCTGTAAACATGATGACAACAACTTAGATGTCATGTTATGGTATCAACAGCTCCATCACAACAAATCACTGGCCCTCATTGGTTATAGCTTTGGCACAGCTGACCCAGTCTGTGAGACTGATTTCCAAAAGAGATTTAAGATGACCAGACACAACACAACGACTGGAGCTTTGAAAATCTCTGACCTGAGTTTGTCAGATTCTGCTGTCTACTTCTGTGCTGCTAAAAGGCACAGTGTTGTATTCTCAATTATGTGGCTGACTAAAAACCTAAGCATTAAAACAGGAAATACAGCAATATCTGTGGTATTTGGTGTTAAAATTACAGCGTAGTTTCTAATCTGATAAAAGCTGAAGAAGAGCTGAAATTCTAAACTAAAATATGAGGATTATTAGCAACTATAACTGAGTGAACCTCAAGAGAAGTTCAACAAGAAATTATTATTATTAATTTTTTATTTAAATATGTTTATGCTAATTAAAGGGATAGTTCACCCAAAAATGAAAATTCGGTAACACTTTAGAATAGGGAACACTTATTCACTATTAACTACAACTTTTCCCTCAATAAATTCCTAATTTGCTGCTGATTAATAGTTGTTATATATTTTATAACATAGTTTTTAAGTTTAGGTATTGGGTGGGATTAGGGATGTAGAATAAGGTTATGTAAGGCATTAATATGTGCTTAATTAGTACTAATAAATAGCTAATATTCTAGTAATATGCATGCTAATAAGCAACTAGTTAAGACACTGTAAAATAAAGTTCCAGTCCCCACAGAATCTCTCTATTCCTTCAATAAGCAAACAAATATATGAAAAATGCATATGAATCCAGATGCTCATTCTAAATCATATTTTATTCCCACTTATACCACTTAAAAAACATTTGATAATTTACTGAAAAGTTTTGTTTTTCCAAACACCAGCCATGTTATCTTAGTGTGCACATCATGTCTACATGAACTATATGGTACAACGGGGCTAAAGGTTCCTCTGTATTATTGTTTTCCTCTAAACCACTAGATGGCACAAAATGTAGCGTAGCACTTTCTAAAACATTTACTTTTCAAGATGCACGTGCAAATTTGTCTGATCGAGGGAACAGTTCTGCATTTAATTTTACTTACTTTATATAAATACAGAACTGGATTGACTTGAGTAGTATAATTCATCCTGCCCCGTTTGTGCCATAGAGATGATTGATACCTGAAATTGTGCAGCCTTTTGCAAAAAGGTGAGCTACTACTTTTCTTAAATGATCAAATGTATAATTTTTGCAAGCAAATAATAAAATGAAATAAAACTTGCAATGAAAGAGGAATCAGTGCTGTATTCACTATTGCAGATGCTGTGGGGTAGGCTCTTTTGATTGGACCAATAAACAACCTAGGTGGTTCCTTTCTGAGGCAAAAAACAGTCTCAGCCTCAAGATATATGGTAAGATATGTGAAAACCTCTTTTGACTGCAGAAGAATCAATTTAGAGAGTGAACTGACTCTGAACTTAATGTTATTTCCTCTGTTGCTTGGTTGAATGTTATAATCATGATCAAAGCAATCATTTTAAATATAATCATTATCTACTGGTTACCAGGTAAGTATTTTTAGTTCAATGCAGTTTATTTGATATACATATATTGTTGTGCTCTTCTCACTCTTTTGTAGTTTGTGTGGTTTGTTCTCCTGTCATTCAGCAGTCTCCCAAACATCTCCTACGGACAGTGGAGGAGAAAGAGGCAAAACTTTCTTGCCGTCATGGTGATAATGACTATCCATACCTGTACTGGTATCAACAGAAAAACAGTGGTGGTTCTTTGGAGCTCACTGGAATGCTCAGTTATGGTGCAGATCTTCATGGCAAAACTGGCAATAAAACAAACTGAATGTTTCTTAACATTGTGTATATGCAGTATATGTACTAAATCACTTGGAATTTGAGCTAAACCTTAAAATGATGGCTTATCTAAAAATAAAAATTCTGTCATCATTCACCCACCCTAATATAGTTCCAAGACTGTATGGCTTTCTTTCTTCTGAGGAACACAAAATAAGTAATTGCTCATAAATGGTTTAATTTGACAGCAGATACAGATGTTTTTATTTTCATTTGCTGCATATTATTGTGCTCCATTTGTGACAGTACAGCAAACTCACATCTTGACCATAGTACTTACTGGGCATTTGCTTTTCTTTTATCTTCCTTTTTCTTCTTCGTCAAATCCTGTGAGAATCTCTGTCTGGGCAGGACTTAAACAACAATCATCCAATCACAGATAAGAACAAGTTACAGGGCTCCTTTCATTTCAGAAATGCTTTCATTTCAGAATCTGAAATCTCTCTTGCATGTGTCTGTCAGAAACATATATTTATTTCAAGGAAGTATGATGCAGCTTACCTTCATTTTCTTCTATTTGCTGTTCTGGTTCACAGGTAATCTTTGTACCTTTCTTAATGAAGAATGTTTATATTGTGTAAAATGCAGTAAAGAAAATTAATGAATTTTGAATGTGTTTTTTCCTCATAAGACATTTCTCTGGGTTCATCCATTGATCAGCCTGCTGACATGATAAAGCATCTGGGAGACACTGTGAACATCAGCTGCACTCACACTTACAGCAGCTATTACTACCTTTATTGGTACCAACAAACAACACAAGAAAAATCCTTGGGCACCTTTACACAACGACATTCAATCCCGAGAAGGACTATGAACGCATTCATATTTATGGAAACTCACAAACCCACGGAACACTTCAGATCTCCAGTGTTACTTCAGAAGACAGCGCAGTGTATTTCTGTGCTGTGAGCGACACAGTTTGACAAAACTCTGCTGTGTACAACAAAAACACCTGTCCTGCTCACTCATAGTAGTTCTAAATAACCCATAAGTATTAATGCTGGTTTAAAGTAGCTAATCACATTAGAAAATTAAAATGTGTTAATTATAACATTATAATTAAATTACAATTAAAATGGGTTAATTTCCTTTTATTAAAAATCCACAGACATTTCATAGTCTCTAGCTAGATTGCTGAAAAATGTAGATTAAATTCAATATCTGAAATATTTAAAAATACACTTTGACTGGACACTTAACTGCAATATTACACACACACACCCCTAACCCAACCCTAACCCTAAACCTACCCCTTACAGAAAACATATTTGCATTGTTACATTTTCAGATAAACATCATTTACTATTTTTAATAATGTTTTAACATTGTCAAAAATTTCAGGTTTTACTATCCTTGTGGGGACATTTGGTCCTCACAATGTAGCAAAAACAAGTACACACACACACACACACACACAGACACACACACTATACTGTATATATAAATGTACTCATATTCTACTTAAATGGGTATTAAACTATAATAATTTAATTTAAATTTAAATTATAATAATTTGTTTAATAGCAATTAACATGCTGTGAAGTGTCCAGAAAATATTACAGTCAATTTGTAGTTTGATTATTTGATGAATATATATAATTTCAAAATTACTTGTACTGTAATTAAAAATCAGTTAAAGTGCACTGCCAAATACTGATAAGCATTTATGCCAGTTAACAAAAAAAAAAATCAAATTGACACTGAATCAGGTTTTATATTTTCTAATTTATTTTGTTATTTTAACTCAATCCGTTGTTTAGATTTTCTTGGTTATGATCTTAAGAGATCATAAATGAATGGATCAACAAATAACAGGTGATAATTCACTCAATCACTCAACTTACATTATAGAGAATACTCAAATTCACCACACGAAGTCACTATAGCTGTGCTTACACTCCAAACCGAGGTTTCACATGAATAAGCAAAAAGTACATACAAAAAAACTCAAATAAAGTGTCAATATTCCCAAATGTACAATTATTTCAAATATTAGGGCACACTTTTAGGGTGAAACAATACTCTTTAGGATCACACAAACACGATAGTGGCACTGTTGGAAACTCAGAAGCGAAGACCAGGAGACTCTTGGGTATCTTCAGCAGAATTCTTTATTGAGAATGCGCTGCGTAGCTCTGCAGTCCTCAAAAGTCTGACAATATCTCAGCACAGCAAAGTATATAGGTTTGAAGGAGGCGGAGTACATAGAGGTGGAATCAATCTAAACAAAGCATGCAAATGTGATACAGGAAATCAGCCCAGTAAAAGATTTTTCCCAGCCTTGATCTATTTAGCATACAAGTGTCATTCAAATGCAAAGGTGCTAAACAAAAGGCACGGTTGTACCTTGAGCTTAGACTTCACACTTAACTTGGGAAACCTGCCAGATGCTCAGGAAATGTATAAAGACAAAAGGTTACTGTCTCGGGGCTTGGGCTGTCTGCTAAATCACAATACACATAACCTTTTAGAAATTTGTAATCCAACAGCACCCTACACAAAAATACAGAATAACTGTCAGCATTTTCGTCATATAAACAAAACAATGTTACATGAAGTCGAATATAACATAAACATGGTATCATGCACATCATTCACATACGTTATGCACATAGACGCATCACATTTAACACTTACCGAATTCTATTTTACTGAGAATCCGTAACACTTGTCTTGTGCAATGTTTCCCAATCTCCGTTCATCCCAATCCCTAACCACAAAATACACGTGCATTCACGGGATGAAACAAACGCATCGAATTACGGCAGATTAAAGTAATATCATCCTATGGACTCACATAAATACCGGATTTAACCTAGGATGATTCATGATTGTCTTCCTCTCTCATGCACTGCGTAACCTGTCTGTGTCTGTATCGCACTCTAAGTGCGTCATCCATAGCAGTCGCTCTCTTAAAGGGGAAGTACAGTCTTTTTGGGCCTCACACTTTAATACCACCCGGCTACATTCTCCCCTGCCGAGCTGTCAACGTCCTCGGTGACAGTATAAGAATTTCTTAGCTCTTTGACTGCTTCTCTAAAGAACACGATTCCTAAATTTGCTATCATCTGAGAAAACAGCACTGTGACTATGGGCTGATCTAGGCTCATGGTGTGGATTTGAATGTTGACCCACATTAGATCTGACACTCCTTCGGGGTGGGGGCAAATTAGGCACCTCACCTTTCTCTCGAGACCCTTCCTCAAGTTCTATACTGGCTGGAACTGTGGGATCACATGGAGGTACCTCCGAAGCTCCCATTTCGTTTTCATCTTCAGTACACGTGAGACTTTCATCTACATTCGGGCCAGTACATTCCAACAGCACTATTCCATCCTCCAAACTTTCCTCGTCCACATCCCCTGTCGAAGCCTCATCCACTTCCAGATTGGGCTCAGCACTCCTCTTGGGAACCACTGGATTAGGGATGTGCACACATGGTCTGAGATCCACTCGATTCACTCTCCTGATGGGACCTCCTTCCACTGGTTCCACGGTATGAGTAGTCCCTTGAACCTCTATCACCCGATATTGAGTAGGTCGCCAGGCATCTTATATTTTACTCCTTCCCAGTGGTCGATTTCTCAGGTATACGATCTGGCCAACCTCAATGGAGGGGCAATACACTTTATCATGGGAAAGCTCAATCCGCTTTGCTGCTTTCTTTTCAGCATAGACTTTGGCACGTTCATGGGCCTCCTTCAGCTGTCTCTGATGGACCGCTAACCAGTCATGAGTCTTTTCAGCTCCCGCTTCTCGTCCCACCAATGCATCCACTGGCAAATGAGGGTCCACCCCGAACAACAGATAGAAAGGGGAATACCCTGTTGTCGAATGCGGAGTAACGTTGTATGCGTAGACCAGTTCTGCCAGATGTTCAGGCCACCGTCTTTTGGTCTCAGGAGGGAGTGTTCGAAGCAGCTTATGAAGGGTGCGATTAAAACGCTCGCATTGTGCGTTTCCTGTTGGATGATGGGGGGTGGTACGGCTCTTCTTAACCCCATACAACTTGCACAATTCTGCAATTACCTCACTTTCGAAATTGCGGCCCTGGTCTGAATGTAGCCGTTCCGGGACCCCAAATTTCATGAACCACTCCCTCAGAAGAACTTTTGCTGTGGCGTCAGCTTTCTGGTCCCGCATCACAAATGCTTGGGTGAACTTGGTGAACACGTCTGTGATAACTAAGACATTCTCCCTTCCATCAGTGGCTGGTTCCAACAAAGTGAAATCTACTGCCACCACTTCTAGGGGCCGGCTAGCAAGGAATGACTTCATGGGTGGGTGCACTTTAGGCTGAGGCATTTTCGTGAGAATGCAGCGCTGGCAATTCTTGATCCACTGCTCAACATCTCCATGCATTCCCACCCAGTAACATCTTGGGTCCTTTCAATCCCCTGGTGCCCCATACCAGCATGCACACTCTCAAGCACCTGAGTTCTTAAACAGGCGGGGACTAACAGTTGGAAGCACTCTCCATGATGCACATCCTCCACTACCCGATACAACAGTCCTTTCTTTTCCCGTAATCGGGTCCACTGCTTCAGCAACGATCGTACGGTTTTAGACAGGATTTTCACCTCAAGGCCTGCCGGTCTACGTTTCTGGTCCCAAAAGACCCTGAACTCCTTCAACACTGGATCTTTACTCTGAAACATGACCAACTGCTCTTTAGAATAGCCAGGCCAAATAGCTGTACTCCCTTGCGCCTCCCTGGTTGCAAGCCCACCTGCTTCCACGGCACGCATCTGCCGGACTTCACACCTCTCCATTCCAGCTTGGACCAATTCGGCATCAAGAGCAGTCCCACGTTGTACCAGGATACAAATAGTCACACAATTGTCATATTCAACATCTTCCTGGTCTACCACAGGCTCCCCTGCCAAGGGCTGCCTAGACAATGCATCTGCAGCATTATTACATCGCCCTGGTCGGTATTGAACATCAAAATCAAATGCTGCTAGTTGCGCCACCCACCTTTGTTCCAGGGCTCCTAGCTTGGCAGTATTAGGGTGGCATAGTGGGTTATTATCTGTGATGACAGTAAATTTGGAGCCCAGCAAGTAGCTCCGGAATTTTTCAGTTACTGCCCACTTGAGGCTCAACAGCTCTAATTTCATGCTGCTATAATTCTTGTCATTTCTTTCAGCATTTCGCAACCTTCGGCTCGCATAAGAGATTACCCTCTTCTTTCCTTCTTGCTGCTGCAGAAGTATGGCTCCTAAGCCCTGATTGCTAGCGTCAGTCTCAAGGATAAATGGGGCAGTGAAGTCAGCAAATCCGAGCACGGGCGCACTAGTTAGTTTCTCTTTTAAAACATCAAAGGCCGCCTGACACTCAGGATTCCACTCACTTATCACTTTTTGGTTAACTTTAGCTGGAGGCCCCTCGTTCAGGCACTGGTTGACTAAGTCATGTAGCAGCCCTGCAATTTTTGAGAAGCCAGGGACAAATCTTCTATAATACCCACAGAACCCAAGGAACGACCTAAGAGCTTTCAGAGTTGTGGGTACCGGCCACTGCTTCACAGCAGAGATCTTGTTAGGGTCTGTGGCTATACCCTCGGCGGATACCTGATGCCCCAAAAATGTCACTGTAGGCTGAAGAAAGTGGCATTTCCCTATTTTGACTTTAAGTCCAGTCTCTTGTAGCCTCGTTAACACAGTCCGCAACCTCTCCAAATGCTCGGGAAAGGTTTTGGAGAACACCAAAATGTCATCCAAATACACAAGCATAATCTGGAAGATCAGATCACTCATAGTTGTTTGCATTAATCGTTGGAAAGTTGCGGGCCCGTTACACACCCCCATTGGCATTCTCAGATGTTCGTACAGCCCAAATGGCGTGGTAAAGGCTGTCTTTTGCCGATCCTTTTCTGCTACAGCCACCTGGTGATATCCACTGGCCAGGTCGATGCTTGAGAAGAACTGGGCGCCTCGTAGCACATCAAAGCTCTCATCCACTCACGGCAGTGGAAATGCGTCCCGCTTGGTTTTCAGATTTAACTTGCGGTAATCAACGCACAACCTAATACTACCGTCGGCCTTTCTTACTAGCACTACTGGCGATGCAAAGGCGCTTGAACTCTCTTGGATAACACCCTTTCTCAACAGTTGTGCTATATGTTCCTTGGCCTCTCTGTATTGGTTGGGTGGAATTCAACGATACGGCAGGTTAACAGGCACATCGTCCACCAAATTAATCTCATGCTGTACCCTGTTCGTGAACCCAAGATCATCATCCTCCAGGGCAAACACATGAGCATACTCAGCGAGCAATGCTTTTAATTCAGCTTGCTATTCCACAGTACCTCCTAGGTCCAGCTGAGATACCACTTTAGACCACTGCTCTTGCTTTGATGGTGACGAGGGCCCCAGAGAGATCTCTTCAGCATTGACAGAAATGCTTTGAAATGTTACCTCGTGTTCTGGGTCATTATCCACCAACTCTACTAGCGACAGAACACCGATGCGAGTCCTAGGGTGCAACCACACATCCTCATTAGACATGTTAAGAATTTGGACTGGGCCCTCATTATGATGGGAGCTTACTACTGTTGGCATAACCAGCACACCTCCTGGCAAGGGTAAGTGTGTCGGCTCTAACAGCCAGTGACTTTCCTCTTTATCACTCACCAGCCACCCTTTTGCCATTACCAAAGTTACGGAAGCCGCTGGCACATGGACGACACTCCTGCCTGCTACTCGGGCCATTCGACTCTTATGAACATCACAGGTCTGTACATGCTGGAACACATTCCTCCAATCAGTCTCTAGTCCCCCTTGCAAAGGAGCCTCGAACTCAGACTGCACGATCTGCTGGCACCGACTTATGATGTTCATACCCACAATACAAGAAACAAATTTCGAGGGGTGAGGGATCCTTTACCACTAAGAAGCCGCAATTTGGGATCTTTCTGCCCATAGTCTCTATCTCCAGCTCAAGGTATCCCAAGTACAGGATGTCCAGTCCGTTAGCGGCAGTAAGCTTGAGCCATCCAGCGGTTGAAAGCATGTCTTCATCATCACCTCCCAAGTGCTGTCTGAAGAAACTTTCTGATATCGTACTAACTTGGCTGCCGGTGTCCAAGAGACAGGATACCTCTACGCCAAGGACCTTAATATCTACTTGGGGGCATGTTCCCACTGCCCGCTTCAGCAGTTCTTCTTAACTTGAGTCTACCGGCTGCCCCCGGATTGCTCGACTCACAGCAACCGGGGCGTCACATTTCCCGACTCGCTGGAAAGGGGTGCAGATTTTTTAGAGCTGCGTTTCTGCAGGCAATTTCTTGCAATATGCCCGGCTTCCTGACATTTTAGGCATATCGGCTGGCCATCCTCTGTAAACCGTAACTGGGCTCTTGTGTTATTTGCCCGCAGACTCCCAACCCCCTGTTGTGGTGTCATTAAGCCCTTAACAGCCTGAGTTAGCTCAAGGATCTGCCTACCCTGTTCAGTGACTACATCCATTACCTGTGACAAAGTGACTGGGTTGTGGACCATGGCTTTCATTTCTGCACACTGTGCGCTTTCATGGAAGGAGCCATAAGTAACACTGTCCCCTGTGAATGGGCTGATGTGACGTTCACAGGGTACATATACATAAGTCTTGTTAAGCCCACCCCTCAAAGACTCAATTGTGTCCATTGTTTTTTTATGCTCTTGACGCAGTTCTTTTAACTTCTGACGAATGTCATCCTCTTCCCCTTCCGAATGATCAGACATGTTGCTAGTCAGATTCTTAAGTTAGACCACTAACAGGGTCTGTTCGTGCCTACTTCAGAATTCCACAGGAAACTGATGTCACCAATCTGTCAGCACCGTCACGTCCCAGGTCAACCACGTCCCGTCTTCACGCCAAGCCCTCAGTCCCGCTGTCACTGGCTCGTTCCACACAGGAGGCTCCTCTTCACCACTACCGTGTTTGCTCACCCGAGTGCCACTAACACTTAACTGTCACTGGCAAAGTTGAATTGTAAAAGGACCCCACTCCTGGAACCAAGTTTTGTTGCCAGTTAACAAAACAAAACAAAAAATCAAATTGACACTGAATCAGGTTTTATATTTTCTAATTTATTTTGTTATTTTAACTCAATCCGTTGTTTAGATTTTCTTGGTTATGATCTTAAGAGATCATAAATGAATGGATCAACAAATAACAGGTGATAATTCACTCAATCACTCAATTTACATTATAAAGAATACTCAAATTCACCACACGGAGTCACTATAGCTGTGCTTACACTCCAAACGGAGGTTTCACATGAATAAGCAAAAAGTAAATACAAAAAAACTCAAATAAAGTGTCAATATTCCCGAATGTACAATTATTTCAAATATTAGGGCACACTTTTAGGGTGAAACAATACTCTTTAGGATCACACAAACACGATAGTGGCACCCTACACAAAAATACAGAATAACTGTCAGCATTTTCGTCATATAAACAAAACAATGTTACATGAAGTCGAATATAACATAAACATGGCATCATTCACATACGTTATGCACATAGACACATCACATTTAACACTTACCGAATTCTATTTTACTGGGAAATCCGTAACACTTGTCTTGTGCAATGTTTCCCAATCTCCGTTCATCCCAATCCCTAACCACAAAATACACGTGCATTCACGGGATGAAACAAACGCATCGAATTACGGCAGATTAAAGTAACATCATCCTATGGACTCACATAAATACCGGATTTAACCTAGGATGATTCATGATTGTCTTCCTCTCTCATGCACTGCGTAACCCGTCTGTGTCTGTATCGCACTCTAAGTGCGTCATCCATAGCAGTCGCTTTCTTAAAGGGGAAGTACAGTCTTTTTGGGCCTCACACTTTAATACCACCCGGCTACATTTATGGTAAACTAAAATATACTTTAAAGTAATCTGCATTAAACATGTCATGTACATACAACACATTTTTAATGACGAGGTTGCAGTTTAGCACATTTAAAATACATTACTATAATACTGAATAATACAGAACAGTTTAAGCGTACTTACGTGTGTTAAGACACATAGTCAATAAATTGTATTCTCTTTCAGTACACTGGCTTTCATTTCATGTATATTATATCATCTAAAAGTACAGTGTTTTAAAAAAAAAAATTGTTTTGGGATTTGCAGTAGGCAAAATTGCAAGTGCATATTAACTTTTAAACAACAGATAGAAAGCACAACAGTAAGAATTCCCACATTGTCTAACTAATCTGTAAGCATTTCTGTAGTATTCTATATGTGTTTTTTTTTTTCCAAACCTCCAGTGCTTTGGAGTGCAGCTGACGATAGGGGGAGGTGTAATTCTAGACAATAAATGTACAGTAGAAGTACTGGTAATGTGTTCATGCTGTTAAGGTGCTAAGTCTTACTCTCTGTGCAACTTCATGAGAAAAGGATGTGTCGTGTTGCTTATGGACTAGCCATTTTTAGCATCTTATTTGCAGGTATGAAGTTCTTGAATTATTTTAAACCATTTCATTCTCTTTTGAAAGATTAGTTTATTTCAGTCTTCATTTTCTTCATACAGGTCTGTCAGACTGCGTTCATTTTGATCAGCCTTCGTCTCTATTCAAAAATCACAAAGACACAGAGGCTGAGATCTCCTGTAAACATGATGACAACAACTTAGATGTCATGTTATGGTATCAACAGCTCCATAACAACAAATCACTGGCCCTCATTGGTTATAGCTATGGCACAGCTGACCCAGTCTGTGAGACTGATTTCCAAAAGAGATTTAAGATGACCAGACACAACACAACGACTGGAGCTTTGAAAATCTCTGAACTGAGTTTGTCAGATTCTGCTGTCTATTTCTGTGCTGCTAAAAGGCACAGTGTTGTATTCTCAATTATGTGGCTGACTAAAAACCTAAGCATTAAAACAGGAAATACAGCAATATCTGTGGTATTTGGTGTTAAAATTTAAGCGTAGTTTCTAATCTGATAAAAGCTGAAGAAGAGCTGAAATTCTAAACTAAAATATGAGGATTATTAGCAACTATAACTGAGTGAACCTCAAGAAAAGTTCAACAAGAAATTATTATTATTTTTTTATTTAAATACGCTAATATTTTATGCTAATTAAAGGGATAGTTCACCCAAAAATGAAAATTCAGTAACACTTTAGAATAGGGAACACTTATTCACTATTAACTACAACTTTTCCCTCAATAAATTCCTAATTTGCTGCTGATTAATAGATATTATATATTTTATAAGGTAGTTGTTAAGTTTAGGTATTGGTATACCTATATTTAGGTATTAGTGGGATTAGGGATGTAGAATAAGGTTATGTAAGGCATTAATATGTGATTAATTAGTACTAATAAATATTCTAGTAATATGCATGCTAATAAGCAACTAGTTAAGAGACCGTAAAATAAAGTGTTACCGAAAATTCTGTCTTTAATTAGTTCCCTCACATTGTTCCAAACCTGTAAGAGCTTCATTCATCTTTGAAACACAAATGAAGGTTTTTGGGTAATTCCATGCAAATGACAAACTTACCATGAAAAAAATTCAAAAACCAAAGGTTTTTACTATACTGATAGCACAGATGTTGACATTTGGTGGTTCAAATACCCATGTGAGATCTCTTTTAAAGTTTTTAAAGCATTTTTATTTTTTATGTTTAGTGCATGATTTTCCATAGACTGGTAAGTGCTATTTTCAGGCTTGTCACATCCATAACAGTACATATTCCTCATAAATAGACACATCAGAATTAAAATAAAGCAAAAATGATATGTTCTATGAAGAGCTATCTCTTATTTGTTGGGTATTATTGCGTCTGGTTTGTGCATTTTAATTCGCAGAAATCCTACAAAGTATGTAGTCTCTCAAAAACAGTGTCTGACCCTAATTGTCACAACCATAACGCATGACTATTTCTGTTGTTTTAACACTGATATTTTTCTGATGTTTAGACTCTATCAGTGAGGGTTTATTAAAATGGTTCGGTATATTGGTAACACATACGTTCTCTAAGCATTTATGCGTCACATCCATATTGCGTAGATAGAATGTCCAAGGCCCAGAAAGGTAATAAGGACATCTATAAAATAGTCTATGTGACATCAGTGGTCCAATGCAGTTTTATGAAGCAAGAAAGCAAAAATAATGACTTTATTCAACAATTTCTTCTCTCTTGGATTTCATCAAAAATATCTTAACTTGTATTCTGAAGATGAATAAAGGTCTTATGGGTTTGGAATGCCATGAGGGTGAGTAATTATTGACAACATTTTTATTTTTGGGTGAACTAACACTTTGAGCGTATATACTGCAATACCAAAATAAGCATATAATAAAACATATTACATTTATACCATATCTAAAATTATATCATTTTATATCTATTGAAATGAATTTAAATGATGCTGAATGTCATTGCATTTAAAATTATTTGTTGATTACATAATTTGTCACTTTTTCATGGTTAGATCCACCCAGTTATATTCATAAATATGTAAAAAAATAGGCGTGACTTCAAGTTTGTCAAGTAGCCTATACTGAACAGAGAATCAGAGTACACTTCACAGAGGAAATTTTAAATAGCAATGTTTCTCCTTCTATGCATGCCACTGCTTTTTCTCAAAGGTATTAATTTGTAATATTACAATAATATTTATATTTTTTTCCTCTGATGTCAATGACAGGATAACAAATCTGAACTATTATTGTATTTCCAGCAGATTTCAGTGATGGTATTCTGATCACTCAATGGCCGAAGTACATATCCAGTCGTCCAGGCTCTTCCGTTGAAATGCACTGTTACCAGAATCATACAGACTATGACTACAAATTCTGGTACAGACAAATGAAAGGTGAAGGACCAGAACTTATTGTAAGCATCATCGGGACTTCTAGAACATTTGAGAAGGGTTTTGAAAATGGCTTCGAAGTGCCAGGCGAAGAGACAAAGAAATGGACCCTGACTGTGGATGTTAAGGAGGGGATTGATGCTGTGTATCTGTGTGCTGCTAGTTAACACAGTGAATGGATGACACTAAACTATAAGACAAAAATGTTGTCACTGCAATCACACCTGCCTAAGCCACAAATAAATAAACCCTTACAGACAAGTCAGCAGAACAAGAGTACTTGCACATACGGATCATGCAGAGAATGACATTATACTCCTCCCTCCTCAAAAACAGTGTCACAATAAGACCTCTCTGATAGACAGCAGGGGGAGATGCACATTGTTCATTTTAATATAGAGGATTCCTCTTACATCTTTAGTAAAGTTTCTCATGCTCTTGTCATATTATTTTTTGAGAGTTTTTCTAAGACTGCTTTAGAAGAATGTTTAGAGCTGCATATGGACTGGGCATATTTTTCTTCTTGTATATCAGTAAGATGTTTTGTGATTATCAATAATTTATGTATTTTTTTAGCATTTTTGTTTTTGTTTTTTGCTTTGAAATCAAATATCTTTCAAACCCTTTTTTTTTCACAGGGATGGTAAGATGTGTGACCGTTCAACAGAACCCCACACTCATATTAGCCAACAAGAACAAAATGGCAGAGATAAAGTGTAGTCATTATGACCGTCTCATGCTAACCATGTTATGGTATCAGCAGAAGGATACAGCCACAGCCTTGATTGTGTCCAGTTATGGTAAACCCATCGTCGAGGATGGATTTAAAGACCGGTTTAAATTGGAAAGAACAGATACACTGAAAGGAGTTCTGAAAATCTCTAATCTCAGTCTATCAGACTCTGCCATTTATTACTGTGCTGTCATGCACAGTGCTGTAGTCTTTATTACCTGCCTGACTAAAAACTAAACCACCAGACATACAGGAAATACACACACACAAAACAATTCAACACCTCTAACATTCTAAGATGGCCAAATTTCAAGATGAGATTGCATGTGTTGCATGCAAATACAATACCTGAATGCTAGCAACAAAATACTTATGCAACATATCAATAAAAATAGCTATGCAAATGTTCACAATCAGGAGTGGTCTTTCTTGTGCCACAGGAAATCACAAGCTTGTCACTTTTTAGAAAACACTATGATTGAGAATATGATATTGCTTTTGTACAACAATTAACATTGAGTATCTTACAATTTATACAATACTGATGGCTACTTTTGCTCTGGGGTGCGTTTCCCAAAAGCATCGTTAGCCAACTATGGTCGCAAGTTCCGTCATTACCAACATAGTTCAATGATTCGGTGTTTCCCAAAACCATAGTTCAGATGAACATTCGCAAACAGCGTCACAAACTTACGTGATTGGAACTACAGCTCCCGACCTGTGCTTAGAAACATAGTTCCTTGTTAGTAAGACATATGGGCTTAATAATATACGTTGTTGGGCACAATAAGCAAGCTAACATGCAGTACAGTACTATATCTTCCATTCTATCTAAATATAAATGCATTTTAATCTATGTATTTTTGCCCGTCCTCTATAACTGCCATTTTTTAAAATAGTGCACATGTGCATAAATGGGGTATGATGTAAGAGGGAACCCACGATGAATCAAACATCAAATAAAGCAAAATGACAGGGAAGAAAAAATAGTAAATTAGCCATCAGGTGCCATGTTAAATATAGCTGCATTTTAGAGATCTCTAATCAGTTAAACAGCAGAAGTTATAACTACACCACAGCATGTGACGTCATTAATAACAGCCATGCATTGTTGAACTAATGTGGTTCAAACAACAGAGATAAGACCGTGACTAGCTAGTTCGTTTCCACAACAATGCATTGGACTATGGAGGTTAATCAGCAAGTTATGTTGTGGTATGGAAAAGGCACCCCTGTTCAGCTGAGTTTGAATTAAACTGGTTGAGTGAATGATTCAATGATTTACTTATAAACGCAGTAGCGGAATTCAAAATAGCATACTACTCTTAGTATTTGTGTCATATGAATATCTACTTTGAGACAGTGATCATACTGCATTCATTTGGGCTGTTTGAAAAACAGCAGAATGGACTTTTTGATAATAATTTACTCAGATTTTCACTGTAATATTCATTACAAATTAGAGGCTGTTTTCTGCGGTCAGAGAAATGCACCACGCTTGGATCACAGATTCCTTATAGCGTGCAAAAAACATTTTCACAAAAAAGGTTCTTATTAAAAACTGACACATAATACACATCTTTTTGGTTGTATTGTGTTGACAAAGTGATGTTTCTTTAAATTATGTATTTTGGCTTCAAAATGGTAAAAGACCAATAAGGCAGTCACAGTCTGTGATGATACATTGTTGCAGCATTTATGATCTAGCCAATTTTTTCAATGTCAAAACTTCTCCAGGGCCCCAAACCCCCCTCAGACCCCAGAGGGTTAAATAAATAAATACACAAAACACACACACCAAAAAAATATAATATTATAAATATGTGTAAAATTACCCTGACAGTAATGTACTGCTGAGGGGATAAATATAACCTCTCTCTCTCACTGTCTCTTTAACTGTTGGAGCAAATGGGGTCTCAGAAATATATTTATCATGGTTTCTCGTTTACCTGTATAGAAGAACCTGGAAATTTGAAACAGGACCACTTGTGTTTGTGTGTGCATGTGGTCTGGTATATATGGTTTATGAGGATACAAATGTGCATAATTACATGGTTACTACAACATAAATATGGTTATGAGGGCACTTTCGGTCTCTCTGTAAACCAAAAAGCTTTTGGCAATTTGCACTAACTGCAAATAGTGATAGAGGCTATTTGCACTAAGTGTAGCAATTGGATGCTTTTTACACTAAGTAAAAGTAGCATATTTTCTTAGCGAGAGATGCTATTTACACTAATAATACACTAATTTTTGCACTAAGTGCAAAAAGTGATAGATTTTATTCACACTATGTTAAATAGCAGAATTTTCTGCTATTTATAACCCTTATTGCAAATAGACACAATTATCTGCACCTCAGTATTGTAGTACATTAAAACAGTATGCAGTAATTATGTACTGAGTGTAAATTATAGTTTTAATTCAATTTATTAAATGGATGCTGCCTTACTGGGACAATAAGCCCTAACCCTAACCGATACTTTATTTTCAACTTTTCAATAATTCCCTTTATTTTTATTGAAATAAATGCCTTTCCGATATGATATTAGATTTGAAAATTGAGAAAAAAAGTTTGCCAGAAGTTGAAAAGGGAACACATGCTCTATCCTTTGTGCCACTGGAACTGATGATAAACAGCCGGCTTTTGTAGAGTTTACTAGCCCAATCACACATTGGTGGGCAGAGTTAGTGTAAACAGCTTCTGCCAACTACTAAAACACTAAATGGTGTTTTATGAAAGTCAAAAATTGCCAGTAGCTTCTTGTGAGAGGTAGGTTTAGGTGTAGGGTGGGGGTTGAGTATAAAAAGCACTGCACCTATGGCGAGTCCCCAAAATCCACATGTGCAAGAATGAGTGTGTTATTTTAATTCTCATTGTAGTATTTGATTTTCAACATACTAATGTCGAAACCTCATTGGTATTTTTTGTGAATCATATGCTGTTTCTGTGGTGACCCGAATTGTTGTCTTTAGAGCATTTAAAAACAGTCACTTAAAAAAAGGCAGTGACTTATAGGCAAGAGGTTGTGGATCCGAACAAAAGTGTCATATTTTTTCCACCAGTGACTGAGCAGCAAAGGGGTGTATCCTAAATACAGAACTATTATTTTTTGTCTTTGTGTAAATAAGTGAACATCAAATAATATTTCACAAAAGCAACTCTAAATGGACTCCTTTCTTCGCCTGTTAACTTTGCTTTGTCTTAAAGGTATTAAAATTTAACCTGGAATAGCAATAGGAGTAATAACCTGGAATAGGAATAGGAGTAATGACAGTGACACTCATGGTTTTGACCAAATGCATATTTCTAGTAGACAATGTAAACTGTTTTTCTTAATATATCTTCGTGTTTCCAGCTGTTTTTAGTGATGGTGTTCTGATCACTCAATGGCCGGAGTACATATCCAGTCTCCCAGGCTCTTCAGCTGAAATGCACTGTTACCAGAATGATACAAACTATGACTACAAATACTGGTACAGACAAATAAAAGGTGAAGGACCAGTGCTTATCGGGAGCTACATTATTAGCACTTCCTCAAAAGAGAAAGATTTTGAGAACGGCTTTGAAGTATCAAGTACGGAGAAAAAGAAATGGACCCTGAAAGTGGATGTTAAGAAGGGGATTGATGCTGTGTATCTGTGTGCTGCTAGTTTACACAGTGAATAAATGGCAATCATTTCTACAACAAAAACTCTTTGGATAGCAACCTGCAATCACACCTGCCTCAACCACTAATAAATAAACCCATAACACAAACAGATCTCATTTCTGACATTCTGATCTCATTTGCTCCTCCCTCCCGCCAAAAACACCTTAGCATCAAGGTTTTGTTGATGTTGTACAGTCAGTAGGGGGAGATACAACTGTTTATTTAATCTAGAGTTTTTCCACTCTTTTTTCTTTTGGTAAAGCATCACACACACGCACACTCTCTTGTCACATTATATTTGCTGTGTGCTGAGTTTTTGCATACTGTTTTAGGAAGATGTTTAAAGCTGCATATGAACTGTACATATTTTTCTACTTGTATATAGGTAAGATGTCCATCAGTTAATACAAATCTTTATTATGTTTGCTATTGTTCTGTCCTTTGAAAAAGCATTTTTTTTTATTTTTTTTTATTTTACAGGGATGGCGAGATGTGTGAACGTTCAACAAAGCCAGAGTCCCTTATTATTCAACAAGAATAAAATGGCAGAGATAACATGTAATTATGATGACAGTGGCAAGCCAAATATGTTATGGTATCAGCAGAAGGATACAGCCATGGCCTTAATTGTGTTAAGTTATAGTGCTACAAGTGACCCCACCTATGAGGATGGATTTAAAGATTCAAGGTTTGAATTGGAAAGAAAAACTACACTCAACGGAGTTCTGAAAATCTCTAATCTCAGTCTATCAGACTCTGCTGTTTATTACTGTGCTGTCAGTATGCACAGTGCACAGTCTTTATTACCTGCCTGGCTAAAAACCAAACCACCAGACATACAGGAAATACAAAAAAAAAGCAATCTAAAGTTTGTGAGATTCAGCTGAAATAACAGACAAGACAAGGCAAGGCTTATTGCTGTGGTTAATTTCTAAATTAAAAAAATAAAAAAATAAATAAAAATAAAAAATACAATCAGATACAAGCTTTGCTCCAAAACTCCAAGACCTACAGCCCATTTTAATGCATCATGTGTTCTGGACAAATTCTAAGGTAACATGCCCTTAATAGATAACGCAATACCTGGATGCATTGCAACAATGTCTGTGAAACATCCAAGATGGTGGATGGAGCTGAGAGAAATGTTGCCAATGAATACTTACATTTGATGCAATATGTCAATAAAATATTTAAACAATATATCAAGCCTATTCACCGCCAAATTGTTTTCTGGAATAAACAAACAAACAAACAAACAAATAAATAAATAACATTTTAGACAGAATATTAATGACTGTTTTTTGTTTATACTCCATGAAAAAAAAAAAAAAAGTTCCAGTCAAATTCACAGCAAAATATTCTGCAACACACAGTAGTGGTTCACTTATAAAGACAGTAGCTGAATTTGGAATGACATATTACTCTGAGTATTTGTGCAACCACATTCCAAACTTGGAAACATGAAAAGGGTCCTTATTTATGTATGTGCTATTTTTATTCTCATTACAGAATTAACTTTGGAACATGCTAATGCCAAACTCCACTAATATCAATTGTGAGTCATGCATGTGAGTTTTTTTTCTTTCTTTCTGTTTTTATTTGAAATCAGCTACCTAAAAGAAGTCAGCTGCATATGTAGGCAAGAGCTTTTGGAACAGAACGAGTGTGTTCTCTTTTTCCACCAATAGTTAAGCAACAAAGAGGCATGGCTTTAAAATACAGTAAATTAAGTACTAGTTTTTTTTTTGTTTTTTTTTTAATTATCTGTACGTCAGAGAACATTTCACAAAATGCAACTCTAAATGGACTCCTTTCTTCTCCTGTTAACAGTGCTTTGTCTAAAAGGTACTAACATTAATAAGAACTGACAGTGATCCTCGTGGTTTTGAATAAGTGTGGATTTTGAATAAACAACATATCCTGTTTTTATTACTATGTTTTTGTATTTCCAGCAGATTTCAGCGATGGTGTTCTGATCACTCAGTGGCCAAAGTACATATCTTCTGTTGAAATGCACTGTTACCAGAATGAAACAGATTACAACTACAAATACTGGTACAGACAAATAAAAGGAAAAGAACTAGTGCTTTAGGGAGCTACATTGTTAATGTTCCCTCAAATGAGAAAGGTTTTGAGAACGGCTTTGAAGTATTAAGTATGGAGAAAAAGCAATGGACACTGAAAGTGGATGTTAAGAAGGGGATTGATGCTGTGTATCTGTGTGCTGCTAGTTTACACAGTAAATAAATGACAATAAATTGTGTAACAAAAACTCTTTGGATGGCAACCTTCAATCACACCTGCATCAACCACGAATAAATAAAGTCAGTAGAACCTGAGAACTCATACAATTGCATTAATGATGTTACACTCCTCCCTTCAGCCAAAAACACTTTCAGACGAAGGTCTTGTTGATCTGATACAGTCAGTAGAGGGAGATAGGACTGTCTATTTTAGTGCAAAGGTTTCCCTCTCTCTCTGTCTATACTAAAGTCTCAAACTCTCTCTCACTTGTCAGATTAGTTTTGCTGTGTACATGACCAGAACATTTCTCACCCTGTTTTAGAAGGATGTTTAGAGCTGCATGTGGACTGTGCATTTATTTCTTATTATATATAGGTAAGATGTCCTTTAATAGCAAAATGATCAAATTATTATAACTATCATTTTAGTTATTGTTCTTTGCTTTGAAAGAGAATATCTCTCAAAACTATTTTTTTTTTATTCACAGGGAAGGTGAGGTGTGTGAATGTTGAACAGAACCCAACACACATATTAGCCAACAAGAATAAAATGGTAGAAATAAAGTGTAGTCATGATGATACTAACATGGATTACATGCAATGGTATCAGCAGAAGGATACAGCCATGGTCTTGATTGTGTTTAGTTATAGTGCTAACAGTGACCCCACCTATGAGGATGAATTTAAAGACCGGTTTGAATTGGAAAGAAAAACTACACTGAATGGAGTTCTGAAAATCCCTAGTCTCAGTCTATCAGACTCTGCTGTTTATTACTGTGCTGTCAGTATGCACAGTGCTGTAGTCTTTATTATCTGCCCAACTAAAAACCAAACCACCAGGCATACAGGAAATACAGTACACACAAAAGAAGAATCTAACTTAAACTGAGATGACAGTTCATTTTCTTTTGGTTTAATTTGAACAATTAAAAAAAAAGACAGATTTTTATCACTGTCTACACAATCAAATATAAGCTTTGCTCCAAAACTTAGTAAAGAGCTACCTAGACAGTCATCATGTATTCTGGCCGACCTTTAAAGTAACTCATCCTTTACAGATAATGCAATACTAGGATGCATTGTAAAAATATTGATGAAACATCCAAGATGGTGGATAGAGTTAAGAGAAATGTTGCCAATAAATACCTACATTTGATGCAAAATTCCAGTAAAATAGCTGAACTATGGATCACAGCAAGAGCACTCTTAGAGTTACACAGGTAATCAGATGCTCACTGATGTATGAAAACAATGACAGCAAGTTTGATATTGCTTTTATACTAATATATATATATATATATATATATATATATATATACACACACACAAAATATTCTGTTATATCTCAATGCAACACACAGTTACAGGGTTCTAAATGAATGAACTGGTTGAGCAAATGATTCACTATATTCAAGCTATGATCCAAGCAAATTTGCAAATGGCTTGAGTACTTGTGAAGACATTGAAAGACATTTTCACAAAAGACCAACATTTAAATAGCTAATAATATAATATAGATCTCTTCAGTTGTGTTGTCTTGACAAATTAATGTTCTGCGAACATATTTTGGCTACCAAATTGTGAAATTCAACAAAAGGCAATGACTTTGTGTCTATTAATAATTTGTACTCACAGTAATAATGGAAAAATATATTTGACATGGTTTCCCATCCACCTGTATGAAGGTTTACCCTGCTATAGTATACAACCACATTCCAAAACAAAAATTTGAAAGGGGTCAGTATTTATGTGTGCAATTTTTATTCTAATTACAGTATTAGCTTTGCAACATGGTAATGTCAAACTCCATTAGTATCCATTGTGAGTTATGCTCTGTCTATTTGTGGTGAGCCAAGTTGATGTCTTTTTTTAAATCAGTCACTAAAGAAGGCAGCAGCTTAAGAGCTTTTGCAATAGAGCAAAGGTCTCCTGTTTTGCACCAATGGCTAAGCAACAAAGGGGTGTGGCTTCATAATACAGTATATGAACTGCTAGGTATTTTTGTAGTTAACTGAATATCAGAGAACATTTCACAAAAAACAATGGACTCCTTTCTTCTCCTATTAGCATTGTTTTGCCTAAAAGGTATTACACTTAGAAAAAGAAATTACAGTGACTCTCATGTTTTTGAGTAAATATCCTGTTTTTCTAAATATGTCTTTGTATTTCCAGCAGATTTCAGTGACTGTGTTCTGATCACTCAATGGCCGAAGTACATATCCAGCCTTCCAGGCTCTTCAGTTGAAATGCACTGTTACCAGAATGATACAGACTATGACTACAAATTCTGGTACAGACAATTGAAAGGGGATCTAGTGCTTGTAGGGAGTTACATGGTTAACTCTCCCTCAAATGAAAAAGGTTTTGAAACCGGTTTTACAGTGTCAGGTACAGAGATTGAGAAATGGACCCTAAAAGTGGATGTTAAGAAGGGGATTGATGCCGTGTATCTGTGTGCTGCTAGTTTACACAGTGAATAAATGCCAGTAATTTGTACAACATAAACTGCAATCACACCTGCCTCAACCACAAATAAATGAACACATATCTTTACAGACAAGCCAGTAGAACCTGAACACTCACACATACCCTTGCATTAATGATGCTACACTCCACCCTTCTGCCAAAAACACTTTCACGAAAACATCTCATTGATGTGATACAGTCAGTAGGGGGAGATACGATTTTATTCTAATGTAGAGGTTTCCCTCTCTCACTGTCTATTCTAAAGTCTCATACAGTCTGTCTCATCAGATTTGTTTTTGCTGTGTGCATGATCAGACAACTTCTCACCCTGTTTTAGAAGAATGTTCAGACTGTGCATATATTTCCTTTTATATATAGGTAAGATGTCCCTTGATGGCAGTATGACTGAATTATTATAGCTATTTATCATGTTGTTATTGTTTTGAAATAGAATATCTCTTAACACCTATATTTTTGGTTAACAGGCAAGATAAGGTGTGTGACCGTTCAACAAGACCCGACACCCATATTTGCCAACAAGAAGGAAATGGCAGAAATAAAGTGTAGCCATGATGACAGTAGCATGCCTAACATGCAGTGGTATCAGCAGAAGGATACAGCCATGACCTTGATCGTGTTCAGTTACGGTGCTACAAGTAAGCCCACCTTAGAGGATGGATTTAAAGGCCGGTTTAATTTGGAAAGAGAAGATAACCTGAATGGAGTTCTGAAAATCTCTAATCTCAGTCTATCAGACTCTGCTGTTTATTACTGTGCTGTCAGTATGCACAGTGCTGTAGTCTTTATTCCCCACCTGACTAAAAACCAAACCACCAGACATACAGGAAATGCACAAAAAAGCAATTCAACATCTGTGGGATTCATAAAAAGTACATTTGGGTTTATATTTTATATAAATTATATACTGGGTTTATATTAGATTATTAAAGTGCTATGTACATAAAGGAAATCTGTAGGAATATGTGCATAAAATACCATCTATCTTTGCTACTGTCCACCATGTGACCTTTACTGGGTAACACAGTTGACTTAGTTGACATTTTTAGTGTTTTGGGCCTATACTCAACATTTAAGCCTAGAACTACTGCGCATATGGTATGTTTAGAAATATATTTTCATTAAAACATATGTTTTAGTAAAATTGTCTTGTAAAAATTTGCAGCAATAATACTTGTGTAACACTGTTGACAGTCAGTTAGTCCACTCTTGACACAGGTTTACTAGTTTAACCAATATTAGGGGAAAGAGAGAGAACATAGTGTTTCATCCATGTGCTTCTAGAGGAAATATCATCATACTGTGCAAATTATGCGAGAATGGTACAAACCATTCCTTTATGAGGGGGTAACTTAGTTGACAATGGTTTTTCAGACACAAATAAAACAAGTTATAACACTTATTATTTTTGAAGCACACACCCAAATGTCTTGATAACCTAATTTAACTGCAGGCAAAACTATGAAATTCATTTACATTTAAGGTAATTTTCATGCTTAAATGCAGAGTAGAATGAGCAACTTTACAACATTGGAGAGCTGAATATCAGGGCAGTATGTGATATGAACATAATTTTTTAACAAAAGATATGGCTTTTTCAACATATAGAACTGTGATTGAGAAAAATATAATTGTGTACTAGAAAATTAAGCATCAGGGCTTTATATTAATGATATTAAAAATACACTTCACAGACATGAGATGTATCCACAGTTATAGAATGACCCAGTGCCGTTCCTGAATAAAACGATCAGTTGAGTGATTCAGTGATTTACTTCTACAGGGCTCAAAATCACAGACTACTCTTACTCCTTCTGTTATATAAATATATAAGAGGAATCAAAACAATAGTATGCTGCTATTGTTTTAAATTCAGCCAGTTGTTTGTTTCTGAATGAATCAGCACACAATTTAGTTGAATTAATTGCACAGATAGGTCTAATGAACGATTCAATGACTCACTCAGCCACTTGACTCTTTATCAGTGTAACTTCTCTCTTCTTTTTTTCTGCTAGAAAGTTGTAGAATTGTATTAATTGTTCTAAAACCATAAATGTCCATATCTGTGTATGCTATGTATCATTTATTCTCATTACAGTAGTAGAGCATTTGAATTCAATCACTTAAAGCTGAAGTCCACTTCCAGAACAAAAATGTACAGATAATGTGCTCACTCCCTTGTCATCCAAGATGTTTTTTTTTTTCTTCAGCCGTAAAGAAATTATGTTTTTGAGGGAAACATTTCATTTCAAGACATTTCATTTCTCTCCATATAAAGGACTGCTATGGTGCCCCGATTTTGAACTTCCAAAATGCAGTTTAAATGTGGTTGTAAATGATCCCAGACTAGGACTAATGAAATGATCGGTTATTTTCATTTAAAAAAATACAATTTAAATACTTTTTAATCTCAAATGCTCGTCTTGTCTTGCTCTCCCTGAACTCTGTGTATTTTGCCTCAAGACAGTTAGTGTTTGTCGAAAAACTCCAATCGCATTTTCTCCCTCAACTTCAAAAATCATTTCAAAATCATCCTACATTGCTGCAGACGTACTGACACAGTCTTTGCAAAGTGAACATGCAAAGAAGATCAAACACCCTTAACAAAAAAGGTAAAACAGCAATATAGGACGATTTCTAAAGTTGACGGAGGAGTTTTTTGACATAGCCTAACTGTCATGAACCAGAATAAAAACAGTTTAGGCAGAGTGAGACAAGATGAGCATTGATATTAAAAAGTATATAAATTGTATTATTTTTACGAAAATAACTGATCGTTTCGCTAGATAAGACCCTCCTTCCTCGGCTGGGATCGTTTACAACCGCATTTGGGATCGTTTGAAGCTGCATTTAAACTACATTTTGGAAGTTCAAAATCGGGGCACCATACCAGGCCATTATATGGAGAAAAATCTTGAAATGTTTCCTTCAAAAAACATAATTTCCTTATGGCTGAAGAAAGAAAGAAATTAATATCTTGGATGACAAGGGGTGAGTACATTATCTGTCAATTTTTGTTCTGGAAGTGGACTCCTTTAAAAGATTCTTGATAACAGGCCGACTCAGCTGCCTACAGGCAAGAGGTTTTATAACAGAAGAAAGGTGTCATGTTTTTTCCACCAATGATTAAACAACATAGGGGTGTGGCTTATGAAGATAACAACTAGTTTTTGTAGTTTGTCTTTGTGTAATCAACTTAACAAAGTACTTCACAAAAATCAAGTCTAAATGGGCTCCTTTCTTCTCATATTCACATTGCTTTGTGTAAAAGGTATTATTTTAACTTTAGATAACTGGCAGTGATTCCCATTTCTTCATGCTGACCAAATGTGAATTTCCAATAGACAGTATAACCTGTTTTTGTATTTCCAGCAGATTTCAGTGATGGTGTTCTGATCACTCAATGGCCAAAGTACATATCCAGTTATGCAGGCTCTTCAGCTGAAATGCACTGTTACCAGAATGACACAGACTATGACTACAAATACTGGTACAGACAAATAAAAGGAGAAGGACTGGTGCTTATTGGGAGCTACAATTTTAACTCTCCCTCTGAAGAGAAGGGTTTTGAGAAAGGCTTCAAAATGTCAGGTACAGAGACAAAGAAATGGACCCTGACGGTGGAAGTTAAGGAGGGGGTTGATGCTGTGTATCTGTGTGCTGCTAGTTACCACAGTGAATGAACTCCAATAAATTATACAGCAAAAACTCTTTGGATGGCAACCTGCAATCACACCTGCCTCAACCACAAATAAATGAACTCATAACTTTACAGACAAGCCAGTAGAAAAAGAGATCTTGTACATGCAAATTTCATTATCAATGTTTTACTCCTCCCTTCCACCAAAAAAAAAACAAAAAAAACAAAAAACAAACAAACAAAAAAAAAAAAAACAACCTTTGGATCAACATTTCATTTATGTGATACAGTCAGTAGGGGGAGATGTGACTATTTTAATGTACAGGTTTTCCTCTCTCTTTGTCTTTGTTAAAGTCTGATACCCACTCTCTCTCGTCACATTATTTTTGCTGTGACCTTAGAAGGATGTTTAGAACTGCATATGAGCTGTGGATATTTTTCATCTTTTACATAAGTAAGAATTCATTTGAGATAGCAATATGATATTTAAATCATTATTTAATAGATGTTTGTCCAACTGAAGTGGAATATTTCCTAAAGCCTAACTATTTTCACAGGGAAGGCGCAATGTGTGCATGTTCAACAAAAGGCGACAACTTTATTTGCAAACCAAACTGGTAAAACAGAGATAAAATGCTTTCATGATGACAGTAGCATGCTAAACATGTTATGGTATCAGCAAAAGGATACAGCCATGGTTCTAATCGGTTACACATATAGTACTGCTGAACCCAGCTATGAGGATGAATTTAAAGTCAGGTTTAAACAGGAAAAAAAACACATTCTGAATGGAACTCTGGAAATCTCAGATCTCAGTCTATCAGACTCTGCTGTTTATTACTGTGCTGTTAGTAAGCACAGTGCCACATACTACAATTACTGCTTAACTAAAACTCAAGCACATAGGAAACCAAAACAGTGGTGCATGGTTTCCATAGCTCTGCTTTGATAGTGTTTAAAACAGCGTTATTTTCTCAGTGCTTTGACTTGAAAGCCCCCCCTTTGCTAACAAACTGTTAGCAAAGAACAGCACATATTAGCATGTAAAATGCCAAGTTTGCCCGTCAGCCTAAGCAAAAGAATGACCTTAAAGTTTATTGTGGTCTTTTTAAAATATGCATCAAATGTATCGAGATTCTGGTCCATACTTCAGCTTATTCTGGTGATGAATGACTGACATGTAAAGTCATAAATCACAGTTTATTTTTTTATTTTTACAGTGTAGGGCCAACAGGGGGAGATGTAACTTTGATATTAAAACACTGGCAGTAAGAGTTACAATAGAGGATATTACAGTCTTCCCTCCCTCTAATGTCTCTAAGCAGCTCTTTCATTCTCTCTCACACAGGGCATCAGAGATGTTTGAGCTTACTTGTGCGCTGGGAATTATTCTCGTCATGTTTTTAAGTATGATGATAAAGCAATAAATATACATTATTTAATCAATTTTAAAAGATACTTTTCTGAATGCTTTTTAACTTTACAAATATTTTTTTCCTCAGGGACTGCAAATTGTGTGAATTTTGAACAGACTCCACTCTTGATTGCCGACCAAAGTGGCGAGGCACAGATCAAATGCAAACATGACGACAGTAGCTTAAATGTCATGTTATGGTATCGACAACAGAAAACTGGCATGTCTTTAGATTTAATTGGCTATGGTTACTCAGGATCTCCACCAAACAATGAGCCTAGATTTATTAAAAATAATCTTTTGTGTTTGTGGTCAGTACTTTTTTATTCTTTCTTTCTTTTTTTAAAGAAATTACTACTTTTATTCACCTAAGATGTGTTAATTTAATAAAATGTGACAGCAAAGACTTATACTGTATTGTTAGAAAATATTTATATTTTGAATAAATGTTGTTCTTTTTAACTTTTTATTAATCAAAAAAAAAAAAAAAACACTGAAATGCAGCCTCGCTGAGCATTGGATAATTCTTCAAAAAACTTTAACAATCCCAAACTTTTAAGTGACAGTGTATATCCTAATATTTGTTAAATCCTCTATGGTACAGACAGTGTCTTTTGCATGAAAATGCCAGCTTTATATTTACAAAAATCAATCAATTTAAACCGAAAACTCAGCAGGGTCATTTGTATTATGTAATTAACCTGCAGTGTTGCACAAATATTCACAACATGCTTTATTATAACGGATTATGATGTCTAGATGAAATGTAAAATGCATAAAATGCTACACACAGAAACCTGTATTTCATTTTCAATGGTGAGTTTAAAAAATTCGTAAATCAACTTTACACATTTAGAAGTTGCATTTAAAATCCTATTTTAGTCTATTGTTTTTGTGATGTACTTGTAATATTCATTTGTGATGTTGTCAAAAACTTTTTTTTCTTCACATTTGTTTGTACAATGGCCATCAGTCATCATCTACAAAGTATAGCTCCTCCTTTTAGAGTCAACTTGTTAGCTTACTCTTTGCTAGAGTGATCCACTTGATCTGGCTCAATCTGGGAGATGAGGAACAGCCGAATCTCAGTACTTCTTCTGAAATGGCTCCTTATTGTGTGTCAGAGTGAGTGTCATATTTTGCAATATGGACATTTACACAGTATGGACAATTTAACTCAACAAATTTAAAATCTCTTTATTTATTCAATGCAAACAACATGCTGAACACATGCTAGTCAATTATACATAACTTTATTGGTTATAATAACTGCTGTCTCAGTTTTATTTGTTTGTCTACTGTTTTTTTTTTTTTTTATTTCTGTAGGTCAGACATCAGCTCACATCGTGCTTCAGTCGACCCGTTTCATATCAGTGCTACCAGGAGATGAAGTGACTTTAGACTGCAGCATGGCAGCAGGGGTTAGCATGTCTAGCTACACTATGTATTGGTACAGGCAAGACCATTATGGACAACCTATTCAGTTTATTATAAAAGAGTACGACCAACGAAAACAGAACTATGAAGCCATTCTAAACACAAAGGACAACATGTTCAGCCTGACTATATCCAACATCACTGCACAGGACAGCAGTACATATTACTGTGCTGCAAGCCACAGTGAAGCTACAACTGTGCACGCTCTAACAATAAGCGTGATATAATTGACACCTGGTGTCAGAGAAACTTTGCTGTAATGATATCCTAGTCTCAGCCTCAGATGTCACGCCCACAGTCCATTGGCTAAATGTCTGATGCATATGGCTCAAAAACTGTCTTCATCTGAGTGGTTGCACTCTACAGGATTTCTAGGAGAAGTGTCTTGATTCTTTAATGATCCATGTGGAAACAACGGTGTGATGCCTAACTCAGTTATGAAAGAAGAAGGTCATTGTGACAATGAGCGCTTATCAGGATCAATTACAGTTAATGCTGGGCTTTGCGAAATTCACAGCACCATTGTTGTGCCACTGTTGCATGCCAGTCATCAGCTGTACATTTTCTCACCCCTAAACTGCTGAACAAAGCAAACTGTGATTGGTTGCTTTATGTCAGACGTCCTCTTGGGCAGTCCTTGCTTATGTCATCAATCTGAAGGTCTGGCTAAGTGAAATTAATTAAATTATCCTGGCTGAGAGACATTGTGTCTAAAGTACTTGTAAGCCATTGAAAATTCTGAATGTGTGAAATTGGGGTCGGGGAGCTACTAAATAAAAGTAGCAATGCTAAAAACCCTTTCACTTGGTTTTTATTTCAGAATTTTCAGTGGCATGACAGTAACAAGCAGTGTTGGGGGTAATACATTACAAGTAATGCAAGTTACATAATCAGATTACTTTTTCAAGTAACTAGTAAAGTAACACATTACTTTTTAATTTACAAGAAAATATCTGAGTTACTTTTCCAACTTACTTTATCACTATTAACTGACAAGTCTCTGTCCCTATGTTGAGAAAAATAAAGGAAGTAAAGAGGCGTTGTGTGTGCTGTGTGAACATGATGTTATTATTGTTATTGTGAACATGCATTAATTCATCTCATTCACAAAAAAACCCCAAACAAAACAAACAAAAAACAATTCCAGTATTCATCAAAATGAATTAAAACAGTGAAACGCAAATTCACAATATGACGCAAACCTTCGTCAAAAAAATTAAAGATGTTAAACAACACAAATATCCTTTATGTGTTTAATTTAATTTTATTAACCATGTTAAACTTTCTTCTCCTGCGTTCTGTATAGACGTGAATTTATTTTCCTTCAGCCTCAGGCTTATTCATTTCCCTTTTTTGTGTGAAAGGGCTTTTACATTTGCTAAAAATATAACTTTTTATATAAAAAACAAACAAACAAAAACGAGCAAGCCCAGCCCAGATTTAACAAGTAACACATACGTAAACCCATTCCATTCCATTAAACTTAACTGATGTAATTAGTTACTTTTTTAGAGAATAATGCAATATTGTAATGCATACTTTTAAAAATAACTTTACCCAACACTGGTAGCAAGCTACTTTTGAGTCTCCAGTGATAATTCTTCCAAAGTTCCTCTTTAAGTCTAACTCTTCTATTCAAACTCAAAGTCAGATGGTTCATGTAAAATAAGTAATGTCAAATTTTACATTTTTTAATTTAATTAAATGTTGCTTTTCTTCACTATGCTTTTAACTCAAGATTTATTAATAACTGAGAAAAATGTATCCTTTAAATGTAATACTATCACACTAACTGAGACCCCTTAATAGCTACAGATATTACCAACTTGTGAAGGATAGGGTGATTGTACTTCAACTGTAGCCAAGTTTTAACTTTTTAAATACAAGGTATGTGTAGTTTAGTGACTTGTTTGTCAAAACTGGAGAGATGTGTTGTTGGGGTGTGTGCTTGTCTTTTCACAGGAAGTTGACATTCTTTTTCATACTGCAGAACTGCATAGGAAGCCAGTACCTCATTCGTTTATGGGACAATATGGAGCTCAGCTGGTTCATACTCACTTTACTGCTGACTGTCTGTAAGGCTTTTGGATTTCATTTCCCCCCACCTTTATATTTATTAACATTCTCTTGACTTTTATTCTCTTTGAAATGGGGTTAAGGTATTCTACCAAATATACTGACAAGCAATAATGGCAAAGTAAAATATATTTGGGATTTGAATGTAACCTCATTTATATTGAAACTTGTATGTCATGTATTTAAAGATATTTGTTATTATACATGTATTATGATATTAGTACACTTAGCACACATAGTAAACTTACATGATCTTTTATTTCATTAATATTATATTATCTACAAATGCACATTCAAAACTAGTTAATTAATGTTACTCAGTACTTAAATGTATAATTACACTGCAACAAGGTAACCTTGAAATATATTTATATACCTTTAAGATCCGAAGTACAATGCATATTCAATACTATGCCCTTTTCCACAAGGGTTAAGAACAACATTATAACACTTATTTGTATCAACTATCCTGTTTTCCAGATAAATCCAATGGAGAAATCTTTCAAAAGTCAGATGTCTTTGCCAACAGCAGTTCAGATATGATACTGACATGTCAACATGATAATTCAGACCACTACAGATTGTTCTGGTACAAGCAAACAAAGGGGAGTTTGGGTTTGTCTTTATTGGTATTTTCTGCTGCCCAAAATGTGGCAGTGATTGAAGCACCATTTAAAACTGATGATTCTAAGTATGCAGCGACCCGTCCTGAAATAAAGATGTCCACGCTGCAGATTAACAAGCTAAACACTGAAGACTCTGCTCTCTACTATTGTGCCACAAGCACACAGTATTATATTACAGCTGCACTGCCAAACAACAACCACAATGTTAACACTGCACTGTGCTTTCATCTCTCATGTATGATGTAATTTCCTGTTCCTTTTGATCGTAGACACACTAAATAGGACAGTCAAAATAAATCTAGAAGGGGTAAGAGACAGTAAGGAGTGGGTTCTCATCTTTTATGTCATGGGACTGCTGTGTTTGGGGTTTATTTTGGTGCTAGTTATTAGTAAGTCCAGACTGCTTTTTTTTATTCAAATATTTGTTTAGAAATGTTATTGTTGTGATGAAAATTGATATAATCGATTGTTTTCTACCCGACAGAGTCATTAGGAGGAATAACCATCACTCAGAATGATCAAGTTAGTAAAACTCAACTGATTATTCAACGGGATAAACAGGTTACTTTAAGGTGTAACCATGATGATGGCAGCTATTATTATATGTACTGGTACAGACAGAGAGGTCAAGGTGAACTGTCCCTTGTTGCTATTTCTCTTGGAAAAGGTTCAGTAGAAACAGTTGACCCGTTCTCAAAAACAAAATATATAATGAAACGTCCTGACATTAAAGAATCTTCACTGGAGATCAATAATCTAACAGAGGAGGACTCAGGTACATATTTCTGCGCTTCAAGCATTGCACAGTACCTTAACCTAGCCAAGCACCTGAACAATAACCTCAACCTGAGCCACAATGATCAAAGAGAAAATACATGATATTCAAGATGGTTGTGTAATATCCGATTTTTGAGCTCCTTTATAAAATAGATAAAGGAAATAAGTACATAAACTATAAAGATATATATACAGAATCTACAATTTACATGTACATTTTGAATTTATTCCGCAGTTAGGGCAATCTGCAGTAAATGTAATCATGCATATTTATAAATCTCAGGATATAAATGTAATATTGTAATACAGTAATATTGTTACTGTTTCATATGTCACTGTCATCTATTTTAAATTTAAATGTTACTAATGTCATATTTGAAAGCTCTAAACTGAGTAATAAATGTCTGTTGCAATGTTTATTGAAGATTGTGAGTGCATGTTTCCACAGTGCAACATATACCTTAATCTAAGGTTATTTTCAATGTTTATTGTCACACACATTCACTGTTTGGTCTCCTTTATGTAAACTTCCATGATGTTTATTAGTCTTATGAATATCACACTGTTGTTACCCTGTTCTTTGCACTGTTTTTACTAACCTTTTGATTATAGAGAATGTGTCAAGTGGCTTAGAACTAGGAGGATCACCAAATAAAAGTGTATGTTCAACAAACTAAAATAAGGTGCTCAATTTCTTTGTAGGAAACGTTTAAATGTAACTTTTCAATTAATTGTTTGTGTGTGTGTTTTTTTTCCCTATGCTTATTTCAGCACACAACAACCAAAACTGAAGTATTACATTCTAGTTTTTTTTCCCAAAAAATGATGTGAATTACTAGATTTTTCATAATCATGACAGAAAGTCAAAACACTGCCTTAAACTTACAAGCAGAAAGGCAGCGTGCTACCAAGAGCAGCACTTATTAGCGTAGAGTCTCAAACAAACAGAACCAATGATAATCAGGAGTTCGTAATTTAAGCACAAAGTGGACCTACTTAATCAGCTTCCTATACTGTAGCTCTGAGCTCGTGAATCTGTATATCGTGTACATGAATCGAGGAACTGGTTAGGACTCCGGCTAACTGCACACTGGTTCAGTGATTACCCAATTTTGTACAACATGACTATGTACTGTACACTGTTAGTGTACAACATTGTAGAACATCACAACAACAAGCAGAAACTTGCACATTTAACTTGGTCATGTCTGGTTGTGTCATGCCCCTGGACCTTTGTGTGTGTTTGTCCCCCCATGTGCTGTGTGAGCTAGTTTTCCCTCTTGTTTTATTGTCTCATTGCAATTATCTGTGTTAAGTTAATTACCCTAATTTGTCTATATATTTAATGGTGTGTTCAAGTCATGTTGGACAGATCATATTTACAAGTTGAATGCACATGAACGCCACCACAAAGTCGCTGTTACGAGTGGGAAACTTAAAATTTTCTTTAAGCCCTGTGTTTCCGAGTTGGGGGCATTTCAGTTAAAAAAACGTTTCGAATGTAATGGACTCAGCCAAAGACAATAGATATGCAGCATCTGTATAGATGGTAAAATGTTGAAATGAATAAAATTATTATAATGATGTAAAATGATGCAGTTTACATCACCTTCATAAATTTAATAAAAACAGAAAAAAGCAAAAACACAATGAAGCAATGGTAATGGTAAATCGAAAATCTTGTTCTGACCAAAGTGACTTGAACGTACCTGGAATCGTAATGACAAACTCGTAGGTACAAACATCCCAGGAGGACTTGAAGGACATAAGCCCCAGTCTGGTTAGTCTTTGGTTGTCCGGTCACCGTTATGTTAGGTTTGCTTTCACCAGTCTAAATGTGTTTGAAGTTTATTCATTAAACAAAGAGAGTTTTTAAGTTCACCTCCTGTCCTTGCCTTCCTTCCTATACAACTGTGACAGATGACTGGACCAAATAATGCAAACTGGGCTGAGGACCAGCTGTGGTGCCTGCGGCAGGATGGTCGGCCTTTGGAGAGGTATGTGGAGGAATACCTCAAGCTTTCTAATTGGTTGAGTTGACACGATGCTTCACTCTGTGATTATTTTCAGTTTGGTCTGCATGAGGAAACGATCCGCTGTAATCTTCCGACGTGTGAGTTTTCTTTGGTCGAGTTCATTAATCTCATACTTTATTACCTCTCCAGCTCACCCCACGCCGTGCCACAAGCACACAGTATTATATTACAGCAGCACTGCCAAACAACAACCACAATGTTAACACTGCACCGCGCTTTCATCTCTCATGTATGATGTCATTTCCTGTTCCTTTTGATCGTAGACACTAAATAGGACAGTCAAAATAAATCTAGAAGGGGTAAGAGACAGTAAGGAGTGGGTTCTCATCTTTAAAGCCATGGGACTGCTGTGTTTGGGGTTTATTTTGCTGCTAGTTATTAGTAAGTCCAGACTGTTTTTTTTTTTTCAAATATTTGTTTAGAAATGTTATTGTTGTGATGAAAATTGATATAATCGATTGTTTTCTACCCGACAGAGTCATTAGGAGGAATAACCATCACTCAGAATGACCAAGTTAGTAAAACTCAACTGATTATTCAACGGGATAAACAGGTTATTCTAAAATGTAACCATGATGATGGCACCTATTTTTATATGTACTGGTACAGACAGAGAGGTCAAGGTGAACTGTCCCTTGTTGCTTTTTCTCCTGGAAAAGATTCAGTAGAAACAGTTGACCCGTTCTCAAAAACAAAATATATAATGAAACGTCCTGACACTAAAGAATCTTCACTGGAGATCAATAATCTAACAGAAGAGGACTCAGGCACATATTTCTGCGCTTCAAGCATTGCACAGTACCTTAATCTAGCCAAGCACCTGAACAATAACCTCAACCTGAGCCACAATGATCAAAGAGAAAATACATGATAATCAAACTGGTTGTGTAATATCCTATTTTTGAGCTCCTTTATAAAATAGATAAAGGAAATAAGTACATAAATTATAAAGATACATATACGGAATCTACAATTTACATGTACATTTTGAATTTATTCTGCAGTTAGGGCAATCTGCAGTAAATGTAATCATGCATATTTATAAATCTCAGGATATAAATGTAATATTGTAATACAGTAATATTGTTACTGTTTCATATGTCACTGTCATCTATTTTAAATTTAAATGTTACTAATGTCATATTTGAAAGCTCTAAACTGAGTGATAAATGTCTGTTGCAATGTTTATTGAAGATTGTGAGTGCATGTTTCCACAATGCAACCTTAATCTAAGGTTATTTTCAATGTTTGTTGTCATGGATACAGATAGTTTTCCCTAATCACCAACACCCATCAAGGACTGCACAAAAACCCAGCACACACACACATTCACTGTCTGGTTTCCTTTATGTAAACTTCCATGATGTGTATTAGTCTAATGAATATCCCACTGTTGTTACCCTGTTCTTTGCACTGTTTTTACTAAACTTTTGATTATAGAGAATGTGCCACGTTGAACTTAGAACTAGGAGGATCACCAAATAAAAGTGTATGTTCAACAAACCAAAATAAAGTGCTCAATTTCTTTGAAAATTGAGATACGTTTAAATGTAGCTTTTTAATGAATTGTCTGTGTGTTTTTTTTCCTATGCTTATTTCAGCACATGATATCCAAAATTGAAGTATCACATTCTAGTTTTCTTCCCAAAAAATTATGTGAATTACTAGACTGCCTTAAACTTACAAGCAGAAAGGCAGCGTGCTACCAAGAGCAGCACTTATTAGCGTAGAGTCTCAAACAAGCAGAACCAATGATAAAACAAAAAGTGCATAATTTAAGCACAAAGTGGACCTTACATAATCAGCTCCCAACTGTAGCTCTGAGCTTGTGAATTTGTATATCGTGTACATTAATCGAGGAACTGGTTAGGACTCCGGCTAACTTCACACTGGTTCAGTGATTACCCAATTTTGTACAACGTGACTATATACTGTACACTGTCAGCGTACAACATTGTAGAACATCACAACAACAAGCAGAAATGTGCACATTTAATTTGGCCATGTCTGGTTGTGTCATGCCCCTAGACTTTTGCGTGTGAGAACCTGACATCGTAATGACGACTTGTAAACTCGTAAGTACAAACATCCCAGGAGGACTTGAAGGACATAAGCCCCAGTCTGTTCAGTCTTTGGTTGTCCAGTCACCATTATGTTAAATTTCCTTTCGCCAGTCTAAATGTGTTTGAAGTTTATTCATTAAACAAAGAGAGTTTTGAAACGCACCTCCTGTCCTTGCCTTCCTTCCTATACAACTGTGACAGATGACTGGACCAAATAACACAAACTGGGCTGAGGACCAGCTGTGGTGCCTGCGGCAGGATGGTCGGCCTTTGGAGAGGTATGTGGAGGAATACCTCAAGCTTTCTAATTGGTTGAGCTGACACGATGCTTCACTCGGTGCTTATTTTCAGTTGGGTCTGCATGAGGAAACGATCCGCTGTAATCTTCCCACGTGATATTTTATTTTGGTCGAGTTCATTAATCTCATACTTTATTACCTCTCCAGCTCACCCCATGCCGAGACCCTCCACATGCCTAACCAATGTTTCTGACCACCCAGTTCCTCCCGTGCTCCCCCAAGCTCGAAAATAGACTTCTAATAGCTTCCAAGTTGCTGACCCCACATTCCACTCTGTCAGGTGAGCGCTAAAATCCACATCCCTTCCTCTGTCTCCAGACCCAAGATCTGTCTCAGTCCTCAACACAGAAACAGCAGCCACTCCACTGTCAAGCCTCTCCACTGTCAAGTCCGCTGCCCGATTCACTCTCAAGTCTGCCAGACACTTCGTACTCAAGTCCGTCGGCCACCGATCCCAACCTCAAGCCCAGAGAAGGCTGCTGTTTCATGCATCTGGCCCAGGGAGAGCCTCAGATCCCGAGTCTAGTCCTAGAGAGGGCTTCTGTTCCTTTGTACCCTAAAGGTACATTTTTGTACTTTACCTGCCCCTAAACAGTACATATTAATACCTTAAAGGGACATTTTAGTACTGTAAAAGTACATATTGGTACCATAAATTTATATATTGGTACTTTAAAAGTACATATTTGTACCTTTTCACTTTGTACCTTAGGGTACCGCCCCAGTGACAGAACTGTACCATTTTTTTCTGACAGTGTACTTCTAAGCCCATCCCAAAGTCTGCTCCAACCAGTGAACCCTCCTGGACTACCTGCTCTACCATGGCCCCCTAGACTGCCATGGAGATACAATTATTCTTTCTTTCTTTCTTTCTTTCTTAATATTTAGTTAATAAATTAATCTGTTTTTGGAGAGGATCGATGTCTGTAAATGAATGATTCAATGAATTACTTAAAGACAGTCATTCAGACAGACAGTCATTTGATGCCATCTACTTGTGCAACAATGTAACCTGCAGAAAGAGAAACTGAAAAATCTCTGTCACTAGCATAATGTTCACAGAATGACATTCTGTCTGGAGCAAACATAGCTAAACAAAAATCCCTGTGGACTACATACATGTACTTATGAAACACTGCTCACTGAAAAAGCATTCAAAGTGGCTTTTGTATAATCAGATTTATAATTACGTATTATCATGGTATAATTATAAAATTTACACTTGATATTTGCAGATTCAGATTTTTTACTTTTTTTATTATGTTTCATATGCATTCTTATCTCAATCACTACATGTAGACATGTTCATCATAACTCATGCATAACAGATGGATTCATTCATTCAATATTTCTTCTAGCAGTCTTTATTCTAGCAGAGTGCTTACAGTATTGTACCACTGATACAGTTAAAGAGCAGTACAATTTAATATGATTTGATCATCCTCTGGATTAAAGATCATATGCTGACCTCTGCAGGATGATATGAGCAACTTTAGTACTGTTTTTATACTCTATTTACAGCAGCAGATGGCATGATGATGCGTTCAATTTCTGAGATGTTCTATATGTCATCATTGTAGTCTGTGATTATGTAATCATGAGTAATAAAGTGGTCAAAATGCTGCTTTTGCTTTGCTTTTTATTAGCTTAGCATGTCTTATTGCCACATTGCCAAACTGGATAGAATAATCATTATTTTATTATATTCTTATTTTATAGAAAAGCTAATTACCACTGAGAGAAAAAGTCACTAATCAAAATGTTCAGGCTTTGAATTCTTTTGCATTGAAAGGATACTTTAGTTAATGTTTATGTAGATGTATGTATGTAGATGTTTTATAATCAAACAACTACACAATTAAAACTGCTCTGAATGAAAAGATTAGAGTCTGTTTATGGTATTTGTTACAATAATGCTGTTGTTTTATTTACAGTATCTCATAGAGAGGGTACATAGCGCAGTGCTCCACAAACTGCAGCATTAAATGCATTTATGTACATTTCTTTTACATCTAGGTTGTTTGTTGAGTCTTTAGGTTAAATAGAAATGGTTAATTACAAATGAATTTAATTAAATTAAATCGTTTTACATAATTCTGAGAAAATAATAAATGTTCCTATGGCATTGCAATAGAATTGCAGTACTGAATTTCTTCAGCTGAAACTTTTATAGATAGTGACATCAGTTATTTTATTGCAGCTGTTCATTTATTTCTGTTGTTTAAACAGATTTACAGATACAGTACTTGTACTTTCTCCATACTCTGATGATTGTTTGATGAGGATGTGGGAGGGGTCGGCAAACTGTCATAGAGACATTTTTAGGTGGAGGCATCTGCACCTGCCCAAATTCTCCGTAATCACAGAAATAGCAACATAGACTGTATACAGATAGACATAAAAAGAACATGTGCAAGAGAATGATTAAAAATAAAGATAAAATGAGGGTTGGGGGGAGAGAGGGGGGAAAGAGAGAAGGAGAATTTTTTGTTTTTGTATAATGTTTTAGCACCGTGGGGACAGGGGGCCACGGTGATACAATCCCATAGAGCCGCTGTACAAAAACCTCCCTCTATGTACAGTCAGTTAGACAGAGACAATAAATCCAACCATGGCAAACACTTCTAATGGATTTCACCATTAAATACAACAGATATCTAGGAGAGAAGGGTTACTAATATTTTGAGCAATTACTACATTTTTTATACATTTGAATAACTTTTATCAGCAGTAAATGCATGTATGGATGCCTCAGCTTGGACTTGACTGGATAATTTGATAATTTTCCGTGTAGCAAATCAATGTATATTTTGGATTTACATGCTTTTACATCGAACAGCCTCCTGGGAGATGACTATTATGGAATTAACAGACATTTATATGATCATGGAAAATCAAGGAATTCTAATGCAAATTTCAGAGTACTCCAAAACAATGTGCCTCTGGCTGGCAAGCTTACTTTGGAAATGGAACAAAACTGACAGTTTTAGGTAAGTTTGCTTAAATTGAGATAAACTTTTCTTTAATTTTTAAATGCTACTTCTGACCAATATTCATATTGTCTGGCCTATACCTTTCATACTCTATTTTGACTAAACTACGGCACCAGTAGGAAAGGGGCCTCCAAATCAAACCCAAATGTTTCAATTAATTTGTACCATAGCTTGTGTCATAAATTTGTGCATACCACTTCACTGTGACAATGCTTATCAAGCACACTTTGGAAATGGAACAAAATTAACAGTTCTAGGTAAGAAACACTTTTAACTATACTAATATGTAGGTCTGCATGGGAACTGCATGTAGTCATGCATGTAGTCCACTAAGGTTAGACTACACTGAAAAGTTGTAAAAATAATACAGTACAATTTCAGTATTCGATTTGAGACCCTTTTTGACATGACAGTCATATGCTGTGCCAATTATCAAGCCTATTTCGGTGGCGGCACCAAATTAACAGTTCTTGGTAAGTAATTCTTCAACTTCAACCTTTACGAATAAACTGTGCTATATTATGGGTTGATCATTTAAAGCAACATAATTGAAAGCAACAAACTAAAAAAACAGAACTATTTGTAGATTTAGTTAAATGTAAGGGTTATGAAGTTCAAGTAATTTTATCAGTGAGCCTGCATGCTGTGCTTTGGAAACAGCCAGGCTATCTTTGGTGAAGGGACACGACTGACTGTTCTAGGTAAGAACTTTTTTGTAAATGTAAAAGACTAATTAAATGAAAAAAAAAAAAGCATTTGTTACATATAATTACCAATGGGAATTGCATAATATAGTTGAGTAAGTTTTTGTGAGACAGAAGTTTGTGATACTGTCTTGATACTCTGTGCTCAAACATGCCAGCATATTTTGGAAACGGCACCAAACTTACTGTTTTAGGTAAGAAAAACAATAATTATGATTACAAGTAGTGTATAAATATTGGCAAATATGCAAAGTAATATCTTTATTATGTCTAATGACTGCTGTTTTGCTCAAATTCGATAGAGCTTTGGCTCTGTCTTGTTTTTAATGAAGTTCTGCGCCATTGAAAATTTGCAAAAAATGATTGGCCAGTGTGTTTGTAACATTTTCATGTTCAGCATGAACTTATAACTTTATTAAAAATAACTTTATTATAGCCAGTGTGGTTTAGAAGAAGTTAGTATAAAATCTTTAGTTTTTTACAGTCGTTTGACATCAGTGTAATGAGTACAGTCCTGCACACTTTGGCGGTGGGACTAAACTTACAGTGACAGGTGAGACATTTTTGACTGAATTTGTTGGATAAATAATAGTGCTGAATTTTGTGGATAATTCTTTTGGAAATAAGTCTGTAACTAGTTACTGATCAGTGTCTAGACCTGGCAGATATCCTAGACATTTTATTAGTGCACATGTCTGCTGTGTCTAATACTGCTCAGGCTTATTTTGGCGAAGGAACGAAATTAACTGTTCTTGGTAAGAAACACATTTCATATTGTTTAACAGCAATGCTTAACCAAAAAATGAGGCTTAAAATCAAAATTATTGCATTTATTGTATATAGACACTGGTCAAATCTGCTATATGTCAGAGTTAATGCATTCTGAGGGTTCTTTATGACTCAAAACACTTTATTTCCATTTGAAAAGTAATTGTTATATTATGCAAGTAGTAATGTAGATGGTATTAAGAGTAGAGGTAGTTTTATCTGTAGCGTAAAATCAGTGTGAACAACTACAACCCAGCATACTTTGGTAATGGCACCAAACTCACAGTACTAGGTAAGAAATATTTTGATATTTATTTGATGTTAAAATAAGTATAATGATGTATAAAAGTATAAAAATCAGCTTTCTCAGGATGGATAAAATGGCTAAGCATTTCTGAAGCCTCAATGTTTAGACAGAACCGAGTAATTTTATTAACGCACATATGTGCTGTGACTCTGGTGGAGGTGGTCAAGCTTTCTTCGGCAATGGAACAAAGTTAACAGTTCTTGGTAAGACCTGAAAAATGTTGGAAATATTAGAAAATACTATTATTGTTTTGTAATGTATGATTATAGTTTAAAAAAGAATGGACATTTTTTGATTCTTCTTAACTATTCTTAGTGTTAGAAAACAGGCTTACGCATTAGATTGCCAAATGTTATAGTGTAGTGTTCTTAAGTTACTGAAAAGAAAAAGAGATAAATATGTAGGAAAGATCTTGAAGAGGTTTCAACAGTAGCATAGAATCAGTGTGATCAGTACGACCCAGCATACTTTGGTAATGGCACTAAACTTACAGTTCTAGGTGAGTAAATTGATTATGTTGATGTTTTAAACTGAAGGAAAAGTTGTTTGTTAAGTACACAATTAGAGGCTTGAAAGCATTTGCTGTCTTAAGTAAATTTGTTAGTGCACATGTACACTGTGGCTCCAGTTATTCTCAGGCTTACTTTGGCAAAGGAACAAAGTTAACTGTGCTAGGTAAGAAAAATCTTATTTTTTTTAATTATGTCAGATGATATGAGTGGGAAAGTCTAAATGATCTTGACTATAGCTATGGTTTTAACTGTAGCTTAGTATCAGTGTGAACACTGGCGGTGTTGCATACTTTGGCAATGGCACTAAACTCACAGTTCTCGGTGAGTAATTTGAGTATTATGTGTGATGTGTAAATCAGAATATTGCAGAAATTTAGCTATGTGATGTTCAGTTATTTATTGATTTTAATATGCAACCTTCTAAATTATGCTGTTTGTGTTTTATATTTATAAAATTACTCTAATGATCACACTTGTAATACGTAACCTAAGTAATTTAGATCAATATAATCAAGCAGCATTCATGGGGCATTTAAGTAAAAAGAAAATGCCTTGGATTTGGCATCCTGAGTGAATTTGTCAGTGCCCATATATGCTGTGCTCTGGTACTTATCCAGCTTATTTCGGCAATGGAACAAAACTTACTGTTTTGGGTAAGAATTTTCAAAAATGTTTATGCTATTTCATTGATTGCCAAAGTCATGCCTATGTTAGTACAGCACAATGCACTGAATTATCTCAAATGGAGGTTAGTAACCATTTAAACGTTGCTTTATGAAATCTAAATTTTTGTTGAATTGAAATTTAATTAACTGAATACTTCTGAGTAAACTTGAGATAATTATTCTTTAAAATGTCTTAAAAAGTTAGACATATTGAGGTAAGTAGAATCATTTATGATTCTGACTATCTGAGGTATTAACTGTTGCATAGAATCAGTGTGACCATGGGTAGAGAAGCACACTTTGGTAATGGCACTAAACTTACAGTCCTAGGTGAGTAAGTTGAATAATATTTCTTACTTGCATATTTAGGAATGCATCCTGCTTATTTGATGTTCAAGTCCAAAATGATATCGCTTTTTTGTATATCTCTGCTGTATAAACCACTATATGGTAAATTACTACTCATTGTACTAAAATAACTGTTCTTTAGTAGATAGTTTTGTGATATTCACAGGGCATTCAAGCAAAAAAGCTGTGCTAGGCCTTTAGCATTTGACCTCTTGGGTAAATTTGTTTGCAAGAATTTGTTAATGTCTTAACAAAGTGGCACTCTTTATATGAATCCAGCTGTAGTTGACGTTTTAACTGTAGCTTAGAATCAGTGTGACCTCTGGCACTCCTGCATACTTTGGCAATGGCACTAAGCTTACAGTTCTAGGTGAGTAATTTGAGAATTATGTGTGAATTATGTAGCTTAATTTATCAAGTAAAAACCTATGCTAGGGCTTTAGCATTTGGTGTTGCGGGTAAATTTGCAAGTGCAGACGAATGCTGTGACTCTGGTGTTGTTCAAGCTTTTTTCGGCAATGGAACAAAGTTAACTGTACTAGGTATGAAAAATCAAATTGAAAAAAAAGTCAGATATTGAGTGGCAAAGTCTACATGATCTCGATTGTAGTGAGGTTTTAACTGTAGCTTTGTGTCAATGTGACCACTGGCAATCCTGCATACTTTGGCAATGGCACTAAACTTACAGTTCTAGGTGAGTAATTTGAGTATTATGTGTGAATTTTAGAGCTTAATTTATCAAGTAAAAACCTATGCTAGGACTTTTAGCATTTGGTGTTGTGGGTAAATTTGTTAGTGCAGATGTGTGCTGTGACACTGGTGTTGGTCAGGCTTATTTCGGCAATGGAACAAAGTTAACTGTACTGGGTAAGAAAAATCTATTTTTTTTATAATTATGTCAGATAATAAGTGGCAAAGTCTACATGATCAACTGTAGCTGAGGTTTTAACTGTAGCTTAGTATCAATGTGAACACTGCCAGTCCTGCATACTTTGGCAATGGCACTAAACTTACAGTTCTAGGTAAGTAAATTAAGTATTCTGTGTTATATGTAAAATGTTAGCAAGATGTACAGAAATGTAGCTATGCAATGTTCTGTTATATATTGACTTTAATATGCAGTAAATATTATGATGTTTGTGTTTCATATTTATGAAATTACTTAAATGAGCATTTGCCATGAGCAATCTAAGTAAATTAGTTGATATAGCTGATCAGCATTCGTGGGCCATTTAAGCTAAAAAAGAACTTGAATTTGGCATCCTGAGAGAATTTGTTAGTGCACATGCATGCTGTGACTCTGGTGGAGCTTATTTCGGCAATGGAACAAAGCTCACTGTTCTGGGTAAGAATATTCAAAAATAGTCGTGCTATTTAACTGATTGCCAATGACATATTTATGCTAGACTAGGCACAATGCACTTGACAAACTGAAGTTCATAAAAAATTTAATGTTGCTCTTTGACATCTAAAATAATAGTAAATTGTAATAAATCAAACTGGAATGCTTCTCAGTAATCTTGAGATAAGCATTATTTAAAATGAAGTTAACTGTATTGAGGTAAATGGAATAATTTATGATTCTGACTATCTGAGGTATTAACTGTTGCATAGAACCAGTGTGAACCAGGGTAGTGCAGCACACTTTGGTAACGGTACTAAACTTACAGTCCTAGGTGAGTAATTTGCATAACATTTCTGAACTTACTAGCATTTTTAGGAACACATTAGTTTATGTATTTTATGAGAGTTTTCAAAATTATATAGCTTTTTTGTATATCACTTCAATGTATAAATCACTTTATGATAAATTACTACTCGTTGCACTAAAGTAATTATTATATAGTAGATAGTTTTGTGATATTCACAGGATATTCAAGAAAAAAAACTATGCTAGGGCTTTAGCATTTGGTGGTAAATTTGTTAGTGCACATGTGTGCTGTGACACTGGTGCTGGTCAGGCTTATTTCGGCAATGGAACAAAGTTAACTGTACTAGGTAAGAAAAATCTAATTTTGATAATTATGTCAGATAATAAGTGGAAAAGTCTACATGATCTTGACTGTAGTTGAGGTTTTAACTGTAGCTTAGTATCATTGTGAACACTGTCAATCCTGCATACTTTGGCAATGGCACCAAACTTACAGTTCTAGGTAAGTAATTTAAGTATTCTGTGTCATATGTAAAACGTTAGCAGGATGTACAGAAATGTAGCTATGCAATCTTCTGTTATGTATTGACTTTAATATGCAGTGAATCTTCTAAGTTATGATGTGTGTGTTTTATATTTATGAAATTACTTAAATGATCACACTTGCCATAAGTAAGCTAAGTTAATTAAATGGATATAGTTGAGCAGCATTCATGGGCCATTTAAGCTAAAAAAATAACTTGAATTTGGCACCCTGAGTGAATTTGTTAGTGCACATGTGTGCTGTGACACTGGTAGCAGTATCCTGCTTATTTTGGCAATGGAACAAAGCTCACTGTTCTGGGTAAGAAAATTCAGAAATGTTCATGCTATTTCATTGATTGCCAGTGACACACTTATGCTAGACAAGGTGCAATGCACTTTTGAAAAAAAAAAAATGAATGTTGCTCTATAATTTATAAAATAACATTAAATTGTAATAAATCAAACTGGAATGCTTCTCAGTAATCTTGAGATAAACCTTCTTTAAAATGAAGTTAAACATACTGAGGTAAATTGAATAATTTATTATTCTGACTATCTGAGGTATTAACTGTTGCATAGAATCAGTGTGAACTTCGGTGGTGAAGCACACTTTGGTAATGGCACTAAACTTACAGTTCTAGGTGAGTAATTTGCATAACATTTATGAACTTACTAGCATATTTAGGAACACATCCTGCTTATTTGATGTATTTTCTGAGAGTTGTTTTTTTTTTTTAATTATATAGCTTTTTTTGTATATCACTTTGTGTACAGAGCAGTATATGGTAAATTACTACTCGTTGTACTAAAGTAACTGTTCTATGGTAGATAGTTTTGTGATATTCACAGGATAATCAAGTAAAAACCTATGCTAGGGCTTTAGCATTTGGTGGTAAATTTGTTAGTGTACATGTGTGCTGTGACACTGGTGCTTATCAGGCTTACTTCGGCAATGGAACAAAGTTAACTGTACTAGGTAAGAAAAATCAAATTTTGATAATTATGTCAGATAATGAGTGGAAAAGTCTACATGATCTCAACTGTAGCTGAGGTTTTAACTGTAGCTTAGTATCATTGTGAACACTGTCAATCCTGCATACTTTGGCAATGGCACTAAACTTACAGTTCTAGGTAAGTAATTTAAGTATTCTGTGTCATATGTAAAACGTTAGCAGGATGTACAGAAATGTAGCTATGCAATCTTCTGTTATGTATTGATTTTAATATGCAGTGAATCTTCTAAGTTATGATGTGTGTTTTATATTCATGAAATTACTTGAGCACACTTGCCATAAGTAATCTAAGTAAATAAGTTGGATATACCTGAGCAGCATTCATGGGCCATTTAAGCTAAAAAAGTACTTGAATTTGCCATCCTGAGTGAATTTGTTAGTGCACATGTGTGCTGTGACTCTGGTGGTAGTTCTCCTGCTTATTTTGGCAATGGAACAAAGCTCACTGTTCTGGGTAAGAAAATTCAAAATTGTTCATGTTATTTCATTGATTGCCAGTGACACCTTTACGCTAGACAAGGTGCAATGCACTTTTGAAAAAAAAATAAAAAATGGATGTTGCTCTATGATATCTAAAATAATATTAAATTGTAATAAATCAAACTGGAATGCTTCTCAGTAATCTTGAGATAAGCATTCTTTAAAATGAAGTTAAATGTACTGAGGTAAATGAAATAACTTATTATTCTGACTATCTGAGGTATTAACAGTTGCATAGAATCAGTGTGAACCAGGCTAGTGGAGCACACTTTGGTAATGGTACTAAACTTACAGTCCTAGGTGAGTAATTTGCATACCATTTATGAACTTACTAGCATATTTAGGAGCACATCCTGCTTATCTGATGTATATTCTGAGAGTTTTTTAAAATTATATAGCTTTTTTGTATATCACATTGATGTATAAATCAGTATATGGTAAATTACTATTCGTTGTACCAAAGCAATTGTTCTATAGTAGATATAGTGATATTCACAGAAATTCAAGTAAAAACCTATGCTTTAGGCTTTAGCATTTGGTGGTGAATTTGTTAGTGCACATGTGTGCTGTGACACTGGTGCTAGACAGGCTTATTTCGGCAATGGAACAAAGTTAACTGTACTGGGTAAGAAACATCAAACTTTTCTATACTATTTAATTGATTACCATTGATTACACTGGAAAGCATTAACAAAAGTGAAATTGCTATATGATATCTAAAACTGGTTTTGGATGAACTAGCAGTTCTGGAGAACCTAATTATGTCTTAAAAATGTGGTTAGATGCAGTGGGATAACTGGCACTGTTTATATGAATCCAGCTGTAGTTGAGGTTTTAACTGTAGCTTAGAATCAATGTGACCTCTGGGTATCCTGCATACTTTGGCAACGGCACTAAAGTTACAGTTCTAGGTGAGTAATTTGAGCATCCTGTGTGAACTGTAGAGCTTAATATGTTTAATATATTATCTAAGATTGCTGAATAGGTCTAGCCTTACATTAAAAATGTAACTAGATATACAGGGATAAGTTGCAGTGTTTACATGCTCTGCAGAATATTTGAGGTTTTAACTGTAGCTTAGAATCAGTGTGAACAATCTTAGTCCTGCACACTTTGGCAATGGCACTAAACTGACAGTTCTAGGTGAGTAATTTAAGTATTTTGTTTGATATCTATAACATAATATTTTAAAAGAATATCTGCAATTTGAGTGTTCCCATTAATCAGAAGAACTGAAATATGTGAAGTCTTTAAAATTAAGTTAGATAAAGTGGGATAAGTGGCAATGTTCACATGATCCCCAGTACAGCTGAGGTTTTAATTGTAGATTAGAATCATTGTGAACAATCGTGAGCCTGCATACTTTGGCAATGGCACTAGACTAACAGTTCTAGGTGAGTAAATTGAGTAATATGATATTTAACAATTTTAAAAGATTTTATTAGGTTATCTAACATGATGGTGAATTGGAAAACCTGCACTAGCTGCTGTAATTCATCTTTAAGAATAAATAAATAAATTGTGTAAGTGGCAATATTCACATGCATCTGCATTTTAGCTGAGGTTTTAACTGTAGCATAAAATCAGTGTGAACAATGCCAATCCAGCATACTTTGGCAATGGCACCAAACTTACAGTTCTAGGTGAGTAAATGCATTCTGCTCTAAAATTAAAGTGTATCTAAAATTATGGTGTTAATTAGAAGAAATTGAGTAAATAAATAGACTTTTAGAATAGAGTTAAATATAGAAGGATAATGATCTCCACTATAGTTGAGGTTTTAACTGTAGCTTAGAATCAGTGTGAACTATGGCAATCCTGCATACTTTGGCAATGGCACCAAACTTACAGTATTAGGTAAGAATATGTATTATTTAATAGAATACTCTATTAGTTTATTAGTTCTGTAAATGTGTGGGTAAAAATGTGACAAACTTGTTTTATTTCTTGATAATGCAATCAACTAAATCCAAACTGTAATGAATAAATGGTGTATGTTGATATGAATTAGGGATACTGGCATAAGCATAAAACACTATCACTGTTCTACTTCTGAGAACATTCTGTGGTAAAAACAGTGCTGAGTTTTGAGGTCTGAGTTTGAAGTGCCAGAATTAAAGGTTTAGATAATAATCTGCCATTAGACTCAAATTGTTAATAATATTTAATATGGTGATATGTAAGTTTGTTGTTTTTCTGAAAAGTTATACATTCATTACTTGTGGTATTAAAAAACAATCAATATGCATGAATATGGCACTCAAATGTCAGTGGTCTATAGCACTATTTAAAATTTGTATGTTGAGTGTCATATTCATGTGTTGTAGAATGTAGTCAGGTTAAAGTGGTAGGAAGAGTTTTACTGTGTGAACAACAGACCTGCATACTTTGGCAATGGAACCAAACTTACTGTTCTGGGTAAGAAAGTAAATTATGTTTTTAGTGACCAAATCTCACTACTAGCTAGTTGCTTATTAGCATGCATGTTACTAGCATTTTGGCTGTTTATTAGTACTTTCATTCATTTCACACATATTATTGTCTTATTCTGCATGACCATATTTTAGATCTCTTAATCCTACCTCAGATACCTTGCTAACTATTAATAAGCAGCAAATTAGGAGTCTAATAAGGCGAGAGTTAGAAAGAATAGTGAGAAACTGACCTTTAAATAAAGTGTTACCTGATTTTTCCTCCTAAATAACTGAATATATAGGTTATGTATAATGTAAAACACCAGCTTATAGTTCATCTAGATCTGAATGTTGCAGATGTTCTTAGGCAACTCTTGTTGTTGTGCGCTATATATAGTTGTTTTAAAGGCAAGCAATATTGCTGATATACTTTATGCTTTATCAGGTAAGATTGTTGCTATGAGCTGCAAAAACACTAGTTACATTGTGGTTTTCCTGTTAAAGAAGCAACTGCTCTTTTGTATTGTGAAATTGGTTATAAATGGTATTGTGTAATTGATTTTACAACAACAACAACAACAACAACAATACTAATACTAATACTACTAATAATAATAGTCATCATAATTATCATCATCATCATCAAACTGCATAATTCTTCTGTTTTAGCAGATACAATGTAATGGGGAAAATGGTCTCCAAAATTGTTAATGTGTATGTTTTTATTAATATTTTGTAACGTATGCTTATATTTATGCCATATATGCTTATTGTATTGTTTTATAGAGCCTATTGTTAATATCACAGCACCAAAGGTAAAAATTCTAGAACCCTCTGAAAAAGAGACGAGATGTAGCAAGGATAAGGTCACCCTTGTGTGTGTGGCCAGGGACTTCTACCCAGACCATGTGAGCATAACATGGCAATTTCAAGGCGACAAAATAGAAAAAGATGTAGCGACAGACCCTTATGCCACCCAAAACAAAACATCGAACTTGTTCACCATGACCAGCAGACTTAAAGTCTCCAAAAAAGATTGGGGAAAAGAGACTAACAAATTCATCTGTAATGTGGAATTCTACAATGCAACAGATTCTCCTGTGTACATACATGCTGAGGCTTCTGGAATTGCAGGTATTTCATTAGACATAAGTGTGCATATAATGCATCTTGCAATGCATGCTGCAAATAATTTTTAGATTTTAATATTTGGGTATTCTAATGAATTATTTTGTTATATTACAGGGGGTAGATATGAACCAGGTAAGGATTTGCACTTTTCTTTTTGGATGTCTATCTGCAAAAGGTCAGATCAGATCAGGTTTATTAGTAAATCTATGCTGAATAATATATTATGATTTGATCTTTTAATCTCCAGAGGACTATGTAAACTCATCACAGACGATGAAGCTGGCATACGGTGTGTTCATTGCTAAGAGTGCACTGTATGGCCTTGTCATCTTAGTGTTCGTATGCAGAAAGGTAAGGAGGATAAACTTGTAATTACTAATTACTAACTATTGTAAGTGCTGGAACAAAATATTAACAACATAAGTCTAAAGTGTTTGGTCACATGAACATAGTCGGACAGATAGATTTGTGTGTGTGTGTGTGTGTGTGTTTCTTCTGAGTGTCTCAGTGTTTATGTTTGTGTGTATATGTTACAGGGTGGAAAGTGAATGAACTGAACATTCCTGAACTGATGAAGTTACAATCTCAACCCAACTCAACCCATCTATTCCATGCAGAAGAGATGCTGTTTATATAAACGAAGAGTTTATTATTTTTTTTTTTTAGATTTATTTTATTTTATTGTTCACTTTCTTTTCTTTTCTGAGTGTTTGCCCCACTGAAAAGTCTGCAGTTCAGAACAGATTGATCATCAAATCTAGTATCTTTTATTTTTTCTTTTGCTTATTTTGTTGCTACTGTATATAGATACAATTCGATAACATACTGCTGTACTAGCAAAACAGACTTAACAGAGCTGTATATTATTCATTGCTTTTCATATTACCATTTACTGTATTTTTTAATATACATAAAGAATTACACATGAGTTTTATGCACAAAGAAAATCACTTATTTTATAGTACATTGTTCACCAATTTAAGACTAATGGCTGTTTTGAGTTTTTATTTTAGCTGTAGATCATTTGGTAGAGTATTTGGCACTAGCTGTTAAAGGTTTGATTCTGAGGGAACACAAATAAATTGTATACCTTGAACTGCTTTAAATAAAAGCATCAGCAAAATGCATAAATGCGAAAGTCAATTTGTAGCCAATAACCTTCATAGGACTGACAATGATCTCCCAACTGCTTTTAATCAAGTAACAACATGGTAGCAAGAATGAAACTGGTTGATTATATCCTGTAGTGGTCTTTATATTCCCTGAGAGAAAGACCCTCTAGTGAATACACTATAACTGGTCAGTAAAATATTGTTTTTAGGAATAAATAATGTTTTACTTGTTAAGGTAAACTGTTCTATCATCGGAATAAAAATGAAAGCAATAGAAGATTATTATTCATTAGCATTTAAGGCTCCCACTACCTTAAAAATTATAGTAAATAATCATTTTTTTTTTAACAAGCTACTGAATGCTGCACACCTGCTCCTGAACATGTTTCTATTCATTTGTTGTTGTTTTTTTCTTCCAAAAAAGTACCTTCTCTGGAAAATTTTGTTTTTAATATCTTTTAAACAATACATTTACAATAAAAAATAAAATGTATTTGACCGTTTTTTAATTGTCAAACATAAGTACATTAATGATTAACTACACCTATTGGATGTCTAATTGTTTAAATGTAATTGCAGAAATGATAAGAGCAGTGAGACTAGATCTTAGAAAAACTCTATAATTCTCTGCAGATGGTATTTGGTTTAATATTTTATTATTCTTTTTTAAATTGTTCTACCATTGTTAAAATAATAATGTACATTTAAATGCATAAAAAAAACCTACATTTCAGTCTACATACCTGCTGCTCAAAAGAGGCCTCCTTGGGTAACAGCTGGGAGGCCACTATGGCTTTCATGGTCTCAAACTGAAAAGGGGCCCCAAAAAACAGAGTACCATTGCCCATTATTAGCTGTTAGTTGTTGAGGTTTAGGTAATGAGATATATCATCGTGTACTAGCTACGCAAAACTAGAATTTGGAGAAGGAACCAAACTGACAGTTCTAGGTAAGTCTGAATTTTTAAAGTCTGAAATTGTATTAGTAAATATCATTCAAAAAATGCACTTGTTTGATTTTGAGAAATGCATTAAAATGTGTCATATTATATATGTCACGTAAATGAGAAAAAAAAAAAAATGGATTGGTTACCGAAAGCAAAAAGCACATAAACCACTAAAATACAACTGTGCATTTATTTTTAATCTATGTAAAATGTTTATTTATTCATTAACCTAAAAATAATTAATATTATTATTGTTATTAATAATATATAAATTCCCCATCTATTTTCAAAGAGAAAATAAAGGGAACATTACAGAAGCAATACAATAAGTCCACAAGTACCTACTTAAAATAAGATACAGGTGTTAAAAACATGACAATTATTTGAAACTGCATATAAAATATCTTTAGAATCTTTTGCTTCTGCATATATGCTTCTAAACATTTAAATGTATGTTAAACAAAGCAGCTTTATATGTGACCCTGGACCACAAAACCAGTCATTAGGGTCAATTTTTCGAATTTGAGATTTACACATCATCTGAAAGTTGAATAAGCTTTCCATTGATTTATGGTTTGTTAGGATATAACAATATTTGGCCAAGATACAACTATTTCAATATATGGAATCTGAGCGGGGGGGGGATCTAAATATTGAGAAAATCACCTTTAAAGTTGTCTAAAAGTTCTTAGCAATACATATTACTAATCAAAAAATAAGTTTACAGTAGGAATTTTACAAAATATCATCATGGAACATGACCTTACTTAATTTCCTAAAGATTTTTGGCATTAAAGAAAAATCTATAATTTTGACCTACACAGTGTATTTTTGGCTATTGCTACAAATATACTCCAGTGACTTTTGTGGTCCAGGATCACATATAAATTGTGGTGTACATTTCTTTGGATGGATACAGTATTTCGTCCACATACCGTATTAGCATAAAACATAATTTTAATAATAATAATAATAATAATAATAATAATAAAATGCATTAAAGTAGCACCAGCGTGTTGTCATGGACAACAATGTAATATATAGTTTAGCAGTTGTTGAAATAAATGAATAATTTACCAGCCTTTGCTGTGATTTATCAATCAACATCAAGTATTTAATTGATTCATGTAATAATTACAATAATAATTTTAGGGTGTCCTTGTTATAACAAGTTATAACTTGTTATAACTATAGTGTAATTATATATTTAAGTACTGAGTAATATTAATTAACTACTATATGGTTAGGGTTAGGATTAGGGTTTGGTTTAGGGTTGTTATTATAATAGTAAGTACATGTGTAACAAAGACCCCTTTAAAACAAGGTGTTACCAATCTTCCTAACTTTCCGCTTTCCTTCTCAAGCTACAAACGTCACGTATCCTAAAGTCAAGATCCTACCACCTTCTCCAAAAGAAATCTGTTCCCAGAACAAGCCAGATAAATGGTCAACTTTAGTGTGTGTGGCCACAGGCTTTTATCCTGATCATGTGAGTGTGTCCTGGAAAGTGGATGGCAAAGAGAGACAGGACAATGTATCAACTGACACCTTAGCCCAACAAGACAAGAAAACATTAATGTACCATATCAGCAGCAGAATGAAAATTAAAGACACGGACTGGATGGATCCTGAAAAAGAATTCACCTGCACCGTCCATTTTTTCAACGGAGATGAATATGTCAATGTCACAAACACCATAAACGGTCAAAAAGGTTTGTGAAAATGCACCAAATGTTATAATCAAATTCAATAACTGCATAAAAAAATCACTCATTATGAATCAAGTTCAATCCAGTGATAAGCGGCTTTGTAGATAACATAGAATAATACATTTGCAGACCAATTTTTCATGTTAGAACGATCATGCCAAATTAGTCAGAATCCATGAGACAACATAGATTACTGATATTTAGTTGTCTAATTTGACAGACATTGCATTTATGTCTTCAAGTGCTGTATCAGACATGTTTGTTTGTCCGTGCTTTTAGAGAAGCCGAAAGGATTGAAACTGCTTGGATTTGGCTACATCCTATTCCTCAGCAAAAGCCTGCTGTACGCGTTGATTGTGGCTGGCGTAGTGTGCAAACTCAAGGTAATTATTGATAACTATAATGCACATCTCACACAATAAATATACAGTGTATGAATATACCAGCCTACATGTATAAATATAGATGGATGGACTGATACATGTGATGCCATAACATATGATTTTTTCCCTTACAGTTTTCAGCAGATAAGAAACAATTACCAGAGGACTGAGATACCTTGAAACTTTGTCAGTGAGAGGCCAAAAGTGACTTACTTTATTATTTACAATATGTGTAAAATGTCAGTGTATTTCCTACATTTTACCTAGATTCACATTTTTTTGTTTTAAGCAGTTTACTGTAGATAGTGACTGGATGTGAATGAATAACTAACAATGAGAAACAGATTAAGTGGAATATGATATAAACTGTATTGGTCTCTGTTTTGTGCTATGACTAAAACATTTTACGTAATTCTAAGGCCTGTTTTACGAGAAACTGAGGATATTTGCATGTTTTTTTTTTCTTCCAGTGGAAGATCTGCACTTTGGAAAGTGTGGGTTGTTATCTCAGTTACGTAAGAATCTTCCATTGCAATACAAAAAATAAGACTTTAAATGAATATTGTGCCGTTTGAATTTCTCATAATGAGTTCTGAAGCTTTTTTAACAATCCGTAGAAGAAGGAACTTACAAAGTGATAAGAACAATGTGACTGTAACTGAAAAAAACAAAACAAAAACAAAAACAGCATCTTGATTTTGTAAATATATAAATTCTTTTAACGTAAAATGTGTTTGTTTTCTGCTTGCGATGGTGAATAAAATCCAAAAGACTTATTCTGCATTGAATGATGTATAGATGATTTTGAGTGCTGTACTGCTGCAGGTTTCTGTAGCTGAAAGCAGGATGTGGTGTCAGTTCTTTGCAAGCAGTGTGGAGGAGTTGGGGAGGATGTGGTCAGAACGTTCTTGAGATGTTCATGCTCTCTCCTGCATCTTTCACACACCTGCTGCTGCACACAAGCCTCAAAGCTCATACACGTCTACAGATAAAAACAAAAAAGAGCTGTTGGAAACTGGTGCAGAAACTGGTGATTCATTCGAGGAGCGTGTTTGCAGGTTACTCTATCAACAGTCTGCACCACACGCCCCCACATCTGTATTGTTTTTCTGGAACATGCATCATGAATCAGTTGCTCAGTCTGAGTAATATGAAGCACATTTAACCCTTGGGAGTCTGAGGGGGTTTTGGGGCCCAGGAGAAGTTTTGACTTTTTGATATTTGTCCTTTCTTCAGTTTCGTATTAACATATTAATAGGTAAAATGTTATTACACTCTATTCAGCACAAATTGGGCTACAATAATATGTGAGCAGCATGTATGTACAAGTTTGTACTATTTAAAAAACATTTATCCGTGGTTAGTGAATAACTAAATTGTAAGTCACTGAAATAAGGCCATAAAACATGTTATTAGTCTTTCCAGTAAATTCTTCTTTATATAATAGCATTGCAAATCAAAAATCAAATGTTGTTATTGTGCTCTTCAGTAACAGAGGATAGTTCCTGTTAACCCTTATGTAATATGTCAGAAATGCACTTAACATTTTAGAGATGCTTTCATCACTTTTATCTCATTTTAGTCTTATGAGAACTGATTATAACAAAATGTCAACTTGATAACATATTTCAAAAGTCCTCTATAAAAATGTCAAAATGTTGCAAGCAGTTGCAAGTTGCCAAATGTATATTTGTGTTTGATTTAATGTATTTTTGTACACTAAGTTTACTTGAAGCAGCCATACTATAATGTATAACATTTTTGAAATATTATGAAACATTAACACTGAGATAAAAGAGTTGGTTATTACCTCGATAATATAATTGAAACAGGTTTTAAATGGGACAGAGGAATTTGAAAAGAAAATAAAAGGTTAATTTTGAATTGGTTGTTTTTATACACAAATCATTGGGGTTTCTGTAACTCCAGATGTAAAAACAGTAAAGTCCACCTCAACACAAGAGTTAAATTTTACTGTAGATGATTTTTGGGACTAAATTGATCTCACACCTCTTTCAATCAAAGCAGTTTCTGACAGGGCCTCAAATTACATGCGGTAGCCCCCAAATGAACTCAAAAAGTGTTTTTGTCCCTGAGGGTTTTTGTACAGCTTTCACTGTAGTCTGTTGTACTGTGGGGACTGGCTGCACAGAACCAAACAACAGAACCAACATCAGTTACACTCTTGGACTCCAGCACTATCTGAAGAAGCCCTGGTCTGTTAGATGAAAAACCCCCCATGCTTGCTGGATCCACCATTCCTACACCGACAGAAGTGAACATCAGCTTGAAACCGTCTGTCGGGGTCCAACGGTACCAGTACAAATTTGGGTTATTAGTGCCTGTGATGGAGCAGACAACCTTCAGTGGTTCACCTGGTTGAAGAATAAGCTCCAATGGGATTTGGTTTACCTGAAGACCTGAGATAAAAAGAATCAGAATGAGTCATTTAAGACTTAAAACATTGTAAAGCTGTTCTTGAGCAAATCAGCAGCTTACACATTGTGGCAGGCCATTGTAATGATACAAACAAAATAGCAAAATACAACTGCATCATGAATAGCTGAACTCTGCAAACTCTTGAGGCTTAAATAATCACGGTGTGCCTCTAGAGGTGGGGTTGGGTGGTGTAGCTTAATGGATAAAGATCTAGGTCGGTAACCGAAGGGTTGTAGGTTTTCACCTCACAGGGGGAAACCCATCAACTATCAGCACTTGAGAAAGATACTGTATAACAGGTTGGTTGAGGGGAATGTTCATAAAGTGTACAGTAAGTCACTTTGGATGTGCTTACAACAAAAAAGAAGAAGTTAAAAAATTAGGCTGCTTACTGTACTTCCACACAAACAAGGTGAATTTAGACTTACACTGAATTGATTGCATAATTATGTCCAAGAATACATCCGTCTTGTTGGCTATGTTGGTCACGTCTTAGTGGCATATGTAGTAACTTTAACACGAGAGAATGAATTCTGATGCATCCACTTTTACCTCATCCAATTAAATATTGTCCAAAATATAGAAAGATTTTGAAAAACAAGCTGCCATTATCTTTAGATTTTAGAATTTACTTACAGGACGCAAGGCTATGTGTAATATTAGTTAGTAGTTGTTCTGTTAATTGCACAAAAGTATAACAAATTGAACTGAACTAGTCTAATTTAAAAATTAGGATTTGCTCTAACCAGGTGTGAGAAACATTAACTGCAAATACATACATACATGTGACCCTGGACCATAAAACCAGACATAGAATACATTTTTAATAATTAATTATAATTATATATATATATATATATATATATATACAGAGCTGTATAAATAAGCTTTCTATTGATGCATGGTTTGCTATGATAGGACAATATTTGGCCGAGATACAACTATTTGAAAATCTGGAATCTGAGGGTGCAAACAAATCTAAATATTGAGAAAATCACCTTTAAAGTTGTCCAAATGAAGTTCAATTCATATTACTAATCAAAAATTCAGTTTTGATATATATGGCAGAGAATTTACAAAATATCTTCATGGAACATGATGTTTACTTAATATTGAAAAATCAATAATTTTGACCCATACAATGTCTTGTTGGCTATTGCTGCAAATATATCTGTGCTACTTCAGACTGGTTTTGTGGTCCAGGGTCACATATGATACATACTGCTTTAGAAGAACATTTAGAGCCCTTTGCATAATGGGTGCTGTCGACTTTATGTTACTTCGGTTATGTTTCAGAATTGAATAACAAGTAAATGTCGATGTCTAAACACCATATATGGAGTAATCATGAATGTTTCACAGTATTCATAACGATCGGTTATTAGGTAAAGAACTACACAGGACACAAGATATTATTTTTGTCAATGGCCTGGAAGGGAAAAGTGGTTAAAACTAGATAGAACTGGATCTATGAGGTTACAAAAAAATCACGTGACACTATGTTTCCTCTTTAAAGTAAGGGGACTCTGAGGTCTCTGAGCTGTCGCCATGTTATGATATCTGTAATGTTATATGTTAGTGCCATCTGCTGGATTCATGTCTTATTGATTAAATATTACCATATAATATATAGTTATTATGTTATGTTTATATAACATAATAACTTTCATATATATATATATATATATATAGATTAATTTAATTTATTTTTATTTTTATTTAATTATTGAATTTGTTTTATGAACATTCTGTAATAAACTAATAAACTGCTTGTGATAAAAACCACTGCTAAATTGTTTATTTATTTATTAATTTATGTTTTTGAAGCTTGTTTGAAGGCTGTTCACATACATAATACAGTATTTTGGGGTCCTTTTCTGTAGATTCACCCTGTGGAATCCATAATATTGGAGTCTGCATGTGTAATGTCACTGGATTCTGAAAAAAAAAATATATATATAATATTTATAATTTAATATTTCATGTATAATATTAATTCCAAAATAGTGGTATAGGAACATATTCTATATTTTGAGTATCATTTCATTTAAGAAAAATAAATAAACAAATAATAATAATAATAATAATAATAATAATAATAATTAAACCGTTAGTTCACCATTTACTCCCTCTCATGTCGTTTCAAACCTTTCAAAGACTGTTGGTAACAAAGCTGTTTTGGTTACCATGACTTTCATTGTATGAACAAAAAATACTCTCAATATGTTGAGATGAGATTTAATTTGAGATGTTTTTCAAATTATTTTCTTTTATGTTCCCTAGTTTACGATAGGCCATTGCAGTCTAAATGTTTATGTGGGATAAATTTTATGCTGAATCAAATAAAATATTTCTTTCTAAAGCTACAATTTTTAATATCTACTTGCTACTTTCTCATTTAACACAAAAATAGCTTTGAATAATCTTTTGTTATTAATTAATCGACACATCATGTAATCAATTAGATTAAAAAATGCATTCGACTGACAGCCCTAGTTTAAATGTCAGTATAGTGGCAGGCAACTGTAATGATACAAATACAACAGCAAAAAAAAAAAAAAATCATCATGAACATAGTAGAGACTTGAGGTTTAATAAACACTTGTGGCTAAATGTGGAGTTGGGTGGTTTACCCTGGTGGTTAAAGGGATCATCTGATGCCCATTTTCCACAAGTTGATATGATTCTTTAGGGTCTTGACCCCTTTAAAGATTTTGTTTGGAACTTTAGACAGAATATCTTTGACTGCACAAGAAGAAACGTTTATTGTAAAAGTGTACTGTACATCACTTTAGATGAGCCTAGGAGGAAAATATATATTTTTATGAATCCAAAATTCATGAAGGAAGTTAGGAAGTATGGGTTTTTGTACAGCAGCACAGTAAGTCTGTGTCACTGTGTTCACTTACTGCACAGAAATACACACCGCTGTCATCAGGCTGCAGATTTTTCACTGTGAAAGACCCTTTCTCAGCTACAGTCTTAACAGCTGAGTATTTATCCTTTGGTGAAATTTCACCAAAGTCTGGCTGGCTGCCTAGCGTTGTGAAAACAATGAGTCTCATTGTTTCTCCCTGCCGTTGTCGGAACCAATACATGTTGAAATAGAGTCCACCTTTAGTATGACTGCAGTTCATTTCTGCAGATTTACCCTTGGAAACCCATAACATTGGTGTCTGTGTAACTTCACTGGCTTCTGCAAAAGAATAATACTAGTTAGATATTTTTTCAATTAAGCCCAAAACAATAATATAAGGTATGAACTGATATATGTTATACCTGAAATATGTTGCAGAACTATCAGTTTGATGATTATTAGTATAATCATGTTGGGTACTCTGGCTAGACTAGATGTGCCATAAATACAGAAAAGAACTGTGAAACTCTTAACGATGGAGCACAGGATGTGACATCACTATGACATCACTCAGTACGTTTATAGTGTTATACTGCCTCACATTCAAGTGTAATATACATATAGCATTATAGTACAGCATTAGGGTTAGGGTTGCAGTCTAGCACAGCTTTAGTCTGCTGTTTAACAATACAGCCTATTGCAACTGGGAACTGTTCCAACTAAATATGGCAGACTCTTTTTTGTATATATTTAGAAAAGCATCAAACACTTACAGAAAACTCTACTCTATGCCTACTACTTCAAAAAATATATACACTGCATGAGACTAGTGTTCATTTTGTTAATGGTTTGAAAAGGATCAGCGGTTAAAAATCACAAACTGATTTTATTACAATTTAAAAGATAATTGAATTAAGGCACCAAAACCAGACCCACAGCACTTCTACCATGTAACGGTTCCATGAAGTGATTCTGTCTGATCTAAGGTCACAATCACACAGCCTATGAGCCACTACTCCCTGTAATATACTGTAAATGTTAACCTTTAGCACCATCTGCTGGATTCATGTCATCTTGTGGCTCAACCATCACTGTGTTGTTTAGGGTTGCAACAACTTCTGCTATGACTTTGTTTGAAACGGTTTCCATCTTATAGCCTAAACACTGCAAAGTCATATTGTAGCTGCCCTTTGGCATCCATATATGAGACACAGAGAGTTTCTGACGGGTGCTTCTTTCTTTATTTCGCTCGTGAAGAGCGCCATCGAGCTTTAGTTTGCGTAGCACCGTGAAACTACACAAAGCAACAACACAACCAATAAATACACTCATATATAGAAAAATACGATAGATAAAGTTCACATTTACAGAGAAACAGATGTATTAACTATGGCCACTGCTTCATAGAACAGCGTTCTAAGAGGGGTACTTTGCAAGTGTGGCATTGAGTACATTTCGCACAGTTCGTATTTGACGCTCCCAGATGTCTCCAGCGTGACTTGCAGAAGGAGCATTAAAGACAAACTCGCATTGTTTCTCAGAGAGAAAAACTTCCAGAGCTTTGGTGTCAACTTGTTTCAGTGATTCTTTGAGCTCATTCCTAGCTCCCACAAAGTTGGTACCATGGTCACACTGAAGTTTGCGTACTGCTCCTCTAAGACTGATAAAGCACCTCAAGGCATTAATGAAGGCATCCGTGGACAAATCTTCAACCATCTCAATATGAACTGCGTGAGATGATAGACAAGTGAATATTAGGCCGTATCTCTTGTACTCCTTGCGAGCTCTCTTTGTAACAAATGGCCCAAAACAGTCCATGCCGCAGAATGTGAAGGGAGCAGATGCTTCAACACGCTCTTTGGGAAGTTCTGCCATTCGTTGTTCTTCTGTTGGTCGTCTTAGTTTTCTACATTGTACACACTTGTGTATCAGCTTGGCGACTGACTTGCTGCCTCCAATGATCCAAAATCCATTCATTCAAAGCTCCATTTGAGTTTGGTTTCGACCCTGATGACAAACCTTGGTGTGGTAATGTGACAGAATTAGCTTGGTGATGTAACTATTCTTCGGCAGAATCACTGGATGTTTTAGTTCTTGACTGAGTAATGACTTTTTTAGTCTTCCACCTACACGAAGAAGACCTTTGTCCAAAACGGGATCTAGGGAGTACAACACACTAGAACTTGGAAGAGTGTTCTTCTTCTCAATCACTCTTATTTCTTTGGAAAACACTTCCTGCTGCACAAGCTTCTGTGACAAGCTGTGACATTGACAAGCTTCTTCGTCAATGTTTTTGTTTATTTTTTTTCCTGTTTAGTTTTGGGGGGGCGCTGTTGTGTGTATTTGCGGGATAACAGGAAGTTATTTAAGGAAGTTTAGTAAGGATGCGCTCTCTCTCTCGTTTTCTCGCGCTCGCTCTCTCTTCCCATTGTCAAACGTGCGCGGCGCGGTGCGTTGCGTTGCGTTGCGTTGCGTTGCGTTGTGCTGCCGTGAGTATGTCGGAAGCATGATTCAATTGCTTGGTTGCTACAACCCGCTTAAGTTTCACACTTTGTCACCGTGCACAAGTTGGTGGTGTTTAATGCGGGAGATAGAATCGAGGATGCCGATTCTTAGTTCGGAGAGAACTAGTTTTGTCTTTATGCGGGTCATGTAAAGCATGTTTGAAGAGAGGATTGTTCTGTTAGAGAGCGGCATGTGAGCGATCTTTGCGCTGAACTTGAGAAAGTGCGTGGTTAATGCGCCAATGTAGCGTGTTACAAGCGGGCAACTGTTTATTTATTTATTTATTTATTTATTTTTTGAGCGCTCCAGTTAAAGATTTGTTTGTTTTTTTTTTGTTGTTGTTGCAATGTAAATATTGGGATTTCTCTATTGTGTGTTATTCTTCCGGCCCAGTAGTCCAACGGGTGAAATGTACCTGCTCTAATGTGCATATGTTGAAGTCTACTATAAAGTGCATATGTTGAAGTATATTATAACGTACATATATTGAAGTCTACTATGATGTGCATATGTTGAAGTATATTATAACGTGCATATATTGAAGTCTACTATGATGTGCATATGTTGAAGTCTATTATAATGTGCATATGTTGAAGCCTACTACAATGTGCATATGTTGAAGTCTACTATAAAGTGCATATGTTGTACCTGCTCTAATGTGCAAATGTTAAAGACTAATATAAGTGCATGTGATGAAGTCAACTATAATGTGCTTGTGTAGAGACTTTTCATAATATGAATGGACTGAATGGACTAAAATCTTATTTCTCTTTGGAGTTTTGTGGATTGGTCTATGTGTATTTTGAAATAGTTCACCCGTTGTTGTTTTGTGAAGAGTATTAAAAGGTAATGTTCCTGGGCCTGGAAGTTTTGTTTTTTGTTAGTTGTTTGTTTGTTACTGACTGAGTTAAATAGAATGAGTTTCAAGCTATTGTCTGGTTGTTCTTGACTAAATTAGTAAATCTATCTGATTGGGACATTGTAAAATGAATTAATTATTATGGTGGTTTTTTACCCCTGGCGCCCGAACCCTATATTGTAAGGCCAAATTCCGTTACACTTCATTATACCATTTCAGCAGCCCTCTGATGCTCCTCAACAGTCACATGATCACTGGGGTATTTCTGTTTTGATCCCAGTCTTTTTATCCTTGCAACAACCTTTAGAAGCATAGACCAAGAAGAAAATCGACTGAAATGACTGAGAATATCCGTACTGTCACTGACTGTGATCACAAATGTTTGGACTGATTTAACTTCAGGATCACCAACAAGCAGGTTGACAGAGGTGCATTGTGTTGGACTGACTTCTTGTTCCCACAGAAATTTGGGTCCTGATAACCAGATCGATGAAGAGATGTCAGAGGCGTGAAGCCCTCTAGAGGCGTGATCAGCTGGGTTTTCTGTTGTATTAACGTAATACCAGTGACTTGGATCCGTAATGTCTCTTATCAACTGCACACGGTTAGCAACGAATACATGAAATCTTCGTGCTTCGTTGTTAATATACGCCAGAACAACCTGTGAATCTGTCCAGAGGAATTCTTGGTCAATCTTCATTTCAAGCTCTGTTTTCAGCATGACACTCATTCTAACAGACAAGACAGCCGCCGCAAGTTCCAGTCTTGGTATGCTTGTGAGTTTTGTAGGCGCAACTCTGGACTTTGCCATCACCAAACTGCAATGCACTTCACTCTTGTCATTTTCGAAACGGAGATAAGAGCAAACTCCATATCCAGCATTACTTGCGTCGGAGAAGTGGTGCAGTTCCGTTCTGATGATTTCATTGAAAGCATTTGGGTGATAGCATCTTGGTATGGCGACTTCCTTGAGCTTCTGAAGGCCATTTTTCGAATCCTCCCACCGTGAACGTAATTCATCTGGAAGCTGATCATGCCAACCTATGCCTCTTTGGCACAGTTCTTGCAGGATACACTTTCCCTGTAGAATGCATGGAGCAACAAACCCGAGTGGATCGTACAGGGAGGCGATGACAGATATAAGATACCACGGCGAGTTGATGGCTGATCTTTAAAGTTGATATTGAAGCTAAAAGTGTCATCCTTTGGTGACCACTGAATTCCAAGTACGCGTCCTGTCGGTGTTGCTTCAAGGTTTAAGTCAAGGGGCTTAGATGTAATATCCCTTTCTGATGGTTCTATGAAGCAGAGAACATCTTCCTCATTTGAGTTAAATTTATGAAGCCGTAAGCCTCCGCGTTTACATAGTGCTTGAGCATCAACGATCAGTTCTTTGGCCTCATCAACAGAACGAACACTGGTTAGCCCATCGTCTACATAGAAGTTCTTTTCGACAAACTCTGAGGCTGATGGGTGATTGGGTTTGTGCTGCTGTGCCAGGTACTTTAGACCAAAATTTGCGCACCCAGGAGATGACGTAGCGCCGAAGAGATGGACTGCCATGCGATAGTCTTGAGGCTCTTTCTCCAGGTCTTCACCCTCCCACCACAGAAACCTTAGAAAATTGCGTTCGTCTGGAGGAACAAGGAACTGATGAAACATCTTTTCTATGTCACAGGTGACTGCGACTAGCTTCTTTCTGAAGCGGCAGAGTACTTCCACTAAAGAGTTAATTAGGTCAGGTCCAGTCAGAAGAGTGTCGTTTAGAGATATTCCGCAAAACTTCACTGAACAATCAAACACAACCCTCAGCTTATCTGGTTTCTGTGGGTGGTACACCCCATGATGAGGAATGTACCATACAGTCTCTCCTTCGAGTATCTCTGGGGCTAGTTCAGCATCACCTTTGTTAATGATCTCTTGCATGAAGGCCTTGTAATGATCAGAATATTGCTTGATAGACTTGAGCCTTTTCTTTAAATGCTGCAAGCGAGCAGCTGCTAGCCTTTTGTTATTTGGAAGTGAGGGTCGGCCTCTACACTTGAAAGGGAGAGGAAGTTCATAATGTCCATTATCCTTCTGTTTGATATTGGCACTGAGATGCTGTATGAAACGAATATCCTCCTGGGACACACTTTTATCCTCATAACCTTTCTCATTGAAGTCTGACTCTACAATCTTTAAGACATTGTTGGGTGATGGGACAGGTATTTCTTTAACTGCAACTCTATTGACGAAGCTCTGATTTCCCTGTCTGTCTAGGTGTGGATTGGAGAGGCCTATAATGCTCCAGCCAAGTTCAGTTCTTTGCGCAAATGGTTCATTTTTACCACCTATTATGACTTTGAGGGGAGCTAGAGCAGATGGGCAGTCATACCCGATTAAAAGTCCGACTTCAAAGTTCTGAAGTGGTGGCAATTGATTGGCCAGATGTTTGAGGTGAGGCCATTGCAGTGCTGTCTTTTTGGTTGGGATGTAGGACTTGTCAACAGGAATGAAATCTCTAGTATATGCTTGCTGTAGTTGAATAGAATTTGCTGCTTGAAGCCCTCGAACTTGCAGATCACGAACCCTTTTACTTGCAGTGATGGTGTCAACAGCTGTCATGGTGCTAAGTCTAAGTTGCACTGGTTGAGTGATCACATTTAAGTCATCAAGAAGATCTTCTAAGATGAATGTTGAGTCACTCTGCGTGTCCAGTAGAGCATAAGTGAGTACTTCTCTTTGTGGCTCTTCCACTGTAGAAATGAGGACTGGGACGATACTGGAAGTAGCAGAAGAACTTTGTGTGAGTGCATGGGCCATGACTTTGTGAACTTCCTGACTTGCTTGAACTTCTACAGAAGTTTTCTTTAATGTTTTCAAAGGTGCTTTATCTCTTTCTTCATGCAAGCAGGTAGGGCGATTTCGAACACACATGTTCCACATTTATGTCGTCTCTTGCAATCTCTTGATATGCCCTTTCTTGAGACACCCGAAGCAGAGGTGATTTTCTTGAATGAAGGTCTTCTTGTCTTCAATGGTTCTTTCTGCAAATGTAGGACATTGAGAAATGCTGTGTTTTCCATCTTTACAGACGAAGCATGATACCTTTGGCTTAGAGCTGGATGTTTCAAGTCTTTTAGAGCTGAAATCTTTCACGTCAGTCTTTGTACTGAGAGCCTTAGCTCTCTTGGGAAACCTTTCATCTGAACTTTTCAGATTCATGAAGACTGGGGACGTGATGGGGTTACATGCTATTCTGGCTTCCTTTTGCATGAAATCTGTGAAGCGCTTGAAACTTGGATAATCACCTGATGTGTCTAGCTCTTCCACCACAATTTGATTCCACTTACGTACAATCCATTAAGGAAGTTTCTTTAGTAACTTGTAGTTTTCTTCACAGTCATTTAGAATGGCTAGTCCTTTAACATGAGGAATCGCCTCGACACATCCTTGTAGGAAGTCTGTGAAGTCTCGTAGAGAAAGAGGGTAATTTACCCCGATTTTTGGCCATCTCATCAGCTTGTCTCGAAAAGCTCTTTGCAGTATGAATGGATTCCCATATCTATCTTGCAAGACCTTCCAGGCACCTTGGTATGCGTCCTCTGAATTTCTGTAAAAATAACCCTCCACCGCTTTGCGAGCTTCTCCAACAAGGTAATTCTTAAGATAGAACATCTTCTCACCAGGTGGGAGGGGCTTTCGATCAATAAGGGCCATAAAGGACATCTTCCAATCTATGAATTTCAAGGGATCTCCAGCAAAGATGGTGGGTTCAGGAACAGGCAGTTGATGTGTGTTTAGCGAGTCTGCTATTGCTTGAGCTAGAGCAACATTATCCTGAGATGGCTGGGCTTAATGCTGATCACAGAATGCTTGCTGAGGTAGGAACAATTCAGCTTCTGGGTTTAATTGAAATGTGGGCTCTTTCCTTTGACAGCCAATGTGAGTGCTAGAGTCTATTTCTTCATCAGCACATTGAATGATGCCTTCAAGATCGTTATACACCTTGACACGAGCTGCTGCTACTTTTACTTCTTTGTCTACTTGCAACTGATGTAACTGGTTTCTTTCCTCTTCTAGCCTTAGTTGTGTTTCAATCTCCTTTTGCTTTATTTCTGCTAGCATTTTAGTTTCACAAAGCTTCCAATCACTCTCCATCTTATCAAGCTTTGCTTGTTGATCATGGATTTCTTGCATTTCTTTAGCTTGTTCTCGTTTGGCTGCAAGTTCTGCCTCTGCATCAGCTCGAAGAAGTCTTTGACTGATTACCGGATCCCTGTGAGGACTCTGAAATGACTGTGTTTGTTATTGTGCATCCGAAGATGGATCCATACTCATCTTTATTTAGCACTTGTCTCACTCTTTCCTTCACAAGCTCTTTGTTGTACTCTTCGTCTATTGTCTCCAGCCGTTTACTCACAAGATCACTAATCTCAGCAGTCAGTGCAGCACAAGCGTCCATACGATTGACTATGTCTGGAGAAGTAGCATGGTTACGCAGTATTGGTTCATAGTGCTGATAAACTGAATTATGTTGGCTTTGAATGTCTTGCTGTATTTTTTCAAGATTCTCACGTGAACAGAACATTTTCAGTCTTGATCTAGTCTCTTTTGCGGTCTCCTTCCAGGAGTTATAAGCCTTATAGAATGCTTTCTCTTGCTTCTTGGCTTCCTGTTCACCCATCTCTAGACCCTTTTTTGTCCAGCTTCTTTCACGTGAGCTTGATCTGAACTGCTGCACAGGTGGGTTGCGTATTATTACTGCTGGGAGTGACATCTCATTTACCTGTTCGACTATGTGCTCAACAGTATCTTCCATAGCCTCCTCTGCATTCACAGCTTCCATAGTCAGGGAGGAAATTCAGCAGCAAGTGATACCACTCTCATCAGACCTCTAGTACGTAAGCACCCAAGAGATATTAGCAAGCAGGATCGAAGCAAATACAAACAGCGGTAAATGTATATAACATTCAGAGATTAGCTTGTAATAGAAATCACCAAAAAATTTCAAATTTCACCAAAGTATAGTTAAAATTAGCACTGAATGTAACTCTTTGAATGCTCAGTAGATTCAAGTTTCTTCAAGCAATGCTCAAATTTTACTCGAAATAATGTATTTCAGTTTTTAAACTATGCAATAGATCTGTTGCATGGCATGAATTATTTTCTTCAACTTCAAGTCCTTTGTAGTTCTTTTTTAACCTTTCAATTCAAATGTCCATGAAAAATTATTTTTTCTTTTGAGCTTTTAAACTTACAGAGTCCAGGATAACTGGATGCAGCTTACGTAGAAATATGATCTTCTTAAACTCTCTTGTCACTCAAAGTCTCACTCTGCATCTGCAACTTAGAACGGCAGTACACCGCCACTTTCCGTCCTTGCTCTTTAAGCCTCTACGATGACGTCACGACCCCCAGCCGCTTGCTCAGGAAGAAATGGCCGTGCCGTAGCTTTGTGTTCTCGCGAAGACGACGGCATCGATGCAGTAGATGCATGGTTCCTTTAAGCGACGAGTTTCACTGTAGCTGCCCTTTGGCATCCATATATGAGACGCAGAGAGTTTCTGACAGGTGCTTCTTTCTTTATTTCGCTCGTGAAGAGCGCCATTGAGCTTTAGTTTGCGTAGCACCGTGAAACTACACAAAGGAACAACAAAACCAAATATAGCTGCAAGCAGCGATGACGGGCCCTCGCTGCCAGCGCATCCACAACCCTGGTGCCATCAGAAAAACGGTGCCCAGCGGGCACATGCATTAACAGTATCCCTGTACCAGTTTGGATTGAAGTGTCACAGCAATGAAAGGGTTAAAATCAAAATGTTTTTAAGTCATTCTGACACAATGAGAATGAGATAGGATTAGAGTTGAAAAGATTCCTTATCCTATAAGGTCATCTTGTGTTCATTCTTGGTATTACAGTCTTCATCAGCTAGTTTACAAGTGTGATGTTTCAAATGTTTTTGCAGCCTCTGAAAACATGATAAACACATTTCCTTAGAATGACTTGTTTTTCATATGTAAAAAGTTGTGAAGAGTTAGGATAATGCGTTTTAAATGCTCTCTCTCTCTCTCTGTCACACACACACAGCCACTCAACTACCTCAGTCAGACTTACACACACACATACACAGACTTAAGCCCATCCCCCGACACAGAGTTAGAGTGAGAGAGTTAGAGTGAGAGCAGATGTTTAATAGTTTTTTAATTTTCTGTTTTTTGTTGATTATTTTATATCGATGGAACTAAGCATTTATTTCTCAGAATGACTAGTTCTATGTATGAAAATTTTTTTTAAGTGTTTGGATGCTGCATTTCAATATTACGGTTATGTTTTTTCTGCTAATTTCAAAAAATCACTATAAATCAACCGTTCAAGATATCCCAAATCCGCTTGCAATTTAACATCTTCAGTATGTTGGCATCATGTTTACAAAGTTTGGTGTGAACTACTCATTCCTGCTTGGAGGAGTATGAATTTGTTTATAGCCTGATTTTTCCAAAAATCCACATTCAAATCAAAATAGCAGACTTCCTGTTGGTCACAGCTAATAGGTGTAAATTAGAAAGTTGTCCGGCTTGATGAGAACAATATACATACCAAATTTGGTGTCTGTAGCTAAAACTAACCCCCCAACTTTTGACAAAAGGTGGCGCTATAGAGCGCCTTCTCCACGCCCATTTATGAGCCTTTGTCAGTGTCTAACTGTCATTAATACTGATGTGTGTGTTGAGTTTCATGAAAATCTAAGCGTATTAAGTGCCCCAAAAACACAGGAAACAAATGTTAAAGTTTGACACGTTGCCATGGCAACAGAATTTAATATATCAACGACCCCTTTACAGATTGTCATCGGCCGTGTTTTGACATTGTTCTGATGAAGTTTGAAGCAAATCGAGTAAAATTAAGAGGCTGATTTAAAAGCATTTTGAAAACGACACACTTCCTGCTACCAGTTGGTGGCGCTATAACTTTGACTCTCAATAGTCACATCTATGTGATCGGCATCATACAATGAACAAACTCCTGACGTTTCATCAGAATCAGACAATGTGTGCAATAGTTATTAGCCATTTCCTGTTTCTCATTTCTCGCCATAAATTCGTCGCCTTGCCACGGCCAAACCGTTCGAGATATCAAAAATCCCTCCGCAATTTAGCATCCCCAATGTCTTGAGGTCATGCTGACCGAGTTTGGTGTCTGTCGGAATAAAGGCCTCCGAGGAGTATATCAAATTCCAGAGCATGCGCTTTTTAAACAGCTCTGAATAGCTCACTTCCTGTTGGGTGGAGCCTATTACATGAGTGCGAAAGTTGTTTGGCTCAATGAGATCTACATGTGTACCGAGTTTCATATGTATACATGCAAGTATGTGTGGGATATACATCAAGTTTTCTGACTGCGTTGCAGGGGGCGCCGTAGAGCCCCTGTGCCACGCCCGGGTCCCAGTCTCTGCGACGTCCTAATGGCCGCAGATTCCAATGTGTGTGCCAATTTTCAAGAGTTTTTGAGCATGGTAAGGGCCCCAAAACCACCAAAAACATTGAAAAAAAAAAAATAATAATAATAATATTAAAGCTGCAAGCAGCGATGAACGGGCCCTCGCACCCGGGCTCACCGCCGACCGGTGGCTTTAGGGAAACAGCGAACGGTGGGCACTATGCTTTTAACATAGTGAATTTAGGAGGAATATATCAAAGTCATTTAGATGTGCCAAACTTCATGCTGCCAGCTGGTGGCGCTATGCCTATAACTGAATATTGGCATGTAGACGTCTTCAGGTCAGCGCTTTTATCAAACATATGAAGTTTGGTGCAGATTGAACATGGTATGCTTGAGTTAGTGTAAGACAAGTCATTTCCTGTTGCCAGCTGGTGGCGCTATAATTGTAATGGAATATTGGCCTTTAGATGTGTTCAGGCCAGGACTCTTATCGAACATATGAAGTTTGGGGCAGATCGGACATTGTATGGCTGAGTTACAACAACTTCCTGTTTCATGGCATTAATAGGATGCATTAGCACTTAGAAAGTGTGTCTAGCATATTTAGCACAATATGGCATATTTTGCTGTGCTTTTAATAGACCATCACAGTGTTAAACATGTCACTTCCGGTTGCCAGCAGGTGGCGCTATGACTTTAACTGAATATGAGCATGTAGATATCTTCAGGCCAGGACTCTTATCAAACATGTGAAGTTTGGGGAAGATTGGACATTGTTTGCAGGAATTGCAACAACTTCCTGTTTCATGGCTTTAACAAGATGCTTTAGCACTTAGTAAGTGTTGCTAGCATGTTTGAGTGTGTTTTTAGCAAGTTTAGCACTCACTGGCTTATTTTTGTGTGTTGCTAATAGTGTATCACAGTGTTAAACATCACTTCCTGTTGACAGTAGGTGGCGCTATGACTATAATTGAATATTGTTATGTAAATGTGTTCAGACCAGGACTCTTATCAAACCTGTTAAGTTTGGGGCAGATTGGACATTGTATGCCTGAGTTACTGTAGCTTCCCGTTTCATTGCATTAATAACATGCTTTAGCACTTAGCTAAGTGTTGCTAACATGTTATAGCATGTTTCTAGCATGTTGCTACCCTATTTAACACTTGTTGATATTTCTAAAATGTTGCGTTCATTACAGAGTGCAACATCTCACTTCCTGTTGCCAGCAGGTGGAGCTATGACTATAACTGAATATGGGCATGGGCATGTGTTCAGGCCAGGACTCTTATCAAACATGTTAAGCTTGGGGCATATTGGATATTGTATGCCTGAGTTACAGTAACTTCCTGTTTCATTGTATTATTAGCATGCTTTAGCATTTTAGCTAAGTGTTGCTAGCATGCTTTACTATGTTTGTAGCATGTTGAATATTAAGTTTGGGTCAGATTGGACATTGTATGCATGAGTTACAGCAATTTGTCTTTGTATTAATATCATGCTTTAGCTCTTAGCTAAGTGTTGCTAGCATGTTTTAACATGATTCTAGCATGATCCTAGCCTATTTAAAACTTGCTAACGCTTTTTAATATGTTGCTAGGAGTCCGTAACACCGTTAAACATGTCACTTCCTGTTGTCAGGAGGTGGCGCTATAACTATAACTGAATATGGGCATGTATATATGTTCAGACCAGGACTCTTATCAAACATGTGAAGTTTGGGGCAGATTGGACATTGTTTACATGAATTACAACAACTTCCTGTTTTATGTCTTTAACAACATGCTTTAGCATTAAGTAAGTGTTGCTAGCATGTTTGAGTGTGTTTTTAACTACTTTAGCACTCAATGGCTTTTTAGTGTGTTGATAATAGTGTATCACAGTGTTAAACATGTCACTTCCTGTTGACAGTAGGTGGCGCTATGACTATAACTGAATATAGGCACGTAGTGTTCAGGCTAGAACTCTTATCAAACATATTAAGTTTGGGGCAGATTGGACATTGCATGCCTGAGTTACAGTAACTTCCTGTTTCATTGCATTAAGAGCATGCTTTAGCATTTAGCTAAGTGTCGCTAACATGTTTTAGCATGTTTCTAGCATGTTGCTACCCTATTTAACGTGTTGATATTTTTAAAATGTTGCTAGGCATCCACAACAGTATTAAACATGTGACTTCCTGTTGCCAGCAGGTGGCGCTATGACTATAACTGAATACGGGCATGGGCATGTGTTCAGTCCAGGACTCTTATCAAACATGTCAAGTTTGGGGCAGATTGGACATTGTATGCCCGAGTTAAAGTAACTTCCTGTTTTATAGTATTATTAGCATGCTTTAGCATATTAGCTAAGTGTTGTTAGCATGCTTTACTATGTTAGTAGCATGTTGAATATTAAATTTGGGTCAGATTGGACATTGTGTGCATGAGTTACAGCAATTTTCTTTTTCTTTGTATTAATAGCATGCATTAGCTCTTAGCTAAGTGTTGCTAGCATGTTGTAGCATGACTGTAGCATGTTGCTAGCCTATTTAAAACTTGCTAATGCTTTTTAATATGTTGCTAGGAGTCCGTAACAGTGTTAAACATGTCACTTCCTGTTGTCATCAGGTGGCGCTATGACTATAACTGAATATGGGCACTGACATGTGTTCAGGACCAGACTCTTATCACACCTGTGAAGTTTGAGGCAGATCGGACATTGTTTGCCTGAGTTACAGCCACTTCCTTTTTCATGGCGACACGTCAAATTTTGTCAGGCCGCCACGGACACGCCCCTCGACGAAAACTCAAAAGCTTCGCAATTTAACATCGCAAGGGCCTTATGATAACACTCAGCAAATTTGAAGATGATCGGATAAAAACTGTAGGAGGAGTTCGTTAAAGTACGAGGCCTGAAAATGGCAAAAACTGCACAAAAATCGTACAGGAAATTCAATATAACGGACTTCCTGTTGGGTTTAGGATGTTGTACCAGGAGACTTTTTTGTAGGTATTGGTGTGCTACACCTGTGTACCGAGTTTCGTACATGTACGTGAAACGCAGCTCGAGGCGCACTCCGTTGAAATTTTATAGGTGGCGCTATCGAGCCATTTTGCCACACCCACTTCTGAAAACCATATCAGATGTAAATTTTCACCAGGACTGATGCGTGTGCAAAGTTTCATGAGTTTTCGAGCATGTTTAGGCCCTCAAAAAGACTTTTTACTTTGAAGAAGAAGAAGAAGAAGAAGAAGAAGAAGAAGAAGAAGAAGAAGAAACAGAAGAAGAAACAGAAGAAGAAACAGAAGAAGAAGAAGAAACAGAAGAAGAAGAAACAGAAGAAGAAGAAACAGAAGAAACAGAAGAAGAAGAAACAGAAGAAGAAGAAACAGAGCAATTCCAATAGGGTCCTCGCACTGCAGTGCTCGGGCCCTAAATAATCCTTAGAAAAACAATAGGGCCTTCGCCCTTTTAGGGCTCGGGCCCTAATAAATACACTCATATATAGAAAAATACGATAGATTAAGTTCACATTTACAGAGAAACAGATGTAAAATAAATGATAAAGTGAATAAAGACAATATGAAATGACTAATTAACAAGCAGAGCTCACTGATTAACATATACGTACAAACGAGCTCATATGACTCTGAGACAAACTGCGACACGTAACATACGTAAACATCACATACCTCGCTCCGCTTTACCAAAGGGTACTAAAATAAAATTAGGCAGAATCGAAGCACTGTTCACTAGAAACTCTGAATATATCTTCATGGACTGAGGAGGAACATGAATCTTGACTCTTCTCTGCTGTTCTGACTACCTTTTTGTTACTCCCCCTACTGCGTAAAGCACGTAACAAGTTCAGAACAAATTTAAAGTGACAACCATATTGCGGTCATTTACACATATTCTGAAGTTTTAGACTTTAGACAAATCCCTACAAGTATAGTGAAGTTGCAAACAAACATTTCAATGTCATTTCAACAAAATTTCATTATCATTATAAACACCTGCCATTACACCTGCTCTGTTTTTCCAGATAGGGTAGAGTCGGGGAAAGGGCACCCACAGGGACTGTGTATTTATTTATTTATTTATTTTTTTTCTGTAAACCAAAAGTTAAATGTGTTCAGAAAAGTTATCATAGTTTTAGTGACAATGACATAAATTCTAACCAATGTATGAAAAATGTCCAGAATTTTCATGTTATTAGATTTTTAACAAAAATTACATTTGCCACCTATGGGGCAAAACACCCCCATGGGTGGGGTAAAATGCCCCTCCAGTCTGACAAAGCTATTTGATTTAAACATTTTCAGCAAAATCAGAGTACACAGAGTTTTCCCTTAAAATTAAAATGAATATAATCAATAATTATGAATTACAAAATTATACAGTAATAGCCTATTTGAAACATTTTGTTAGCTGATACTAACTGGCTAGCTAACTAGCTACCTGATGCTAACTTGAGGTAATTTTTAAATATAAAAATTTAAATATTCTTATTCCTCCAACTAGATAGAATTCATTTGATGGAAAAACAAAGGATTTGATGTTCAGAACAGAGTAACTACAGTAATTGCCCACTGCTCCCTGGGGGCTTTTACCCCATCTGGCAGGGGGGCGTTTTACCCCACTGACTATGTTTGAGAAAAAAAAAATAAAAATAAATAAAATAAATGTCATTCTGAAAATATAAATATATTTTTATTAAAAAACACATATTCCATATCTACAGGCCCTACTGTTATCATATCATATATGTGACCCTGGACCACAAAACCAGTAATAAGTGTCAATTGTTCGAAACTGAGATTTATACATCATCTGAAAGCTGAATAAATATGTTTTCCATTGGTGTACAGATTGCAAAATAAATAAATAAATAAATCAAATAAAAATAAATAAATAAATATTGAGAAAATCACCTTGAAAGTTGTCCAAATGAAGTTCTTAGCAATGCATATTACTAATCAAAAATGTTGATATATTTACAGTAGGAAATTTACAAAATATCTTCGTGGAACATGATCTTTGCTTAATATCCTAATAATTTTTGGCATAAAAGAAATATCTGTAATTTTGACCCATACAATGTATTTTTGGCTATTGCTACAAATATACCCGTGCAAATTAAGACTGGTTTGTGGTCCAGGGTCACATATAACTCTGATGTTCTACAAAACAACAAGCTTTAAGACACTTTTTTTCTTACTGCTGAAAAATAGATAATTTACTGTGAAATCCTTTTTCTCTTCGGTGCATCAACAGTGTAAGCTTCACGTTGAAAACTTCTACATCACTCTTGTCAACGTAGTCCATAGTTACAATAAAAATGTATCTTGATTTCATCTTGTCGTTATTTTGGGAAAAACAGTAGGGGGGCATTTCACCCACTCTACCCAAACAAAGTAGAGTAGGGAGCATGAACATTTTAGGTTTTTGTACAGCAGCACAGTAAGTCTGTATCACTGTGTTCACTCACTGCACAGAAATACACACCGCTGTCATCAGGCTCCAGATTTTTCACTGTGAAAGACCCTCTCTCAGCTACAGCCTTAACAGCTGAGTATTTATCCACAGAAAATTCACCAAAGTCTGGCTGGGTGCCTAGCGTTGTGAAAGCAATGAGTCCCATTGTTTCTCCCTGCTGTTGTCGGAACCAATACATGTAGAAATAGCCTGGACCCTTAGTATGACTGCAGTTCATTTCTGCAGATTTACCCTACGAAACCCATAATATTGGTGTCTGTGTAACATCACTGGCTTCTGCAAAAGAATAATATTAGTTAGATATTTTTTCAGTTAAGTCCAAAACAATAATATAAGGTATGAACTGATATACTACCTGAAATATGTTGCAGAACTATCAGTTTGATGATTATTAGTATAATCATGTTGGTACTCTGGCTAGACTAGATGTGCCATAAATACAGAAAAGAACTCTGAAACTCTTAACGATGGAGCACAGGATGTGACATCACTATGACATCACTCAGTATGTTTATAGTGTTACACTGCCTCACATTCAAGTGTATTATACACATAGCATTATAGTACAGCATTAGGGTTAGGGTTGCAGTCTAGCACAGCTTTAGTCTGCTGTTTAACAATACAGCCTATTGCAACTGTGAACTAACTATTCCAACTAAATATGGCAGACTCTTTTTTGTACATATTCAGAAAAGCATCAAACACTTATAGAAAACTCTACTACTTCAAAAAATACATACACTGCATGAGACTAGTGTTCATTTTGTTAATGGTTTGAACAGGATCAGCAGTTAAAAATCACAAACTGATTTTATTACAATTTAAAGATAACCAAATTAAGGCACCAAAACCAGACCCACAGCACTTCTACCATGTAAAGGTTCCATGAAGTGATTCTGTCTGATCTAAGGTCACAATCACACAGCCTATGAGCCACTACTCCCTGTAATATACTGTAAATGTTAACCTTTAGCACCATCTGCTGGATTCATGTCATCTTGTGGCTCAACCATCACTGCGTTGTTCAGGGTTGCAACAACTTCTGCTATGACTTGGTTTGAAACGGTTTCCATCGTATAGCCTAAACACTGCAAAGTCATATTCTGAAGTTTTAGACTTTAGACAAGTCCCTACAAGTATAGTGAAGTTGCAAACAAACATTTCAATGTAATTTCAACAAAATTTCATTATCATTATAAACACCTGCCATTACAGCTGTTCTGTTTTTCCAGATATGGTAGAGTGGGGGAAAGGGCACCCACGGGGACTGTGTAATTTTTTTATTTTTTTTTTTCTGTGAAGCAAAAGTTAAATGTGTTCAGAAAAGTTATCATAGTTTTAGTGACAATGACATAAATTCTAACCGATGTATGAAAAATGTCCAGAATTTTCATGCTATTAGATTTTTTAATAAAAATTACATTTGCCACCTATGGGGCAAAACACCCCCATGGGTGGGGTAAAATGCCCCTCCAGTCTGACAAAGCTATTGGATTTAAACATTTTCAGTAAAATCAGAGTACACATAGTTTTACCTTAAAATTAAAAGGAATATAATCAATAATTATGAATTACAAAATTATACAATAATAGCCTATTTGAAACATTTTGTTAGCTGATACTAACTGGCTAGCTAACTAGCTACCTGATGCTAACTTGAGGTAATTTTTAAATATAAAATCTAAATATTCTTATTCCTCCAACTAGATAGAATTCATTTGATGGAAAAACAAAGGATTTGATGTTCAGAACAGAGTAATTACAGTAATTGCCCATTGCTCCCTGGGGGCTTTTACCCCACCTGGCAGGGGGGCGTTTTACCCCACTGACTATGTTTGAGAAAAAAAAAAATGTCATTCTGAAAATATAAATATATTTTTATTAAATAACACATATTCCATATCTACAGGCCCTACTGTTATCATATCATATATGTGACCCTGGACCATAAAACCAGTAATAAGTGTCAATTGTTCGAAACTGAGATTTATACATCATTCCATTGATGTATGGATTGCAAAAAAAAAAATAATAATAGTAAAAAAAAAATAAATAAAATAAAATAAAATAAAATAAAATAAAATAAAATAAAATAAAATAAAAATAGATAAATAAATATTGAGAAAATCACCTTAAAAACTGTCCAAATGAAGTTCTTAGTAATGCATATTACTAATCAAAAATTAAGTTTTGATATATTTACAGTAGAAAATTTACTAAATATCTTAATGGAACATGATCTTTGCTTAATATCCTAATAATTTTGGTATAAAAGAAAAATCTGTAATTTTGACCCATACAATGTATTTTTGGCTATTGCTACAAATATACCTGTGCAACTTAAGACTGGTTTGTGGTCCAGGGTCACATATAACTCTGATGTTCAACAAAACAACAAGCTTTAAGACACTTTTTTTCTTACTGCTGAAAAATAGATAATTTACTGTGGAATCCGTTTTCTCTTCGGTGCATCACCAGTGTAAGCTTCACGGTGAAAACTTCTATATCACTCTTGTCAACGTAGTCCATAGTTACAATAAAAATGTATCTTGATTTCATCTTGTCGTTATTTTGGGAAAAACAGTAGGGGGGCATTTCCCCCACTCTACCCCACACAAAGTAGAGTAGGGAGCATGAACATTTTAGGTTTTTGTACAGCAGCACAGTCAGTCTGTGTCACTGTGTTCACTCACTGCACAGAAATACACACCGCTGTCAACAGGCTGCAGATTTTTCACTGTGAAAGACCCTTTCTCAGCTACAGCCTTAACAGCTGAGTATTTATCTGCAGAAAATTCACCAAAGTCTGGCTGGCTGCCTAGCGTTGTGAAAGCAATGAGTCTCATTGTTTCTCCCTGCCGTTGTCGGAACCAATACATGTAGAAATAGTCTGCACCCTTAGTATGACTGCAGTTCATTTCTGCAGATTTACCCTGCGAAACCCATAATATTGGTGTCTGTGTAACATCACTGGCTTCTGCAAAAGAATAATATTAGTTAGATATTTTTTCAGTTAAGTCCAAAACAATAATATAAGGTATGAACTGATATACTACCTGAAATATGATGCAGAACTATCAGTTTGATGATTATTAGTATAATCATGTTGGTACTCTGGCTAGACTAGATGTGCCATAAATATAGAAAAGAACTGTGAAACTCTTAACGATGGAGCACAGGATGTGACGTCACTATGACATCACTCAGTATGTTTATAGTGTTACACTGCCTCACATTCAAGTGTATTATACACATAGCATTATAGTACAGCATTAGGGTTAGGGTTGCAGTTTAGCACAGCTTTAGTCTGCTGTTTAACAATACAGCCTATTGCAACTGTGAACTAACTATTCCAACTAAATATGGCAGACTCTTTCTTGTACATATTCAGAAAAGCATCAAACACTTATAGAAAACTCTACTACTTCAAAAAATACATACACTGCATGAGACTAGTGTTCATTTTGTTAATGGTTTGAACAGGATCAGCAGTTAAAAATCACAAACTGATTTTATTACAATTTAAAGATAACCAAATTAAGGCACCAAAACCAGACCCACAGCACTTCTACCATGTAAAGGTTCCATGAAGTGATTCTGTCTGATCTAAGGTCACAATCACACAGCCTATGAGCCACTACTCCCTGTAATATACTGTAAATGTTAACCTTTAGCACCATCTGCTGGATTCATGTCATCTTGTGGCTCAACCATCACTGCGTTGTTCAGGGTTGCAACAACTTCTGCTATGACTTGGTTTGAAACGGTTTCCATCTTATAGCCTAAACACTGCAAAGTCATATTCTGAAGTTTTAGACTTTAGACAAGTCCCTACAAGTATAGTGAAGTTGCAAACAAACATTTCAATGTAATTTCAACAAAATTTCATTATCATTATAAACACCTGCCATTACAGCTGTTCTGTTTTTCCAGATATGGTAGAGTGGGGGAAAGGGCACCCACGGGGACTGTGTAATTTTTTTATTTTTTTTTTTCTGTGAAGCAAAAGTTAAATGTGTTCAGAAAAGTTATCATAGTTTTAGTGACAATGACATAAATTCTAACCGATGTATGAAAAATGTCCAGAATTTTCATGCTATTAGATTTTTTAATAAAAATTACATTTGCCACCTATGGGGCAAAACACCCCCATGGGTGGGGTAAAATGCCCCTCCAGTCTGACAAAGCTATTGGATTTAAACATTTTCAGTAAAATCAGAGTACACATAGTTTTACCTTAAAATTAAAAGGAATATAATCAATAATTATAAATTACAAAATTATACAGTAATAGCCTATTTGAAACATTTTGTTAGCTGATACTAACTGGCTAGCTAACTAGCTACCTGATGCTAACTTGAGGTAATTTTTAAATATAAAATCTAAATATTCTTATTCCTCCAACTAGATAGAATTCATTTGATGGAAAAACAAAGGATTTGATGTTCAGAACAGAGTAATTACAGTAATTGCCTATTGCTCCCTGGGGGCTTTTACCCCACCTGGCAGGGGGGCGTTTTACCCCACTGACTATGTTTGAGAAAAAAAAAAATGTCATTCTGAAAATATAAATATATTTTTATTAAATAACACATATTCCATATCTACAGGCCCTACTGTTATCATATCATATATGTGACCCTGGACCATAAAACCAGTAATAAGTGTCAATTGTTCGAAACTGAGATTTATACATCATTCCATTGATGTATGGATTGCAAAAAAAATAAAAAATAAATAAATAAATAAATAAATAAAATAAAATAAAATAAAATAAAATAAAAATAGATAAATAAATATTGAGAAAATCACCTTAAAAACTGTCCAAATGAAGTTCTTAGTAATGCATATTACTAATCAAAAATTAAGTTTTGATATATTTACAGTAGAAAATTTACTAAATATCTTAATGGAACATGATCTTTGCTTAATATCCTAATAATTTTGGCATAAAAGAAAAATCTGTAATTTTGACCCATACAATGTATTTTTGGCTATTGCTACAAATATACCTGTGCAACTTAAGACTGGTTTGTGGTCCAGGGTCACATATAACTCTGATGTTCAACAAAACAACAAGCTTTAAGACACTTTTTTTCTTACTGCTGAAAAATAGATAATTTACTGTGGAATCCGTTTTCTCTTCGGTGCATCACCAGTGTAAGCTTCACGGTGAAAACTTCTATATCACTCTTGTCAACGTAGTCCATAGTTACAATAAAAATGTATCTTGATTTCATCTTGTCGTTATTTTGGGAAAAACAGTAGGGGGGCATTTCCCCCACTCTACCCCACACAAAGTAGAGTAGGGAGCATGAACATTTTAGGTTTTTGTACAGCAGCACAGTAAGTCTGTGTCACTGTGTTCACTCACTGCACAGAAATACACACCGGTGTCAACAGGCTCCAGATTTTTCACTGTGAAAGACCCTCTCTCAGTTACAGCCTTAACAGCTGAGTATTTATCTGCAGAAAATTCACCAAAGTCTGGCTGGCTGCCTAGCGTTGTGAAAGCAATGAGTCTCATTGTTTCTCCCTGCCGTTGTCGGAACCAATACATGTAGAAATAGCCTGGACCCTTAGTATGACTGCAGTTCATTTCTGCAGATTTACCCTGCGAAACCCATAATATTGGTGTCTGTGTAACATCACTGGCTTCTGCAAAAGAATAATATTAGTTAGATATTTTTTCAGTTAAGTCCAAAACAATAATATAAGGTATGAACTGATATACTACCTGAAATATGATGCAGAACTATCAGTTTGATGATTATTAGTATAATCATGTTGGTACTCTGGCTAGACTAGATGTGCCATAAATATAGAAAAGAACTGTGAAACTCTTAACGATGGAGCACAGGATGTGACGTCACTATGACATCACTCAGTATGTTTATAGTGTTACACTGCCTCACATTCAAGTGTATTATACACATAGCATTATAGTACAGCATTAGGGTTAGGGTTGCAGTTTAGCACAGCTTTAGTCTGCTGTTTAACAATACAGCCTATTGCAACTGTGAACTAACTATTCCAACTAAATATGGCAGACTCTTTCTTGTACATATTCAGAAAAGCATCAAACACTTATAGAAAACTCTACTACTTCAAAAAATACATACACTGCATGAGACTAGTGTTCATTTTGTTAATGGTTTGAACAGGATCAGCAGTTAAAAATCACAAACTGATTTTATTACAATTTAAAGATAACCAAATTAAGGCACCAAAACCAGACCCACAGCACTTCTACCATGTAAAGGTTCCATGAAGTGATTCTGTCTGATCTAAGGTCACAATCACACAGCCTATGAGCCACTACTCCCTGTAATATACTGTAAATGTTAACCTTTAGCACCATCTGCTGGATTCATGTCATCTTGTGGCTCAACCATCACTGCGTTGTTCAGGGTTGCAACAACTTCTGCTATGACTTGGTTTGAAACGGTTTCCATCTTATAGCCTAAACACTGCAAAGTCATATTCTGAAGTTTTAGACTTTAGACAAGTCCCTACAAGTATAGTGAAGTTGCAAACAAACATTTCAATGTAATTTCAACAAAATTTCATTATCATTATAAACACCTGCCATTACAGCTGTTCTGTTTTTCCAGATATGGTAGAGTGGGGGAAAGGGCACCCACGGGGACTGTGTAATTTTTTTATTTTTTTTTTTCTGTGAAGCAAAAGTTAAATGTGTTCAGAAAAGTTATCATAGTTTTAGTGACAATGACATAAATTCTAACCGATGTATGAAAAATGTCCAGAATTTTCATGCTATTAGATTTTTTAACAAAAATTACATTTGCCACCTATGGGGCAAAACACCCCCATGGGTGGGGTAAAATGCCCCTCCAGTCTGACAAAGCTATTGGATTTAAACATTTTCAGCAAAATCAGAGTACACATAGTTTTACCTTAAAATTAAAATGAATATAATCAATAATTATGAATTACAAAATTATACAGTAATAGCCTATTTGAAACATTTTGTTAGCTGATACTAACTGGCTAGCTAACTAGCTACCTGATGCTAACTTGAGGTAATTTTTAAATATAAAATCTAAATATTCTTATTCCACCAACTAGATAGAATTCATTTGATGGAAAAACAAAGGATTTGATGTTCAGAACAGAGTAACTACAGTAATTGCCCACTGCTCCCTGGGGGCTTTTACCCCATCTGGCAGGGGGGCGTTTTACCCCACTGACTATGTTTAAAAAAAAATGTAATTCTAAAAAAAATTTATTATATTTTTATTAAATAACACATATTCCATATCTACAGGCCTTAGTGTTATCATATCATATATGTGACCCTGGACCACAAAACCAGTAATAAGTGTCAATTGTTCAAAACTGAGATTTATACATCATCTGAAAGCTGAATAAATATGTTTTTCATTGATGTACGGATTGCAAATAAATAAATAAATAAATAAATAAATAAACTAAAATAAAAATAAATAAATAAATACTGAGAAAATCACCTTGAAAGTTGTCCAAATGAAGTTCTTAGCAATGCATACTGCTAATCAAAAATTAAGTTTTGATATATTTACAGTACAAAATTTACAAAATATCTTTGCTTAATATCCTAATAATTTTTGGCATAGAAGAAAAATATGTAATTGTAACCCATACGATGTATTTTTGGCTATTGCTACAAATATACCCGTGCAAATTAAGACTGGTTTTGTGGTCCAGGGTCACATATAACTCTGATGTTCTACAAAACAACAAGCTTTAAGACACTTTTTTCTTACTGCCAAAAAACAGATCATTTACTGTGAAATCCTTTTTCTCTTCGGTGCATCAACAGTGTAAGCTTCACGGTGAAAACTTCTACATCACTCTTGTCAACGTAGTCCATAGTTACAATAAAAATGTATCTTGATTTCATCTTGTCGTTATTTTGGGAAAAACAGTAGGGGGGCATTTCCCCCACTCTACCCCACACAAAGTAGAGTAGGGAGCATGAACATTTTAGGTTTTTGTACAGCAGCACAGTAAGTCTGTGTCACTGTGTTCACTCACTGCACAGAAATACACACCGCTGTCATCAGGCTCCAGATTTTTCACTGTGAAAGACCCTTTCTCAGCTACAGCCTTAACAGCTGAGTATTTATCCACAGAAAATTTACCAAAGTCTGGCTTGGAGTTTGGCATTGTGAAAACAATGAGTCTCATTGTTTCTCCCTGCCGTTGTCGGAACCAATACACGTACAAATAGAATCCACCTTTAGTATGACTGCAGTTCATTTCTGCAGATTTACCCTGTGAAACCCATAATATTGGTGTCTGTGTAACATCACTGGCTTCTGCAAAGGAATATTATTAGTTAGATATTTTTTCAATTAAGTCCAAAATAATAATAATTTACAGTACGAACTGATATTCTACCTGAAATATGTTGCAGAACTATCAGTTTGACGATTATTAGTATAGTCATGTCAGTTCTCTGGCTAGACTAGATGTGCCATAAATACAGAAAAAAACTGTGAAACTCTTAATGATGGAGTACAGGATGTGACATCACTATGACATCACTCAGTACCTTTATAATGTTACACATATCCATGTGGTGACTGTTTGATGTAAGGTCACAGTCACACAGTTACTGAGTCTATGAGCCACTGTGCCTGTAAAATACAGTAAATTTGATCCTTGAGCACCATCTGCTGGATTCATGTCTTGTTGTGACTCAATCATTACTGTGCTGTTCAGTGTTGCAACAGCTTCTGCTATGCCTTTGTTTGAAACTGTATTCACTGATGGAGCAAAAACAGACAATGCAACCACTAATATTGTTTCTTAAATGTGACTAAATATTCATTCAGACTGTTAAACTGTTCATGCAGTCATTCCGCCTACATCGAGTCCTGTAGGTAAGGAAGCAGCAAGATTGTGTTTTTTTTTTTATTTATTTTTTTATTACAGCAGCAGTGCTGATATATGGCTTCAATGCACTCTTATGAATGTGAAATTGCTTTTGTAATAGTAACAAAAGAGACTGTATGTGAAATTTAACAAGACTTAACAAGGCTTATACTAGTATAGTCTTTTGTTCTTGAATGATTCAGTGCTTTTGAGCAAATCAGTTAAGTAAATGATTCAGTGACTCATTCATGAAAATAGTGATTGCCATGAAACTTGCCGAAAGAGACACTACCAGGTTATTTTTTAATAATAATATTTAATAACTAATTATTATTATGGCCATATATCAGCATTGTTGTAATATCACACAATCTTGCTACTTACTTACCTGCAGCACTCGATGGAGGGAGCTTGACTGCATAAACAGTGTAACAAACTGAATTAATATTTAGCCACTTACATTTAAGATGTAATATTAACAGTAGTATTGTCTGTACATTATTATTATTGTTATTATTATTATTATTATATAATATGATTTGGAAGCTGGTAGTCACAAGGCATTTTGTGCCTTAAAACTGCAAAGCAATTTTGTGAATTTTATGTAGATTTTCTCTAAAGATTCCAACAAGTATGGTGCAAACAAACATTTGAATATAATTTCAACAAAATTGTATTATCATTATTAACACCTGTCATCACACCTGTTTTGTCTTTCCTTTTCAAAGTCTGAAGCATGAACATTTTAGGTTTTTGTACAGCAGCACAGTCAGTCTGTGTCACTGTGTTCACTCACTGCACAGAAATACACACCGCTGTCAACAGGCTGCAGCTTCTTCACTGTAAAAGACCCTCTCTCAGTTACAGGCTTTTCAGCTGAGTATTTATCTGCAGAAAATTCACCAAAGTCTGGACTGTTTTCTGTTATTATAGATGCAATGAGTCTCATTGTTTCTCCCTGCCGTTGTCGAAACCAATACATGTAGTTATAGCCTGCACCCTTAGTATGACTGCAGTTAATTTCTGCAGATTTACCCTGTGAAACCCATAATATTGGTGTCTGTGTAACATCACTGGCTTCTGCAAAAGAATAATATTAGTTAGATATTTTTCCAATGAAGTCCAAAACAATAATCTACAGTAGGAACTGATTTCATACCTGAAATATGTTGCAGAACTATCAGTTTGACAATTATTAGTATAATCATGTCAGTTCTCTGGCTAGACTAGATGTGCCATGAATGCAGAAGGGAACTGTGGAAGCTTTAATGATGGAGTACAGGATGTGACATCACTATGACATCACTCAGTACCTTTATAATGCTACACATAAAGGTTCCATGAGGTGACGTAAGGTCACAATCACATAGTTACCGAGTCTATGAGCCACTGTGCCAGTAAAATACAGTAAATTCGATCCTTTAGCACCATCTGCTGGATTAATGTCCTGTTGTGACTCAACCATTACTGTGTTGTTCAGTGTTGCAACAGTTTCTGCTATGCCTTTGTCTGAAACTGTATTCATTGACGGAGCAAGAACAGACAATGCAACCACTAATATTGTTTCTTAAATGTGACTAAATATTCATTCAGATTGATAAACTGTTCAACTGCTCTGTTAAGTAAATGATTCAGTGACTCATTCCTGAAGATAGTGATTGCCATGAAACTTGCAGAAAGAGACCACGTTATTTTTTAATAATAATATTTATTAGCAAATTATTATTGTGGCCATATATCAGCATTGCTGTAATGGATATCACACAATCTTGCTACTTCCTTACCTACAACACTCGACGGAGGGAGCTTGACTGCATGAACAGTGTAACAAACTGAATTAATATTTAACCACTTACATTTAAGATGCAATATTAACAGTAGTATTGTCTGTGCATTATTATTATTATTATTATTATTATTATTATTATATATGATTTGGAAGCTGGTGGTCACAAGGCATTTTGTGGCTTAAAACTGCAAAGTCATTTTGTGAATTTTATGTAGATTTTCTCTAAAGATTCCAACAAGTATGGTGAAATTGCAAACAAATATTTGAATATCATTTCAACAAAATTGTATTATCATTATTAACACCTGTCATCACACCTGTTTTGTCTTTCCTTTTAAAAGTATGAAGCATGAACATTTTAGGTTTTTGTACAGCAGCACAGTCAGTCTGTGTCACTGTGTTCACTCACTGCACAGAAATACACACCACTGTCATCAGGCTGCAGCTTCTTCACTGTAAAAGACCCTCTCTCAGTTACAGGCTTTTCAGCTGAGTATTTGTCATCAGAAAATTCACCAAAGTCTGGCTTGAAGTTTGGCATTGTGAAAGCAATGAGTCTCATTGTTTCTCCCTGTCGTTGTCGAAACCAATACATGTAGTTATAGTCTGCACCCTTAGTATGACTGCAGTTCATTTCTGCAGATTTACCCTTCGAAACCCATAATATTGGTGTCTGTGTAACATCACTGGCTTCTGCAAAAGAATAATATTAATTAGATATTTTTCCAATTAAGTCCAAAACAATAATTTACAGTATGAACTGATGTCCTACCTGACATATGTTGCAGAACTATCAGTTTGACAATTATTAGTATAATCATGTCAGTTCTCTGGCTAGACTAGATGTGCCATGAATGCAGAAGGGAACTGTGGAAGCTTTAATGATGGAGTACAGGATGTGACATCACTATGACATCACTCAGTACCTTTAAAATGTTACACATAAAGGTTCCATGTGGTGACTGTTTGATGTAAGATCACAGTCACACAGTTACCGAGTCTATGAGCCACTATGGCTGTAAAATACAGTAAATTTGATCCTTTAGCACCATCTGCTGGATTCATGTCTTGTTGTGACTCAATCATTACTGTGCTGTTCAGTGTTGCAACAGCTTCTGCTATGCCTTTGTTTGAAACTGTATTCATTGATGGAGCGGAAACAGACAATACAACCACTAATATTGTTTCTTAAATGTAAGTGACTAAATATTCATTCAGATTGTTAAACTGTTCATGCAGTCATTCTGCCTCCATCGAGTCCTGTAGCTAAGGAAGCAGCAAGATTGTGTGATGTTCTGTATTACAGCAGCAGTGCTGATATATGGCCACAATGCAAACTTGTGAATGTGAAATTGCTTTTGTAATAGTAACAAAAGCGATTGTATGTGAAATGTAACAAGATTACATTTCTTAAAAAGACTTATACTATAGTCTTTTGTCCCTGAATGATTCAGTGCTTTTGAGCAAATCAGTTAAGTAAATGATTCAGTGACTCATTCCTAAAGATAGTGATTGCCATGAAACTTGCAGAAATAGACACTTCAAGGTTAATTTAATTAACTAATTATTATTATGTGTATTATTATTATTATTATTATTATTATTATTATAATGAAAGCTGGTGGTCACAATCATTATAAGGCATTTTGTGGCTTAAAGCTGCAAAGTTATTTGTGAATTTTAGATTTTCTCTAAAGATTCCAACAAGTATGGTGGAGTTGCAAACATTTGGATATCATTTCAATAAAATTTCATTATCATTATAAACACCTGTCATAACACCTGTTCTGTCTTTCCAGATACACAAGGTATGAAGCACATTTTAGGTTTTTGTACAGCAGCACAGTCAGTCTGTATCACTGTGTTTACTCACTGCACAGAAATACACACCGCTGTCATCAGGCTGAAGCTTCTTTACTGTAAAAGACCCTCTCTCATTTACAGGCTTTTCAGCTGAGTATTTATCTGCAGAAAATTCACCAAAGTCTGGACTGCTTTTTGTCATTATAGAAGCAATGAGTCTCATTGTTTCTCCCTGTCGTTGTCGAAACCAATACATGTACCAATAGTCTGCACCCTTAGTATGACTGCAGTTCATTTGTGCAGATTCACCCTGTGAAACCCATAATCTTGGTGTCTGTGTAACATCACTGGCTTCTGCAAAATAATGATACAATTAGTTACATTTGTTTTACAATCAAGTCCAAAACAATAATATACAGATTGAACTCAAAGATACCCTATACCTGAAATATGCTGCAGAATTATCAGTTTGATGATTATTAGTATAATCATGTTAGCTCTTTGGTTAGACTAGACAATATGCCACACATGCAGAAGGAAACTGTGAAAGTTTTAATGGGGAAGCACATGACGTGACATCACTATGACATCACTTTGATACCATTGTCATAGCATAGATTAAAGATATCTGTAATCTTGAAAATACTGCCGTGCACAGCATTGAAATTCAAGTGGAGATTTAGCATAATAATGGTTTCATGACAATGTAAATATTTGTTCTTGGCAGGCAAGATCTGTATGTGTGCTGCTGCATAAAGAACTTGCAAATGTCTGTAGATACACAAAAATACTGCTGTGAGCATGTCACACAGTAGTTCTCAAAACTGGCCCTTAAGGTCAAGTTTCTTGCAGAGATTATCTGAATCATTGACCAAACTCACCTGCCTGTAACTTGATGACATGCCACCAGTTAAAGAACAGTGCATGAGACTGGTGTTCATTTTGTTAATGGTTTAAAAAGAAAAAGAAGTTAACGAAAAAAAAAAATGTTTTAACTGAAATACAATTGACTTAATGCATCGAAAGCTTGAGGAATGTGAGCTACTTCTCCTGTAGTGTAGACAAAATGTTAGCCTTTAGCACCATCTGCTGGATTCATCCTATTGTAGTTCAACCATTAGTGTGTTGTTCAGTGTTTCAACAGCTCCTGTTATGGCTTTGTTTGAAACTCTTTTCAGTGATGGAGAAAAAACAGACAACAATACTGCTAATATTGCGTCTTAAATGTAAGTGGTTAAATATTAATTCAGTTTGCTATACTGTTCATGCAATCATGCTGCCTCCATCAAGTGCTGCAGGTAATGAAGCAGCAAGATTGATATTAATCACAGTGATATTCATTACAGCAGTGCTGATATATGACCATAATGCACTCTTGTAAATGTGATGGTGAGAAATTCTATGTGTAATGTAACATAGAACAAATTAGTAAAGTAAATGATTCAGTGGCTCATTCATAAAAATGTTGCTGATATTGTTAATTAATTAATTAATTCATTCATTCATTTATTTATTTATTTATTTTAGTTATTTTTTAATATAATTTGGAAGTCGGTGTTCAAAAATCATTATAGCGACACTCAAGGGACATTTCAAGTCAGAACTGCGGTGACACATACAAAACCAATGTCGAATAAAACGTACGTTTATCTGTTCCGGGAAAAAAAAAAAAAAACACACTCTTTTAGCACCACTCAGTGGACATTTCTGTTGGAAACTGCAGTGATATGTATTTATTGGTAAGTATTTTGCGTCTCGTGAAAAGAGAGAGAAAAGAGGACTGGCCCTAATGGTCCACTTTCTTAAATTGTTTATCTTTAACATCAACCAAACTCAACTGCCTGTAACTTTCTAGTAATCTCGAACACCTTGATTAGCATGTTTAGGTGTATTTCACTAGGGTTAGAGCTAAACGCTGCAAAGTAGTAACATTTGTTTTGATGCAAGCTGCATAGTTTGGAGGCTGGTGGTTACAATAATTTCAGCACGATTTCATTATCATTAACACCTGTCACAACACTTGTTCTGTCTTTCCAGATACACAAGGTAGGGAATATGAATATTTTTGGTTTTTGTACAGCAGCACAGTAATTCTGTGTCACTGTGTTCACTCACTGCACGGAAGTACACACCACTGTCGTCGGCCTGCAGATTTTTCACTGTGAAAGACCCTTTCTCAACTGCAGTCTTATCTACAGAAAATTCACTAAAGTTTGGATTCTGATTTATTGTTGTGAAAGCAATGTGTTTAATTGACTCTTGTTGTTGTTGAAACCAAGACATGTAGAAATAGGTTACACCCTTAGCATGACTGCAGCCATTTGTGCAGATTCACAATGTGGGGCCCATAATATTAGTGTCTGTGTAACATCACTGGATTCTGCAAGACAATCACAAAACAATTACTTCAATTTGTTTTTCAGTTAATTTTAAAAACAATAAAATACAGTATGAACTGATATCCTACCTGAAATATGTCACACAATTATCAATTTTAATGATTATTAGTATAATCATGTTAGTTCCCCAGCCAAACTAGACATATAACAAATTTGTGCATCCTCATTTCCTTTCCTAGCTACCTTTCCTCGTGTCTTAGCTCCACCCCTCTTAGGATATGAAGAAAGGATGCAAGGAAAGAAATTGAGGATGCAGGAATCAAAAGATGAACATTGTAATATTATTGACCACTCAAGCGTCATCAGCTGCGCAAAAAAGAATCTGCCCTTAGGTTGTTAAAGTTTGTTAAGGCATTCATAATAAATATTATAATAAAGCAAGATGCCCTGATTAAAATATATAACATGTATGGTTTATCTAAACTGCAAAGGCAAAATATAAATGTAAATTATATTTCAAATGTAAATTATTATATTATATAGGAGAATTTACACGTGCATCAGGTTTTTAGCCGAAAAAGACTTCCGCATAGGATACGCCTGTGTATCAAGACTCCTCAGGAAGACTCCTCACTCCTTTGATCCTCGCCTTCTCACGGTGTAATTAGAGAATTGAGATGTCCTACAAGATGGCTGAGCTTAATCGGTTTCCGGGTCATAGGATGGAGGACGGAGGAGCGAGGAAACGAGGAGGGATATTGAGAAGCACTCCATGAATGCTTTAATAGGGGAAGCACAGAATGTGACATCACTATGACATCACTCTGCTTCTGTACAATATTAAGATTTGTTGTTACGTTGTTGATCTAGAAAATTCTGCCATAGGACATCATCCAGTTTAAATGGTGTGTTTAAGTGTTTAAATGTTCGCTGAAAATCCAACTAATTTGCAGCCAATTTTAGTTATGTGCCAAGAAAAAAGCTTTAGCATGACCAGTTGCAGCATACTATATAATATACTATCCTATAGGTGTGCTCACTGCATTAAAGTACACTAGATTGTCACTCGTTGAAAGGTCTTTAAGAATTTGAGACCCATACTTGTCTGTAGTCTATTCAGGTCTTTTTTTGTTTGTTAGTTTAAATTTGCTCACTCAGGGAGATATCTAAGCTTTGTCCTGTACTAAACTGTCAGTGTTGTGCAAATGTTCAATTCACCTATCTTTAAATTTGACCAGATTGGGTGCTGTAGATAAGAATATAGAAAAGAACAGGAGACTGCTGCCCAATATGCTACAGTATTTTGCTGTATGTTGTTGCAATATTCTACAATAGATCATGAACTCCCCCTATCTTTTTCTTTAAAATTACAGTTTTCAGCTTTACAAAAAATATTTGCAAGGAAAAACAATATAGCACACTACCATACTGCATGCCATTTCTTGTATAATGCAGTATTTTATGTATACATGGAGTTTTGATGATGTATTTTTCCAAAATGTGCATTAAGCTAAGGCGACCATGCAGTACATCCATTTTCTCCCAGGCATGTGTCCAGGTTTTGTTTTCCTATTGTTTTCTTACTTGCTAAAGGTAATAACTGAAAGTAGTTTGACCAATAGCATGCAGGCATTGTACATAATCAGCTAGTCATGGCGTGCACAATGCAAATACACATACATATAATGTACGAGGACTGTATAGAGCACTTCAAGAGTAAAACAAATCCAAAACCTGGATATCTTAGGCAATTTACAAATCCCAGCGATGGCATATCCAGGAAAAGAGGACTTATGGTCACCCTAAATACCATATAAAACAGCTCATATGGTGTATCCCGTAATGCAATGTGCTTGACAAATTAATTAGTAATATCAGGCAACTCTTTCTTGATTTAATTATGTAATTGTTACATTTGACATTTTATATAGTGTTGTACAGTTATACAGTAAGGTTGACAAGACATGACAACATAATTGACAACCAGGAATGTCCAGATCTGATAAGTTTGTTTATAATTTGAGACATAATATATATCTCCTTTTTGTGAGCTGTTTGCTTGAGAAGTGTACCTTTTATCTTAAGAATATTAAGAATATTGCTATTTCAGGCATAAGCCCAAAATTCAAAGGTCTGCCTTCTAGGTGACATGTATATATATTTTTTGATCAGTAACTGGCAGCTTACATTAGATTAAATATGGCTTGTCTGCGTATTTTAATTAGATAATTAGTTATAACAAGCGTATGACTAAGTGACAGAATCCCACGAAAGTTGACAGTTTCAAACGGGTCTCATTACTGGACTGCGAAAGACTTAAGAAATGCTGCTATATTTTACAGGTCTACATAATTGAGCTGTAAAACTCTGTGGCTTCTTTCGAGTGCATTTCATTTTTCCACCGTGAAGAGTGTGTTTGTTCTAATATTTGTTTTTAATGGGTTCTGCTAACGAGAAATTCTCTCTGTTCTTGTAATCTTCTAATTACCTTATTATAGACAACATGAAACAAGAAAGCAATTCCAAGCTTTTCCTTGGGGTTCACAAGATGTACACAATGTCATGCCCTCAATATTTTCTTTTACAAAGGGTGTTATGAAATTCACCTTCTCAGTTTGTTGGAACTCTGGATGTTTCCAATTTTGTTGGGAAAAAAAAGAAAGAAAATAAAAGGAAAACAATGAGAGAGGCAAATCAGAGCAATGTGTAGCACTTCTCGTTAAATTGGAATGCTGAAATGCTAAATCTTTTATTTCATGTTTACAATCGTATTCACATGTTCTATCATTTAAATAAGAAACAAATATGTATATATTGCAAATATTTCATGGAATGCTTATACAGTGAAAACAGGTTACATGGTTTTTCTTACAAATTACTATGAAGTAGTTTCACGGTTAACATATCTGTCAATGTTGTCAGTCTAGTTTCTTAAATTTGTCTTGCAGGTTGTCTGGCAAGAGTATACAAACCAGAAAGTTGTGAGATTTCACATTGTGATAAAAACCTGCTAAGGTTATGTTTTCTTTTTCAGAATAAATGTTAACATTTTGTATGAGATATGCAGGATCCTTAATATACAGTACGTCATTACTGGTTCTAAAAACACCAGTTTCATTTGTTCACTATTTAAAGGTCTTGTTAACTCTAAAGCTGGCAGTGATCAGGTAAACGTGTTAAATGTGGTCTTGTTATGTAGTGGAATGCCCTCGGCCCCACGGAACTCAGCCGCAATGTCATCAAAAGTGCGTCCCTTGGTCTCAGGAAGACGAAACATGGTGTAGCTGAAGGCAATCAAGGCCATACACATAAATAGGAGGTAGACGTAGGCCCCACACATTTTCTGCAAACAAGAAGTTGATGCGTTAAAGGTTCAAGGTAGGCTTAACTAAAATATTGTACAGTATAAATGTTCAAAATAAGAGATGCAAGTACCAGAAGAGGTGGAAAGAGCAGTGCTAGTAAAAACTTCCCTCCCCAGTTAAGCATGCTAGTGAAGGCCATAGCAATGGGACGGGCCGACTGGTCAAAAAGCTCAGCGGCAATGAACCAAGAGATTGGACCAGGCCCCACTTCATAAGCCGAGATCAGGAAGAAAATCACCAACACCTGAATATTACGGATGTCTGGAATTATGGGCTGAAAAAAGAAAAGAGATGTAGATATGAGTCAACAATTCTGACCTAATTTCTAGAGTTTGAAAAAGAAGAAGGATCTTCAGCCTCACAAGTATGGAATATGTGATGGTCATAAGTAGGTTGCAGAGCGCTAGTGAGAGAAATCCAGCAAGCAACAGTTTCCTGCGCCCTGCTCTCTCCACCGAAAAGAACTTTGGAAAAGGGAGAAAGAGAAACAAAATGTCAAAGGTTATTTTGTTTGTAATTTAGTTACAAAAGTCTTGTAAAAGGTACACAAAATTACATTTTCCATAAGAAAAGAGTAACAAACAGCTATTTTGATGTACATGAAAACTATACCGCTATATCATGGACCTAGAAAATGGGCTTATTACATGAAGTGGAACACCAACATTTTTTTTTTTTTTTTTAAATCACTGTATAGGCCAGTATATTAAAATAAAATGAAATAATAAAATAAAATTACATTCACTAGACTGAAAATTAACATAATATAATGAATACTCACTGCTACTATGGTGAATGCCACATTAACGGCCCCCACCCCTAGTGTCAGATATTTTGCTTCATCAAAATTGGACTGGGCAAACATTTTAGTAGAGTAATTTATGATCTGGAAGAAAAATAAGAGATATGGTAAAGCATTATTCTTGGCAGTTTTGCTGTGCTTGCAAACCCATGGGAGAATCTTTACACTCTATTTATCTTCAGAAACATGTATTGATGTGAGAAAACAGACACCTTCAACATTTCTCACATTATCACAGTTTGTTCGATATAGTTTAGAAAATGGTAATAAAATATGAAAGAACTCAGAGTTAAACTGTGTCAGAACAAATTCATTCTGATAATGCCAGATAACTTTGATAGAAAGGTATGTCATGCATTACAATCAACCAAAAAAACTTTTAGTATGACAATATTTACACAACTATCAATACTTTGTTGACTTATTACCAAGCAATGATTAATTTTGTTCAGTTTGTGGTGTAAAAAGGATGCATTAGCAATTAAAGAAAAAACTTTTAAGCAAAACATGGTCAGGTCAATGTGTCTGAATAATTTTTGGTCCCAAATGTTTACAAATTTTACTGGTACTACACTGTATAAAGCATTTCTGGGTATAATATGTCACAGTTTACTTTATTTTCTTATCCTCACTTACATAAATGAACTATAGTGTCCTGCACCCACTAGTAAAAATATCAAAAAATGTATCCGGTGTCTGAATATTTTTTGGATTTACTGTATATTATTAGAAAGAAAGCACATTCATCTTGTTATAATTTGAGATTAGATTAGTGTGTAAGTCATGTCGAAAAACATCACTGATATTGACATGTCTGACATTTAATTATGACTAAGCCAAGTCCCCCATAAAAGGGCCTTTACAGTTGCCAAAAATATAACTTTTGGATTTTTTGTTATTAACAAAAGGGTTACTCTACCCCAAAATGAAAATGTTGTCATTAATCATTTACCCCCATGTCGACTATTTTGACGATGTCTTCCATACTTTTTTGGACCTTGACAGTGGTATTTACTTGGCAGTCTTTGGGACAGTCACAAGCCTCCCGGTTTTCATCCAAAATATCTTAAATTGTGTTACGAAGACGAACAAAGCTTTTACGGGTTTGGAACGACATGGGGGTAAGTGATTAATGACAACATTTTCATTTTGGGGTGGAGTAACCCAACACCAGCCGACGAAAGTAACTAGAAAGTAATGTAATGCATTACATTTCATAAAGAGTAACTAAGTAATGCAGTTAGTTACTTTTTTTAATGGAGTAATGCATTATTGTAATGGATTACTTTTAAAAGTAACTTTCCTCAACACTGCTTGAATGAACAAATTTTCAGACCCATCTATTGAATTGTCATTACCATCATACTCATTAAAATATGGGAAGAGGCCTTCATGATGGATATAGTCTAGAAAAACTTTAATGTTTAGATCAAATATTGCAATGATGGATATTCAGGCATGATTTTTCAATTGAAACACCAACCGCATTAAATCCAGATAACTGGCTGCCCAGGTTTATGATAAGCACAAGTATTATGGGCTGCCTGTAGCGTCGCTTCCTAAAGAATTCTCTCACAGTCACTCCTGTTTCACTATGGGCTGCTTCTTCTCTCATCTCCTCCATTTCTTTCATCACCATTTCTGGATTTCCCCGAAGTCTTCTCAGGGCTGTAATGGAAAGAAAGATGCTGGATTAAAATTCTTGTCACACTAGGTTTAACAAATTTTCTTTTGTTCTAAATGAGTCATAAGTCAGCGTATCCCAAAAGAAAGGTCATTACTGTAACTCACCCGCCTCTGCTTCTTTTTCTTTGCCCCTGTTGATGAAGAGGTAGCGTGGGCTCTCTGGGCAAAAAGGAAGGCTCATATACTGGAGCGTTGCAGGAATAAGGGATAGAGACAGCATTAGGGACCAGTATTTCTCCGTGCCCAGTACCGATTCCAAGCCCACCACCTGAGATACACACACAACAAACCATCAGGTTTGCATTGATGAGATCCAGGCCTCAGTTATTTACGATTTACAGAACTATTAAGGGCAAAGCTGTAAACAGAATGGGAGCAGGTGTGTCTCACCATGCCCAGCAGAATGCCTGAGGCGAAGGAGACCTGGTTCAGAGTTGCAAAGGCACCGCGGAGGTTTGTAGGCGAGACGCCTTGGATGTACAGGGGGTTCAGGCTCATCACCAGGCCGCAGAACAAGCCAAAGATCAGCCGACCCAAAATAAGCACTTCAAATGATGCTGTGGCTTTGCTCATGAACATCAAAGAGGCACCCACCACAGATAAGGCATTCACTATCAGAATAGCATTACGCCTGCAAGGAAATGTATTGATACAATTATTTTAAAATAACACTCCAACACTACATCTGTGGGTGGGAAACTTTTAGGATTAGGGCCTTTTTTTTATTTTTTTTATCAAGTATTAATGAACTTTTTATGTTAAGTGTCTTAGCTATCATACATAGCTATCATAAAAAAAAAAATATATATATATATATATATATATATATATATATATATTCTGTAAATGATTGAATATATACAAATAAATGAATGAATGAATGAATAAATAAATAAATATCCATTTAATATTCAAATGACCATGTTACATGTTTGAAGGTTCGAATTTATGTCTATGTATCCATAGTGGGATACATCCACCAGTATCACTCACGTCAGTTAACAAATATTAAAAAACAAACAGACAAACATAATAAATAAATAAATAAATAAATAAATACATAAACAACAAAAAAAATCAATAAATAGTCAGACAAACAAATAAACAACAACAACAATAATTAATAATAATAATAATAATAATAATAACACTACTACTACTATTACTAATAATAATAATAATATAATAATATAATAAAACCATAAGGAAATAAAATTCCCCAGTATTAGTTATATCAGTTAACAAATACGGGTATTAACATAAATAAATAAATAAATAAATATTGTATTTATTTATTTATTTATTTATTTATGCATCAGTTAATAAATATTAACAAACAAACAAAAACAAACAAACAAACAAATAATACAACAACAACAAATAATAATAATAATAATAATAATAATAATAATAATAACAACAACAACAACAACAACAACAACAACAATAATAATAATCCACAAATGGCATTTTGCAAAAGTGGGCTGGGTCTTTGTGCTACAGAAAAGTTTTTCTCACCTCCCAAAGGTGTCAGCAAGACCTTTGACCCCCAGTGAACCAAGCAGTGCTCCAAAGTCCTTAATACTAACAGAGAGGGACCAAAGGAATGTGAGACTGTGGTCTGGTATTGACTGATTGTGCCTGGATCTCCATGTTGTGTTGAAAAACTCCTCAATGACCTTAATGAAGAAAACCAAAAGGATATTAATCATATACCACAGCTTGCTACATGCTCACACTTGTAGTTTTATTAAACTGGATATATGCAATACATCGCAAACTCTCACTTGTTTCAGAAAAACTGTTGTGCATAAACATTAAATGGAGCCATTTGGGTTTACAAACATGAATTGCATCTTATTTTTTTTTATTGAGTCTGGGTCTGATTAAATGAGTCAGCACTTTCATTTCAGACACTACATAATACATCAACAAACAAACAGCATACGTAATGTGGACAGAAACTCAGAGCAGCTTGTAAGTTTAATACTTTACTCTGAAAGCGCATTTCACTTGCTTGAAAGACATGACTAATATCTTGAGACCAGTCCCAATGTTTTCATAATGAAAAAACAGCCGGAGAGGACTGGACTATATCCACACACAGACGATAAATCAACACAAGCTAGACATCATAGCTACCTGTGCGCAAATACGAAGCCTTCCAAATCCAGCGCTGGCTGAAGAGAAATATTCTCTGACTTGGTAAAGTGTATTCAGTGTTTTATGAGGGCCCTGAGAAGTTTGTATGTAAACTGAGAAACCATGCTAACCAGCAGCTGGCCCTCAAAGTCAGCTCTACTCACTCGGGCAGGAGCATTGATGTTGCCTGTGTGGTATCCTATCTGGAGGGAGCCGAGCACCGCTGCCACAATGGAGGTCAGCAACGGGACCGTCAGCTGATTCTAGGGGCGAGAATGTGTTGTGGTTAATCAATTCAACAGGGCAATTCAACAATTATAAGGAATGATTTGTAATGTTCAAACTTTACACTATATAAACTATAAACTGTATTGTAAATTCCCAAAAATATGAAAATAATTTTGTTTACAGATTATGATGAAGAATGAAAGAATGGAATGATGGAGCTACTGAAATGCACTAACCTCCTTTAAAGCCATTAGCCTTGAATGAATCTCACCACCTAAAATGAAGGGAGAAAATGTATTTTTACATTTTTTTTTTTTTTTTGTTATTCTTAAGAATTAATTCAGTTGCTTTATAAAATTTTAATGAATTGCCTTCGAAGTCTGTTGAAACCATTTTAAGTTGCTCAAGTGGTTGGTTATTGTGCTGAAATATTATACAAGCTTTAGTTAATAACATGATTTAAGTTCATTCATACCCATCATTATTTTAGTATTTCTGATATACTATTATAGTTTTTATATTTGTATACTATTACAGTTTATATTCTTTGAATTTAACTTTATGTTTTTTATGTTAAATTTAAATTTGTAATGATTAATAATTATTAATGCAAGGATTGGAGGTAAAATATTATGAATTGCCAATTGAAATACCCATATTTGTTAACCACTGATATGAATATTGGGTTATGCATCCCCCTGTAGTGGATTAATAATTATTAATTAAAAATGTAAAATAAAATAATTAAAAATTAAAATGATATATTTGTATTGCTATTAACTGTAATTTTATTGTTATTAACTCTAATAATAACTCTAATAACTAATATATCTGCAATATTTCATTATAAATAAACAACAACAATGACAACATAAACAAACAAACAAACAAACAAATATTTATTTAAATTTATTTTAGATGTAAATTTTGGTTCAAATGTGTCAAGTATGTCATTTTTATTTTATTTGTTTTAATGTCTGTGTATACACACACACACACACACACACACACACACACAAATGTATCATTTTAATTTTTATTTATTTATTTATTTTTTTGTATTACTAATTATTCATTATTAATTAACTATATATAGTTTAGTTTAGTTAATTAGTTTTTAGTTTTATTTTATTTAGTTTAGGTTTAGTACATAAACCAAACAAAAATGAAACATGCTGATGTGACAACTAGTCGAAATAAAATAAAATAAAATAAAATAAAATAAAATAAAATAAAATAAAATAAAATAATAAATATAAAATAAAATAAAATAAATGATTAAGTTTTGAAAACATTGTAATTCATTTCAGTTCATGATTTGTTGAGTTGTGTCGTTTGTTTTGTTTTGTTTTGTTTTTGTTTTGGTTAGTGATAATAACCCTGCCCATCATGTGACATGTAACATGAGTATCGGAAGCACCATGGAGTCAGTACAGTTTTAAATTATACAAATGTCTAATATCACTGTACTTTATAACACATAGATGACGTTTTTTATTCTAACAAAAACTCAGTTGAAGTATTTGTGACAATACTGACAAGTTCTCTTCAATAACAGAATGACATATCACTTACCGGTGTATAACAGTCAGGAGCGGTTGCCAACAGCTCTGCTCAGAAGTAGCTGACAGTGGCTCAAAAAATGTCCTCACTGTTCCCTGGCACCTCTTGTGAACGTCTTGTCTTCATCCATGAAATTACACCTCACTGTTCACTAGCACCATCGGAGACCAGCGTTTTGCAGAATGGCATCCATCTATCCCAAACTGTCTCTGAAACCCCCCTCACCCAACCCATTCCCACGACTTCTCTTTTTTCCTCCCTCTTCCACCTACATTGAGCCGTCCCTCACACCCCTGCACCTACCAGGACTCACACCACCGTCTCTGGGACCCCTGGGAGCCACGCTGAAGTCACACTGGCCTGGTGAATTTGAGCTGGGTTTGATGGAATTGCAGCGATGAGCCTTTGCTGCCCAATGAGCTCTGGGCCTTTTACCAGCTCCGCTTAAGGGAATTTTCCCATAGACCACAACTGATTTATTGTTTCATCACATTCAAATGTGCTGTTAAAACAGATATCAACTCTTAACGCACACACCTGCATCATGTTAAAATGAGTTAAAATAAGTTTTATGAATTTTTTTTTTTTTTTGAGAAAATAGGGAGACTTATGTGTTATGTGTTAATGTCTAAAATTCTATTATGTTGCCATTTCAAAAGACTTTCTATTATGTTGCCATTATATAAGACTGACAGAGATAGTTGGGGTCTAACATGTTGGTCTAACATTTATTTATTTATTTATTTATTTATTTATTTGTTTGCTCATTTGTTTATTGATTTATTGAATGATAGTATGGTTTTATTCAAATAAATGAACATTTCTTAGTATGCGTGCTTATTTAATTGAACTGAATCGAATTGAATTGAATTGAATTGAATGGAATTGAATTGAATTGAATTGAATTCAGCCAATTAAAAAGAGACAAAATATTAGATTATATTATTATTAAATATTATTATGAAATCTGAAATCATGTTTTCATTTAAAGATGGGAAAGATGGGAAGATTTTGGGAAGAAAAAAAAAAAAAAATATATATATATATATATATATATATACACAAACTTTTTATTTTTTTGTATGTTTTTATTTAAATAAATTAACATTCCTAATTAGTATGTGTGACTAAAATAAAAAAAAAGTTAGTCAACAGTTAGTTAAAGGTAGTTGAGTCTAACATGCTGATGATTTTATTTTATTTTATTTTATTTTATTGCATTGTATTGTCCAGGCAATGAAAAAGAAACAAACTAATGGAATATAAAAACCTGATCATGTGACTTTACAACTTACTAAGCTGAAATACTTTTCAAAATCACGTATGTTTCCATTTAAACCTCGAAAGATGACTTTGAAAAAAATAAAAATAGAAATAATTTTTAATTCAAACAAACAAATTAGAAATGTCAAAATCTGATCAAATGACAAATTGTGACATGCTTAATAATTAAAAAAAAATGAATGAATGAATGAATGAATGAATGAATGAATGTAAAAGTTGATCTAATTACTCTTTGATTATGCTTATATGCTGAATAAAATGAATCGTGTTTTGTTGCTGTTAACAAGATTTTAACTAAATTAAAATAATATAATTGCTATTAATATAACTATGTACATGCATACTACTACTACTACTAATGTGGGTGTCAGTGTAAAATATTGTCAAAGGTTGGCTCATATGACTTAGTTCAAAGAATTGACATAGCTTGTTTAGCATTGCTGCAACCACTGCAGCTCTTCGATTAGTGCATATGTATTATCCTGTGTCTGTGAGTCAGGTCTATAGGTCTCATGCATTTCACATGAACATGCAACAATTCACAACCTTTAGGGTTTAGTTCAGTGTACAGTATGTGCGAGTGTTTCAAATGCCTTGCCTCATTTGCTTGCTTCAATATATGCAAATGTTTCAAAGCTGTTTTTATTTCACTGCTAAGTGATTACAATCTTTGCTCCATTAAAGTGCAAAATTAAATGTTGTGAAATAAATGTTCTATCAACAGCATCAATTCATGTTGACTCATCTCTCAGTTTTTAATTTGCTGTGTTTCTAATCATTCAAATTCCCATATACTTCAATGTGCTGTAACACATCAGTAATTTGTTTTTATCTATACTTTTACACAGCTAGAATTTATCATTTCCCAATTTAATTAAGTTTTAGCTCTGAGACAAATAATCCTCTCAGAGAGCTACAGTACAGTGTGAAAAATACTACTACAGAGAACAAACCAGTTTGAAGTAAACATGTGGGCTGCTTCAACCGTAGGCAGATTTACCTACTCAATAAGACTTCAGAAGATGATTTACTGTACACTTCATCTGCACCGAGGAAATGAAGCCAATTGGGATGCAGAGAATTCCCAGGGTACTTCATATGTGCAGCCAATCCAAGAGAATAAAAAGGGGAGGCCGAACACAGTGGGATAATGAACAGAGGTGAAGAGGCATTCCTATGCACAGACCACATCACAAGTGGGCACAAACAGCATGACAATAAAAGTGGGTAAAAACACTATAAAGTTAAAGTGCCCTCCGTGTGCCCTCGGGGCTGCTGAGTTCCAGGTAAACCAGGTCGCATTGCAGCCCTCCTCACCCAAGTATGTGAGTCAGTGCTTTTAGCGCAGAAACAACGTCATCTGGCTGCTCTTGTGTTTCATTGTGTTTAGATTACTTGAAATGAAATTCAAATTAAACTGCCTCACTGATTTCATTTCGAGGGTTTTTGGGAAAATGGATATTTTAGTGCAGCGTTATTTTGACCTCATTCTCCTTTCAGAGGCCAGCAGTAAAATTGGACTCATGTTTTTTCAATTGTTCCCCAACAGGGGGCCCACGTTCACACAGAATGACTTGCCCTTCTATAAATACTGCCATGGATGTACATTAAACTTGCTGTTGTTTCATTTTAATAGACCATAGCGTAATTTATATTCATTAGCTTTTCTTGTGTATGATACATTTATACATGCATGTCTTTAATCTAGAATTTGTAGCAGTACTGCTTGTTAGAATGAGGCTGGTCTAATGTTAATGATTTGCAAACACAGGGGATACTGGGAACAAAAACACCTGGCCTAATACCCAATCTATTTTTTTTTTTTTATTACAGAAATGACTGAAATTCATAAGCAGGAAACTTCGCCTATACTTTCCAAACAGGCAGCACCAGTGAAATTGTTGATCCATAGCAATAAATGGGGGGTTTAGAGTCGATCTGAACACAGTCGCTTTCGATCCAAAATATAATACAATACAGATGTTCGTAAGCTGATTCCAAATGAGTATGAGGTCCCGAATGAGTTTGTATTAAATGTCCAAAAATTAGCTCTCCATCAAAATCAGATAATTTCTTATTTACATTACATTTAAGACATTTATGTATAAACAAAGATGCATACAGAAATGTGCATACTGTCCGTACTGCTGTTCAAAAGTTTGGGATCTGTACGATTTTTTGATGTTTTTTTTTTAAAGGAATGTCTTCTTCTCACCAAGGCTGCACTTATTTAATCAGAAATACAGGAAAACTAAATTATATTGTGTATATTTATATACAGCAATATTGTGAAATATTATTACAATTTAAAATAACGGCTTGTATTTTATTATACTTTAAAATATAATTTATTTCTGTGATGCAAAGATGGATTTTTAGCATCATTACTCCAGTCTTCAGTGTCACATGATCCTTCAGAAATCACTCTCATACTGTATGCTGATTTATTATCAATATATTGTGCTGCTTATTTTTAATTATATATATATATATATATATATATATATTTATATTTATCAATTTAACATATCCTTGCTGAATAAAAGTATAAATTATATCTGACAATATAATTTATTCTTGTGATCAAATGTAAATTTCCAGCAGCATTACTCCAATCTTCAGTGTCATATGACTAATTTCCTTCAGAAATTACTCTAATATGCTGATTTGGTGAGCAATTATTATGTGATTACTAGTGAAATCAATTTTTTTTTTTTTTTTTTTTTTTTTTTTTATTTATTTATTTATTTTGAATAGAATGGTGAATAGAAACTTCAATGAACAGCATTTATTATAGAAATCCGTTTACCCCAAACTTTTCACGGTTTTCACACAAATATTAAGCAGCATAACTGTTTTCATCAATGAAAATGTAAAAATTTTTCTGCAGTACCAAATCAGCATATTAGAATGATTTCTGAAGAATCATGTGACATTGAAGACTGAAATAATGGCTGCTGAAAATTCAGGTTTGCATCACAGAAAAAAAAAATATATATATATATATATATATGTGTGTGTGTGTGTGTGTGTGTGTAATATAATATATAATATATATATATACATACATACATACATGCATAAATAAATGAATGAATGAATGTAGAAAAAAAAAATTAAATTGTAATAATATTTCGCAAAATTATCTCTTTTTTTATGTTCAAACAAATAAAGCAGCCTTGGTGACCCTAAGAAACTTATTTTATACATTAAGAAACTATTTGAGGGCTTCTTTTCATGTACAAAAAGGAGTTGTGAGTGATTTTAGTTAGTGTGTTGCTATGTGGGAGAGGAGAACCTTCCCACAGGGCTATGACTCTAACTTTTCCACCTGTTTTATCATCTGCCAGACAAAAATTAGTTTGATTGCCTAGGTAAGCTCCATAATTTTAGCTATTATGTCAAAAGGTGTGAGATGAATTACATGCCAAAATGTAATACTTTGTTTAAATGTTTTTTCAAATTATGTTCAAGTTGACCTTTTATTTCCATTGTGATGAATGAACCAAAGTATTATCACCAAATATCTAATTTTCTCTTGACACATTATTTGACTGGACTGAAGAATTGCAATGTTTCCATTTTGATTATAGAAAAAAAAAAGATAAATAACTTTTATTTGCAATATAACTAGACAAAACTTGTTATGTTATGTAAACAAGTAACTTTGTGAGATAATGAGGCATAAAATGTTTCACATACGTAATGGTAGGCACTACGCAGTAAGCAATAGTACTTCATTCTGATATGTAGCTCAAGATGAAGGGTAAAAACAAGGACGGACACCTGCCCTGATTAGTCCAGCTGTGTTCTCAGTCACACATGCCTGTCTGAGTTATGACCTTTGACCTTAGTTCTAGGCCTCCTGGCAGGTGACCCCTGGCCCTGGAGAGCACGGCCTGTTTGGCAGGTGCTGCTCCAGACAGATAGACAGCAGTGTGTTAGACACAAATGGCTCAGACTGCAAGACCTAACATGCCCCTTTCCAATTTCACATGCTATTTTGCTTTAACTATTAACAGCATTATTGTCTAAATGACTGCCCTTCATGAGCTCTAATGTGCTTTATAATGGCTTACAGAGTTTTGCACATGTGCAGAACTGCTTATGCAAGATCCTTATTTCACACAAGGCCCTGAAAGTAGTAAATTGCAACATTTGGACTGAATCTGACAAAATAATGCATACAATGCATGATATGGTCCATTTGTTTTAATCAAATCTGTTTTCCCCCTCAAAAGAAGTCTTTTGTAACACAATAAAGTACTTTTCTGTAGCTCACACTAGACTGCTGAAATGAATTTAGCTTTGATAGAAAATCGCACATGCTGGTTCTTTGTGGATTACTAAACATTCAGAATTAAACTGAGAATGCTTTTCAAATTTCATTTCAGTTGCTAAATTGAGGTGGCAAAGTGGCATATATACATATATCAGACTTTCAGATGAACATGGCAGATCAGCAACACTTTAGTATAGAGAACAATTCACACTATTAATTAATTATTACTGTTTATTAGAACTGATAAGCAACTATTTTGCATGACCATATTCTACATCCCTAATCCTATCCAATACCTGAACTTAACAACTACCCTACAAACTATTAATAAGCAGCAAATAAGGAATTAACTGAGGCAAAAGCCATAGTTAATTGTTTGTTAATAGCAAAAACTGGACCTTAAAATATAATGTGTCCAAAAATGTCTTAGCAAAACTTGTGCTGGACTGATAAAATTCTCTCTTAATTTAATTTAATTTAATTTAATTTAATTTAATTTAATTTAATTTAATTTAATTTAATTTAATGTAATTTAATTTAATTTAATTTAATTATTTTATTTTTGTGTCATTTCAATTCAGTATCCTATGGTGTGATTTTATTATAATTCTGATTTATTCATTGAGAAAAAAAAAAAAAAAAGAATTTTGCCCAAACCTATAAACAATATGTATCAAAAAAAGTTTGATTTCTTTGATTTTTTAAACTAACCAACTAACTAAATTAATTTAATTAAAATTAAAAAATAAATAAATACATATAAAAAATTATAAAAATATAAATAAACAAATAAATAAATAAATACATACATACACATGCATTAAAATAGAAAACAGTTCTCTTAATTTGCAATAATACCTTAAGAAACTTATTTTATACATTAAGAAACAATTTGAGGGTTTCTTTCCTTTACAAAAAGAAGTTGTGAGTGATTTTAGTCAGTTGAAAAAAATATTTGATTACTTTTTTCTTTTTACCTAAGCTGTTATATAAAATATTCTATAAAGTCAAGGAATTTTTGTCCTTCCACAAGTACCGTAACATGTCTCACATGCAACAAATTGCCATGTTATTTAAAAGTGGCATAATGAGTAAAGTTTAGAGCTTGTAATCATAAGGTTTCTGATTCGATTCCTGCAAGCAGAGAGCCATAACGCATGACGGTCACCAGTGTGAACCTGTAATGAAGGTACTATAGGATTCTATGAATAATTAAATCTACTACTGACTACTTAAAGTAAATATTTATGTACTGTTTTCCTTCATTACATAAACTTGTTTATACTTAACCACATAAGACTTCATTTACTTTATCTTAATGAATAAAGTAAGGCTGAAGTTACTTAGCACTGCATGGAACCACTCGCCATGGCATTTTGAAATTTTTTGACTCAATAGGTCTTTAAGAACAATGGAAATCTATTATCCTCCTCCGCAAAACACACGCTCTTTCATGTACACATCCCTAAGCAGCTGCGTCATTATAAAATTCTTTTGAACTTCACACTGAAAGTCAAATGCCACATGTGTCAGTGTTAGACACATGTATCCCAGCTGCTTTACAACCCTTATTTCATTTCTCCACCCCCTTATCAGCAAAATCCTTGACCCAACCTCTGACACCGTCCTCGTCTTCAAGAACTTATCTCGGCGCTCCTGCTTCTAAGGGAAGATAAAACTTTGGTACCTCAATGCTCTACTGCATTTCAACAATGATCTCACATCCTCTTTGGATCGGTCCTTGTTCGATATGTATCACTAGACATCTGATCAGTTGTGCACCTGGGAACAGGGAGTTGCCTCTTTTATAGAAGTTTCTCGCTTTCATTGCCATTCCGTACATTCTGAACATGTGGCCTTTTCTTTACTGCTGCCGGAAAGGCCATGTTGGAACGGCGATGGTTTAGGCCAATTTCTAGGCTTAAATACCATTCTTTTGAGGCACCTTCAGTCTATCTGTGATATTAACAGTAATCTGTGCCTCTATCCAGATTGGCTCTCTCTCGTTTGATTGGCCGTGATTACAGCTCGAACAATTTGAAACATTTAAAATGTGATGAGGCCTCAGCTGAGGTCTGGAAGTACTTCAGGGGACACACGGACCTGCGTTTCAGGTGGGCGTAAAAGAGAAAATGGGCGGCAGCTGTGAACAAGGGTGTGTTTACTTCTCTGAAGTTCAATTCAAAAACACAGTCATCCCAAGACTATTATTGACATACCCAATTTCTGAACCATTACTGAATGTGAGCTATTATTCCTCAGGCCAGCTTTATTCTTATGACCTTTGACCTTAGATGACTTATATAATAATGTGGGACAGATATCACATGAAGTTTTATAGTCTTAAATTATATAACACTTAAAAAAAAAATTGTTTAATTGTACTAAATGTGTACTTGTAGTATATACTGTCATATACTTGCAAGTACACTTTCATGACTGTTTTAAAAACTTCTATTAGCCAAAAAAAAAAAAAAACAGAAATAAACCAACAGCTTGAGGATGTCTACACTGGACGTGACAAAGTAACTGTTGTAAAAAAAAATGTTGTCAGTACTAGGGGTGTGCGATATTGACAACAGTGATATCTCAATATTTTCCAGGATTTTATCGATAACGATAATTAGACAATATTTTGCTAAGTGTGTTATTGTGCTGATATCTTAAGGACTACTGTGGACAGCTGACTTCTAAAGTTTTTGATATTCTTCATATTCTGTGTGGTCAGTCCACAGCAGTAATATAAATTATTTACCTTTTATGGACATTTTTACCTCTTTTGAGTCAAATTCTTACAGTTAATCAGTCAATTATAATAATAATACATTTATGCTGTTACCAAACTAATTAAATGCACACGAAGCGGCATTTAGATGCATTTACACATCAGCTCAGAGGGACGTGGAATGCTTTAACCTGCAGTTACAAGTACATAAATAATGTTTTGATATAGTAATATTTGAAATTGTTTAAAAAATAAAAATGTGAAATTAAAACCGCTAGTAGGTGGCAGCAAGTCACTGTTAAGTGAGTCATTGCGATTGAACCGAATCATTTAAACGGTTGATTCATTAAGGAACCAAACACCCTCATGTTGCTCAGAGATGCAAAACAGTGCTGTGGGTGTGTTTAGAATGAATTTTGTTGGAGAAATACAGCAAAAAAACAGGAAATATAGTGTGTAAAACGTAACTCTCTCTTAATAGTAACTGATTGTCTATTGAACTATTGTATAAAATGAAAATCATATTTGTAACCATGCTGGCTTTAAGAAAAAACGGCACTCTTCGTGTGATATTAACTATATGAAATTATATAAATGGATACATTTTCTTCCCCCATATCTTGAATCCTGTGATCGTTCTCAATGCATTTAACAGACTGAAGCATGCAGTAGAAGAACGCACCCTAAATGCCTACACTATAGTTTAATGTAACGTACTATATCTCATCACATAACGTTAACGTACACATGCACGTTGTAGGTGTGTTTTGTTTGCTTTTCGCGATATGCTTTTTGCAGTCTGTAATTAATTAGTTATGATGTCTCACGAGTTAAGTATTTGCGCTACATTTCGGCAGATTTGGCTTGCATGAACTTCCCCAATAAATTAATGAGTGAGTGAACATAACTTACGAAAAGTAACCGTCAAATTGGCTGGTGATTTGACAGCGTCACCCATCACAGCTGATTTTTTACCAGCATTTGGCGGGTTGGCGGCTGTTCATTTCAAACTTATTTTTAAAATATCCAAAAATATTACAGTCAGTTAGCACTTAAGTAGGTTATATTATTTAGAAGTATAATTGAGTCTATAATACTCGTTTTCAAAGTATATTTCTTTTTCACAAGGCAATATATGATTTGAATTCTTGTAAGCAACAGATGCACATTATCAGATAATGTTATAAAAAACAAGAAGACACAAATAGATTTATTTTGTGTGTATTGTCACTGGCTGTCATTTTTACATTGTGATGAACAGACTTAAAAAAACAACAACAACTGAAATTTTATGATGAGAGCAATACAGCCTACTTACAATTTACTCTACAATATAATCTAATTGATGTTGACATCACTTTCAGGGTTTGCTAAACACTGTTTTAAGACTGAACTGGAGAAAAGACCCCCCAAAAAAGCACATATGATAAATATTTACAACTTGACTAATTTAATTTTCAAGCCAAAGCAATGGCTTCCAAGTACATGTCAATAGGCAAAAAAAAAACAAAAAAGACAAAACACTCACACACATACATACACAGGAAAAAAAAAAAAAGACCAAACACAATGAGCAACAAAACAAATCTTTCCTAAAGTGGAAAGAAATAGTCATCAAATAAGGGGTAAATATATTTATATCTCTAATTTTATTGTTTTCTTGCAAGAGGTTGAAAGTTTTGCTTTTGGAATCAACAAGAAATTACCATTCCCAAAGCCTAGTCAGTGATGACATTAGAAGGTAACTTTGAGTCAGTGTAAATACGTCAAAACAATTTAATCAATTTAAACAATTTAAATCAATTACCCTTTTCTCATAGTCGTTCCTTCAACATAACTACAGTTGATTACCTTGGCTGAGAAACAAATCATTGCTATTGAACACACTCCAGCTAACACAGATGCTTAACAATAAATCACACCCGACAGGGCATAAGCTCAGAGACTTTGCAAAAAAAAAATGTTTACACTGAATTATTGCAAGACGTACACAAACCTCCTGATTTATACAATCCTCTTCTACCAAAAGAAGGAAATGGAATCCTACAAAAAACAGTTGTGGTAATACCATGGTAAAATACAGTGGTACTGAATGATTACCATGGTATTTACATGTCACTCCCAGGTACCTGGGCACATGTCCCAAAAAAAAGTGTACGCAAATACCCAGCTCGGGTGTATGGAAAGAAGCTATACAGATTTTTTTTTTTATTTCTGATGAAAAGTACTAGTTCTGTGCACTTATCTGTCTATAGCAGTTATAACACCCATTTTTTATTGTACTATTTGTCATTTGAAGGTTCAAGATTTGATCAAGGCATTGTGAAAAAACATGATCAAAAAACAGAACACCAGTTGTTCAGTATGTGAGACACACAATGTACTTACTGAATAAGCTAAGTGAAGTGTTTCGTGACATTTACAAAACTAATTTTGCGTGATAGTGTTTTTGACCTCTGACTTCTGAATGAACCATGTGGAACTTACTGCTAATTCTCAGTTGATGGTTACGTGTACATTACTAGTGTCCTGAGGTGCAAGTTTGAGAGACCGTAGCTAATGTTTGTTGACAGAAACGATTTCGCTCCATTTCTTGTTCACTATCAACAAGAAATGCTCCATTAGTTCCGTTGCCAAGGTGAACAAAGAAGCAAACATACTGGTTGAGTGGACATTATTAAAAACAACAGCAAACCGTGGAAGAGGCATTTAAAGACAAGCTAATTTCAAAACAGAATGGTTTTTTTTAGTTTTAGAAACGACATTCAAAAATGTCTCATTCAAACACAAGTATAATACTGTCTGGATTAGCGGTGAGCGTGGATGTGCTGAAATGTGGACGGAAGCAGGTGATCATTCACACTTACAGTCTGTGTTCTCTGACATACATTTTTGTCAATCCTTAAGTCATATTAATAAGACGTTTACAACACAAACAAAGGACATAAAATGTCTAACAATGGGAGGAGAAAGTGCAAATATTTTGGCTCCATGATATCATTTTCTTAAGGAACCTCTTAATAATTTCTCAGATCCTTCGTTGTACTCTTCCAGCAGTGAACAGATGCCTTCCCACTGTGCTTTGTGCTACTGCCTCATCTTCTGGAACTTTCTGTCTTCAGACCAGACGACCTGCTGGAAAACACAGTGTAGTAAGAAAGGTGAGCGGCGAGGTGTCTCCGCTGAGCTTAGCTGGCCTGCAGGTGCGGCAAAACACAGCAATAGCGTGACAAGACGGCAGCATTCTTGAGATTATCTGCGCTCATGCATGCACACGTTCACATATGCGCACATACATGCACCCTAGATCTTGTCTGCGATCGCACACACACGCGTAAGACAAATAGGAAGAGAGATATGGGGGCAAACAACACATTGTTCCGACACTGCGGATGTGTGGGCTTTGTCTGCGAGAAGAACATCTCCAGATGCACCAAACGCATTCAAGATGATATGTTCGATGTCAGCTCCAATAATGGACTGACTTCATTTAAAATATGCTGTGTGTATGTGAGCATCTTAATGTGGATGGGAGGATGAGAGACCATGTTTGTTCTCTTTGCAAAGTCATGTGGGAAACAGATCCTTCCCCTGCGGCTGATGTGTAATTCTTTCTCTACTGCTACCTCCTTGTCTTGAATTCTCGCACTTATCCATTCTGCCTTTGAGGTTGGGACGTCTGACATTAGATCACAAATCACTGCTGATTTATGCAAATTGCTGCTTCCTTTCGGTATAAAAAAGGTAACTTTTCTAACATAAACCCAACATGCGACACAAAGACAGAGTATTTAGTTCACGCCATGTACTGTACAATAAACCATAACGGACTGATGTGCCGTGTAATTGGATCATGATGGCATTGGGAACAGGGACATTTCGTGTCCGCAGTTTGGGCCATAAGACTCCTTTTGGGGCTATCAATCAGAGAGAGTCTAAGGAGCTGGGGAGATGGGTAAAGCGGACAGATTGCTTGCAGATGGCTGCTGTGGAAGGGAGTACAAGAGTTCCAGTGAAGAACCCCCTCCTTTTCCCCATGGGGGAAGGGTCTGACAGGCAGAGGGGGGTCCCGGGCCCTGGAGAGTCCATCAGATGTGTGCGTATGTGCGTGTGAGGTCAACAGGAGGCGTTTGGGGGTAGGGAAACGCAGGTGGACGCTCAATCAAAAGGAATAGACCTGTTGTATCAGCTATGGTTCATTTACTACACACATAAACTTAAGTACAAAGTTTACTTCAGTTTTAAACAAAGGTTTAGTTTATGTAAACATCTGAAGACGTAGCCACAAATGCGTTTGCTATCTTTCTCCAGAACTTACTACCAATAAAAATGTCTTAAAATGTCTTTAGACTAGAGTTGCTGGAATGTCTTAAGCCACTAACACAAGCATCCATCAATGCAGGCATATATTGTTTTTGCAGTACTGTATTGTTCCTTTCATTTTTAATTGTGAACATTGGTCCAGCTCAGTGTTGTCACCTTGTGGACTACCTAAAAACAGTTTTATGCAAAAGTTTGGTTGTGATTACCTGGATGATCTACAACAGTTTTTTTTATTTGTTTTGTTTGTTTTGTGATGGTTGTTTATGAGTCCCTTGTGTGCTCTGGACAGTTAAACTGAGCACTGTTCTTCAAAAAAATCCTCCAGGCTCTGCAGATTTTTCAGTTTTCCAGCATCTTTTGCATATTTGAACCCTTTTCAGCAGTGACTATATGGTTTTGAGATCCATCTTTTCACACTGAGGACAACTGAGGGACTCAAAAACAACTATTAAAAAAGGTTCAAACATTCACTGATGCTCCAGAAGGAAACACGATGCATTAAGAGCCAGGGGGTAAAAACTTTTGGACTGGATGAAGATGTCTACATTTTTCTTATTTAGTACTGCCCTTCAGAAGCAACAGAAGATACTTGAATGTTTCCCGGAAGACAAATTAAGTACAACCTACCTTGACATTCAAATTAAAAAAAGTTTTCACCCCCGGCTTAATGCATCTTGTTTCCTTCTGGAGCATCAGTAAATGCTTGAACCTTTTGATAGCTGTCTTTGAGTCCCTCAATTATCCTCAGTGTGAAAAGTTGGACCTCAAAACCATACAGCCAATGCTGGAAAAGATACTGGAAAACTGAAGAATCTGCAGGACCTGGAGGATTTTTCTGAAGAAAAGTGCTCAGAACAAACAAAGGACTCATGAACAACCATCACAAAACAAACAAACAAAAAAACTGTCATAGATCATCCAGGTAACCACACACAGTATTAAGAACCAAGGGGGTTATTTGAATAATTTCAGCCATTTTTTGGTCTTGTGGACTATATTTAAACATATTTTATGCAAAATATCTTACTCAGGAAAATACTAAATAAAAAATACCATGTATTTTGTATGATCTCTCTTATTTTGTTAAAATTATTCACATTTTTACATATTCTGCAAGGGGTTCCCAAACTTTTGCATAAAACTTCAAGACGTAAACCTAAGACGAGCATATAGAGCAGCAGTGTCAAACTCCGGTCCTGGAGGGCCGCAGCCCTGAAGAGTTTAGATGTAACCCTAATTAAACACACCTGATCCAACTTATCAAGTCCTTCAGGCTTAATTGAAAACTGCATAGTATGTGTGTTGGAGCAAGGTTGGAACAAAACAGGAAATGAGTTTGACACCCCTGAAATAGAGTATGCACAGTAAAATAAATAAATAAATACATAAATAAATAAAACTCAGTCTGCATGCATACACTATGAATGATGATCAATTTTACAAAACACACATGTAGAACCGATAAAAAATTAGCAATTTTCTTTGCTTCAAACCACAACCTTAGGGTTTGTATTTTTTTCAACATTTTTTTTGTTATACTGGCTGAAAATTTCTTCACAGCATATGAATCAATAATTAAAGTGGTCAAAATGTAAAATATTTCTACTGTGGATGGCTCATGACTATAAATTGTTCGTCCAGTCTTATAATAGGATGTCCTACCTGCCTGTCAACCTATGCATTTGCATACCTCTGCACAGCCAATAGTGAAAGTTTGGGGTGGGGCTACTGTAGCAGGGTGATCCAGAGGGTGTTTAAGGGTGTGTTCATACTTGTCATGTTTGGTTCGATTAAAAGGAACTCTGGTGCGATTGCTCTGTTCGGTTTATTTGAGTAAGTGTGAACGCTGCCATCCAAACCCTGGTGCGCACCAAACAAGAGGACCGAGACCACTAAAAAGATGGGTCTCAGGCCGCTTCCAAATTAAATATGAATGCAACATGGACTAAATACTTCTAAATAAACAAAAAACAGGAAGTCATGACAAGATGTGACATGATTTCACGAAGAGAACAAGTGGTGTATCCAAAACAAAATGAGCAGAGGGCAAACATGGAGCAATGAGGAGGTAAAGTGCCTTTTATGAGGTCTTTGTGAGTTTGCAGGTAGTGAAAATAAAATCATATACATGCAACAATGAGCACACTTAGTCCAGCAGACGGGATTAAGTGTATTTGACTTTTCTTTTGTTTAAAACAGTGCAAATGAGTTGCAATTTTATGTTTTAACCACGTGGCGATAGCAAGCACTACATTTTTCAGTAGCGTAATGAAATTGTTGTTGCTACCTATGATTCATCGACCTCAAACATGGCTTTTCATCTGAAATATGTAAGTAGTACCAACTTTACATGGCCGCTCAATCTAATGTTAACCTAAAAAAATGTGTGCTATTTAAAGGGGTCATCGGATGCCTATTTTCCACAAGTTGATATGATCCTTCAGGGTCTTAATGAAAAGTCTATAATATACTTTGGTTAAAAATTCTCAATGGTTGTGTAAAACAACACCCTTTGCCAAAATAAGCTCTGCAAAAATCATCTCATTCTGGTCGAGGCTGCTTTAAATGCAAATGAGCTTATACTCACTTCTGCTGTAAGTGAAGCTGGATCATGAATGATTCGCACGAACATAGACGGATATATGTAGATCGGGAGGCGCATTCCCTTCACAAACTACATCTTCAGCGGCTCAGATGTCAGGAGTAAATGACGACCACTACGTTCATTATTACATCCAGCAACACAACACCTCAATCGCTCAATCTGAAATATTCTTGTCTAACTTACATCCCTGCTCTGGCATCGAAACAAAGAGGGCGGACTGTTACAACTGATCTGAGGTAAAACACTCATGTCAATCAACTATCGTGGGAGCGGCCTCTGTCGGTGTGACGGGACATTGACAGGCATCTGATAATGGCTCGATTTGAAAAAGGGAATATTATTTTTACAGATTAATTAAAAACCACTGCATGGATTTTTATCATTATAGGGTAGATTTGTACATACACTGCCAACACACATTAATGTTCAAACAACATGTAAAAGTGAACTTAGCATCCGATGACCCCTTTAAGTATCTGTGCGGAGTTTGGAAGCTGAATAGTAGCTTGCTTACTGCAAGACATATGGAGGCGCTTGCTCTTAAAATACATTTTTAAGACCAAGTCATTTTTGGCCATACAGATAAAAGTAATACATCTTTCGAATCTGTAAAGACTCTATGTTTATTTGTGTGAATTCAGAATAACGACAAATCATTGTGCTTTTGTAAAATAATTAAAGCAAACAGGATGTGCTTTCTGCTGTCTTTGCTTGGGTTTTATATATCTATAGAGAATGAAATGTCTGCTTTTAAATGAACCAAATCAAATAGAAAACAAATATTCTCAGATTATGTAATCCATATTAAACATACATACAGGTGCATCCACTACTGCGGAGATGGCGAGTCAGTGCAGACGACTTCATCTCTTAAGCTGAAAAAAGACAGTACTTTATCAATAAATTATTAAAACATTAATGCAGTCTCTTTGCTGTTTTTCCCTGACACATTTATAATTATTATATCTGCCTGTGCTCTGTAGCAAGTTTTTTTGGGTGTGTTTGAGCGCTTATTAGACTATGTATGCAATTAAAGGCTCATTATTATGATTTATATGGTTTAATAATAAACATGCGACTAATAGTCGACTAATGCTTAAAATGAACGACTACTAGTCGACCAGAAAAAATCTTTAGTTGAGGGCAGCCCTAGTTTTTACCCTAATTTTTATTGAGCTATAATTGCCCCCCTAAGAAACTTCAATGTCGTTTGCTAATTTTCGCTATTAGCTTATAGTGTAGATCAGTGGTTCTCAAAGTTTTTATACCAAGTACCACCTCAGAATATATTTGGCTCTCCAAGTACCGGCATAATGACCAACATTAAAATACAATAGCGTAGCAGGCCTTACTATTCAACTACAGCTCTGCATAGCTAAAATACAAGGCAGCTTTAATCCTTATAAGAATATTAGTTGTTGTCAGCCACTTTAACATTGTTAATACACAGTTTGAACATTAACACTGCACAGTGCTTACAAACAGGTAAATAAAAACTTTAAAAAAATAATTAAATTAAACTGTGTTGTACTTAAAACTTAAATAAAAATGGTACTGTACTTAAAAAAAAAAAATAAAGAAAGAAAGAAAAAGAAAACCCTTTACCTAAAGATTAAATTAAAATATATTGTGTTTTAACACTGATTTAAATTTAATTTTGGGATTCCTCTGCGTACCACTAGAGGGAGCCTGATTACCACTAGTGGTACTCGTACCACACTTTGAGAACCACTGGTGTAGATAATTACCTTAGCTTGTTTAACTGTGGTTGAGCTGTTTTAAATTAGCTTTTATTTTTATAAGCTACAGTTTCAAAGTAGCTTCCCTACCAATGATTGAAACATGGTATAGCATAGGTATTGTATTTTCACCACAGCAAGCATTCCTATCAAACATAGCTATGTCTTTGTGTGGTCACAAGTTTTATAGCTAATGGCGACGTGGGGGCGGTTTTGGGCCGAATTCGAGAGTTTGTCTTGTTTGTCCGTTAGCGTGGAGAATTCTTTTAGCTCTCAGTGTCTGCGTGCTCATTCTCCTCAAAAGCCCAATTCCCTTCGGTAATTAACAGGCACCAGAAAAAGGGTCCACTTTGGCCTCTACTCTTTCAGAGTGGTAAAGTGATGAAATGACTGTGCCATTAAGGACACAAAGCCTCTCCCTGCTCACCCCCGTCCCCCTCATCTGATAAAGGCCAGGGAAACTAGATCCAGTGTGTCTGAGAGCTGCCTTACCTGACTGCTGATCTCTGATTAGGCAGAACATTGGAGACCTAGAACGGTAGACTAGCGCCCGGTGGCAGAAAAGGTGTGCAACAAGGCATTGCTGATGCTGATTCAAAAAAATGATTTCTACAACATTTAGAAGGGTACTACAAATATACTTCAAAAATCAGGATACAACATAGTGGTTCCCAATAATGTGGTAAATAATTAACAAAACTTTATTAATTTTCTGATGGAAAATGGCTATTTGTGATCCTTTTTTTTTCCTTTTTACATACTCAGATCTGCAACCTGCATTTTTGGATCACAACCCATTAGTTGAGAAAAAGTAGTGAGCACTGCAAAAACATAGGAAATTGAAAGCAAATGCTATATAATCTGAACATACAATAAACCTAAGTTAGACTTGTGCTTATATACAAAAGGCTACAGAGAAGATGGATACTTAAAAAGCGAGGGCGATTCACTCCCCGTCAGTGCCAAACTTCCCAAGCAAGCAGTCTGCTTCCTTTTTTAAATACTCCATAGAAAACATCACCATGATGTCATCTATAATTATCGTAAATGACTAAGATGCAACAAATCAGTGTGTCTGCAACATTCTCCCAGCCAGATGCTTAAAGCGTCTTGTTCACAAGGCTAATGGCATGCACACACAAAGCCTCTTTCTTACGCCAGAAATAAGAGTCGAGAGTGAGTCGAGCCTCACGTCTGCTGTCAAATTAAAGCAAACAAACTGACATATTTTCCAGCTTACTTAAACCTCTTCAGTCTGACATTTACTGTACTTTTTGTCCATCTTTCAGCAACTGGGCAACTAGGCATTTTTACCAAAACAATTCATTGGCATGCATGCTATCTTAAATATGCTTCTAAAACACGTTCAACTGCGTTTATGAGAGGAAGTACCGAAATAAGTGTTACAATCTACTAATGGAATCTGTAAAAATGTGCAGAGCAGGTGGGTCCCATATAGTGATATTAGTCCTTAAACAATTAGCCTAGAAGGATGGCCCACCCCTGTTTTAAGAGCCCTCTTAATTTCCAACAAAGACATAAAAGCTAAGATGTGCAATAGAGGCTAATAATTAGTGCATTTAGTTCTATGAAAAGAATCCCTGTACAATAGATTTCACACTTTTTTTTTTTTTTTTAAATCTGGGACCTCACTATAAGTAACTCTGAACTCTATGCAGCTACACTCTCTTAATTTCCCTGCCAGTAAAGGATGAAATGAGTCACTGCAATCCGGCAGCAGCTTTGTCTGTCACAAGTTTGAGGTGTAAGGTTGGTGCTTCAACCAGCAATTATAGTGTCTGTGTTTGGAGGTCTAGTGCTGAATAGTGCTGACCATTCAAAGGGAGCCAATGGTTTTGAAAGGGTGAAAAGAAAGGACTTGAAAAACGTAAAAACTAGCTCCATTACTAGTACTTATGGAAGCCCGTTTCCGCCACTGGATAAAAAATAAAAAAGGTACTTGCGACTTTTTATCTCACAATTCTGACTTTTTCTTAGAATTGTGTCATATAAACTCGCAATTTTGACACTTTTTTTTTCTCAGAACTGTGATATATAAACGCACAACTGCAAGTTATAATTCAAAATTGCAGGATATAGACTATATAGAAAGTAAATAAAGTAAATAAACTTTTTTTCTCACAACTGCGACTTTGTATCTCACAGTTTTTACTTTTTTTCTTGCAATTGCGAGTTTGTATTTTTTATTTTTTTCTCAGAATTGTGAGATACAAACTCACAACTGCGAGTTATAAAGTCCAGTTCTGAGAAGAAAAAAATGACTGATATGTTCACAGAATTGCGAGTTTATATCTCACAATTTTGACTTAACAACTCGCAAATAACTCGTGATTTTATATCATGCAATTGCGACTTTGCAAGTTTATATCTCACAATTCTGAGGAAAAAAGTCAGAATTGCAAGTTTTTAATCACGCAATTCTGAGAAAAAAGTCAGAATTGTGAGAAAACAAGTCACAATAACCTTTTTTTATTCAATGGCAGAAACAGACTTCCATAAGTACTGCTTCTGAGTAAAAAAAGAAATATATATATATATATATATATATATTTTCTAACATTCAGATATGCTAACATTCATATTCCAGTTATTCAATGCTAGCTATATTCAATAAAACACAACTTGTGAATTACAATATATTGTAAATATAATATATTGAGTAGAATTCACTAAACAGTTAGAAATATATGTGTGAAAAAGCAGCACACACATCAGCTAAAGCAACAATAAACCATACTCTTATGCAATTGTTTGAAGGGACAGTTCACCCCAAAATGAAAATTCTGCCACCCATTACTCACCCTCATGTCATTCCAAACATGTAAGACCTTCATTCATCTTTGGAACACAAATTAAGATATATCTGATGAAATCTGAGAGCTTTCTGACCCTGCATAGAAAGCAATGCAACTACCACGTTCAAGACAGAGAAAGGTACTAAGGATGTAGACAAAATCAGTGGTTCAACCTTAATATTATGAAACTACGAGAATATTTTTGTGTGCAAAGAAACAAAAAAAACAACGACTTCATTCAACAATTTCTACTCCTCTGTATCAGTCTTTGCCACACATTCACGAGAGCACCGCAACAAACCTGTGCGTTGTTGCTGACGCAGGTTTTTTCTTTGTGCGCAAAAAGTACTTTCATAGCTTCATAACATTGAGGTTGAACCACTAATGTCACATGGACTATTTTAGTGATGTCCTTACCACCTTTCTGGGCCTTGAACGTGACAGTTGCCTTATTCAGAAAGCTCACAGACTTCATTAAAAATATCTTAATTTGCATTCCAAAGATGAACGGAGATTTTGGAACAACATGAGGGTGAGTAATTAATGACAGAATTTTCATTTTTAGGTGAACTATCCCTTTAGTATAAAGGATTGTCTTGTTTTTGGTAGCTTGGATCATACACCTTTAATACAGAAGACTGCAACTTTTCATTTAATTTATAGCAATACATTAATACAGTAGTAAATAAATGTTGCTGATGATTATATGACTGATATGCTGCCTCAGAATCCTGTCCGAAATCAGTTCATTAAAGTAGCATTGTGCTCAAATGCTGACTGTGAAGTCATTGCCTGATTGGGCAGAGAGGCAAGTCAGCTGCTATGATAAGACTGATGGAATTCCACAGTGATGCTTCAGTCATAAAGTGTGAGATAAAATGTAATTAGCTAAATTACTAAACATTTAATATTTGACAGCTGCTTAACCATATAAATATTAAAGGAGAAGTCCACTTCCAGAACAAAAATTTACAGATAATGTACTCACCCCCTTGTCATCCAAGATGTTCATGTCTTTCTTTCTTGAGCCGTAAAGAAATCAGTTTAAATGTGGCTTCAAACGATCCCAAATGCGGTTGTAAACGATCCCAGCCGAGGAAGAAGGGTCTTATCTAGCGAAATTATTGGTTAATTTCATTATAAAAATACAATTTAACTATTTTTTAATCTCAAGCACTTGTCTTGTCTTGCTCTCCCTGAAGTCTGTGTATTATGGTTAAAGACAGTTAGGGTAGACTGTAAAAAACAAAAAACACAATTTGTTGAGTCAGCTTAAAATAATTTGTTACCCTGCTGCCTTAAAATTTTAAGTTCAGTCAACTCAAATAAGTTTAGTCAACTTGAAATGTTAAGTTGTACTAAGTAAAAACTTAGATATTTGTGTTTGTTAAACTTAACAGATGGGTAAGTAACCCAGCTGCCTTAAAATTTTAAGTTGAATCAACTCAAATATCTTATCTAAATATCTATATTGTTACTTAGTATAATTACATTTCAAGTTGAATAAACTTTTTTTTGAGTTGACTGAACTTAAAATTTTAAGGCAGCCAGGTAACAATTTATTTTAAGTCAACAAATAGTTTTTTACAGTGTATGTCGAAAAACTTGATCGTATTTTCTCCCTCAACTTCAAAAATTATTTCAAAATCATCCTACATCACTGCAGAAGTACAGACCCAGTGTTTGCAAAGTGAACATGCAAAGAAGATTAAACATCCTTAACTAAAGTGGTACAACAGCGACATTAGATTATTTTGAAGTTTTAGGGAGAACATGAGATGGGAATTTTTCGACATACCCTAACTATCATGAACTGGAACAAAAACAGTTCAGGCAGAGCGAGACAAGATGAGTGTTTGACATTAAAAAGTATGACAGCTGTATTATTTTTATGAAAATAACCGATCGTTTCACTAGATAAGACCCTTCTTCCTCAGCTGGGATCATTTACAACCGCATTTGGGATCGTTTGAAGCCGAATTTAAACTGCATTTTGGAAGTTCAAAATCGGGGCACCATAGCAGTCCATTATATGGAGAAAAATCCTAAAATGTATCCCTTAAAAAACATAATTTCTTTACGGCTGAAACAAGAAAGACAAGGATGGCAAGGGGTGAGTACATCATCTGTCAGTTTTTGTTCTGGAAGTGGACTTCTCTTTTAAATGACATTAATCAGGGATTCAAACTAATAAACCTAGTCTAATTTTGCCATTTTGAACTGAAACATTACATTACTGTAATGTATAATTATAACAGGAGTCATGTAAAATATAATGTGACAAGACAAGAAATATTAACAGCCATTTTTAGCCTAACAGGCATAAAATTAATAACCACTGTGCACATATTGTGAACGAATTTAAAGGCCATCAGTAATTCACATCAGGCTAAGAAAACCTCAGTTTCATAAAATCCTGCTTATGGTGTAGTAAAGAGAACTATCAACATTTTTAAGACATAAGTCTGGTGCCTGGACTGCAGTAACTGCAAGTACAATATTGTAACTAAATAAATTATGTTGCAATTTGTCACACATTCATTGTCAAACAGCCGCAGCCAGATGAAGGAAATGTCCACTGGCTCTCATTGCGCCGTAGATATTTTGGCAGTGCACGGTCCCAAATCACGACTACATCAGACTCATCAATTTTACTTCCAGTACACTTAAGTGACAAGACATAAAACTGTCTTCTAGCAGAAGCTTGGCTAGATTCATCAACCCTCGAGCGTGTACATGGGAAGGGGGTGTTGAAAAGCAAACTCTTTGGCTGTGGGTAGGAGAAGCCCCCTCAGCTCTCCAAACGAAGCAGCTGTTTATCTTGGCAGTGCTAGTCACGGTCCACTGGGCCTGACTTTCTGCCCGCTCCCGGCCACTGTTTTTAGGTTGAAGTGGGCAGCGCCAGGGTAAACACATGAGCTCAGCCCTCGCTGGGTCCTTGGTGGGTCTCTGCTAGGCTACCAGAACCCACAAGCCAGGGTAAATAGCAGCTACTCGACTAATAACAAGGGAATCCCACTGGTCGGAGAGCGAGCTGGCGAGAGGCGGTGCTAGTGGGCTAGCGAGCCTGTCATCAAATGCTAAACACCTAACTACGAGCAAAACATTATGGCTTGCAAAAAGAGACCAAAGTCAGATGGCGAGTGCAAAGGAGCGAGAGTAACTTGTCATCGTGCTATGAGACAGAACGTCTCTGCTTTCTGCTCTGCGTCTCTATCTCCGACACGGTAAAAAACACAGTCTCGGTCTTGGAGCTATTACAGTTGCCATCATTTCAAATAAACAGTCATGCTTCCAAATAACTGTGTTTTTTTTTCTGTGGCTCTTAAGAAAATTTCACTGAAGACTACCACTAATCAAATGTGAAGTAAATGGTGCCACAAAGTCTTATTCAAACCAGTTATAAAGCTGCGCATGACTTCTGAGCGTCTACACACAGGAGCCCAATGAATTAAACCTCACACTGCAATTTAGCAAAGAGAAACAGGTGGGTCTGGACACACTGAATTATAGCATTTAGATAAATAATTTCTCCCCTTAAGTTCCACTTTAGAGAACCACAAACCAGAGGAGGCCGATATGGAGAAGCACATCAGAATTAATATTAAAACCACACTTTCCTTCTCATAACCCGGTAATATACAGCAAAGTCATGACAGTGCTATATTTTTTTGCGATACAAAACGGAAAAGAGAAAAAAAAAGCCTGAGGTCGTGACTCCTGGTGGTTATTTTGGAAGCTGTATTCTCCTACTAGATTTATGAGCTTGGAAACATTTTACAGACCTACTAATGCACTTGTCATTGCTTATCTATGAAGCAGAACAAATGATGTGTTCGAGGAGAAACGAGTAACTCCAAACCCGCATCTTTTGTCCAACAAAAGCTATTAGACGGGATTGTCTTCTTGTAATAAGTAACATAAGTAGCTAGTCTTTTGGGCGGTGATGGAGTGGCAGAACGTCTGGTGCAGCTAATGATAGGATGGAGCATTATTTTAACTCGATCAGTGGAGGATCAGGTGGATTGTGGGCTGCCGCACCATCCGGCCCAGTTATCTGAGGTTAGAAGTTGCTTCCAACACAAGGGTCAAGTTTTGGCTGTTGAACATGGCCCACTTAGCTAACCTAACTGCACCATTCTGGGGGCAAAAATCACATTTATTTAGACCAATTATAGTACATTTATACAGAAGTCAGCTCAGGTTAGTAAGTAGTGATAAGCTTTTCAGTATCAATCTTATCAAAATCAAAGATGAAAATGTCACTAATAATGAGGTTGAGATGAAAAATGTGCATCATAGTGATAATTAAATTAGCAGAAAATATAGTGAAAAATACACTCTAGAAAATGCTGGGTTAATTATTATTATTTTTTTAACCCAAATGCTGGGTTCAGCCCATTGGGTCATTTTATTGGGTTATTTTTAATATTTTTGCTCAGGTGCTGGCTAGTTTTTCTGTAACTATGTTGACGCTGTGTTATTTTTTTCTATTCAGCCGCAGGGTTGAGCCTGTCTCCGACGAAACAACCCACATGCTGTGCTACAGTCAGAGTGCGGGCTTTTTGATTTCTTTGCAGGAGAGACCAGCTCTTAGTGCCGTTGATTTGCACTTCTTCAGCGAAATAAAAGTTTGTATACATTTTATTTAATTTATAAAGTCTTTACTGTACTGTAAATTGTATTATTTTATACAACATAAGGACGAGATGTCAGTCAGCTGCGTCAGCAGTGGTTGTTTCGCAGGATGGAAACGCCTTTTACCTTGGATAAAATAAATGGATTTTATTTGTTATTGTCAGTACTGTTCGTTCGTTAGCAGGTTTTGGAGTCTTTCAGCTATGAGTGAAACATGAGGCCCCGGTCTGAAGTTCGCAGTTAACCCGGCGAACAGCAGCCCTTCACCAGCTCAGATTTCGTCGACACACTGGCATGAAAATTAGTGATATTTCAGTAAAAAGCAATCATAGAGAACAGTTGAATACACTAAAATTAAAATTCTACTTTTAAATGTTCATTTTTTTTATGTCTAAAATGCTTGTTAAACAAGTTTTAATATATGTAATATTGTAAATAGTAGTGTCAATTGATCAAAAAAATAACTAATTAACTGCACATTTTTTCTGAAATTAATCGCGATTAATCCCACCTAATATTAAAATTTTTTAGTATACTTATATATTGCAATAATTTCACATTCAATCTTTAAATTAACGTAGAAACATCATAAAGGAAATATATTTTTGATATTTGTTTAATGCCATCTTTTTTTTTTTTTACGACTGAAGGCAAGTATCACTGATATCAACTGATGTCTCTATGATTTTTTTCCTAATATTTAACTATTGACTATAGCCATTTTTTTCAAGTTATCAAAGTTATTGATTTCCTCTTTTAAATTGATTAACAGACATAACATCAGCTGGTTATTAGGATATTTTAGCTGCTGTTACTTTAAAAGCTGCCGCTGCTGAACTTGAAACGGATCTAACACTGCTTTAAATAATAAAACTTGCTCTTAAATAATAAAACTTGAATGCACAGTTTTAAGGCAGCAACTTTATGACTTAACTGGTGACATAACTACAACTAACTCCATACTCGTAGTTTAATTTATGTTTGAATATGATACAGGGCTTTAATAGGCTATAGCCTAATACAGTGCACGTTGGCATATTTGTGCGTGTACTTGAAGAGCATGTGCTACGAGCACAGCATAACGGCTGAAAGATTAGATTTTACTGACACATGGCCTGACCACATCTCATCTGACCACACTTCACTGATGTTCTACTGAAGCTCCTCACCACCGGTACCGTTTCCACGCTCGTTTGACTCGTGCCTGGCGCTAAGGTGACATTGGAGCATGCGTCTGAAATGTCTGCCGTTTTGCAATTATTTAGTGGTTGTAGGTGGGGTGGCCAAACCTAGCCCTGCCCCTGCATTAATTGCGTTAAATATTTTTTAACGAGTTAAAATGAAAAAAATAATCACTTGTGTTAACATGCTAATTTTGACACCACTAATTGTAAACTATGCTGTATTCACCCAAATAAATTCAATTTGTCTTGTATTGTCTATGTGTTCTTGCTTAATAATAAATGTTCATCTTTTGATTATTGCTGTTGCCTCTAGTAATTCTGTGTGTGTTTTTATAAGTGCTTTTAAAAACATTTAACCCAACCAGTTGGGTCAAAATAACCCAGCATGTGTTCAAATAACCCAAGTTGGGTTGTTTTTAACCCAGCATTTTTTAGAGTGTAACAGTGAACGTTACACATAACACATTATCATGTTTTTTTTTTTTTTTAAAGAAAATTTAGAAAGAACATGTTTGTTTCAAGTAATCCAGTCATTGTCAAAAACATTGGAAATTAGCCCTGTTTGAGCTGTGTGATCTCAAGCAAAACAATGAACAAACACAGAACAAACTGAAGCACTTTGTTAGGAAGTTAATTAAAGGGCCAGTCACACTACACTTTTCATTTCATTGACTTCCATTCATATGCATGCGAATGCTGGAGAGAGGAAATGCAAGTTCATGAGGAGACATTATATATTTGCTGCATAGTGAAATTGAACTCTGCTCTTTGAATTTGTATCATGTGAAGATGTGTGACCAATAGAAGATGACCGTGAGAATTAAAAAAAAACACAAACTTTAAATCTGCAGGATTGCAGTGTTGCAGTGAACTGGCGTAGATAGCATATTTTTACATTTTGTATGTATTTCATATTGAAGTATGTTTTAAAAAAAAGACCATCGCTGTGTCCGTAGATATTTCACATGCTCAAAGTCTAGTGTAACCATGACTTATCTCCACCAGTTAACACACCAACACATCTAGTACATATGATATTAATCAGACATTTACAGAACATAAACAAAAATATTACAACTTATAAATATTATAAACTTATAAATACTAGAACTTGCACTTAGCTACCTGATAGTCAGAATGATAAAGTCATACGCTCTTTCTGTAACAACCTACAACACGGACCATTAATAGCTAAAGCATGAATTCATAAGACTGTATTACAATAATGTTTACTTACTGTAATGCTATCTGTCAAATGTTTAAACGTTTAAAATAATATTTGTATTTGATTTAATTTTGCATATTAGCAAAGACCTGCATTTTCCTCACTCAGATGATCGCTCTTCAAGCTCCAGGGGTCGAATGTGAATTTTCCATCAAATTACTCTCCATAATGATGTCAGTTTCTTTGTATCTACAATTTTTTTGTCTCTGGTTATTCTCTGAGAATACTTCACCTCTGACTCAATTACATACAGCACCCTGACTACAGTGAAAAACTATGATTAAAGTAATCATCTATTGAATTTAGCTCACAAAGTATACACACACACAAAAGCAGACACAATGTGGGTGGCCATCTCCATCATAAGAGGGCAGGACTTACATTGTTCACTACATTGTTTGCACTCTATTTGTATTGTTAATGTATTACAATTTCTGCTTTCTGCAGCTGCTAAAGCAAATGTTAGTGCGAAAGCAATTAGTCAGGCCTTACTGAACAAATTTGTTCCTTGCCTTGTCCCCTGACTGCTGCTGCTTGTAGTGCTACCTGCAAAAAGAAGAACATAGAAGAAAGATAGACATATGTTAATAATAAGAAAAGCATCTGACTAATATGTTTTCCGGGACTAGTGGTTCTTCTATCAATGTTTTCACCACTTTTCCAGTAGTCAGGAACTACTGACTCTTACAAAGATGTCACTGTGCCAGTATTTGACTCATTTTGTACAGTCACTGCTGTTTGGGGTTTAAGTACACTAAGCTAAGTTTCCACCTCAGAATTATATATATATATATATATATATATATAAAAGAGCTGATTGAGACAGTTTGTATAAAGTAGACTGTGAGGTATTAAATTACTTTTGTGAAATTTTAAGTCACATTATGAGTTATAAATTGCTTGACATAAAGTCACAATTATGAGAAATTAAGTTGCATTTTGTAGGATATAGTATTATATTGCAGTATATAAAGTCCCAATGTGAGATATAAAGTCATATGGTTTCACATAAAGTAGCGATTATGACAAATTAAGTCACAGTTTAAAATAATAAATTCATATTCCGAAATATGAAGTCACACTGTGAGATATAATGTTGCAATTATGAGCAATAAGCTGTTTTCAACTGAGTCTGAAATGGGATTCTACATTTTAATAGAAACCCTAAGAAACGTTGTGACTTTCTCTTATTTTATTCAAACTTACTATTAAGAAATTTTGTTTTAATAATATGCATCAGTCATGTAACACACACATAATACAGTGTTTTTGGCTGGTGTCAATTTGATCCCACAAAGACATAATGTTACTGTACTGTAACAGTCATATTTGTAAAAAGTGCATTTGTATGTTATGATAATGTAATAATAATATGTTGCCAAGACATGCTTGAATAATATCTGTCTACTGGGTTTTAAATAGAATATAGTTTAATGAAAATAGTTCTAAATGATTTAAAGTGGTCCTATTATGCCATTTCTAATATTGCCTTTCATGTAGTGTGTAATAGGTGTATGTGAATGTAAACGAAAGTGCACGATAAATAAAGTTATTGCCTCCCCAAATAAAGAATCAGCTCTGTAGAGCCCAAACAAGTTGTAATATCTATCCCATTTCTGTAAAGGCTACACATCATGGGGTAAGGTGCATAATTCCCACCTATGTTTTACATTGGCCGGCCGCGAACAACTTGACCCCGGCCCACAAACACATCATTATAAAACGGATAGTTCCGGTCTTTAATTCTGATTGGTTCAGCCGCATTCGAAGCTGTTGTCAATTACACTACAAACATACACACATCTGAGTTTACTTCTTTGTTGCAGCCACAACCTGTTCTGAGGAACTATATTGTTTGGCGGAGGAATAATGTTTTTATTAATATCATTACACTTTATTTTCTCTATTTTATTTTGTGAAACCTTACTCCGATTCGCATAGCTGTTATAAATTCACTGTAAACCATGGCTTCTTTAGGCTTATTGCTTTATTTTCCTGGTAACAGTTTCTCTAATCTCGGGAAGTTCAATGCGGGATTCACAAAGCACTTGCTCTTGAAAGATGGCTCAGTACCCAGTTTATTTGGACCAGCTGGCTCCACTGAGTCACAACCTATAAGTATGATAAATAGATGTTTATATTTTCTATTAAGTGTTCAAAAAACAGAACTACTGCAATAGGTGTATTGTTCCTGACAATGTTCCTGCGCTGTACACAGTAGACCAATCACAACAAACTGGGCCAGACTGGACCAATCAGAGCAGAGTAGGCTCTGGGAAAGGAGGGGTTTCCCCTCCTGTAAAAAATGATATTAAATACATATTTTGAGGAAAAGAAAGTGTTTCTTGACCTTGCATGCATGTAAACCTAATGTAGGAGACTCCCAAAACAATATCAGAAACCTTAAAAATGGCATAATAGGTGCACTTCAAATCAAAATTATGTTCTCACTCCCAACTCGTCACATATTGACGCTCAGTCAGGTCCTCTTGGCTTCACTTTTTGACACTCAGGTTACTCCTTTAGCATCATTTTTCAACGTGCAGGGTCCTCCATTGCTTTAAATTACATTTATATGCTTTTTAAATTACATTACGTCAGATTTGGTTGTGAAATGCCACTGGCTCTCGTCCGTCTCATGACTGATTGCGTCATGATAAACAACTTCGGGAGTATATTTTTGGATGTGATATGTGAGAGTCAGGAGTAAGATCATTTTCAAAACCTTATGATTTACTCTATTCTTCGCATAAAGATATCAGAGGATTTGGAATGCAATGTGACTTGTTTGCTTTTATACTGCTTTTTTTTACTTTTACGATCAGTTTTTGCAATAAAAACCTGTCACTATACTTTTATTTGCCTGTTGCATGTTTTATATTGTTCAGATGTGGGTAGGTTTAGGGTAGGGGTAGGGGTGGGGGTTGTTTAATATCTATAAAAGTATATATTTGTAAAAAAATGATTTTTGCAAATGCAGGCAAACCATTAAATGCAAACAACTAGAAGCAACAGAGGACCCTGCATGTCCAAAAGTGATGCTAAAGGGGTACCCTGAGCGTCAAAAAGTGACCCCAAGGGGTCCTGACCAAGTGTCAACATGTGACTAGTTGAGAGTGAAAACATGTTGGAATTTCAAAAATAAGAAGTACTCCCTAAAAAAAAAAAGGAAACTGGTTGGAAGTTGGTAGGAACACCATTGTGTATTCAATGAAACAGGAAGTGCCAAGGGAAATTAAGTAACTTCCGTAATAACGTCACAAAATGTGGTTCCACCAAAGCATAACACCATCAGTCCAGTTTCTTTTGAGTACCAAATCTAATTCATGATCTGTTTTTATATCATAAATGCATTCAGAAAAAAAAAATGCACACCCTCTTTATTGACTCCTAGGCATCCTTTGAGTTCTTGAAGGGAGATGGTCTTGTCCTTGTTAAGGTCGCAGTAGTCGGTGAACTTGCGGGCGCATCGTTTGGGTTTGGCTTTCTTCTTCACGTAGCGCTTGAAGGGCTTCATCTCCTTCTTGTTGATATCGTGGCTGCCATTATTATCCAGCTGGGCAAAGTACCAATGAACCACCCGTTCCTCCAGTGTGTGGCTTGGATCAGGCTCAACAAACCTGGAGCAGAAACAATCCCAGTTGGAGGGGGTATACTGTATAGTATTTTCAACACAGACAAAACATTTTCCATTTAAAATTTTTTTGATGTTGGTTGATTAATTTGGAAAAAAAAAGAAGAGACAGACAGCAAATGGCTAAGGAGAAGAGATACTGATAGTATTATAACTTGGGCAAATTTTCTTCATGATTTTTTCCCCTTCTTTTTAATTACGAACACTAAAAGTAGTGTTTGTCCTGTAAACACATTAAAGATATTTGAAGAATTGGTACGTAAAAAGTCATCAATGTCTAAGCACTGAAAAAGCTATTCCTTAATCATGTCATGCCATTTCTCAGAATATTGCTTCTCATAAAATTTCTTTATGCAATAGTTCAGATTTTTAGACTCTATTCTAATAACATTACAATTTTCTCAAATTGACACAATTTTGTTCTCATAGCGTCTTTTCGCTTTACTTTACTAAATTCTTACCTCCCACCACCAGAGGGGGTTGGTGAGTTGATGGCCTGCACCATGTCAGTAGTAAGAGCATCCAACAAGCTGGTTATGAATTCCACTTTCTTTCCCTCTGGACACCCTGTAACATTTAAAGAAAGACACACATAACCACAAGCATTCCCATTTTGGCTTGCAGCAGCACACAAAAGAGATATTTTAACATTAAAATGTTCTCAGACCAACTTGTTTTCAATTATGCTCACAGTTAGCAGGGAAATATTAAGCTGTCCCAATGAAAAACAACATAATGCAATACGGTTGTATTTCTAATATGATATCAGTCTTAATATTTTAGCAGTTCAAAGACTCTATAATCAACATAATACAGCAAGCAAAAGATGTTAGCATTTCCAAACGCTTGAGTGCACGTGTAAAATGTAAAGTAGCAAATAAGGTAGAGCGACAAGGTGACGAGGGCACTTTCACAGACCACCGCAGCCCCGTTAACTTTTATGACACATTGCTGAACACCTTGGGTAGCGCATTTTTAACTCTCCCAGATGCTTGGCTGCAACTGTGTGCTCAACTTAAGTCAATGTTTTGGCCTTAATTGTGTCTCTTACAGGGCAACTTAAAACAGAAGTATGTAATAAAATAATCTTAGTTTACATTTTCATTTTGGTTCATTTTTGTTTTCTCGTGCCGTACCCTCTGCATCTGTCCCACTAATTTTCTTGATTTTCCTCACTGTAATTTTGTTGGCTCAAGGCAGTATGGGAGGTGGGGCCCTGTGGCTCACCAGGTGACTCCAATTAGTGTCTGTAAGGTTTGGACAAGTGTGATGACGTGCCGGCTCAGTGCTTCTCAGCCCAAGTGTTAAATCAGAACATATGGAATAAGACTCATCTTGTCAAACTTCCCATACTGCATTTGGCACATGTTTGTTGGAAGCCCATGTAGACTAGCCCTGAGTTTGTTTGTCTGCGCTAGCATGATGCTACAGGTAGGTCTTGTAGTGGAATTTGGCCTGTGGAAATGGTTGTACACCTATCAAAAAGTTCTTTTTTTTCTCCATTCCTGTGCTGAAAGGATGAAACTAAGATTCTTTGTTTTGGTGCCAGGTAGCGTTCAAGTTGAGTACATAAAAATAATTTAACTGAAATCCCCCGGGCACTGACAGCACCTCTCGGCCCCCTGCTGCTGTCCTCCCCAGTGGTCCACACCGTCATAAACTACCCCACACATCTGTTGCCCAGTCAGGAGCCATGTTTTACTCTGTAAACTTACCAGATGGGGAATTAAAAAGGAGTTACAATGAAATTCTAAATGAAAGGGAAAGAAGCGAGAAACCTAGGAACGAACCGGAATGAGCAAAGGCCTAATATTTCAAGGGAAAACAACCTTTAAATGCTAACATATGGTGCTGCGTGTTCTTGTACTTGATCCTGTAACCATTTGTCAAACATTATTAGCAAGCACACAAGAAACTTACTAGATTTTTGTAAACAAAATTAACAAGAAAATAAAAATATTCAATAAAACACCTATTTAAGTGCAGAGAACCATATTAGCAATATTAATCATTATTGCACATAAAACAAAACAAGCAATAGGCTTTAGCTAGGTCACAGACATGAGTCATAATTTGCTACTTGTTAGTCAGTTTTAAGGGGAAAAATGTGCTCATTCTAAAGAGCATTTAAATGAACACAAAATCCGCATTTTTGGTCCATTGTTCTAGATGTAGCTTACAAATGAGCTCAAAGCTAATAAAGCTAATAAATGACTGGTAAACTGTATCAAACAGCAATTGGAAAAGGAACCATCAAACCATTTTCAAAATTATATGTGTATAAACTAGGGCTGTCAGTTGATTCCAATTTTTAACTTTCCCTTAAATGTTTATTATTATTATTATTATTATTATTATTATTATTATTATTACTATTACTATTATTATTTTTAATGAAATGATACTTTAAATAAGAAACTAAATCTGCCAGTATGTGACGGTAAATGTCTTCATGAGTCATTCATTCATTTGATTCATTCAAATGGCTGATTCATTCAGGAATGAAGTAAATGGCTGTCTTTATGAATGGGCTTTTGAATCATTGTTTCACATGATTCGTTCAAAACGCGGAATGATTCAGAAACTAAACAACAGTTCTGCTGTGGCTTCAAAGGTAATATGTTCTCTGCAAAATTGAGCAAAAACAGTTGTGATATTGTGTGATGTATGAGGCAAATCAAATACAGGGGCATTTTTTGCAACAATATTTTTAACTACATTTGTGGAGTTGTTGCCCTGCATCATATTCGTCAACTATATGAAATATAAGATGACGTACAGGTCTGGGGGTGGAGCCAGTGCGTTAACTGCGTTAAAATATTTTAATCACGATATTTTTTCTAATTAATTAAGTTAACGTGTTAAACAGACAGCCCAAATATAAACACATAGAATTAATGACAAACTAATTAGACAGTTAGTTCATAGACTAAATATGCACAGTTAGTTCAGGTGAATACAGTTGGAGTTCTATAAAATAATGTCCTGGCTCTTCCAAGCATTATAAAGCAGATTTTGAAGGCCAAAAAAAATGTGCCCATACATCATAAAAAAACATTAATAAAGGCCTTCTGAAGTGAATCGATGCATTTGCAGTCTCCTCTTTGCTTGGATCAAAATTCTCAGACATTATTATTTTCAAATTCATGCTTTGTACTTCCAATTACAATTTATAAAGTTTTAAATAAAGATTCACTTAAGAAGGTCTTTATTAACCTCCCAGAGCCATGTGGTGTGCTTTTTATGATGTATGCACACAGTTTTTTGGGCTTCAAAATCTAAAACCCCATTCACTGCTATTATAAAGTGCATCATCTGTTTTTTTGAAGTGCACTATTGCAATTTTTTATGTGAAAGTGTGTGAACTTGCACTATTTACACTACCAATTGATGTAGAATAGCGCATAAGTATGCAAACTGGCACACACCTCATGTCAAGTGCTTTGCTTACCTGTCAGATCTCTGTCTCTAAACGGATCTTCCATCTCTGAGTCTCGAGAACGAGCTGCACTGTCACATTCTGGTTTCTTATACCTGATGAAAATTAAAAGTTAAAAGTTAAGTTAAAATGTTTATAAAATACTTACATTTTTTTTTAGTATGTCATACAAGCCACATCTGGAGGCCAGAATATCATTCACACGTTGGACTCTTATGGATTCTTTTGACTTGAGTCAGTAGGCAACCAACAAGAAACAACCTCACAGAAAATACTTCAAGAAACTTGCTTACAACCATCACACCACTACGACCCCATTGTATCAACTACCAAAGAAGTTGAACCAAATCTTCACAGACTGCACATTTTCTTTGTTAATTGTTAGTAAAGATCACAGACCTTGGCATTCACGGTAAAAAGCCCTAAGAAAAAAGTGGCCATACAAGTCTCGTCTCAGTTAACATGGCTATCCAAACAAATGAAGAAATGACAAACTCCAAGTATTTGATTTCATTGTTTGATTAGATTTAGTTCACTGGTTTTTATTACACAAAATTGCACTCAAAATTGAGTGAGACAGACATAAGAATGCATGACACTGCAGCCTCACACAAGAACAATAAAAAAAATCTAGGATTTAACGGAAACATCCAGAACATCTATCCAAAAGATCAAGCTGTCTCAGCATGGTACAGAGGCAGCGTGGGCTCAGTGCCTGAATTCAAATTGTGAATTTCGTTCAGCGAGAACCAGCTGGCTAAACCTTCTCAATATTTCCAAAGGGAAAAAAAAAAGCAATTTACACATTCAGAGCACATCTCCTAAAGTGGAAAATAAATCTGAACTCATAATGAATAGAAACACATCATGACATGTCATGCTTTCAATTTAAACCCTTTCTAAACAAAATTCAACACTGACAGCTTCACTCATGGAAAAAATAAAGACTTTGTGGTTTGGAGAGAAGGCCAATTGTCATAACGTTCCACAGCTAAACTAATCAGTCACATTGGATTGTATTACTGATGATTGCAATTTTGAGATGTTTAGAGCATGCAAGCTTATCCAGAAACATGTCGTATAAATAATGAGGTTACCACGCAAATAATAGGCAGAGGCAATGCTAATGATACAATTACAAAATCTGTCATAAAAACAAAATGTATCTGGCTTACCTTGCAGAGGTTCCAGGTATGGGTCTCCCAGTGTCCACCAGCACACACCAGCAGTAGCCAGTGGACTGGTGGCACTGGACCGGCTTGTAGAGACCCTGTAGGCCGCAGTCAGGAATGAAAATGGCTTCCCGCGGGTTCTGCCGAGCCTCATCCTGAGCGGTCTGCCTCTCCTGGTCACAAGAGGGAACTTTCTCTAAAACCATGAGAAACGCACTCAATACACAGAAGTATTCAGGTATATCAGGTGGTACATTACAAATATGGTTTACAATTCATTAACAAGTGTTTTATTAAAATAAATAAATAAATACAACTGCCAGCTACCACTAGCATTTTTGATCTTTTTCACAAAACTTCATGGTGCCCAGAATATTTTGTCGTATGAATATATGAACATACAATATGTCAACATAAAGAAAAGAGCCTCTGCTTTTAAACAAAATAAACTGTTCTATTTTAGCTTCATGCATTCTTTTTTATCAACACCTGAATGTGGGCCAGTTTTATAAAAAAAAAAAACATTTTAAAACAGCAATTGTGTTTGCTTTGGAATCTGAACAATGATCAGAACATAGATAGATATAGATTGCTTCCGTCAAAGCTTGTACAGATCTATACCACTTCCTGGGCTGATATTTTATTCAGTAACGTTAGGCAGTTTTGACTTATATGCTGTTTAATCTTTGATGATCACATTTATTTATATATGCATCAGCTTACAAACGCGACCTCTTGTTTCTGCTTCTTCACCCGTCTTTTGGTCCAGGGATTCAATACTCTTTCAGAAGATGCACCTCCTACCATATAATAGCGAAAACACAGATAGCCTAAAAAATTCTGTCAGTGGTGGGGAAGCAGCTAATAGCAATAACAGTTTTTACGTCTATTGTCCATCAATATTAAGCTAGTACAAGGTGGCGCCACAGTCGCTAAGAAAAAACAGGGACACCACATGGAAACCACTTTCCAATTATGAGTGGAATAGCATGAGTCATGGCAACTGTCAAAGTAATTTTCAATGTAATTCCAGTCTTTCTGCTTGATTTAAAATCAAGATATCAACAGATAAAACTTATAAGGATACTAATGTACTGTACCTTTCTGCCATCCTTATGTGATTGCCCCTAGTGGCCAATGTTGGCAACACAAGCTACAAAAATTATTTTCCTTTTAGCTACAATAAAACTCACCAAATTTGTTAACGTTAACAGACTTAAACACTTTCAAGAGGCATCCTCGCCCCTTTTCCGAAGTTCTCTGAGCCATTAGGATTTAATTTCCCTGTATTTAATAACACAAAAGACACTTGATAGATGGTCTTTTAAATGTTTTAACGCCTTGTCTCATAAATCTCTATTTATGTTAAAAATCCATTTAGTACATTGCTCACTTGTAGTGCACTGGGCCAAGTATAACAGCACCACATGTTGTGGATAATCCAGCTAGCGGGGTGCTGAAGAGCTTTTTAGCACTACTGATTCATGTCATTTTTAATCAGATGCTCAGTGAATATCATGCCGCAAGAACAGTTATCAGAACCGCCGTTCCCCTCGGCACAACAGCTTGGGACACTCAAGCTGTTAATCATTAGACTGCACAGATGCATAAGCTATACAAAACTCTCACAAGTCTCCTTTTCTTTCTTCTTCCTCAGTTCGGTTTCTTGTTATTTTTGTAATGTTAAAAACAGGACTGTGGATTGAAAAATGTAACAACTCAAAAATGTTTAGTCAACTTGAAATGTTAAGTTGGATTAAGTGACAACTTAGATGTTTGAGTTGGTTCAACTTAAAAATTTAAGGCTGCTGGGTAACTTACCTAGCTTTTAAGTTTAACAAACCAAATGTGTCACTTAGTATTTCAAAGTTGAATAAACTTATTTGAGTTGACAGAACTTTAAAATTTAAGGCAGCCAGGTAACTAATTATTTTAAGTTGACTCAACAAATTTTGCGCTTTTTTTTATTTTATTTTTTTTTTTTTAACAATGTAGAGCCAAACAAAAAAGAACAAATAAACTACCTATATTTTTGTACTGTTAGTACTTTTGCAAATAATTCTGGTACATTTTTAATGCATTATAAATTAAAACAACATGTTTGCTTTTGCTACTGTTGTCGGTTAGGTTTAGAGTAGATAGAGCATTTACCTTTTCCTCGCCTTAGAATTATAAGGTTCTATCTGATGTTATTCACATATGCTTATTCTGTGACAATTTATTTACACTATGTGATGTTTCTTTTGTAAGCTCTGTACATTTTGGGCCTCTTTTTAGAAAACAAAAAATCTGCAGAAGTCTATGGAATGCAAAACCTTTGAAGGTCAATATCTTAAATGAATACAGATACAACCTTATAATTCTAAGGCAACGTTTTAAAATGTAGCCTGATTGACATTAATCAGTTTCAGATAAAACTAAACATGCTTTAACGTCACTTACTGGACATTTCACTTTAAAAGTGCTGAGAAGCTGCATAATATTTTGCAGAAATGTTGCCACAGGCACATATTTCCAATGAGCCTGGGTTAGAAATAACCCTCTTCATATAAACAGGAAGTAAACAACGGGTTCTTAATTAAATGTGTTAATTATTTGCAATATGCAATAATGCAATAAACAGTCCATATTAATCAATGAAACTAATGCATTTGTTTGGGTAGTATGAACTTTTGGCTCAACCGGTAGCATGAGTCTGACTGTTTGTGCAAACAATGGTAAATGGGGGCAGGGCATGTGGAAGCTTTATTTCTGCAATTCTGTAGTGATGCAAAATTTCTAAGTGCCTCAATGTGTAAAATTCAAAATTATTTGAGAAAAAATTCAATCAATCAATCAATCATTACATTTCTACCGAAGTATAACATTACTGGCCGGGGGTGAGGGGTGGTACTGAGGTAGGACGAGATCTGGAGTGTAAACAGAGGAGAACGGCACTACCCAGTCAGGGTTCGTCTGAACCTCCAAATGAAAACCATGAGCTATAACCCTGTTCAGTGTAACCAAATCCTGCTGTTTTTGCTTTTGTCTTCATTACAAACAGTTCTGGTAAGGGGACTGACAGCGTTGGCGTGATCGGGAACAAGGCTTGGGGTGTTTTAAGTGGAACCTGACTGTGAAGACAAGGAACAGGGGAGAGTTAGCCACTGGAGTATTAATATGTCCTCTTTTCAGAGATGGGCTCACAATCTGCACTTAAGTGTTCACGGCAGAGTCCATGACTCCTGTGCTTCCCGCCAAGGTTCCTTCATATCTAAATTATTTAGCACTGTTTATTGTAGCGAGGGTATACTGGCGCCAAGCAGCTGGGATTCCCAAAAGAAAATTGTTTTTTTTTTTACTCTCTCTCTTCCTAATACAATAAAACAGGACAGAAAAGGATGGACAGTCTAAGATCTCATTTAATCCTATTTACGTCACGTTTTTGTTATGCATCCATTTTCTAAAATCTGCACGTAAAAACTTAATCCAACTCTCCTCTTTTTTTTCAAAATACAGTCATTTTTATGCATTCTGTCCACTGTTGTTCCAAGAAGCGAGTTGCATGAGTTCTGTTTAAACAAACAGACATAAGTGAGAGTACAGCCGAGGTGAGACCTCATTGCTCATTGTCCCCAGAATGCTTTGCTGTGGTTCCCTCTCAGTGTTTACAAGCTGGTATTGATTAGTTTATGCGCGGTATGTTGTAGGTAAACTCTGCTGATTTCCTCACTATCACACTGAAAATCAGAGCCTCATGTGTTTCATCGTGCCAAGATCTGGCCAAACAAAATAGCTTGAAACTCAGACTTATCAGCCTCCTGTAAACACAGCGCTCTCTCTGCTTTTCTCGCTTAGATGCACATATCTCACTCTCTCTGTCTGTCTATCTCTCTTTCTTCTGCTATCCCTCCGATTGTTTTCAGCTGTGGGGTAAGTAATCACTCCATTCTTGGATCTATGCATTCGCCGCTCATAAAGTAATAGAAGAGGGTATGATGGGCCAGAAGAGGAGGGGTGGGCACCATGTTCTTTTCAAACTTTAATATGCTGCACAGAGAGGATGGAAAGGTTTATAGACACTCGTGTCAAACACAAGTCCTTTCCTTATCCTTAGAAGTATTTTAACTTCTTATCTGTTTGCTTCATGTGAATTGGCCAATAATGAGTTTTGATGTATATCGAGAAACACAATATGTTGTTTCTCACAGAGGATGGGCCAATGATGCGTAATCGTTTAGGAACTTCGAGGGCATGTGACGCGCCTGGTTATTTGCCATATAGCAGATGCTTTTATCCAAAGTTACTTAACTGGAAGCGAATGATCCCGGAAGCCTCGCACATTAAAGTTACAAAAGCAGTGATTACCAGGGTTCAAGCGCTTTAGGTATTTAAGCAGATAAGGAAAAACATTACATATTATTTAGCAAGCCTGTAACCACCTAAATCAATTATTTACAAAAAAAAAAAAAAAAACTTGTTTAGAATCTCCTGTTGCATGTGCTCAACAGGTTTCGTGAAGTTTTGAGTTTTCATTTAGGCTTTATAGGCTTTTGGGTATATTTAGACAGGCCCCTTTTCGAACAGATCCCGTTATAGCTTCCCAAAGGGTAAATTTCAGCATGTTTTTGATAGTTATTGACCTAAAGAGTCCAGATAATTGCACTGTTGCATTTTTTTCCAGACTGAGTGAAAAACCTAGGACTAGTTAAAAAAAGTAGGTTTTTTCACATCTTCTCAATCATTAAAAAAATGGTTTGATTGACAGCAGTGCTTCTAGAGGCAAAGTTGTGCAGAACAAGGAGGTCTATCATATGCTATGAATATTGTATGTATATGCGGAAAACCGTGCAACATACATCCGCTTACACCCTCAAAAAATGCGATACCACCCCCCAGTGGCCAATTTCTTTTAAATTGCTCATAGACCTTTGGGGCTTTAGGCCCACTGAGTTTCGTTCCGACTGACCGTCGTTAAGCTTGTCTAATAGGTGATCAAACTTCATTGGCCAATGGCGGACGTTTTTTTGAGATAAACAAATGTCCCCACAGACACGTGTGGCACTTTGGACCAAGACCATGCACAGTGATTTTCATGTTGATAGAATAAATGGTTATAGTTATAGCCATTTTTATGTTTTTTTTTCCATCTTATATAGCACCACTAAGTGACCAATATCAATAAAATAAATAATAAATAATATAATAAAAGTGGACCTGCCCCCTTCGAATGTTTTGGTGTCCCTTTGCCACAGTGAGTCAAAAGTTCAACTTTTTTTTTGGATAATTATTGATATTCACTCTCTAGAGAATCTTTCTGCACTGGTTTGGTTCCGATTGGGCAAAAAAACTAAGACTAGTTTGCAAATACCCAAAATTTTCATCTCAAAATTGAATCTGAAGCATTTTGTCCAGCATGAGCCAAGGATTCCAACGACATAAGACACTTGAGAAGTGACTGACAGTTTAGGAGTTATGAACGATTTTGTACTTTCGATCGTGGTAGCACCCCCGTCAGGCCGACTGGGGCGAGCCTCGGTCACGTTGTAGGTGGTGTGAGTACTACCATCCCTCCAAGTTTCAAGTCTCTACGACTTACGGTTTGATCTGCATGATCAGTTTTACGTAGAAATCGCTCATCCGTGACAATTACAATAAAGTTTCAATACTACGCGCTTGAATGCCTAAAAATTAAAAAAAAAAAAAAAAATCTCTCTTCAGTTCAATAATTTTTTGGCACAAAGAGCAATGTTTCCTGAAAAAGACACTGTTTAGGTAAAGTCCCCTGAAGAGCTATGGGTTAAAAGCCTTTTTAAAGGGCCCTGTGGTGTCTCCGTAACTCTAAGGATCTGTTTTGCCAAGTGTTACCTGCATTTGAAGCCACAGAGAACTGTATACAGTAGCTAGCTCAAACCTTTAATACCACCACCCCCAAAACTGAGGAGGCAGTATGATAATTATGCTTGTTCTGTTTAATGAAGACCACAACCACAATTACCATAGAAACACGCCATTTACCTCACCTTAGATGAGCACGTTCACTTTCATAACTGCACGAGTTGATGTGTGAAAGATCTAACTGATGCGTACCACCCACAATGCACTGAGAGATGGAAACTTGGCTTTCTCCGAGATTTACTTTAGCAGCAAAAGCAACATCTCAGTGTTTCAATTTACTCCAGATCCCACACACACTCCCATGAGCAGTAACGGTGGAGCCTAATGCCAACTCCGTCACTTCTGCACCAAAAGCGCCCTTGTGATGACCGTGGATCTGCTATTCTTGTTGAACGGTGTTGATGTGCAACAGATGCTAATTGGTCACAGGAGGAAACTCTGAAGCGTTCCAAAGACTTGTCAGAGTAGATATACAACTTGTCTACTCAAGGTAAGTATTTCCTTCAGCACAGAAAATCTTTTGTCAAAATTTTGTCAACGTTTCTGTTGGAATAAATAGATTATTTTTCAATGTCTTGTAATTATAGACCACACAGGCAATAAGTACACAAAGAAACACCACTGGAACTGCATATACACACACCCTTTCTCTACATTTCTCCACCCTCAGTCATGAAATTTGCTCTCTTCCTGTGCTCCAAAAAATGCAGATCCCTCTACCTCTCAACCGCACTGTCCAAAACCCTCGCAGAGCTTGACGGAGTTGACTGAGCATGCCCAGAGGGTGCTCAAACTCATTTGAAGGAAATTGTAAAGGAGACACAGAAAGCTAAACAAATTACACAGAGGAGAGCTGAGACAAACAGAGAAAGAGGGGCGCCGTAATTCTACTGGTGTTAGGTTTCTCGTCCCTGGATATGCTGAATATTAAATCTAAAACTGGAACAGAACTGTTGCACAATCAAGAGCGCCTGAATGCCCCGACTTGGATGCTGCAATGGCGATGCTTTGAAATATTTTTGTAGTAATACGTAGGCAAGCAAGCAGACTTGCTTGAAAATATGTGTTTTTGGTCATTGCTACTCTAAGAAGGAAATGGACTTAAGGGATTTTCTCTTCAGTCGTATGTGCAGTAAATCAAATCAGCTGTTAGTGATTAGACAGTCATGTCTTTTTTGAGACAACTGTATTTGATATTTCAGAACATCATATTTACAGACAGGCAGACAGACAGATTCTCACCTGACTTCCTACTGTTTGAACTGTTCTGTTTGTTCTCTTTGTACACCAGCTGCTTAATCCATAATGTGGGAGCTGTAATTTCTGTGTTTAAAATACAACATAAAAAATTGATTTGCACTTGTATATCAATCACATCCATAAATACAAGACTGATATATTGCTTATTTTTGCATAAGGTCCAGACTTACCCTCACCTTCTGGGACAACATGCGTCTCCATGGTTGGTGTGGGTTTGGAGCCATCATCTGGATTGAGGGTTAGAAAGAAACGGAAAGAGACTACCATTATTGAGGTTAATACAATCTACTCTCCACAACTGTTGAATGATTGGGATTTGCACATGGCCCGGCCAATAGCACAGAAAACAAAGTGGGTGAGGGATAGAGGGTACAAAGAGAGAAAATACAAGTGAGAAAACACAGATAAATAACAGCGTTCATCCACTCAGAAACACACACACATCAGAATGCATAAATTAGCTTTCACACACATATTGTTTAGGCAACCACTAATTCAATAACACACTCAAACACAGTCAAAGTTGTCATGATAATTGAGAAATGTCAAACGTCCTACAGTACTTACCCACTTATGTTCTATTGCACTCTGGCTGATTTCCTTGTGGCTCACATCATTGTAGGCCCTGGCAGTGGAGGGGCCAAAGCCACAGTGCTACAGCCACAATAAAGTGGCAGTGAAACCAGTTCACAGAATACATGTAGTTCACTGAACTGTATTACAGTCAATGTGACACTGTAAGTATTCCCTGTCCATTACTTTTGCATTAAAAAATATGTTATTATGATACACGTTCTGAAAGTGATTACTCATATTCTCAATCTTTTTTATAAACAATGGTAGTTTTACAGTGGTAAAGATCGCAGCAGCACTAATATAATGCATACACTGTTAAAAGCTGTTTTTAAAGATATCTTTACATCTGAGTCAGAGAATTTGCTGTCATTGAGAGCAACACATTCATTTCTGAAAGAAAATTCTACACCTCGAATCAAACCAACCAGCTTCAAGATGAATTTCAACATCACAATATTTGATGAAAGACAAGCTACAAGACTGTAAGTCTTTTATAAAGAAATTAATTTGCTCTTTCGCGGATTCCCAGATAGCACATGTACGTCTGCAAGATGTCTGTTAAAGATCACTTGATCTGGAAAGCATCTGCTGTGTACACACATTTGACGGACATCTGTTAGATGTAGTTTTATACACATTCTAAATCATAAACATCTTAAAGACATGTGATGCCAAAGATCCTATAGACGTATTCCAGATGAGAAAACACTCTAAAAAATACATCTTGCAGATGTAAATGCGGGCGTCAAATAGACATCTCCGTGACGTACGTGTGCTGTCAGGGTTTTTTTAAATTGTAAATGTGAAATCACTACTGTGTTTTAAGCTTTAAAAGATAGTTCAAACACTGAGAAATGTTTCAAAATATCTTCTTTTGCGCTCTGCAGAAAACAAGAAATTCATATGGGCTTGGAAATACATTAGGGTACGTAAGTAATGATACAAGTTTCATTTTTGGGGGAACTATTTCATAATTCTACATCAACAAAAACAGATAACTCCGTTTTTAATTTTCAAAAATCATGTTTTTTTATTGTGCATTCCAATTAATCTCAATCAAACTGCAGTCGGGTTATTTTGATATAAAGTTAAAAAAATACAGCTAAATAACACAATAAAACACAAAAAACAGAGTTGTCTGTTTCTGCAAATACACTCTTCATATGTAGCAAGCTATGTAGCTAGCTAACAAGTACACTAGCTAGTCTTCACTAGCTTGTCAAAAACTTCCAATGAGCTCACAGTTAGTTGTATACAGACCGGCTAGACTAGCACACTACGAACTAGCAGGCTAGTTAAGCTACTTATAAGCTAGCTAGCTACGTAGCTAACTACATGTGATGTTGTAGCTTTAAAGCATAAAACACAAAAATGATACAATTTTTCACCTTTAACAACTTCACATCTGTAGGTATTTCTCAAAAGGTTTATAGTTCTGTCACGACAACCCCTTTAGAATGTATAGCATGGTAATATGCATGGCAATGTTGATGTGTTTGGTCTTGGCGGAATAGTTCTGCAAGTGCAGAGCAAGTCCCGAGACTCGCTACTACCAGTACATCCACAGACATGCTACTGCTTCACATATATATGAAATTACCACCATATATAACACACTTGACATTACCCAGTAGCAGATCTATACAGGTGGAGCTGGGGAAGGTGGAGGATTTCTAAAGTGAGCTGTGGTTGCTACAGCAAGCACTAGCCAAGTGTTTGAATGTTGAGCAGCAAGCTTATTGGCTGCTGATGCGAAAGAAACCAATCAGCTGTGCCATGTGAATAATGGTGTGATTATATCAGGTAGAGTTAGAACCTATCGGTCTGCGGCATCTAGAGTTTCATGACAGAACTTTGTTTTTATTGCTAAAAATCAATTATGCTTTCAAGAGTGTGAATGGCATCCTGAATCCCTACAGTGAACTCTAGAGACTCACATACAGTGGCACACAACCACCGTCCACCTGCTGGTGACATAAACATCTGTTGCACACGCACTTTGTCTTGAGTGCTGCCCAGTGCAGAAGAGGTGAAACAAGATCTGAAAAAAACAGAGGCAAACTCCATACCAAAACCCCCTACCTCACATTCCCAACACAACCTTCTCCCACCCCTGCGATACAAACCTAAACGCCCTATACACCACCCTCGGGGCCTGTAAATGACAATCTGGCTTTCCTGAGTTAGGGCCCACAAAAGTAGGTGCCTGCCATTGCTGCTGTTAACATCTATATTAGCTGTTTGAGATTTCACTGCAGTAACAGAGACCGGTGGGGCTTTGGCAGAGCCCAGCCTTTGATGTGTGCTAAGTTCTTACACTGGCTGTTAAATGGAACAACTGGAATAGGTTTTCATCCTTTACGGTCCTTAGAGAAACTTAAGTCTGAAGTAAAAGCTTGACAGAAAGTTGAGTCAGAGTCAGGCCAATGAACATGTCAAGAGTAATACGAGGCAACAGTTGACGTCGTTTTGAATGTGCTGACATATTTAATCTTAAATAAATAAAATGAGGCAAGAAACACAACATTTAGTAGCATTGCAGTTTAGTGTCCAGATTTTATAAGCTTTCAATATCTCTCATACATAAGCACACACACTCACATTTCTGCGAAATCCAACTCACCTTTTCTGCCAGAGCTAGGAGGTCCCGGTGGCTTATCGGTTACTGACCCTTTGAAGAGAGAGCAGAATGTTTACTCAACTTTTGCAATGCACTACATTAACCACCTCACTTTAGGAGAACAGGTTAAATGTGTATAACTTGCACTTGTAGAAACACAGCATGCACTTTGGAAAAGTAATACAAAAGATTACAAAATGCAAGTGATATTTTTCAACTTAACTTACACATATAAGAGAAGTGGAGATCAATTCAAGAAAAACAATTAAAAGACGCCCCACTCAGATCATAACCATCAGACCACTCGGAAGCCACATTTTCACTGCTGAAAATGTTTAAATGTTATTATCTAGAAACTAAGTTTCGGTAACACTTTATTTTGATAGTCCACTTTAGACATTCTACTAACAATAAGTAACTTTGCAGCTGCATGTCAACTAGTCATCGGAGTATTAGTAGACTGTCTGCTTAATATCTTCTATCACTCTTCTAATCTTTGCAAGTATATGTCAACTTATTCTACTAACCGTAAACCTAACCTAACAGTCTGCTCTGAGAGTTAGTAGACATGTAGTTGCAAATTAATGAGAAATAGTTGACATGTAGTTGCAAAGTTACTTATAGTTAATAGAATGTGGACTATCAAAATAAAGTGTAACCTAAGTTTCCTGTAATGTCAGTCCCATATTATTCCAGGTGTTGGGTGCACTCATTCATAGCAGATTAAAAAAAACACACACACACACAAGGAAAAATGGTGTGCATATTTTATTTAGGTAGTGCAATTCACCACAATAACTGTTACAATTATTTACGTTCATTATTTTTATCTCATTATTGTTATTAATTATATTATTATTAATTACTGTTATTGTTATTTACAATAGTACTGTAGACGTACCTTCCTGCAGAATATAGTTCCGATCTTGTTCTAACGTTTCAGCTTTTAAGCAATTGTCTTGAGCATTTCTGTTTGTAATTGTGCTACAGTGTGGTTTTAATGATTGAAGTCCCCTGTGTAGACGTCATTGTAGATATTCTTGATTAGCTTGTTGTGTTTATTTTGTGTTGAAAGAAAATTCTGCAGCAAGATAGATCTCCAGGACTGAGTATCCATGAATGTTGTGAGTATCCACACTTTGTTGTAACGCAACAGATAAAATGCATTGAGGAGGGGGTAGTTATGTACAAACAATCAACAATCACATTGATCCAAGTACGTGCAAATGCTCAGGATTAAAGGCATGCATAAATTCAAGATTAGACAGTCAAACCAATTAAAATATTGGAGAGAGAGAGAGAACTTTGAACAAAAGGGCTATTTGGAATGAAATTTACTACCTGACAATCCACTTGTCCCAGCATGAGTTCCCATAAATTCACGGAAGTTTCCTGCAAACGTGTGCAAGACATTTCACTTAAGTGGTGATTCATGGGATTCACTCATTTCTGGGACAGGACTGGTCCATCTTTTGAACATTCATGAGATGTAGAACATTGAGCCAATGTTGAAACCAAACAATTTATCTATGTGCGATGTTACTAGAAAACATCACTGGTTGGGACTTCAATGTGAATCTTTTACTTTTGAAAGAAACAAAAATAAAATTATAGGATCATATGCAGGACATCAAGCAGCAGGAAGAAAAGCTAGGAACTTATTTGATATTAAACCAGTAAACAACTTAAAACTGATTCTGTTTAGATATTATGTTTAAATACTTTCAATAATTACAGCTAAAATTTGCAGAGACAACTTTCTATTGTAAGTAAGCCTTTCATTAATTGACCCAATGAAGCATTGTTTAAAATGGAATGATAATATAATCCACAGTATATACTGTACACTACGTACTAAATTATACAATGCTACAGTTTTTTTTTATTTTTTATTTTATTTTTTTTTTTTTATGGGTTTTGGTTAAATGTCCACAAGAGAAAATAATAGTTGAATTTATACAAAAATTACCCCGTTCAAAAGTTTACATACACTTGATTCTTAATACTGTGTTGTTACCTGCGTGCTGTTTCTCAGAAAAATCCTTCAGGTACCACAAATTATTTGTTTTTTTCAGCATTTTTGTTCATTTGAACCCTTTCCAACAAATGACTGTATGATTTTGAGATCCACCTTTCCACACTGAGGACAACTGAGGGACTCATATGCAACTATTACAGAAGGTTCAAACACTCACTGATGCTCTAGAAGGAAGAGCCAGGGGTGATTAATCACAATTAATTGTTTGACAGCCCTAATATTTTCACATTTTATTCTACAACAGAAAATACCTGAGTAATGACCCACGTGACTTAAAGTTTTTACTTGTCTTACTTGAAAAGTGGTTGCCAACAAGTGGCTATATGGGAATGCTGAGGTTACCTGGGACATTAAACAGTAAAGTTGAGTGCACTGCAATGTGAGACGGTATAGTGTACGCTAAATTTGGGCAAGAGTAGTAGTAACTATAGTGTACTATAGTGTACTGTGCACACTGCATACTATAGAAATAGCAGTATGGTAGCATGCTAATCTAATCACAGCCTGTGGATCTGTATGGCTAACAAAACGTTGTTTATTTGAGTGGCCCGATATAATAACACATTGACTTTGGCATGGGTTGGGGACAGGACTACCCATATAATCGAATGTTTTGGAAACCTGTTTGGCAATTACATTTTTTTTTGGTGCCTCTAGTGGTGCATCAAGTGAGTGGTGTCTGTAAAAATGGTGATAATGAACATTTTTAAATTAAGCAATTCATTAGATGGGACAGGCAAAAATGGCAAAAAGTCACAGGTGTCTCTGCAGTTAGCTACAGATGAACTGAACTGACAACTGGATGGACCATCCAGAAAGCTAGGTGAAATGTAGCATCAGGGTTAGGTAAGCACAAGATGGCATGTAATCATAAAATGTCAAGACACACGAGGGGAAAAATAAAAGAACTAGAACCAGGTGCTCCAATCATAATGTAATCCAGTTCTGGCAGGAGTCGGTGGTGTTATCTCCAACAGAACAATCATGGCCATTAGAGCAAAGTGTTCCCATTCATTTACGAAGAGAAAAGCTCCCTCATTCCAATGCTCCACCGAAAGCAGTTATACAATGAAGAGAAAACGAAAAAAGCAGTGATGGAGAAGAAGGAAAAATGGTAGAGAATGAAACAGATGAAGACAGAGACTGATTGAGTGTGAATTTGGAAAGACCCAGAACGAGAGAAAAGCAAAAATGCAGAAACCGTAAAGTAGAGGAGAGAAAAATGGATGAACTTTGGAGTCAGCGTAAGTCCTCCAGGATATTATCCATCACCTCTCGTTTCCATGCACAAACACAGAAGAAGTAAACTAAACAGAGTGGTGGCTAGAGTTTAACATCACGCTGACTCCATCAAAACAAAGAGCACAATTTAAATCAAACAAAGTCTAATGGCTTTGAAAGTGATGGACTACAGGCGCAACTTCTTGACCGAGGCACCTGATGGGTTAGCGGTTCTGCTTTTCAGCACGACCTAAACACAAAGCGATAATCCAAGCAAACAGTCTAGAGATACTATCTGCATACATACAGTACCTGAACACACTGGCGTTTTGTTCTGGACAGAAGAGCCGCTGACTGGCTTGCCATCTGTCGTCACGCACCAGCAGTATCCTGTGAGGGTGTGACATTGGACCTGGAGGAGATACAGACGGATAGAGGTGAGAGGAAATTCCAGTAACCGCTCTTGTATCTCCTGGACGACCTGCGCAAAACGTCCCGGCGCTTGCGCTGGGGGAATACAATTATTCAGAGTGAAAAATAGCTCTCAAACGATGAGGCATTGAAAGCTTAGACGGACTGGATGATCGCTGTTTAACAAAGTAAGGCACAGGTGAAGTAGAGGCTGCGAGTCTATAAATGCGATTTAATGTACACTTTCCATTCAAATTCCCTATACGGCCATACTGATGAAATGGACAGGGAGGCACAATTTTTTTGGAGGCTGCATGGGGAAGATGTTGGATGGCTAATTTGTCCACGAGGTAGATTTGCTTTAGGATTCGGCGATGTCAGAAACAACACATAAAGTGCAGCGGTCCGGAACTCTGACAGACCTGGGCAAACGTTCCGTCGTCATTGCATTCTGGGATAAAAATGGATTCTTGTGGCCTCTTGGCCTGTTCCAGAGCCTGAGTCCTCTCAGTCCGACATTTCGTCTGGCCTGCCTCTGCAATATAGATACAAATACGTTTAATCACACACTTGACAAACACAGAGTTTGGAATATTTGCTATAATACGTACACTTTTAGCACATAAGGTTAGGGAATGTCAATTGACTCTGGAGTAAAATATACCTTCAATTCACTATATGTTGCTTAGGGGGAAAAAAAAAATCTAGGAAACTAATAAATTGAATTATACATAAGGCATGTTACCGAGTAATCATGGGGAAAATTCAATACAATAAGACACCAAATACACTCCCATACTTTTTGACCAGTGAACTCCCATGACCTTTCCAAGATCTTAACTAGAAAAGTTTATATTGACAGCGGAAATTTCCATGCCATTTCCATTACGTTTTTCAAGATAGTATTAATGTACATGAGTATTCCAGACTTGAAAATCACCATTTTAAAATAGTTTGATATTTCCATGACCACTGAAATCCTAAAAAAAAACAATTAGCATAAGCATTACTGAAGATAGGATCCATCGCATTAAACAGCCTTCGAAAGAAACCTCACCACTTGCGGTAAGAAATGCATCATGAAGATTCTTAATCTTGAAACTTCTAAGGATGGAAAATATGAGGTTTCAAATGTCAGAGCTGTGCGTCGTGTTCCAGCATGTAAGCACTTGGTCATTTTGTATGAATACAAAGTATTTAGTCATTCTAAGATAAATAAACAACGCTTAAAAGCTGGATCACAGTTCTGGACTGCACCCAAGATGTGGCGAGGCTAAAAACCACATAATCATTTTCACACTTTTATCTTTTAAGCTGTTTACAGTTAAGTCCTAAAATGCATATACTTGGAATATACTTCCAAATGCACGTGAAGATATGAACGTAAGCATATCAAGCACACAAAGAGACAAATTGCAAATCTGCCCTGCATGCCTGAGAGCAGATGCTCTCAAATCATCCATAATGCAGAAATAAGAAACACCTGTTGTATCTGTAAAGTCTGTGACTGTTTGGCTGAGGGAGGCAGGTGGGTTTCAATCACCCCCATTTATTTTCAACTTACTACTTCTGTTTTTGGTTTGTATATAAACTTTACACTCAGTAAATAATGATGCTTGAAGTTTCTGTTCAGCTGTATGGAACCTGAATTATCGAAAAAGAGTAGGTTGATAGACATTAACTTCTGTTGTTTTTTTCCTAAAAACAGTGACAACAACAATTATTCCTGGCATAGGCGGAGCATGTGATCGGCTGGGCAAGGCTTAACCTTCGTCTGGCCATGGATTGGAAATTAACAGGGACTTGGGGAAAAAAAGGCCCTGCACAATTAAACTTAATACATTGCGGCTCACACTAATAAAATAAAAATGAAAAGTGTCGAATACGGCATTTAATTTAGCTGGCATCATATTTCTTTTTACATGTTTTTAAAATTTCACACATTATAACCAATCACACACACAATTCTGTTGAGTTTATGAACGCAACGGCCAATCAGAGCTGTTTACGTGAGTCATCACTGAAATGCCAGAGTTTTGTTCAGTGTGCGTGCTTTGATAATTAATAACTTGCGTTTTTTTTTATTATTATTATTAAATTGTGATTAAGTTAGATACAAATTCAAACATAGTAAATATTTTACATGACACCCATATCTGATGTTTGGCAAAAAAACGGGTTTATAATGTGCAAAGTTAATAGATCAGGCTACTTTTAACCTCACCCTGCGGTTGGTTCACCCTCTGCCTATGATTCACTTTTAACGGACCGTTTAACACAATCCAGTCTAAGAAATTGATGATGCAGGCTGACCTTGATTTAAAGCCAGTCAATCTGTCTTTCAGTATGTGAACACAGCCTGCAAAAACTTACATGCATACCAGTGGGCATACGCGTTTCCTTGGTAGTTTGCTCTAATGCTCTGGGGACTGTATATTCTCTCTAGACTGACACGTACACAGATGTGTTCTGCGGCCTTGATTTGAGATCAGCCACCTTCAGGCCAACACATGAACGACAAATTCCCCATTTTGAAAAAGAAAAATAGTGAGGAATGTGAGGCCAAAAGTCCCAGTGCAGTTTTAAACGTGAAACTAAAAGTTAAAATTGTGTTATTTAAGCCATTTTATTTTGCATGGAGTGGCTCACCTTATGAGGGCAGACATATTGAAATCATATGACCAGAATAATACTACTTTATCTTTGTAAAACCCGTTAAATGATGCGTTATGTAATCAGATTACTTTTAAGTAACTAGTAAAGTAATGCATTACTTTTTTAATTTACAAGAACATATCTGAGTTCCTTTTTTTTTAAATATGTAATGCCAGTTACTTTTTCCCATTTATTGACTGATAGCTCTCCTGTCCCCATGTTAAGAGAAACAGGGAGTAAGTGCAGATGCATTGTGTGTGCTGTAGGGCTGACGTGACTCGTCGATTCTATTTCAGTATTCAATTTAAAAAAAATGTTGCCCTTGTCGACTACCTGGCAAAATACCAGAAGTGGTGCATTTCATGGATGAGAATCCATGAGACGCATTATTAGACTGTTTTCCGAGGCTGGGACATATAATAAACCCATTTAAAAATCATAAGCATAGTTGTGAATTCACAAATGCTACGATTCAATTAAAGAAATATATGCGATGCAGGTTTAATAATATATGTGCTTTTATTATTTACATGAACATGCTGACTTTCTCAAACTTTTGTTACTATTTTCTTTTTCTTTTATTTTTTATTAGGTTTTTTGCATTTGTACTCTTTTAGTTTTGCATTTCGTCAATGGCTTGTTTATATTTATACTTTTTTTTTTTTATGGTACACTACTAAATGACAAAGTTGCAAGTTGCAACGAAATGTTCTTAAGTGAAATTGTTCTTTTTTGTGGGAAATTAATTTTTTAGATTAATCAATCAATTAGTTGATAGATGAATCAAAAAATAGTCATTAGTGGCAGCCCTAGTGTGCTGTGTAAACATGATGGTTACTGTGCTTCTAGACTAAATTTGATCATGCATTTACTCATCTCACATGATTCAGTATTCCTTAAAATGAATAAAAACAACTCAAAATATGACACAAACCTGCAATACTTAAATGTTGACACAACAGTCCTTTATTTAATCCAATTTTGCCAGTGTCTTTGCTTCTGACTTTCAATGATCCAATTCAACCATAATAATACGCAAAAATGACTCATAACCATAATAAACAACATTTGTGTTTGATTTTTTGGTGATTCAACTTTCTTCTCTTGCATCCTATTCTTCGTACAATCCAGAATGGCAGCACAGCTGAAAGGTTTGTTTGAGCTTTTTGAATGTACATTCCTTTTATTATTCATTTTACTTGTGGCGTGAAAGAGCTTTTACATTTGTCAAAAAAATAACTTTTTTAAAGTAAAAAAAACAAACAAACAAACAAGCAAGCCCAGGCAAGATGAGAAAAAAGTAACACTTGAGTAATCTACACTTTATTATTTTAAAAAAGTAACTTGGTAACACAGTTAGTTACTTTTTAGGGAGTAACTTATTATTGTAATGCATTACTTTTAAAAGTAACTTTCCCCAACACAGCTTCTATGTAATTTAACATCATTAGTACTTTGAGTGCACGGTACAGAAATATGCAAATTGGGAAGCAGTCACAGGTGCAAAGTTGGTGGAATCTTTTGTATGTAGATTTTCATACCTTTCATACCTGTCAGCTCTTTGACCTCTGAAACAAGTGTCGGTGCAGGAAGAGGCTGATCTATCCTCACCCAGTTTTTACCTGAAATTGCAATAATAAATAA